>CM053595.1:32221382-32239702 GCA_028646575.1 Pseudocheirus occidentalis | reverse complement strand
TAGAAAGCTAGAGAGGTGTTGGAGGAGGGCATAAAAGGGAACAGATTGTGGGAGGGGTCTTACAGTGGGATCAATGTTCTGGGCTGGGGGGTAGGGACAAAAAGGGGAGAAAATTTGTAACTCAAACCCTTGTGGAAATGAATGATGTGACCAAGAAAATAAATTAAAATTAAAAAAAAAAAGAGTAAGCTGCCTAGAGTCACACAGATAGAAAGTATCAGAGTGAGGTTCTGAATCCAAGTTTTCTGACTCTAAAATCACTTTTATTTCTAATGCACAAGTCTCTTCAAACACACCAGAAATTTTATTCAACCTCTAAAGTGCAGCTTAAGTCCATCTCCTGAAAGGCATCCCTGTCCTCCCCCACCCTGAATAACCAAAACACTTTGTCTCACTCTTTTAGAATTTAGCATACAGCCCTGAATTATTAGTTTTTTCCTTGTCTTCCCAACTAAACTATAAGCCCCTTGAAGGCAGAGAGTTTATCATACTTCTCCATTCAGAATCTAGCTCAGAAACTTCTCCATTCAGAATCTAGCTCAGAAACTTACAAAACAGACGTCCAACACATGCTTGTGTAATGAAAGAGTAAATTAATCAAAGTAAGGGGATTGGAAGGTGGTGCTTGGTCACATACATAAGCACACAGAGTAGAGCAGAAGAAAAGTGCTTAGAGCCTTGGTATTCCTCCCTCCCCTTCGGAAAGGCTGCTAATCACTGGATGAAATGCTGATTTACTCTCCCTTAAGGGGAAGGGGGGGGGAGGGCAATAGTCAAGGGAGATTACCTGGCATGTAGTAAGTGCTTAATAAATTCATGTTGACTTGTTAACTGACCTACTAAAGAAAAGGAAAATAAGACCTAAGTAGTAAGATTAAAGGAATTATGGTTGTTTTTCTTTAGCAGGCAGAGGAGATGGCCACACCTCACATCAGGCTTTACCTTCTCTAGTGGAACTTACCTGAAGAGGAATCAAGTCCTCCAAAAATGACTTGCTCACTTTCCATCCTGAAAGCCCAAGCCTCTTCTCCAGAGACAACTAACCAAGGTCTGCAGATGAAGGAAAGACATGTGGCACATGGGCTACCTTCCAGGCTATGGCAACAATGAGAGAAAGAGTCATTTTCTGTGGACAAGTGCCCAGATGTTCCTGAGGCAAACTAGACCTACCAAAAAGACAACAGACACAGATGCTAATGAACAGGTAGTGATGCTAACACCAGGAGCCAAGATAAAGTCATGGATGGAACCATTATGATGAAACCAAAGAATGGTCAGTCCCAAGAAGGAGGCAGGAGGCTGTTGCCCCTCTTCTGACCTGGAGATCCACAAAAGCAGCAGACTCGGATTACTACAACTTCACCATTGGTATCATGATTCTGAACTGAATTATAGGGGAAGGGTTCAACATAAAGAGTGCTTTTCTTTAACTGTTCTCCATTTCTGTTTCTTAAGGCTTTTTAAATAAAGTTGTTTTAATTTCAAATGCCTTATTTGCCTTCATTGCTTACAAGAGGAAAATGGATTAACTATATGGGAAGAGCTAAAAACCTGGTCAATTCTGATGTTCCCAAAGAGACTTATGGTTGGGACCAACAGAAGCAGCAAAGGGTAATGATATTTAGGAAACCTCCAACATGAAACTCAAGTCCACATAATCCCAGAGCACAATAGTCCATGTTCTTAGGAAAAGGTCATGAGAATAGCTATCTCCAAGCAGATGCACAACTTTCATTCTAAGGAAGATGTGTCTGCTTTATTCTGTCCATTCTAGGGATGAGCCAAGAAAAGAAGGCCACATTGAACTGATTAGGTTGAGTTAAGACATAATGAAGATGAAATGCTAAAAGAAAGCTACCAAGAGAAAAGAAAAACAATGGGACTTCTATTCTTGAATATCTTCAAGAGCCGGGGAAAATCAGATGATTTGGATGACACAAACACAGAAACACCAGTCTACATAGGAGGTTTCTTTCAATTCTAGTATGTCATCATCATCATCATCTAAAAATATTTCAAAAACCCATGTTCTCATAAACATCGAGGGATGTGTTCCCCAGATTCCCCTAATAAATCAAAATGAGAAAAGTCAGAACTGGGAAAGTCTTTTTCTCGTCAGTTAATTTAACCCCCCAAAATCATTCCTCTGTCTAAAATACCAGAAATGCAGCTTCTTAAAACTGTTGTTTTACTAGCATCCCTGCAAAAATCAGCCTCCAAAATGCAGAGTGAAGGCCATACATACACACATATAAACAGGGGAATGAGGGCACATTGGCCTGAGGGTCTGGACAAGTCTGCAATCAATGGCCACTAAGAGTGATAATTCACAGTGACACCCCTTATCCAGCCAGAGCTATCTCTGGATAAGGTGAATGATAGTGCATGTCAAAGTAACTTCCTGGGTTTTATGTCAAAAGAACCAATCACCCTCTGTTCTCATTAGAAAGATCCCAGTCAAACAAAACAAATTCCTATACAGACAATGTCCAAAAATGAGTGCCTCGCTCTGCCCCTTGAGTCTATCACTTCTTTGTCAGGAGGTGACTGCCATGCTTCATCATCAGTCCTCCAGAATTAGGGTTAGTCAGAGTTCTTAGGTATTTCCAATCTTCATTTTTATAATGTTCTGGTTGTTGTACAAATTGTTCTCCTGGTTCTTCTAGCATCTATCTCACGTGGTAGTTGTGAGGATAAGCAAAGTAATATATTTACAAAATGCTTAGCACAATGCCTAGCACATGGTAGGTGCCTAATAAATATTTGTTCCCTTCCCCTTCCCCCATTCTGTTCCCCTGAGTCTTCGTCAGTTCATATTTATTTTGCTTGAACAAGCATATTTATTACAAGGGTTTTTTTTTACTCTATTTCTCTTTCTCAATGTGGAAGGTAGGTGGGAAAAATAAATGGCTGTTAATATGAAAAAAATTAAAAAACAAAAAGACCTCAATCATGAACTCTTTCTCTCTTTTTTCTTGGTTTTCTTTTTTTTTTCCCTTGTTTTCAATTTCTTTTCCAGCCCTCCACTTTCATCCAGCTTCTCTCTGTCAGTCTTTTTAATGCCCATCTTTCCACCTCAATCACATTGGATCCCATTATAATAATGATCATCACCATCGCTGGCCTTAACAATAAATGGAATTGGAGTGACCAGGTAGCACAGTGAATAGAGCATTGGTCCTGGAGTCAGGAGGACCTGAGTTCAAATCCATCGGCCTCAGACACAAAACACTAGCCATGTGACCTCACGCAAGTCATTAACCCCAACTGCCTGCCCTACCCCCTCCAAAAAGCAAAAAAAAAAAAAAAAAAAAAAAAGGATAAAGAATAAATGGAAGTGTAGTATAGTTAGGGGTCTGCCAGCTCATACTAAGTCACAAAGCTGATTGTTAAATTTGCAGCATTTACACCTCAGAAATCAGTGAAACTTTGATTTGAGATTTTGGTGATTGTTTCTACTTAGGAAAGTATAAAGAAAATATTAACAATGCAGATTGTACTTAAAAGTGCATCATATACACTTTTTATTTCTTAGAACTAGTTGTTAAATGTTTATCACCACACTCTGGGATAGTAGGAAGGACTGGACTCAGAAGATCTGGATTTGAGTCTCTGCTCAGCCTCTAAATAGATATGTGATAGCAAGCAAGTTTTTTTCCTACATTGGGTCTCAGTCTCCTGAGGTGTTAGGAAAGGGCATGGATCTAAGACTTTTCCTTATCTAAGATCACTCTGGTTCTAACGTTGTAGAAACGAATTTAAGTGATGGCCTACCTGGTGTCATAAAGGACGTTGGAAGACCCCTTCGGTCTAAAAAATGCCCCACACTCAGATGTCACTGGGCCTTCAGTTCAACCATTAGACTTTCAATTCTCTGAGTTCTCCCTCACCCTTGGTTGGTTTCCTGGGAGAAAGTGGTCACACTTGATTAATAATACTTGTGTGCAAATGAGTTTATCAGATGTTTGCCTTTCTGGCGCAGCATGAAGACAAAAGGTACCTTGAGGGTGAACTGTCTCACTGCTACCAACTCTGGAGAGCAGGGAGCAAACTATTAGATGTGGAGCCGTTGGCCCTGGTGTGGACATAGATAGAAGCGTGTAATTTCCCAAGGCTGGGAGACAGTCCCTAATGGTGTAGGAGAACCTATAAATGAAGATGTCTAGGAGGAGTAACCCAGGGAAAGTCAATTAGCAGGAGGAAATAACATATGTGATTGGCCAGGAAAATAGAAAACCCGCGTTCCAATATATCCAGAGGACCCCTGGGACACTCAATGCACTGTTGGCCAACAATTTTTCAAGTCAATGCTGTCTATAATAATAAAAAATGATGTTTTGTTGTGCTCATCATTTGAGCCTCACAATTGTTTGTTGTTCTTTGTCCTTTGTTCCCAAAGAGGACCATGACATCAGGGAAGTGATGCCATGACATACAAGTGAATAACTTTGTTAGGAAGGCACTACAGTTATTATTATATCTACCTTACAAGTAAGGAAAATGAGATTAAGGGAAATCCAGTTATGTGTCCACAGACACACAGCCTATAATGAGGAGATAGAGGCTTTGAACCCAATCCTCCCTGACTCTAGGTCCAGCACCCATGCACTCTTCCAAGTTGCTACCTAGCAGAGTCATTCGTGCTTGTGAATTGGTGTTGACCTGAATTGAAATGAGAATACTGAAAAAGGAAAAAGCAGTTCTAGAAGGAAAGGCAAAAAGCCTCATTCCCAAGTCACCCCTAGCCAATTCAGTTCCCTTGGAGAGCACTTAATGATAAGTCAATTGAGCCCCTTTGGCCCTCTGATTGAAAGAAAGCACTTTATAAATCTTGCAGCATTATATAAATCTGTGTGGTTATTATAATAATAATCCTCTACTAAAATCCTACTGTTGTTATTCATATTAGGAAAGGAAAGAGCCTCCACTGTCTAAGACTTTTCCTTATCTTGCCAGGGCCCAGGCTTCTGTGCCACATCACCCATTAAGCCATCAACCTTCCCATTCTGACCTCTTTTTCCGGCCTCTTCTTCATGTATTTTCTTCCCCAGCCCCCAGTAGAGTGTAAACTCCTTGAGGGCTGGCACTATCTTTCTTATATTTATAGCCTGAGTTCTGTCATTCTCCCTCTCCCTCTCTTTCATCTAGCTACCTAAGGCTATGTCAGTTGAGCTCAAGTTCTGGTAATTTCCTGCCCAATCCAGAAAAATATTAAACATGGACCTAGCGGTGGTGACCCAATCTATTGCCCAGGGATCACCCTACCTAAGTACAGAAAGGTCACCAGGTAAATCACTGAATTAGAATCAACAATTCTTCAGTCAGCTTCTATCATGTGGAAGGCACTCTCCTAGGCCTATAAAGACAGAAACAAAACACTACCACCTAAAGAAACTCATGAAAAGCAACTCCTAGGACATGGAGGAATTACGTTCCACTCCTTCCACTGAAGAAGTATTTATTCCTGCTCGTACTCTCCCCTTCCTACCCAAAGTTCTAAGAACAGTTATAATAACAGCTAACATTTATAAGATACTTAAGGATTTCTACTGCACTTTACATAAAATATCTTATTTGATCAAACAACAGCTCTTTAAATGAGGCACCATTATCCCCATTTTACAGGTGAAGAAAGCAAGGCCGAAAAAGCTTAAGCGACTTTCCAGAGTCACACAGCCAGGCAATGTCTGAGGCGGAGATTGTACTCGGCTCTTTCCACCCCTGGGTCCAATATTCTATCCACTCTGCCAAGCTACCTCTAGTAATCAAAGCAACTCGACCATGACTAGAAAAGATAGTCAGTCCTTGTCCCTTAACCATCTCTGTGACTTCCCAAACTCCTCCCTGGCCGTCACTCTCCCACATGTGTTGTCTTCCCCTATTAGAATACAAGGTCTTTGAAGCCTTGGTATAAGGCACAGTTTAAATTTGTACCCCTCAAGGACTCAGCACAGTGCCTGGCACATGGGAACCACTTAATAAAACATTTTTCATAGTTTTATTTGATGACATCACAAATCTTTCAAAGTGTCAGAGAAGGACTATCATAATAGATACCTTCTATTTCCCAGATAGCCTGCTGTGATCACGGCTTACATTGGAACTTGACACCTTAGAGACCCAGATTCAAGTCTCAGCTTTAACCACTTCCTAACTTAAAAAAAAATGTAGTCAAATCCCTTTCCCCTTTGGAACCTCAGTTTCCTCATGGAAAAAAATGTAGATTATATGTCTACCCTACCAGCTTCTCAGGGCTGTTGTAAGAATCAGTTGAGATAACATTTACAAAGTGCTATGTGAAAGGAAGCATTGACAGACTTTCCATTAGCCAACCTTTCCTTCTTTTCTAGGTTTTTCTCTGCTCACTTCCTGAGATGTTTGTGACCTTAGTTCACAAGGATCTACTGGAACCCCTCAGTTCCTTCCAATCATTTCCATTCCCAGGATGCCTCCCTGTACCCTATTTAGAAACAAGCAATTTAGAAAGGATTCCCCAACCTCATCAAGCCTGCCTCTTTAATCCATTTATTGGAGGAGTCTCTATTCAAATGCAACTTCTTTAAAAATCAGCATATCCTAAAGATAACATGTGTCTGGGTCTCAGCTGCACAATTCTTATCTCCCGGATGACACTTGCCAAGATAAGGTCTTATTCTTTCACGGGAGGGTTTGAGGAGAATTGGAGAGTGTGCTTCAGAGGAGACTTACCGTATGACATCTGAAGGCAGAAATGTCTTTCTCCTTTGAGTGCGGCATCCTAAGTGCCATCCAGAGATGATTTATATATGCTCTTCCTTATTACAGACTACACATAATAAAAGCATGATAGAAATCATATCTGCATAAGTTCAGGCAGCTCCGGGAAAGCACCTGCCAGTTTTGTTTGACAAGACACTCAATCAAACAAAAAGGTTCAAAATATTCTAGGAAGATACCACTGCCTTCCCAAGGCTCTGGATTTTTATCCAGATAAGAGAAATTCTAATTGAGAGTAACATTAGTATGTGTTTTCATAGTGTATCTTTCAGCAAGAAACACCAGGTTAAAAAAATTCACATAGAAAAAGGGAGTTGTAGAACCACAAAATATGAGAGTCAAAGAGGAACTTAGAGAAAAGAATATTCAAACTGAACAGGACCTTAGAAGGTTAGAATTGGAAGATTTTTTTTCAATCCAACCCCCCTCCTTCATTTTATAGACTAAGAAATTATGTTTTACCCTTGCTTGCCAGGATTACAAACACACACACACACACACACACACACACACACAGAGTTGCTTGGCTATTTTGTAATTCCCATAAACTTGGCTATTTTGTAATTTCCATAATTTCCAAAGCTCCCTCCTTTTGGACTTCCTGATGGGAAATAGAAATTTGCTCACATGCTGTACCGTCAAAGTAGCATTTGCACGATCCTTCTTTGTGATTTGGTTCCCGGGATGGGGGTGTTTTCCATGATGCATTTTAATGTCTATCTCCCTTAAAGAGACTCCCACCTGTTCTCGTAAATCCATGTGACATTTTCCCAGCAAGAAGCAGAAGATTGTGATGCATTGTATCAAAATAACTAGAAGTGATGGGAGTGAAAGATTCTTCTACCTCTGCTTGACTCTCTCCATCACTGACCCTCTCCCCAGTCACTGATTCCCTCTCCTCTTTACTACTTACCTCTTCATCTGACTTGTAGCAATGACCTAGTTTGCAAGATTCTTGGTCTAAGAAAGCTAAGGACTTATCAGGCTTCGATTTGCTTGTTACAAAGGTCCTTTCATCACCATAATATTGCAAAGCACCACAGTGACAGGTTATCTGGCATAGTGGGAAGAAGACCAGATTTAGGAGAGTCCAAAGACCTGAGTCCCAGTCCCAGTCCCAGTCCCAGCTCCATCACTAATTATCTGTGGAATGTTGGCAAGTCACTGGACTTTGCTGGGCTTCCTTTCCTCATCTGCATAATGAAGGGATTGGACTAAATAATCTCTGCCTCTAAAGGTAAAGAAAGAAGGATGGCTAAGTGGCACAATGGATAGACTGTGGGGCCTGGAGGCAGGGAGACTCCTTCCTGAATTCAAATCTGACCTCTGTCACTTACTAGTTATGTGACCCTGGGCAAGTCACTTAACCCTGTTTGCCTCAGTTTCCTCATCTATAAAATGAACTGGAGAATGAAATGGCAAACCACTCCCATGTATTTGTCAAGAAAACCCCAAATGGGGATAGCTAGGTGGCAAAGTGAATACAGCACCAGCCCTCCAAAAAGATTAAAACAAAACTTGAATGGGGTCACAAAGCATCAGGCATACTGAAATGACTGAACGACAACACTTCTAAAGGAAGATGAATTTTCATCTCTCAAGTTCTGTGATTGCAAGTCGCAGGAGGTCTGCAAACAGAGCCTGGGGCATCACTTGTCTGGGACAAGGTGGAGAGAATTCATGCTTCTGGGAGGCATTGTACTAGACAACCTCTGAGGTCCCTTCCAATTAAGAGATTCTATGATTCTATAAATCATTTTACCTCCAAGTTTCAAGTTACTCACCTGTAAAGTGACATTAATGACAAATGCTTGCGCTATGTCCCAGGAGGGGACATATTGAGGGGATCCAATGAAATCACCCCTCTCCCCAGAAAGTAAATCCCTGAGGGCAGAGGATGCTTCATTTCTTACTTTGTACCTTCAGTATCTAGCATTGTGAGTATTGCATAGTACGTATTTAGTAATAAACACATATCATTGATATGTAATATTGAATGGAGTTGATATAATATGTAATTATAATGTGAATTGGTGTAATAAATGCAATAAATAAAATGATATGTAATAATAAATACATACACATTGACTGATAATATATATGCATTCTCCAGTGAATCTGTTATCTCCATGAAGTAGAGATAAACTACTATAGATTTCAAAACTAAATAGATTTCGATTCTTCCGTGTCTCATGGGTTGCCTTGGCCAAAAAGTCAAAATGGCCAGCCTGACCGTAATGAGCCTCTTGCTCCTTAGAGAGGAGGCTTCCTCCAAGAAAATACTCTAAGCCAGTGGTTCTCAACCTGTGGGTTATGTTCAATTTGTAACAATAAAAATACATCCTGCATATCATATAGTTACATTACAATTCATAACAGTAGCAAAATGATAGTTATGAAGTAGCAATGAAAATAATTTTATGGTTGGGGATCACCACAACATGAAGAACTGTATTAAAGGGCTGGGGCATTAGGAAGGTTGAGAACCACTGGTCTAAGCTAACCCTGCCCCAACTTACTCTCCATTCACAGTGCATCCAACAGCCTATATTTACCTTGATGCCACATCAAGACATACAAGAAGGACTTTGTGGAAGGAGAAAGGCACAAAGTGCCAAGGACATGAAAGCTATTGTTTGGTATTATCTCAATCCATGGCTGGGGTAGAGGCAACTATCATCCCCATCTGCTCAAAGAGAATCTCTTCTCCAGCACTTAAGAGAGCTGACAGGTTGATAAAATGTTTAAAGGCATAATGTTCAAACAGAGGGAAAAATTAAAAATGTAATAATAAAGTTAAATGTAACTGTTTGGAAGTGTAATTCTTCTGAGAGCTGAGTTTTATGTTGGACCAGCATTTGAAGTAGAAGTAGTCATTATTAACGGAAAGCTCTGAGAGGGTCGATTTAAATCACTAAAGTAATAAAAATCTGCACGAGGACTAGCACCTTGAAAGGCACTTGGAGAGAAGATTGCATACAAATGCAATTAAAACGATGCTTATAAAATACTAAGATGTTAATTGGGTTCGGTCCCAGAAGCCCCAGCAGTACAGCATGTCAGAAGTTAGCTGGTTTGAAGTTTAAAAAGAGTGGTTTAATGTGTACACCTTGTCCTAATTACGGAGCTTTCTGCAGCCTGCGTAGCTGCATGGTTTATTGTAGCTTAGAGCTTTGTAAAACAAACACACACACCAGTTAATTGGGTTATTGCGATGGAAAATTGGGCTACAGAACTACAACCTTTCTTGCGAGTGTGCCTTTACAGCTTGTAATGAACGCCGGGGCGACGTCAGGGTAGGCTGATTTGTAAGGTGTGCTGTTTACAGCTTGGGGATTCTGTTGGCCTGAAAAATAGAAGGTGATGTAGTGAAAACAAAGATCCCACCAGATAATATTGTTCCGCTGGTGGACCCCAGCCCCAGCTGGCTTGTTTGGACCTTTTAAATAACTTCCCCTCCCCATCCCTACACTCCCACCCCCAACAGCCCGACAGATCTCAATGGCTCCTTCTCACATTAATGCCCCGGACCCCGAAATGGAAGGAAGGAATCTGATTGTCCCTCCAGTAGTGCTGGATTTCAAGCACCTGCCGGGAGACCTCTGAGGTGGTGGTGGTGTTTCTCCTAATCAGCAAATAAATACCTAAATGCTATCAAGTGGGACTATTAAAAAGGATTAGGGGGGAGACTGTGCCAGAGCTGTTTTCCAGGAGCCTCCAAGTGAGTCCTACTGGTGGTTGCTTCCCACGGTAGTTAGCCTGACCATTCATTCCAGGTCTGGCTTTGGAGAAGTCTGCCTTCTAGAAAGAATCTGGGCCAGGCCTGGGTGGCTTCGAGGGGTTATCATTCTTCTGTCACTGGCTATCTTTCTTTTTACCTCCTCTTGTCAAGAGTGAAGCAGAAAGGATGTGGGTTTTAGTGTATTGGACTTTTTTTCACGCCCTAGTTAAATTATTCCTCTCAGAGAGGGCAGGAAGTAGGCAAGGAACTGGAGATTCCAATAATTTTGTTAGATTAATTGGATAATATTTATTTATTATTCCAATAATGTTTATTAATCTGCTTAATTCTCAGCTCCAATTCAGTTCCACTCAAATCAACAATTAGAAAGCATCTACTGGGTGCCAAGGACTGTGCAAGGTACAGGGGAAGCAAAGAAAATGAAATTGTACTTCTGAAGGGACTTGCATCGTCCTAGGGAAGAGGGGGATCAGCACATACAGAGAAATACTGTGTATGTGTGTATACATGTATAATATACATATATGTATGCATATATAGTGTGTATATGTATGTGTGTATATATATGCATATAAATAAAATAAAATGGGAAGTAACAAGGAAGTAAAATGGCGTTAACTGGGGGTGGGGTGGGGGTGGGGGTGGGAGTGAGGGTGAGGGTGGGGGTGGGTTAGAAGGGAGGATCAGGAACTAGCATTGGATCTGAATCTTGGATAGAGTTGGTTCAGAGAAGAGCCTATTCTTAAGCCCTCTGGAGAAATGTAAAGAAGGAAGCAGGAGGCACCTTTTCCTCTAAAAAGGCCTTTGGTGAAAGAAGGAGCCCACAGGCAAGGCAAGCCCAACAGTGTACATTTGTTTACTGAATTGCTCTCCATTTTGGTTGGAGGGATTGTGTAGCATGGGAGAACTGGGGTGATGAGACTCAAGAATGTTTAATGTGAAGGGAAGGGGTGCTGAGAGGGGATCGTGGCTTGTGATGGCTGTTCAGTCTAGTTCCACTCTTCATGACCCTGTTTGGGGATTTCTTGGCAGATATACTGGAATGGTTTGCCTTTTTCCTTCTCCAGCTCATTTTGTAGATGAGGAAACTGAGGCAAACAGGATTAAGTGACTCACCCAAGGTCACACAGCTAGTAGGTATCGGAGGCCAGATTTGAAGTCAGAAAGATGAGTCTTCCTGACTCCAGGTCCCACTCCATGCACTGTGCCACCAAAGTTAGAAATCGTCTAATTCCACCTCCCTCATTTTACCTGTGAATAGACTGTGAGTTTTTTGAGGGCTGGGCCTGCTTTGTTTTTACGTTTTTATCTCCAAAGCCACAGTAGCTTATGCATAGTACGTAATTCATACATACTCCTTGGATGACCAAGTCAAAATGGCTAAGACTAATTCAAGTAAGTTTACAGGTTTTGTTCACAGTCACTTGATAAAAGTAATTACTTTTAAGGTGAGTAGGAAAATTAATGAAGAACCACCCTTACATCCTCTAGGCCAGTGGTTCTCAACCTTCCTAATGCTGCGACCCTTTAATACTCGTATGTGGGTGTATCTGCATGTGGGCGAACCCACCAGGAGACAGACAGAGGAGCTGTGTCTCAGTTCCTATATGGGGGGTGTGTGTATGTGTGTGTGTGTGTCTGTGTAATATTTTTCTGTGTATCATAGAGGCCTTCCTCACTACTAAAGTTACATAGATAGCCTTCTTAATAGGCTCTTAAGTCCTATTAGTATTTGACTATCTCAGGTCCTATCCTAGGAATAAGTTTTAATGAGTCGATATGAGGGAGAGCCCAATGATGCTAAAAAGTAGGGAAGAGGGAGAGTGAATCTTAGAAGGGACAAAATGAGACCCAACATGGAGTCTGGTGGCACCAAAGATGAACTTCACTTTCTTGACAACCTTAACTACAATCCTCTTTTTTTGTTTTATTTTATTTTATTTTTAATCTTTGAAATAATACAAGCATCTCCATAACATAGAATAAAAAAAGATTACACATGATACTGCAAATCTATTTTATACAATTTGCTATTCCTTTTAAGTATATAATAAAATTATCATATAACTTTCTTTTTTTCTTCCTTCCCCACCCCCGCCCTAGAAATGGCTACCATTAGACATAAATGTGTGTGTGTGTGTGTGTGTGTAAAATCATTCTATAAATACTTCTATGTATTAGTTCTTTCTCTGGATGCAGATGGTATCTTCCTTCATAGGTCCATTGTAGTTCATTTGGGAATTTATAATAGTCCAAGTGATTTGGTTGTTCAAAGTTGTTTTTAAAACAATATTGAAAGTAATGGTAAGGAAGACCTAAAGCCTGGGGCAACATTACCCATAACTCAGGATTAAAACCTGATTTTGATAATACGCTGTTAAAAATAAAATAAAACAAAATGAAAGTGAGCAATCAAAGGAGAAAGAACCGAACCACAGATAGCTACTATTGTATAAAAGAAGATCTGGGTTTATATTCAGAAGAAAATAAGTTAAAAAAAAAAAAAAGGCTGCTCCTACTCCAAAGAGTCATGTCAAATGGTCACAAGCCCAAAAAGAGTTCTTGGAAGAACTTTAAAAGGATTTCAAAATCAAATAAGAGCTGGAGGGAAAATTAGGGGAAAAAAATAAAAGCAATTCAAGAAAATTAGAAAAAGAAAGTCAACCAATTGGAAAAAGAGGTCCAAAATCTTAAGGAAGAAAATAACTCCTTGAATACTAGAATTGGACAAGGGAAATCAAATGATGGTATAAGACACCAAAACTATGATCCTCTTAATGCTAAGAGTCCAAAATCAAGGAGGAAGAGAGAGTCTTGTGTAACACAAAACTGATCCATTTTCCCATAAATATTGACTATAGGATTGTATTAAAAACCAAACAACCGCAGCAAACAGCCTCCCCAGTAGACAACCCTGCAGCAGGTGAATTATTATTCTTATTTATTTATTTGTTGATGGATATTCAAAGTCATCAGTCTTCCCTATAGGCCAGCAGTTCTGTGGGTCGTAACCCCTTTGTGGGTTGATCGACCCTTTCACAGGGGTTGCCCAAGACCATTGGAAAACATATATTTCCTACGGTCTTAGGAACCAAGACACCTCTCCTCTATCTATCTCCAGGTGGGTCTGCTCACATGCAGATATGCCCACATATCAATATTAAAGGGTCATGGCATTAGGAAGGTTGAGAACCACTGCTCTAGGCAGTGAAACAGAAGAGAAAAGGAACTCACGTTCAGTTTCCAGAACAGTTCAGGAGTTAAAACATTAAAGGACAGTACGAGATGTGCCTCTTAATTATTTCTACCTGATCCATGAGACAGCTTAGCCCTGCAGCTGACTTCAGGTTTCCTCTGTGCTTATACTATAGGCAGCTAAAATCTATTTGAAAAGGATCCTAGAATATTATTGCAACAAGGGACACTTAGAGCATATAGTATATGATGTCAGAGCTGCAAGAGAATGAAAAGAGCATCTAGTACACCCACTTAGCTTTCTGGATGAGAAAAATGAACCCCAGAAAGGAAGAGGGACTTGCCCAAGGCCATAGAGATAGATAGTGGCAGTCTTCTAGAACCTGGTCTCCAGCCTCCTCCATTTTCTTCTTCTTCTAGTCCCCTTTATTTGTTTTCTTCTGCATTATATTTCCTCTTCATATACTGTTCAGACCAGCCAAACTGGCTCTTTCTGTTGCTGACACATGATGCTCCATCTCCCTTCTCTGTGTCTTTGTACAGTTTGTACCAATGCCTCAAATGGGAGGGAGAGAGGGAATCAGCATTAATTAAGTGACTATTGTGTGCCAGACACCATACAAAGGTAGCATACAAAGAATATCTTAGTATATTCTCATAGCAACCCTGGGAGTCAGATACTATTATTATCCCTATTTTGTAGTTGAGGAAAACAATGGAAAGCTTAAGTGACTTGCCCATGGTCACATAACAAGAAAGTATCTGAAGTAGCATTTGAGCTTGAGTCTTCTTAACCCCAAGCCCACTACTCTAACCACTGTACTTCCTAGTCATCTCATCCTTCACTTCCATCTCTTAGAAGTTCTGGTTCCTCCAAAGCTTGGCTCAATTGCTACCTCCTACATGAAGCCCTTCCTGATATCCCTTCCTTTCCTCCCACAGCTGCTGGTGCCTTCTACCAAAAATTACCTTGTATTTATTTTTATATACTTATATACGAGCATGTTGTCTCCCCTTTGAAAGGGTAAGAGTTTTAAGGCAGGGACTGTTTCATTTTTGTCTTTGGCTTTCAAGCTGTCAGTGCCTGGCAAACAGAAGGAGCTTAATAAATGCCTACTTCTTCACTGACTGATTCTACACCATTTTTTCCTAGCTAGAGCTATACTACAGATCGATAAATGATGAAAATTGTCTACCATGAACTATGTTTAACACAGTGCTTGGTCCATATGAGCACAACATGCCCTACTACCACCACCTTTTTTTGTTGATGTTGTTGATTAGTTGTATCCAATTCTTCATGTCTCCATTGAGGTTTTCTTGGCAGAGATACTGGAGTGGTTTGCCATTTCCTTCTTGGTTCATTTTACAGATGAGGAACTGAAGCAAATAGGATTAAGCGACTTGCCCAGGGTCACACAGCTAATAAGTTTCTGAGGCTGGAAGATGAGTCTTCTTGACTCCAGGGCCAGTGCTCTATCCTCTGCTCAACCTCGCTGCCCCTTTGTTCCTCTAAGAGGAGCTTAAGAAACACTAGTAGTTTGAATGAATGAAGATAGAAATCTTTGTGCCTTAGTACGCAGGAACTCTTTCCACTCAGGGGACAGGGATTAGAATAAACAGGAGAAACAGCCAGGGGTAAGTAAAGCATTAATCAGATAGAAGGAAGAGAAAATGAAGTCATTTTTAAGTGTATGGGTTTTAAGTAAGACCAAGTAAGTAGTCAAGATTTTAAAATGAGGAGTTTGGAAGCACAGCACTATAGGAATATAAATGTTTGATTCTCAGGAGCTGAGGAAGGCAGGAAGGCTCAGAGGTTTTGAATTGTTAGGGTTGTAGGAGAATTCTTTTTGTTGTGCTTATTATAAGGAATTTACTGCTCTCCCTATCAGTAAATTCTTGGCACCATGATCTGAGGAAGAGCTATAGATTGAATTGCCCTGGTAAGAAAAAGAGCTCCCTGTCTTGGTCTGTAACAGACAACTTGGGTCCATGTACTAAATGATGAATTAGTCGCTTTTCAACTTTATGCCACAGGTAACTGGCATATACAGAAGTCACTCAATAGTGAGACAATAGAAACAAGCCTTAAATGTGAGTGGGATGTATAGCTACCTACATGGTACAAACAGGAGAATGTGGAAAGGGCCCTTAACTAAAAAGATCATATCCCACCATCACCAGCTAAAGGCATGAAATTCCTAGCATTTGCCTCACCTAGGCTTTCTCAAGGACAAGAATGCTGCCAATAAATCTCTATGCTATTGAATTAAACTCTGGCCCAAAACCTCCAGTGACTATTGCTTCCTACATCAAACATCTGTCTGGTCTCTAGGCCCTCCAAAATATGTCTTCACCCTATCTAACCTAACATTTCCCATTACTCCAAATACTTACCCTCTATCTACTCTAATCCAGGGAACTGCTAAGCAGAACTGTCTTTTCACTGACCCACTGATCCATTCTATCACCATTATGATAATGGTGATGACTTAATAAGAATGAGAGTTTACATTTCTATTTTATATTACATGTATCATCTCACTTGATTGGTTGTTTTACTCTCCTGGAATGATGCTGGGGGTTTTTTACCCACCCTTAGCCTGTGCATACTCTCTCACCTCTTCCATGAGGTCTTTCCTACTTATTCCTGTATTCTGAGTACCTTCTCTTCTGAACTCCTACAGCGTACAGTTTGCACCCAGAAATCTAGGCTTTATTATGCATTGTCTTGTACATTTCTTTTATATGCATCAGTTGTTACCCACTCCCTCCTCAATCCCTTGCAACCCAATTTCCATCCCCATCACTCCACTGACACTGCCCTCTGAAAAGTTGCTAGAAATTTCTTAATTGCCAAATCTGATGGTTTTTCTGTCATCCTCCCTGACTTCTCTTCAGTTTTTTTCATGTTCAGCTTCTCCTTCTGAATTCTCACTCATCTCTTGTTTCTCATGACCTTGTACTCTGAATCTCCCCCAACCCATCTGACTTGACTGTCTCAGTCACTTTTGCTAATTTATCATCCCTTTCCCATCCCCTCATTGTGTGTGTCCCCCCAAGCTCTACCATTTACTCTCTTCTTCTTTCTCTATACTCTCTTCCTTGGTGATTTTATTGGCTCACCGGTTCAATTATCACTTTAGTAGATAAAAATTCCATATATGTATATTTACATACATACATACACATATATACACACTACATACATGAGTAAATAAATACACATATTTATTTACTCGTGAATACTTCAAAGTTGATTTATTTAAATTCAAATACAAAAATACTCTTTTCTTTTTGGTCTGGACTTGCTATTTTATCAGTATTTGGAGCTATTAATGAGAAAAATTCTACCAATGTAGTTTGGCAACTCTTAAATAACATCTAGTCTCAAACATTTGCCTAGCACACTGAGGCTCTAAGTGATTTATCCAAGGTCACGTTACCAATATGCAGCACAGAGAGAACTAGAATCCAGGTGGTCCCGCCAGCAGGCCAGCCCTCCTCTATCCAGTACACAATGATGGCTTTATATTAAATTTCATCGTATTGGATTTGACCCAACCTTTTAGCCTGTCAAGTTCTATTTGGATCCTAAAACCTCCATCATCCAACCTGTTAGCTATCCATCTTAGTTTTGTGTCATCTGAAAATGTTTTAAGCATTCCATTGCTGCCATTAGCCAAGTCATTAATAAAAATGTTAAACAGGATGTGGCCAAGGAAAGATGCCTGCTAGATCGCCTTCCAAGCTGACACTGAACCTACAATGACTGTTCTTTGGGTCTCGAAATTCAAGCAGTTCCAAATCTGTTTAACCTTACTATTGTCTAGCCTACATCTCTCCAACTCATCCAAAAGAATAGCACATGAGGCTTTTGTCAAGTGCTATACTAAAACCCTTGGGAAAACATCTATAGCATTTCCCTAATCTACCAATCTAATAACTCTGTAAGAAAAGGAAATGAAGTTAGTTGAGCATGATTTGTTTTTAATGAAGCCATGCTTGCTCTTTGTGATCACTGCTTCCTTTTCTAGATGTCAACTACCATCCCTTTAATAATATTTCCACTAACCATCAATTTAATATTTTCTAGAATTGTGCCAGAGATCAAAATCAAATTCACAGCAGGTTCCACTATCTTCCCTTCAAAAAACAAAGAACAGTAACAGGAAATTTACTCTTTTCCAGTCCTTTGGCACTTCTCCCATTATCCATTATCTTTCAAAGCTCACCAACAGTGGCTTAGTTATTAAAAGGGAACAGAATAAATAAAAGAGGCAGTAGAGTAGCATTACACATTAAGAAAATACACTGACAGGAAGAAATCCCAAACCCCCAAAAACTAGCATTTGGGGGGAGAACTGATGACTAAACTAGAATTAACAGTAAAGTTCAGGGCATATGACACTTCATCGTAAGAGAGGAAAACTAAGCAGAGTATGAAATGCATCCTAGATTTGGAGGGAACAGACTTCAAAATTTTTAGAAACTGGCAAAAAACTGGAAATTTAAGGGATGCCCATCAATTGGGGAATGGCTGAACAAGTTATGGTATGTGAATGTGATGGAATATTATTGTGCTATAAGAAATGGGAAGGAGATGGGCTTCATAATTACCTGGAGA
>CM053595.1:32169878-32220882 GCA_028646575.1 Pseudocheirus occidentalis | reverse complement strand
ACACCTATACAACCAGACGATTGTACAATGTGAAGGAGTTTGCAGATCCTATACATGACTGTATGCCACCATGAGGTGGGGGTGGGGAAGGAAGGGGAGAAAAATCTGAAACTCAAGTGATTCTGGAACTGAATCTTATAAACTAAAAGTAAACAAACAAGTCAATAAAAAATAAGAAAATTTTTAGAAAGGAGAAAAGTAGGATTCAGAAACCTAATACTTTTGCAAGAGAAGTCTGAGCAAAAAGTATAGGAAGCCCTTGAGAATAAAATTCCAAAGGTACAGGAGTACCATCAAAAGGAGCAGATATGACTGGTCAGGGCACTCCTCAATGAGTTCATATTTTAAAGGAACCCGTATAGAAAATGGAAGCAAGAAATTATGAAAGGAGAAATATCTAAGTATTCCACTGCCCTATAGCAATAGTGTCAGGATCACTAAAGCCTGGAAAAAGCTGAAGTTACAAAATGAATGCTAACAACAAGAAGAATTGTGTAGGTTAAGAAGCTATGTTGGGGCAAGAGGAGTGTCAAATAAGCAATGGGATTAAAACTCTAAGTGGATGGGAGGAGTGATAGCAAAAAAAAAACCTAATCAACTTTTTTTTTTGCTCCTGCTTTTCTTCCAAGGAGTGAAAAGTCAAGGTAAATAAACAGAGTCTGACACTTACTTGTCTGAAGTGAGTTCAGAAAGCCAGAGTTGGATGAATTATATCCCAGAGTAGAGGGTCAATGACAAAGGTACCTGCTGAGGGACACGATGATCTTTTAAAGTTTTGATAAACTGAGAGAAGTGGCACAGGCACGTATAAAAGCAAATATTCTGATTTTCTTTAAAAATATATACTTAATTGTCTAAGTTATAATAGACCAATGAACTTGACTTCTATTTCTGATAAAGTTCTAGAACATATTAATAAAGGAAAGGGTTTTTTGCACACTTGGAAAGTGGAAACAATGAACAATAAATATAACAAGGCTATCTTCATTTCTTCTTCTGAAATTGTAATGGGGTCAAACAGAGCGTTAAGCCTGTTGCTTCTGTCACTTTTGGATCCATGCTGAAAGATTCTGGAGCTTTGATATCCCTTTACTGGTCAGTAAGCAAGAAGAGCCAATGACTCCCTCCATGAACCTTTAAAAGTATTCTTCACCTCAAATCACTAGAGAGTTTCAGCACTAAATCATTTGTGGCCAGAAGCAGCAGGTGTTATCATTCCCACAACAGCCAAGCATTAAGCTAGTACATGTGGTTAGCCAGAACAGGACAGGGAGTTTTACCCCTTTCAGCCCACAGTTACAAAACTGTTATGTTGCATACAAGTTGCTGATCTGAATTACTAGAGGAACTTTCTAAGCCAGGACTCCCCCATACCAATGGAGTTACAGGTGCTTACCACCTCCCCACTCCTCAATGTCACCCCTACTCACCCAAAAAATCAGAGTAATAGTAAATGATTTTTTTTTCAAAATATTTGACAGTTTCTCATGGTATCTTTATCAACAAGATAAAGAGATATGTGTTAGGTGATATTTCATCAGTATTTGGTAGATTTGGAACTTGCTTGAACAAACACCTAAACCCAAAGAGTAGTCATGAAAGGTCTATGTATTCTTAGAGGGATGCCTCAAGTGGAATTCCCAAGGGATCTGTGATGAGTTGGATAAAAGTTTATAGGCCATCCTTGCCAAATATAAAGGTGACACAAAACTTGGAGGCATGGTTAATTCATTGCATCAGAGTCAGGATCCCAAAGCATCTTCGCAGGATAGGATACACCAAATCCAATACAGTGTCATTGAATGGGGATAAATGTAAAATTTTTCACTTGCTTCCAAAACATCAATTCTACAATTATAACATGGGAGAGATAGGCTCAGACAAGATTTATACCATAAAAAAAGATCTGAGTGTTTAGTGGACTGCAAGCACAGTGAGTCAATATGGTAGTCAATAAAAGCTAACACCATCCCAGGCTGATTTATGAAAGGTGTGCCTTTCTTGTTTGGATTAAGAATGATAGTAATTTCAATGTACTGTTCCCAGATCAGTCCGTATCTGCAGTACTGCCTTCAGTTCTGGGAATCACATGTTAGGAAAGACAAACAGGACTGAGTCCAGAAGAAAGTCATTATGATGGTGAAGGCCTTTGAGATCATGCCATATAGGGATCCCCCTGAGGAACATAACTGCCAGGTTCAGGTAAGGACTATCATGTGGGGAAAGGGCTAAATTGGTTCTGCGTGGCCTCAAAGTAAGAATAAGGTGGAATGGATGTTAACTGCAGAAAGACATATTGGGCTTTTATATAAAGGGAAACTTTTCTACTACGTAGCACTGTCTCCACATGCAATAAGATATTTTAAGAGTAGCTTCCTCCTCCCTTAAGAGCTTCAATCAGTTGTTATGACCCCTAAACTCATCATCTTCCTCCTCTAAAGCCACCAAACTTCCCTATTTCTGGTGATGGCACCACCATTCCCTGAGGAATAGAGGTTCCAAACCTCTGAATTATCAAACTCTTCCCTCTTTCTCAAGCCTCATATCCAATCAGTTGTCAAGTCATTTTGATTTTACCTCCACTAGACACCTAGGCAATCTCATCCTCCTGTTCACTCACACAATCACAAACCTAATTCAGACCCTGATCACCCATCACATGGATAGCCTTTTAATCAGTATCCTTGCCTCTGATCTCTACTGCTTCTAATCTATGTTACACTTAGCTATTTTTTTTTAAATCTTCCCAAGGCCATAGCACTTGCCTCAAAGATAAAACACAAATTTCTTAGCCTAGCATTTAATTTCCTCTACAATAGTTTGGTCAAACTCAAAGAGAAATGGGGGCCACTGTCCCATACATAAGGATCCCTGCAGGCTACATATTGACTTAGAAAACCACATGTCAACATTATCTATGTTATATTGTAATTTTATTTATCTTGTTAAATATTTCCCAATTACATTTTAACCTAGTTCCAGCTGTACACCAGAGTGTTGCCTAAATGGGCAGCATGTTCATCACCTCTGTTCTACAACCTGGTTGCCATATTTCTGGTCTTATTTCACATTTCTTTCTTTCATACATTTTACAGCCCAACCAAACTAGAATAATGATTTTTCTCACAGATAACATTCTACCTCCTGCCTCTAGGCATTTGCTCAAACTGTCTCCCATTTCTTCAATGCATTCTCTTCCCAATTCTGCCTTTTATAATCCTTATCTTTCTTCCACTTTCAGTTCAAGCATTCTCTCTCACCTCAAAATTTCTACCTTACCTATGTACCTGTAATGTCTCTTCCCCCCACCCAAGTATACTGTATGCTCCATGGAGGCAAGAACCATGTCTCTTTTATCTTTGAATCTTCAACAGCTAGTACAGTATTACACATGGAATGGTGTTCAATAAATATTTATTTATTGAAACACCCTTGTCTCCCCAAGTGTTAATTCCTTAAGAATGTAAATCATGAGTAAGCCAACTATAAGTCAAGAGAATTGAGTTCCAGTCTTAGCTTTGCCAAAACTTTGGCAAAGGTATTGCTCTAGGCAGTCACTTCCCCTTTCTGGGACTCAGCTTCATCATCTGTAAAATAAGATTATATTGTATTATGTTTCATGTACCTTCTAAAATTCTTATTGTTTGATTTATACTTCTGTATTCTCCATATAGCATGGTAGTGAGTAGTCAATCCTCAACAGTCCTGTATTTAATTTTCATGCATTCAAGTCTAACCTTCAAGTATTGGGCGATTTTTATCAGTTACCTCATTTTCACTTTCACATTGATAACTACATACTTTGGGGGATATGCTCCCATACTCCAAGACCCTTAAGAATTTCAAATGGCACACAAAGCAAACATCGCTGACAGATTGTTTCAAACTGGTGTGTCCTTTACTATCTCTAATGCCATCCACCAGCCATGGAAGACAGAGTGTCAGTAGTGATGTTGAGATTGTGCCTGTCTTCGTGTCTTCCAGCAGCAGCAACTAAAATCCCAGAAACCTCTCCCTTGGTTTTCAGTAGTATAGTATACAGAACACCACCCTCATAGCACTATCTGACACAATGGAAGATAAGGTTCAAGTTTAAAATGTTTTAGTTTTAAGAATTTTATTTGCTGTACAGTATATACATATATAGTACTGTAGATTCCATGTGTTATGAAAAGTGAATATTGTCTGAAATCAACTTTTTAAAAATTGAGATGTTACCACAAAAGGTCACAGAATTCTAGGGAATTACTAGTGAGAAAAATGTTTTGCATGTCACCAATTTTATTTTGTGTACTGTGTTTTATGTGTTATTTCATGATTACCACCTTAGGAAAATTTTGTATTATTAAAATTGTTTTAGTTTACAGAATTACATGTAAAAAGTATATTTTCAGCAATTTCTACTGAAAAAATTACAGGTTCTGGTGGTTACAGAAGCTTACGGCCCTATTCCCCATAGGCTCGATGTATCAACATTCACATGTTTGACTTTTGCACCATTTTCTAGGAATGTTACCCCTGCAAAAATTGAGGACTGACTGTATATAGCTACTGACTGACTGACTAGTGAAGGAGTAACATATTAGGCAGCTGGTATATTCCATTGTAAAGTAGGAAAAGGAAAAAAGATGTAGAGACAAATTCAATCTTGAATATTTTTGCCTTTAGCAAAGCAATATACCTAACCTTCCTGTCACATGATCTTTTACATCAGAAATTCTTAACCTTTTTGGTATCATGGATCCCTTTGGCAGTCTAGTGAAACCTGTGGACCATTTATTACAATAATGTTTTTTAATTCATAAAATAAAAATACATAGAATACAAAGAAGATCAATCATATTCAAGTACAGTTGTCAAAATATTAAAAGAAAAAGTTCTTGGACCCCAGGTCAAGAACGCATATGCAATGATGTATATGTATATGTATATGTATATGTATGTGTATGTGTATGTGTATTGTATGTGTATGTATATGTATGTGTATGTGTATGTGCATGTGTATGCATATATGTATATTGTGTATATATGTGTGTGTGTGTACATATACACACACACACACACACCGTATGAACCATGTTTCTTGAACCTCTATCTAGTTCATTTATTACTAGATAGGCCCTGATAACAATATATTCATTTATATCCATTCAACAAGTATTTATTAAGTTCATACCATTTGCTAGAAACTGCGCTCAAAAAAAAGTCCATGCCCACTATATTCTACTGGGGATAAAAATGTGCACAGATACATAAATACAAAGTATTTTGGAGGGTGGTGCACTAATGACATTGAAGATTGGAAAAGGATTCATGGATGAAGAGGTTCTTGAGCTGAATCATAAAGGGAATTAGGAGTTTCAAGTGACTAAGGTGAAGAAGAAGAGCAACTCGGGCATAGGAGATAGTATGTGGAAAAGACCAGAAGTAAAATATGGAATGTCATGTAAATGGATCAAGTTTACTATTCAGCAACCTGAACAACATTATACAAAAAAAACCCAAAAAAACAAAAATAAAACACAAAACAAAACAAATTGCTCTTGGTTTTTTTTTCCTGGTTAAATATGTCTGTAAATCAGATCTCATCTATAACAGTGACCTGTCTTTATATTAAGTAGAAGAGATGACTTCTTGGTAAGATGAGAAAGTCTCTAAGATTAGATTTGTTGTCAGTCACAATAAGTAAGGATCAAATCTGAAAACAGCCTATGAGACCTTATCTCCTAGTTTTTCCCCAATAAGAGGCCTCTACTCCAATCTGAGTTGGTTGAAATGGATAAGCACATAGATAATAAACTAGGGAACAAAAAAACAGAATATAGGATGTCATCAAAGAAATGTATGATGGAAAAAGATGGCAGGCAGGCCATGTGGTAAGAGCCAAGTATAACCAATGAACTCCCCAGATGCTCCATTGATGTCCTCAAGAAGTTAAAAGAAATCCAAAAAGCTCCCCAGGCATCTTGGGTAAACTCCTGGTGATGAACTTATGTAAGGATGTGGACAAGAATCATGCAAGACAGGTAAGCATGAATGGGTTTCCATCCATGCCATTGGAAAAACAATAAGATTACAGATTAATTTAAACAAGATGATAATAATATTAGACAATTCAGTTATAATTCTTAATGATAACCTTAAAATGGTCATTTTGGAAGGTACAGAATGATGATTTCGTTAGTATGGAGAACTCTCAGATTGAAAACTCCCTCTGCCAGTAAAGATTTTTCAGTTTCTCTTTAATTTACAATCTTATGTAAGTAGCCTAGGGTCACACAGAATATATGAGAGGCAGGCCTTGCACCCAGGTCTATTCTTCACTTCAAGTTTAGGCTTTTACCCCCATATCCCATTTTCTTTTCTCATTTTGATAATAATGCTAACTTCACAGAAATGCCATATCTATATCTCCTTTGATCTTTATCCCACTGTTCCTCTCTGTTCCCTCAACTTTACTTTTCTTTTTTTTTTTTGAAGGAAGGAGGGCAGGTCAATTGGGGTTAAGTGACTTGCCCAAGGTCACACAGCTAGTAAATGTTAAGTGTCTGAGGTCAAATTTGAACTCAGGTCCTTCTGACTCCAGGGCCGGTGCTCTATTCACTGCATCACCTACCTGCCCCTTCTCTCCACTTTAAATATTACTCCTTGTCTTCTCCCTCTTTCAGTTCTTGGTCTTTCAAGGTCAAACTCAAGTCACACTTGTTCAGAGGAACCTCCCCTGATTTCTCCAGCCCTCTGGTCTCCACCTCTGAACTCCTTTCTCTAGGCCTTTCTGTCAATGTCACAACACACCACTCAGCACTTGACTATGCATTCGCCTTTTTCTCTAATTGTTTCCCTTTCTAAATAGTCTCTTCCTTCTCTGAAGGCAGGAATCTTTTATTCTGTTTTTATTTTTTTTTTCTGTTTCTACTGCATGGGTAGCAAGTGTTGGAAAAGAGAAGGTTCCCGGTGTGGATTGCTGGAATGATTCAGTAACTGATTGATTTTCTAATAGCTCAGCAAATGGACGCCATCCAAACCCTAGGATCAGCCAACCTAACCTGGAATAAAGTTATTCTACCTCTTGGGAAGCAGGAAAATGGCCTTTCTGAAAGATTAATTCTAGAAACGTCTAAAAAGGAGAATTCCAAAGGACCTTGTATAGTACTGACAATTTGCATTTCTGTAGAACTTACCTCCTAATTAGACTGTGATGCAGGTAACTTGTCCTCATCTCACAGATGAGGAGTCTGAGACTCAGATAGATGAAGTCATATGCTACACATTTAATGAGTGTTAAAGTTAAGGGGTGGCAAAGTCAAGGGCGCAAAGTCAACTTTCTTTATTCCAAGTTCAGTGCTTTTTTCTTCTACAAAACAAAACGTCTCAAAAAAAAAAAAAAGTAAGGAATACACGGGACCACTAGTGGTCCCTATCAGCACTAAACACATTTTATTTGATTACATAGACTTCTTCGATCAACACTCATTAGTCACCCTGCTATGCTACGTTTGGGGGATGCAAAGGCAAAAGAAAATAATCCCTGCCCTTTAGGAATATATATTCTGCTAGTAGAGTACAACATTACACAAATAAATAAATACAAACCCATTGAGGGGAAAATGCCATAGCAGTGGAGGAAATCAGAGAAGGCTTGATTGTGGGATCAGTATTGGAGTTGAACCTTGAAGGAATACAAAGGCTCTGAAAGGCAAAATTGAGAGTGGGACACATTCCAAGAATAGGAGACAGCTTATACAAATGCACAGGGGCTGGAAATGGATCATAAAATTCAGGAAATGATTAGTAGGCTAGTTTGGCAGGAACCTAGAATGTATATAAAGAAATTTTGCTATATTTACCTTTGCATTGGAAGCAATAGAACAAAAATGACAGACAGGGAGCTGATACCCAGCATAAATAAGGGAAGAGAATGCATAATTGTCCTTATTAAATTCGAGTCACCTAGTCTAGATGAATATGTCTATAGATTACATTCTCAGTCCTAAAAGAAAGGGCAGGTATAGTTGCTAAGTTGGCAATACCTGAATGATCATAGAAAATGGAGAAAATGCCACACAAATGAACCATTTTTTAAATGGAAGAGAACAGTCTGCAAACTAAAAACCAGTGAGTTTGACTTCAACTCCTGGAAAAATTCTAGAACAGATCATTAAAGAGATAGTTGGCAAATGTCTAGAAAGGTAAGAACCTGCATAGTTTCATGAAGAAGAAGTCAAGTCAAAGGATTTATATTTACAAAAACATTTGTAGCAGATCTTTTTCTGGTGGCAAAAAATTGGCTATTGAGAGGAGGCACTTCATTTGGGGAATGGTTGAACAAGTTGTAGTATAATTGTGATGCAATATGGGAAGACTTATATGAACTGATACAAAGTGAAGTGAGTAGAACCAGGATAACATTGTATACAGTGATGGCAATATTGTGATGATAACCAAATGTGAAAGATTTAGCCACTCTGATCAAGACAATGATCCAAGACAATTCCAAAGAACTCATCAAGGAAAATACTATCCACATCCAAGGAGAGAATTGATGAGCTCCAAGTGCTGATTAAAGCATTTTTAAAATTTCTTTTTCTTGCCTCTTTTTTGAAACATGGCTAAAATAGAAATATGCTTTGTAAGACTTTACATATATAATTGAGATCATATTGCTTACCTTCTTAATGAGTTGGGGAAGGTGGGAGGGGGAAGGGGAATTTTAAATTCAAAATATTTTTAAATGAATGCTAAAAATAAAGGAAAAAAGTAAGTCCTGCCAGATTTCCTTTTTTGACTAAATAAAAAGAATTACACAGAGAAAATTCATCAAGATTTTAGAAAACATTTTGATAAAGCATTTTATGCTATTATTGTAGAAAAATTAGAGAGATATGAGGTAGATGATAATAAAACACACTGGTAGGATGGCTAGAGTAAAAGAGGAGCAATTAATGGTTCAATCTTAATGTTTCCTCCAGTGGAGCATCCAAGGGATCTATACCTGTCACTCTGATATTTAACAGTTTTTATCAATGACTTGCACAAAGGCATTGGAGGATATGATCAACAAATTCATGAATTACATGAAGCTGGGAGGGATAGCTAACACAATGAATGATGAAGTTAGGATCCAGAAGGTTTTTCACAGGCTAGAACATTGAACTAAACATAATAAGATAAAAGCACTTGTATTTGAATACAAAAAGAAAACTCGTACCAGAAGATCTGGGAGTTCTAGAAAATCAAACCCTCAATATGATACAGCAGTGAGAAAGAGCAAACAAAAAGGCTAATACAATCTTGGGTTGAATTGAGAGGAGAGTGGATTCCAGGAATAGAGAAATGAGAGTCCCACTGTACTCTTTGCCCATTAGACTTCATCTGTTCAATTCTGAGCACCATGATTTAAGAAGGATGCTGGTTAGCTGGAGAGTGTCCAAAGGAGAGAAACCAAAATGGTGGAAGAGCCTTAAGTCCATATCACAGGGGAATCAGTTGAAGGAATTGGGCATGTTTGGTATATTTAGCGTAGAAAAGTGAACATCTAGAAGGGGAAGCAGAGAAGTCAAGTTTTTGAAGGGACTGTGAGACATAAGATGAAGTCAACTTGTTCTATCTGACCACAGATTGCAAAATCAGGAAGAATAGGTGGAAGGTACAAAAAGAGAAATTTAAGATTATTATGAGAACCCTCAAAGTGCAATGGGCTAGTTTGAGAGGTGGGGCATCCCCAGCCCTAGGAGGTCTTCAAGCAAAGACTAGACAAACATTCATTGGATATGTTATAGTGATGATTCCCTTGCTCTTTGGGCTGAACTAGTTGGATGCTGAGAGATCCCTTCAAACTCTCAAATTCTGTAATTTGTAATTCTAAGTTTTGCAAAATGAGGCTAGGAAAGAAAAGTTGAAACTAAACTACTGAGAGCCTTAAATAACAGACTTAAAAGTTTGTATTTTATCTTCAAAAAAATAAGAATTACCAAAGGTTCTGTGCCCAGGGGTGATGTGGTCAAATCCATGCCTAAGTAAGAATATTTTTATAGCAATTAATGGATTGAAGAAGCAAGAGGACAAGTTAGAAAGTTATTGTGATAATTTAGACCAATGATCTCCAAACTTTTAGAAAAGATTACCTCATCAATAAAATATTTTCAATATGCTCCTCCACCTAACATGTGTATATCTGTCTATTTGTAAATTAATATACATGTGCTACTATTAAAATATTATGCATATTAAAAACACAAAAATAGAGACTTTTAAAAGGATTCAATAAAGATAAATTAATATTTAATCCAAGAATTAATAGGAAGCCACAAGAGTTTATTGAGTAAGGACATGACATAATCAGATCTAGCTGTGAAGAAAATAACCTTGGCTATACATAAGCTAAGTTGGAAAGGGGAGAGACAAGACAGAGAGACCAAATAGGAGGAGATTGCAGTAGTCTAAGTGAGAGGTGACAAGGGCCTGAACTAATGTTAGTATTGTGTGAGTAAAGATGGAGACATGTGCAAGAGGTGTTGTTAAGGTAGACACTAGAAGCTGATGATGGAACAGATATGTAGAGAGAGGGAGAAAGAGGATATGAGCTCACTCAACTGAATTATAAACCTATCCACACCTGCTCATCATATGTGACTCGTTTTCTCATCTGAAACAAAAGGGAAAGAGGATCTAAGTCACTGGTCACTGCCTCTAAAATACAGAACTCACCCTCCAAGGAGTCTTTCCCAGACACAAGGTGATGGGGGATGAGGAAGGAATATGGCAGAATTTTCCCAATAGCAGCTGAATAGCTAACTACTTACAGTAAGTGCCTTGATCATTAGGTTATTACTTCCCCCACGAGGCCAAAACCTAGCTCAGAAGGGAGAAGTCTATGAGTTTACCCATCAGAGACAAGAGGTAGAGTAGGAGGAGAATTGGAAGATCAGGACAGGTGTGATTGTGTGGAAGTCAACATCCACTATGACTATCAATGGAGAAGGTGGAGTGTGATCAGTCTTCTCACCCTCTAACTGGTTTATCTCAAACCCACTGATTTCAGGCCACAGCTCCAATCACCACATTGGTCTAGTGGTGATCAAATGGTAATGATTATGTGAATGAAGAGAAGTGCAAGTAATACTGTGGAGAAATAATAAACAAGATTTGGTAAGTGGTGAGAGAGAGTGAAAGTGAGTGAGAGAGAGAGAGAGAGAGAGAGAGAGAGAGAGAGAGAGAGAGAGAGAGAGAGAGAAGCAAGCACTTGGGCTACTGGAAGCTTCATGGTGCCATCAACAAAAATAAAAAAGAACATATCAGAGTGTAATTTTAGAAGAAGATAATCTCTGGTTTTGCCACTTTGATTTTGAGATACCAATAGATAGAGATGTCCAGCAAAATAAAAAAGATAGTAATGTAAGATTGGAATTCAGTCAAGCAATAAAGATTGAATATATTGGTTTAGGAGCCATCTGGATTGAGGTTATAATTGAACTTCTAGGAACTGATAGGATTACCAAGGTAATATAGAGAAAGAAAAAAAAGAAGAGAACAGAGCTTTGGAGAACACCCACACTAAGAGACTATGAAATGGCTAAGGATCCAGCGAAGGAGCTGGGGAGTGGTCAGACAGGTAAGCAGAGAGTCAGGATGGAGCAATGTTACAGTAATCAAAGGAAGACAGAGTATTCAGTTTGAAGATCAAGGGGATAGAGAGAAAAGAAGAAAGGAAAGAGGAAGAGAAAAAAATCAAAATTGTCAAAAGCTTCCTAGAAGTCCAGGAGAACAAAGACTGAGAATAGATCATCAAGATTTAGCAGTTAAGATATTTTGGCAACCTTGAATACAGTCGTTTTCTTTTCTTTTTTTCTTCCTTTTTCTTTTTTTTCTTTTTGGAGGAGGGAAGGCAGGGCAATTGGGGTTAAGTGACTTGCCCAAGGTCATATGGCTAGTAAGTGTTAAATATCTGAGGCCAGATATGAACTCAGGTCCTTCTGAGCCAGTGCTCTATTTACTGTGCCACCTGGCCACCCCGGGTAGAGCCATTTTCAAAGCCTATGTGGGTTGGAAGTCAGATTACTAAAAGTTAAGAAGTGAGTGAGTGAGTAAGTAAGTGAGTGAGTGAGTGAGTAAGTGAGTAAGTAAGTGAGTGAGTGAGTGAGTAAGTAAGTGAGTGACTGAGTGAGTGAGTAAGTGAGTGAGTGACTGAGTGAGTGACTGAGTGACTGAGTGAATGCTAACCTCACTTTGCATGAAGGCTTTGTTAATCCTCCTCCCAAATGTACTCTTCCTCCTCTTCTTTTCCTAGTGCATTTTGTCAGGCTGTCTCTTATCTTTGTAACTCTTTACCCAGTATCATAATTATTTGTGTGCATGTTATAGAATGAATGCTACTTAAGGATGCCATTTTTCATCTTTCTATCCTCAATGCTTAGTACTGCATCTTGTACACAGTACATACATTAAGTAATGCATAGCTAAGAAACATTAAGTAGTATAGATCAGTGGAATTAAATTGAATCATAACATGAGTTCGGTCACCTGCACATCCTATGAAAGGATTTCATACTTACCTTTCTACGATCCATTCTAACCCTTAGGATGATGTTTATGAGACAAGATGCTTGCTCTACAACTTTGATCTCTGCTCTGTTTCCAGTCCTACCTGCAAATAAATGTTGCATTTTCCCTCTAACATACCCCACAGGTAATTTGAAACTCTTCCTATTGCCCTAACTCCTTCTCTTGGGATAGAGCATGAGGATGAGCTCAGAGATACAGTCCAAATGATTAAGCCTATATTCCCAAGGTGAGTATTGTGTGTATTTGTGCACATGGAACACCTGCCAGGATCAACAGAGACCCTCAATTATAATTGCTTTTGCTGTTTCCTAGGGAAATCCATAGTATTCAAATGCCTCCCACACTCTATGTAGCTGAAACAGAACATCTTTAACTCCTTTAAATTCCACAAACATTTATTAAGTGCCTACTATGTCTAAGATACTGTTCTACATGTTGGGGAGATCAAGAGAAAATAATTTATGAACTGAGGATGTTTACAATCTATAAAAAGATAAGGCACATAAACAAATAGCTATAATACAAATTAGAATGTGATGGGTACAAGGGAGAGGGTCAAAGATGATTCTGAAGCTCAGATTTGAGGAAGGAGAGATTATGTCCATCTAAAAGAATCAGAAAGACTTCATGGAGGAGGTAGCATCCAAAGTGTACCTTGAAGGGTTTGAACAGATGGAGATGAAGGTGAGTGGATTCCACAGAGGTAGAAGAAGACAGAATGAACTCAGGGACTGGTGGGCAGATGGAAAGAATGGTATAACACAAGGCAGGAAGGGGAGGTTGGAACCAAAGTATGAAGTCTTATACGTCAGGTTAAGAAGTTTATATGTAATTTGGGAGTCAGAAGATTAAAGTTCCAGAATTGGAAGGACATCAGAGGATATCTAGTCCAGCCTTCTCATTTTAAAGAGAAGGGGACTTAGTGCCAGGGGATTGAGTGATTTGTGCAGTTTTCACAGGTAGCAAACATCAGGGGATTTGAACTCAGGTCCTGTGGCTCCAGAATCAGCCTTCTTGTTGAAGATGCTGCTTTTTCTTCTGTTTGTTTTTTAGTTGAAAGTGATGAGTCAGAGAAATGAATTTGAATTATGAATCAAACAATGGTTCTCCTACTTGGAGAGGGCAAGGAACTAGAAGAAATTGTAATCTTGATATTCTGTGGCCCTGAGAAAGACAGAGGAATGTGTCTTCTGTGGTATATTCCCTCTCCACTACTCACTATTGTTGGCACACCCTGAAAGGGAAGTAGGTGACAGCAATTTTGGATGAAGTGGGATGTAACTGGAAGTATCATTGGAAGTATCAGGATACAACCAGAGTGTTGTGGAGTATAGTCTGAGATGGTTAATGGCTTGTCTGGGTACTATGAACATGGCAGTGTGAACAGAGAGACAGTAGAGTCTATCGGGGCTATGTATTCCATATGATAACAGAGAGTGAAGAGCTAGCATGGTGGTTGCAGTGAGTATGCATGTTGGAAACAGCCTGACAGGTCAAAGTGAGAGTGAGGGGGTGGCTAGGTGGTGCAGTGAATAGAGCACCAGCCTTGAAGTCAGGAGGACTTGAGTTCAAATATACCTCAGACACTTAACACTTTAGCTGTGTGGCCTTGGGCAAGTCACTTAACCCCAATTGCCCCACCCTCCCCTCTCCAAAAAGCAAAACAAAACAACAAATTGTGAGTGAGAAAGTATAAAAGCTAGGGACATTTAGCATCCCAGGCTTTGTCATGGACCTCTTTGCCCTGCTTAGTAATGTTAGCTTATGCATGGAAGTAGGTCATGGTTGATAGCAATTGCCAGCAATACCCACCAATATGGAACAAACAAAAATGAGTCCATCAACATTTACTAAGTGCCTACTATGCTCCAGCAACTATGCTAAGTACTAGAAGGCCCTCCAGAAATTTACATTCTAGAGAAAAAGACAACATTTATACAAATAAATGGAAATAAACGCAATGATAATATGGGGAGGGGAAACAAAGCACTAGCATCTGGGGAGATCAAGAAGGATTTCATGTAAAAGGTAGAACGTGTATGGAGTTTGGGGAAAAAGTGGGAATTTTTCACTCTAAAAATGAGGAGAGAGTACATTTTAGGCATGGGGAAGAGTCAGCGCAAACCTACTGAGGTAGGAGATGGGATGTCATGTGAGAAATGATAAGACCAGGTTGACTAGACCACAGACAAGAGTATGAAGGGAAGCAGTATATAATAAGGCTGGGGAAACAGGTTAAAGTGGGGCCAGGTTGTGAAAGACTTTAACTGACAAATGAGAGGTTTTGTCTGACACAATTTATCTGAATCCTGGTAGCAGGGCTCTGATTCCAAAGGAGAATGCCCAAGGTGGAGGCCATGGGGAAGTATGTACTGAGCAGCTTTACAAAAGGAGACTGACTGGGAGACTATGGCAATAATTTTTTTAATTTTTAAGAAACAGCAAAAAAGAGACTACTTCATAGCAAGGCTCTGGAAGTGGGGCCAGTTCTACTGGATCTACCCGTTTCCTTCACTGGGTTTATAAATCAGTGCTTCTTTGCCGCAGTACAGTACAAAACTTAGTCATTGCTGCCACTGCTACATTTCCATGGTAATGAAAATACCAAGGGACATAGCTAGGTCCCTGTGCTGTATCCCTTGCCTGAGCTAAACATTCAGTGAAATCAACAGGAGCCCAGTGTGGATAGAAGCCCAGGAACAGAGCCCCTGTTCTCAGCCCAGAGCCCCCAGAGGTTTCCTTATGGAACTCCCATTAGCACTGGCAGGCACTGCTGGCGTAAATCACTGCATGGCGCAAGATGAGAATATAGTTATTATAACAATTGCCGCATTGCATGATGCTCGTGCGGTTCGGAAATGTAGGTCTAATTAGCTCTAAGCTGTAGAAGATTTGAGTGTGGTAGTTTCATTTTGGCTTAATGCTCGGTGCCTGGTGTAAAATCTGAATTTATTACACTTTTTTTAATCATTTCTGCATGGCTCAACCAGTCGTATCAAAACTACTGCGTGTTATAGACTTTAAAAAGCGATTCCCTGTAGGCATTTTAAGGTATAGGATCTATTATGGGAAGATATATGTTTGACAGTACTCTGTTTATTACTCAATTCTGCTACATTGTTCATGAACCCAGTGAAAGATGTTCACAGTGGTAAGTAACACTTTATTCCATGAAGAAGAAACACGGGGCAAGTTCTTTGGGTAAGTACCAAGATCTGTATGTGGTACAATTACAGGACTGATGAGAAAATGCTTCACACACTCCATCAAGACACTCAAAAACAAAAGGGACTTGCTTTCATGCTACAAATCCCCTCAGATTTAACTTCGATTTTTAAAAAAATTTTTCCATTAAAAGTAGCACAGTTCTGTACCAGATGATCTCTGCTTTATTTCTGAACATTTTTAGGAACACATCTTACCTCCCGACATCCCACTTCTCCCAGCCCCAAAGGACACTTAGAGGACAGTCATTTAGAAGGAGAGAGCAAAATTGCCCAAGTTGCTTTCTATGAATTCCTTCCTTTATTTGAACTACAGCCCCCATTGGAGATGAACCAATAATATGGGAGTCTCTAGGTACAAGGCTTTGGATGAAAAAAGGAATAACAATTTGAGAAAGCTAGGTCTCTGTTCATTTAAATGGGCTTTTTCATAGAAATTGCTGTGGAATCTATAGGTGCTGATTTTTAAGATACAGAGAGAGCATGTGGGCAAAGTGGATAGAGTTCCAGGACTGGAGTCAGGAAGACTCATCTTCCTGAGTTCAAATCTAGCCTCAGATACTTACTAGCTGTGTGATCTTGGGCAAATCACTTAACCCTGGTTGCCTCAGTTTCCTCATCTGTCCAATGAGCTGAAGAAGGAAATAGCAAACCACTGCCAAGAAAATCCCATATGGAGTCACAAAGGGTTGGATATGATCAAAAACTACTTCATAACAACAACTATAAGATATGCTTTTCTTCTCTCACTCCCATCTCCAATAAGGTAACTATGGACTACAGATCCTTTTCTTTTTTTCTATGTCTTTTGACCATGTCATAATATTGAAAACTTGAGGGTCCAAGATCTAGGGCATGTGTTTCTCCAAAAGGTCACTACATATAAAATAATGGAAGAGATCTTAGAAATAACAAATCACATATACATGTATATAGACACACCTACACATCTATGTATGCGTTATATATCTATCTCAAATTAATATGAGGCAGTTGGGGGAAGGGAGGGCACTAGCCACTGGGGGGATCAGGAAAGTCTTCATGAATAAGGGGGCTTCTTAAGTTGAGTCCTGGAGGAAGCAAGGGGTTCTGAGAAATGGAGATCCAGAGAGCGTGCATTCTGCTTCAAAGATGCAAAGACAGTGGAGTGGAAAGTGTGTGAGGAGCTCACTAGCCTGCTTAGACAAATATGGCTATATCAAAGTGAGTGTAGATGAGAGAAAACAAAAAAGAGGGAGAAAATTGGAAGTAATCAGGCTACAAAGATATTTAAACACCAAGCAGAGGAGTTTAAATTGGATCTCAGAGGTAATAGGGAACACTACAGTTTACAGAGAAGGGAGGTGACATACTCAGACCTGCCCCATAGGAAACAGCTATGCAGGAGATGGATTGGAGTAGTGGAGAGACTTGAGGAAGGGATGACAAATAGGAAGCTATTAATAGATAGCACTAATGTAACATTTTAAATCTCATTTATCTACTGCAAGATTTTGTAACAGTTCAGGTAAGAGTGATGAGGGCATGAATTAGGATAGTGGCTGTGAGTGGAGAAAAGGGGACATAAAGAGATGTCTCAGAGATAGAAATTAACAAAATTTGGCAACTGATTCAAAATATGGGGTAAGGGTGAAGAGATGAGGAAGATACAGTTTCGATCATGGGTGACTGGAAGAATGTCCCAAATCAGGGGTAAGTGGTCTAGGCCTCAAGGCCACATGTGGCCTTCTAGGTCCTTGAGTGAGACCTTTTGACTGAATCCAAATTTTATAGAACAAATCCTTTTATTAAGGAGATTTGTTCTATGAAGTTTGGATTCGGTCAAAGGAATGCACTTGAGGACCTAGAGGGGTTGAAGACCTAGAGGCATGTGGTCTCAAGGCCACAGGTTCCCTACCCCTGGGTCCTAGACAGTACTTGGGAAATGCACAAGAGAGATTAGTTTCAAGGAAAGATAGTGCTGAGTTTCAGATGTTTATAGGATATCAACTCGGAAAATACCCATTTAGGAAATCTATGAAATAGGGTTGGAATGCAGCTGGATATATAGGTCTGGGAGGCACCTGATATGACGGGAGGTAACTATTATAGAGATGGTAAGTAAACTGATGGGGGAAGGGGGGGGCTTGTGAGGTCACCAGCTGAGAAAGCATACATTATTGAGAGAAATGAAGAGACTCAAGATAAAGGTATAGGTTGTACCCACAGCTAGTGGGTATGATGTGGTTGATCAATCAACTAAGAAACTGAGAACAAAAAGAATCAGGAAAGAGCAATGTCATGAAAACTCAGAGTGGAGGGTGCATCCAGAAGGAAAAGACATGCAAGACGGTCAAATACCAAAGAAAGATCAAGGAGGTTGAGGATTGGGAACAGGTCACTAAATGTGGCAGCTGAAAGATTTTGGACAGAGCTGTTGCAGTCCTGTAATGAAGTTAAAAGCCAGATTTCAGAGAGTTTGGAAAGGAGCGGAAGTAGAATTTCCAAGTATAGATAGCTTTTGACAAGACACTAACTTCATAAATTTTATATATAAAAATATTTATTGTAGCACTTCTTGTAGAAGCAAAGAACTAGAAGACAAACAGAAGCCCATTGGTAGAAGAATAATTGAATAAGCCATGATATATGAACAAAATGAAGTATTATTTCACGGAAAGAAAGGACAGATGTGAATAATTCAGAGAAACTTGAGAAGACTTGTACAAACCAATACAGAACCAGTAAGTGGTCACAATAACGGAGAGGAAAAAATTATCAAAAGACTTCAAAGTACTGGTGGACACGGTGATCAATTCTGACTTAAGAGGACTGCTGGTGAAGTATGCCTACCTCCATCCTCCTGGCAGAGAGGTGGTGAGCTATAAGTAAGGAGCAAGTCATGCATTTTTGACATGACAAAGTATTGATTTATTTTTGCTTAACTGCCCCATTTTTGTAACAAGTGAGAGTTCTACTGGGTGGGGAGTAATTGGCAATCTAGAGCAATGTGTGTGGGGTTTTTAAGAGCATCAATAAAACATCTGTAACCACCACTGGCCAGGAGTTGGCTGGCCACAAAAGCCTCTGAGATTTGCAGCTCTTGTTTGGGAAGAGAGGAAATTAGCAGGAAATCAGACCTCACAGAGATGGTGGAGGTTTCCACTCACCCAATGCTATGATGGAATCTAAGGAAAAACCAAAGCAAAGCCAGTCACCTAGATATGGCCTCCAGAAAGTAAGGATTTGCTTATCCTACCTGCAGCCATCTGCTCTGGCTAGTCACCCATCCTCCATCTTGGAGTAGTGCAGAAGCAGGAAGCAGGCAGACAGTTCATTTTAAACGGTAACTGTGAGCAAGCCAATGGATACAGCAGACAACATGTTCAAAGGGTCAATACAGTCTCAGCAGCACACAGGGAGCTTTCAGGAAGAAGAGCTCAGTGTTCTGGTATTTTTTTGTTGTTCAGTCATTTCAGTCACATCAGACTCTTCACGACCCCATTTGGGTTTTTTTTTTGGCAAAGATACTGGAGTGGTTTGCCATTTCCTTCTCCAGCTCATTTGACAGCTGAGGAAACTGAGACAAACAGAGTTAAGTGACTTGCCCAGGGTCACATAGCTAGTAAGTATCTGAGGCTGGATTTGACCTCAAGAAAATGAGTCTTCCTATTTCTAAGCCCCGTGCTCTATCTATTGCACCAGCCAGCTGCTCACTAGTATCTTTTGTCCTAACATATTTCAAGATCTTCGTGTCCCTTTTCCCTTTATTCTTCCTTGGGTCTCTCATAATTGAATACAAAAGAGCCCCATTATAATGCTATCACATAATGGGGGAACCAAGATATTGTTGAGATCAGGTTCCAAACACATACTCAATGATACTGTGTTCCAAAGAAGGCCTTTGGGTAATTTCAGAACATAAATACACCTGAATGTAGTCAACAGAGCCACATTATACCAACCCTTTATCGAGTCAATGTGAATATGGAAACACATTTTATATGACTTCACATATATAATGGGTATCATATTGCTTGTCTTCTTAGTGAGTGGGGAAGGAGCCGAAGGGAGAGATTTGGGAGCTCGTAAAAATTTTTGAAATGAATGGAAGGAAGGAAGGAAGGAAGGAAAGAGGGAAGGGAAGGAAGGAAGGAAGGAAGGAAGGAAGGAAGGAAGGAAGGAAGGAAGGAAGGAAGGAAGGAAGGAAGGAAGGAAGGAAGGAAGGAAGGGAGGGAGGGAGGGAGGGAGAGTAAATGTAGCACAGTAGAAAATGATGCCACCTCTGGAGTCAGAGTGCCTGAGTGCAAATCCTATAACTGATGCATTCTGTCTATATGACAGGGTAAAGTTGGATAACTCATTTAACCTCCCTAGTTCTCAGTTCCCTCATTTGTAAAATGAAACAAGAGGGTTGATCTCTGAGGTCCCTTCCCAGTTCTATACCTATGAATGGATAAATGGTAATAAATTGGGCACTATTGGGGCAACTACATGCCACAGTGAATAGAACATCAGCCCTGGAGTCAGGAGGACCTGAGTTCAAGTCTAGCCTCAAACACTTGACACCTTTACTAGCTGTGTGACCTTGGGCAAGTGACTTAACTCCAATTGCCTTGCCTTCCCCCCTCCAAAAAAAACCCAACAACAAATTGGGCGCTATAAAAGACATTACAATGTGCTTGAAGGTACCCTGGTAGCCGAAAAAAAAGATAGCACACCTCTCTCACCCCCTAGCTTACTGCCCTGGGAAATTTAAGCAAAGGGGGGAAATCAATATTTTGCTATTCACTGTATCAACATTCTCAATAGGAGAACCAGTGGGAGCTGTCCAGGATAGCAAAATGTCTCAAATGAGGTTGTTCTGAATTCATGTCACACTCATTCAGTTTTCCCATTCAGGTCAGCCGGGCTTAGGGTCTTCATCTAATAGCCAAAGTGCAGAACAGGAAAGGTAGATGGGGATGAGGCTAGAGAGGAATTAAAATCTGAAAGAATCAACAATCTTTCCTTCATTCATCTCCAAAGGCAGCTCCCCAATTTCCCACCTTCCCTAAGAGGTACATGTGGTTGGGTAGGGAGAGGCAACAGGGCCCATCACAGCTTGGAAGAGTCTCTTTTGCCTTTGGTGAGCACATTTGCATCCACAATCAGTTGTTAACATTCAAAACCAGATTGACAGGGGTCTAAAAAGTCACATCTTTGGTGAGGAGGAGTGTTAGTTAATCATTGAATTTACAGGTTTTTAATTTGTATAACAAAATCTTCATTTTCTTTCACCTTATCATAGGCTGATTTATTTCAACATCATATCTTGGAGCTGTTCTCATTTTAGAGTCCCCAAACATTAGTCTTCGTTTATCAATTAAATGTACTCCAACAATGCTCTGACTTAGGAGGATCCCATTAAAATGAACTGAGAGCTCCTTTGGTTTTAAATCTGTTATCCAGCACTATGAAGGGAAGGGGGGAAGGAGGAGAGACTGGAGTGTGTTAGCAGATTGAAGAAGGCGGGGTAGAGGAAGGTTGGATTGGATTAACGACCTTCAAGCTTTCCAATTATGGCATAAATAATCTTTTTCATTTTTTTCTTTAAAATCTTTATAAAATCAGACTCTAATTGCTACAAACCAACTGGGTCCGCAGTCACAGGCCACAAGCAAATCAACAAATAGTAAAATGCACAGAAACTCAGATTCTTGTCTTGGGTTTGCTTGTTGTGAAGAGTCCACATGTGGCAAAGAAAGGTCATTTTAAAGGGCCAGCCTCCCTGGCTCCTAAACAAGTAAGCAGGACCCAGGGCTCGGCCAGTCAGTCATTTGTCTTCGTCAGGGACATGTCATAAGTACCTCATTCCTCACTTAAGCTCAAAGATGGATGGCCAATTATTTAACCCCAGTGTTTCTAATTAATTAGGTCTCTGCCACCAAAGCTTTAAGTAGAGTAGTTTAATTTAGACTTTGCTCAGTGGGCGATATAAAATCAGTATTTATTATTATTTTTTTTATCAATTTTTATTTGCTGTTTGACTCAGCTGGTCAAGGAGAACGACCCTCCCAGATTTTAAAAAGCGATTCCCTGTTGGAATTACAAAGCATGGGATTTATTGTTAGGCAGCGGGGCTATTTACAATATGGTTCTGGCTGGTATGTGGTAGGCAAGAAACATCCACAGAAGGCAGAGAGGTCGTTCGTGTGTGAAAAACAAAATTTAGGTTGTTTCTTCCCAGAAGTACAAGGGTGGGGGTTGATCACAATGAACACAGGCCACCTGTAGGCTCTGAATCCTCATTTACAGACTCAGCAACAAAAGACATTCTCTTTCATACTTAAAAAAAAATTGGTGGGGAAAGATTTTTTTCCAAGACCAGCAAGGCAATAATCCTGGAAATATCCATCATTATCCTTAGTTAATGACCAATTTGTTAGTTAGCAGCTGTTGTTACTGGAATGGAAGGTACCTGGTTTTTAACAGCAATACTTCATCATTAGCAGGAGGAGAGAGAGCTGAGAGCCAATGCCTTGGGATGGGGGCCATGTGGGAGAGTGGGCCCAGGGACAAGAGAATTATTTGATTACCAAGGAAGGCTCTGGAATAACCCTGTTGGGAAATTCTTGAGGAAAGGGGAGACTATTCCAGATTCAAACAACCTCTACAGATGAGGCCAGAAAAGTTTTCAGAAAGCTGTGGGCAGTATTTAGGGGCTCAGGTCACCATTCCCTCTTCTCACCCAAGTAAGGTTTAGAACTGCAGAAACACAGGTTGTCCCCATTCCACTGAACAAACACCTAACTGACCTCTAAGGGAAGCCCAATCATGGACTTCTTTCTTTCAGGGGTAACTGGAGGGCAGCCTGAGTCATTCAACCAACAATCATTTGTTATCTAAATATATAAGGTGTTGGAATGAACTTAAGCACTGATCTATGCACCTGGAACCTGAAAAAAAAATAAGAGAAGACTTTATGAAAAATTAAATCCAGTTCTCTTCTATCTAGAATAGACTGGTTTAGTTTTAATGAAAATACAAGTCTGAGCAGGGTAGTTAGATGTATGAAAAATTCACTCAGTTGCATGGGCTCTATATTTACATAACAATAAATGTCTAGATGGGGGGGCAGATGTTGGATTGAAATTATCTTTTCTCATCTCAAAGTTTGGTTCTATCCACAGCATGCTCTGACTTTTTGACAGAATTTTAAAGAGTTCCTACTAGGCAATGAACTCATCACAGTGACTTGGATGTCGTTTCATAGCATCATTGAAAGTGATGTAAAAAATAAGACAATGCTTTTTAGTGACTTGAGGCCACTCATCCGCAGAACAAAAATAGCAGTAACTGATATTTATGTAGTAGCTTAAGATTTACTGAGTACTTCACAAATATATTATCTCATTTGGACTTCACAACAACCCTATGAGAAGTGATGACAAATATGATTTCTTCCACTTTGCAGATGAAGAGACTGAAAGCTCAGAAAAGTTAAGCAACTTGCCCATAGACACAGCTAGAAAGTGCCAGAGATGGGATTTGAACTCAAATCTTCCTTACCACAAGTCCAAGACTTTATCCCCTTCTCCACCCTACTGTACAGAAGAGTGGGAACAGAGCAGCTTCTGAAAAGAGAATGATGTGTTTATAATACAGTGAAGTCAAAATAATAATAAATAATACCATCTTGGAGGGCAGACCCCCTTCAGGGCCCATTCTCTCAGTCAATGACCACGTGGTGCTGGAAAATGTAATAAAATTAAAATCTCCTTCAGTCAATAACGGAAAGAAGAGGGAGTGATACAGAATGGATGATTTCAAAATACATCCATTTTCAAAGTCCTCAGCCTCCCACAAACCAGTCGTCAGGTAGAGCCTTAACTGCATTTTTGTCTAACTGAACACAATAAAACAAGACGCCAGGCTCCTTTCTCAGAAAAGCCTTTCAGATTCCAAGGAATTTTACTACCAAGCCCCAGAAGCATGTGGGGAAGAACGGTGGCCTTGGAGACAGAAGAAGTTAAACAAAAAGTAGAGACTTCAACTTCCAGCTCAAGAAACCTGCCCATCTGGCTTTGTAATTCCCCACCACCAAGTAAGTTTGGCCCATTAAAACAATAACTAGATTAAGAACAATAAATAGGGGAGGCTAGGTAGCCCAGTGAATACCAGCCCTGGAGTCAAGAGGATGTGAGTTCAAATCCAGCCTTAGATGCTTAACACTTACTAGCCGTGTGACCTTGGGCAAGTCACTTAACCCCAACTGCCCTGTCCTCCCCCCTCCAAAAAGCAAAAACAAAAAAACAATAAATAGTATTAATAGGGTTAGGAATTATACCTGTTGTCTCATTGGTATAGGAATTCACAGGTGATGAAGCTGCCTCTTCCAGGGCAGATCACCACTTTCTCTACAACTCAGAGACTTAGTATAGAGGTTTTTAACCTGGGGTCCATGAGCTGTTTATCTCTGTATATACATGTGCTTGTATGTGTATGTGTCTGCATACATGTGCATGTCTACATATACATGAATATACCTATATATAAATACATGCATGATTGTATGTGTGTCCCAATATGACTGGTCTCTTTTGCAATTCTATGTATTTTATTTCATGTATTTAAAAACAGGCTTCATCACTGCCAAAGGGACCTGTGACTCAAACACACACACACACATACATATAAACAGATGCACACAATACACATATATGTACACGTGCATATACATGCATATGCACATACGCATACATGCACACATACACAAATACACACACACACACACACACACACACACACACAAAAGGCTAAGAGCCTCCACCTTACTTACAAGAACTAAATGCAGAGTAGAGTTAGCAGGACCTGGAGCATCACTGACGCAATAACAGCAGGAAACAAACAGCTCTGAAAGACTGAGGACCTCTGATCGATTCAGTGACCAACCACAATTCCACAGAACTCCAGATGAAACCTCCTGAGAGACATGATGGAGTCAGAATGATTTGAGATTCTTTTTAACACAGCCAATACAGGAATTTGCTTTGCTTGGCTATATATTTGTTAAAAGAGTTTTGTTTTTCTTGCTTTCTCAATTGCTGGGTTGGGGGAGGGGGTGAAGAGAGAAGGGGAGGAAGCAGAGAGGGAGGTGAGAGGAGGGGTGTGCAATGCTAAAAATAAAATAAAATTTATTTTAAGAAAAGAAAGAACTCTAGTCTTAGTGAGTTGCCTAGATCACTGAAAGGTTGACCTGCCCAGGGTCACACACGATCTGTGTCTAAGACAAGATTTGAATTCATTTCCCTGCCTCGTATACCATCCTTCCTCTAACTGATTCTTTTAATGAGAATACATTTTAAATCTTATGCTTAAAGATTATGGAGGCAAACTGGTTATATTAGGGTTGGTTGTTTGGGAAAGGCCAATAAATCCAATTTTGATGACATAAATTGTAAGGAGATACAGAGAAATGGGGAGGGGAAAACACTGCAAATGGCGAGCTATTTGTATAAGTCCCCAAATCCCCAGTTACATAGCACTTTATAAGTCATTCAAGCACTCTTAAAATCAATTTGATACGTAACTGGATGCTAAAGAAACCTCCCCACCCCCACCTTGACTATTCAGCATTCAAATCTGGAGATATAAAATCTGAGCTTTGGCATTTTCATGAGCTCTAGCCCATGCTGGGGTTCCCTGTCAGGAAACCCATGAAACAGGATCTTTTGGCAATCTAAACTGGCACAGGCAATAATGGGAGCTCTCCACCCCCCATCCCCAGACCTGATGGGAAAATCCAGGCTCCATTTTCTCAATGTAAAAAGTTAAGGCATCTTACAGAGGGGAACATTCCTCAAAGCATGGACTGTTAGAGCCAGAAGGAACCTTAAGAGTTCAAAGTCTAAACTCCTTAGGAGATATGGTGAGGTACCCAAGGTCACAGAACTAATTAATCCAGTCAGTGCTAGACTAGAGCCTGGATCTCCTGACTCCAGGTCTAACACCACCTGTATTCAGAGGAGGGCAGAGGTCTGTCAGCGCCCCATCATCATCAATTTCATGGAGTAATTTTTTTCAAGGAAGATCAAAGGAGAAAGTTAACTGTTACCCATGATCAGCAGTCAAAATCTGCATTTAATTCTTCCGGGAAACTACAATGGCTCTGTAGCTCATTAAAAGAAACAGAGATATGCTTGGGAAGCTTTTCTAATCTTTGAGGATCTCATGGTAGGAAAGCACCACATTTCTACAAAACATTACTCAGGGCATCAATCAGAGACCAAATAATCGAACCAAATGGACCATTCATCTGAATTAGGTATGGCATCCCAATGATATCTCTACAAATCAAATCAAAGATGTTACTTAGAAAGTTCTCCCTTCTCATCTCTGTCTCTTAGAATTCCTACTTTACTTGAAAACTCAGCTCAAATACCATCTTCTACAGGAAATATTTCCTGGTTCCCCCAGTTAATAATGTTTCACATCCAAAACTATCTTGTGTATATGCATTTTGTATATGTCTTATACGTTCCTATTTGTGTATGAGATTTCTTCCTCTTAAAATGTAATCTCCTTGAGGGCAGGGACAGCCTTTGTTTTGTCTTTGAATCCCCAGTGTTTAGGCCAGCACCTGGCACAAAATAAGCGCTTTATTAAATGACACTTGATTGATGGAATTGGTCAATAACATATATTGGGTACCTATGTGCCTAGGAAAGGTTATACAAAAGAAATAAAAACATCATCTCTGCTTTCAAGAAGCTTTAATATGGCAGAGGAGACAGGACACATGCATGTTTATCCTCTTCTTTCTCATAATAATAATTTACATGCATATACCAATTAATAGTTACAAAGCTCCATCTGGTATATTATCTCATTTGAGCCTTGCAATAATGTAATGAGTTATTAGGTGGTACAGATATTATTATTCTTATTTAACAGAAGAGAAAAATAAGACTCAAATTCATCAGTTTGTCCAAAGTTATTAAATGCCTAACAGGTACCCAAAACTAGATATTCTGACTCTTGAGTTCATTGCTTTCTCTTCTCTGCCACAAAGCAAGAATAAGAACACAAAAAAAAATTTAAGTGGAAACTAAAAAAACTGTGTTAAGTTACAAAAAATAAGCAACAAGGGAACGCTAAGGTGAATGATGAGTGCCAAGTAGGGTCACCATGGAGGCTTCGTTGAGGATGTAAAATACAGATTTCATTAACCAAAATTTATAGAAAAGAAAACTGAAGATTGAGTAATTATAGGTCAGGAAAACTGGTGGCACTAATGCTAGAAGTAATGGTTCACTATGTATGGTCTGGCGAACTCCCTGGGTTAGAGCTTGGACCAATAATAACAAGACCAGGAATGGGGTTTTATATAACCTCTCCATTGGCATAGTCCTTCTAAAAGTCATAGTCTTTCTTAAAAATTTGATTGCTAAAGACAAAACACTGTTCTCCCCCTCCTTATACCCAACTATAAATGACCCATCTAGCTTTACCATTTCATTGAAAAAGAAGCCTGGTATAGCTGAATGAGCATTGATCCTGCAAAAATTCTAGAACATATTTTTAAAGGGATGATTTGTGGGCATTTAGAAAGGGAAGACTTTATCACGAAGAGCCAACATGACTTCATGAAAAAGCAAGATATGACAAATATGTTATACCTATTTACAGTTGCCTCTTGAAAATCCTAGTTCATCAAGAGTCAACTCAAGTTGGGATAAATATGAAGGTGAGACAGCCCCTGCTCTCAAGGAGCTGGCATTCTAAAAAGAAAAGAATAAGGCATATGGAGGGGAGGTGGAGAGCAGAAAGTTTGGTTTGGCAAGTCACAGGATGGGATACTGATCCACAGGACAGTTATTAGCACTGCAGTTTCAGAAGCCATGGAAGTCTTGATTTGATGACTGCTCAGAGCAAGAGATTGCAAAGGAGAAGAGGGGAGGTCCATGGCATGGTCTAGTCTAGGGCTGGATAGTTATGGTAGACTAGGTAACTTTGCTCTCCATCACTGACTGATCAAGGCAGCTTAGCTTCCAGGATATGAGCTCCAAAGCGGAGGTCTAGTTTGGATGATGCTATTTTGGCTGGGGAGAAGCAGGGAGAGATGATTTGTTTAAAGGGATTTTATTTTTCTTTTCTTCTTTTTCCAATGGGAGATTAGAGAAAGAGAAAACTGATTTTGTTCATTAAAAAACAACAGATAATTTTCAAAAACTTCAGGAGTGGTAAGGGAAATATTTCTGAATGGAGTAAGACTTTTCAGGGTCCCTTAAATCTTACCACATAAACAGTTATGATTAATAAGACCAGACTTAAACCCAAAGAAACCTAAGACAATATTACTCTTTTTTTTTTTTAAAAATTCCCAAAGACATTTTCTAGATCTCAAGAGATGATGTTTCACCATAACATCAGCCCACTGATGCTCTCCCAGGATCATAATCTGTCCATCATCTCATGCCTACCATCATGTGATTGGCAGGCTTAGCTGTCACTCCCACCCATTGGCTAAATCCCTACTATAGAGGAGGAACCTGGAAAATATTCCTTCAATAATACCATAAATGAAGACAGACCTCTAATTAGTGGTCTGGAAAGTATTCTCTTTACTAATTTCTCATATCGATCAGAGAAGTTACCTGTTTCCTAGCAGATCCTTTAAAATAAGACTTGTTCTGCATTAACATTATCCCCGTGATGACTTGCTAAAACCAGATTGAGACAACTATGCACTGGGAAGTAAAGCAAGGTTATTGTGCTAAGAACAAAAGCAGAAAAGCAACATGTCTCCCTTTGTCAAGTTTCAGTCTGAGTATGATCGGCTTCTGATGATGTGCAGTGAGCCATTTCTAAGAGGAAGCTCTAGCAATAAATAGCGTTTCCAGCCAGAGTGTATGGTGCCTTGTGATTTTCAGAATGGCAAATTGTTCTACAAGCTTTTGTAGATTGGATTGGCTTTTTAACAAAAAAAAAAAAACATTTTTCTCTCTTGGCTGAAATGTCCTAGCCTCATCTCATTTGCTATTCATGATCATCAAAGGAAGGTTAATTAATTCATTTGTTACTCATGTAGACAAGCATGTAAGATGTCATAGGTGATCTGTAACAAATGTTAACATTAAATGTGGCACTCTCATTCCCATTCTTGTTCATCTTCAGACTAATTTCATCATGGTAATAGCTTATATTTGTAGAGAACCTTTATATATAGCTTACAAAGTATCTTTAATATATCCTCTCACTTTAATTTCACAATAACTATAAGAAAGCTCAAGCCAATGCAAAGCCCCTACTATGTGCCAGTCAATGTACTAAGCCCTGAGGATACAGAGAAAAGCAAAACTAGTCCCTGCCCTCAAGAAGCTCACAATCTAAAAGGGGAGATGACTTGCTAACAACTATGTACAAACCATACATACAGGATACATCAAAGAGATTCTGATAGGGAAGGCACTAGTAAGCATTAGCTTCTTCTAAATAGCAAAGGCTTCTTGCCAGAAGGTGAGATTTGAGCTGATGGAAATCCAGGAAAGCCAGAAGGTAAAGATGAGGAGGGAGAGAATTCCAGGAATGGGAGACAGTCAGTGAATATGCCTATTGTTAAGAGAGGGAGTGTCCTGAAACAGGAAGGAGGCCAGAGTCACTGGACCATAAAGTACATAGAAAGGGAAATAAAATATAAGATAGGAATTGAGAAAGATAGGGATGGAGCAGGTGGTGAAAAGTTTTAAAAACCAGAGAGATGATTTTACATTTGATCCCAGAGGTAATGGGGGGTGTGCTGGAATGGAAGTTGTGGTGGCTAGCAAGGGTTATTTTGATCTAGAAATTTATTCTATTGATCTAGAAATTGACTAGAAATTTATAATAAGAATTATAAATTCTTTTAATTATCTCCTCCATGAGGGCAAAGGCCTTCTTACTTTTTGTACCTCTAGGACAGGACTCTGCATAAAATAGCCACTTAAGGGGCAGCTAGGTGGTGCAGTGAATTCAAATCCAGACTCAGACACTTAACACAAAAACTAGCTGTGTGACCTTGGGCAAGTCACTCAACCCCAATTGCCCTTCATTCCACCCTCCAAAAAGCAACAACAACAAAAAAAAGAAGATAAAAAATAGCCACTTAATATTTATGGAAGAAAGAATGAATGAATGACCTTATGTTGATACAGCATAAATACTGCTCAAAACTTTCATAATTTTTATCTGTATTATTACATATTTGTTGATGAGGATACAGGATACAAACGAGGTCACTGAACCCCAAAGAGACGAAATGGCTTGCCCAAAGTTAACACAGCTGGCGGATGGGAAAGAGAAGATTTGCACTGAGTTCTCAGTCACTCTTTTCCCACAATACTATACTGTCTCTCAAAAATAATGTTGTCTGTCAATCTCCATATTTGAATTTAGATTTCTTGGTATCTGAAAGTTGTTGGTATATCCAAGTATACTAAAATTAGGCTCAAAAATGCTTCTGATTAAAAATTTATACTACTTATGACAACTGCTTCCAGAGCGATAACCCTTAATTCACATTCACTTAGTCTGCAGTTTTCTATTTAGGATACTTTACCATTTCTGTGTATTTGCATTATAAATTATTAAGCGGCATCAAGGTTTTTATTTTGATGAGAGAATTTTTGATGAATTTGACAGTGTAATTACTCCAGATCCTGCTCCAAATTGCTATGAAAAAATTTAATTTTATTTACTCCAATAAATAATTAAAATGTGTAAATCGCGAGTGGGCTCACTCACAGAGCCTTGTGGCTTTTACTGCTGTTTGCTTCTCCCTAATTAAAATATTTATATGTGTAGTGGTTTGGAAGAAATAAATTATCAATTGGAAGAAGAAATTTTTTTAGAAACCTGAAAGGAGGAGGCTTGGGCAAAGGAGGTAGGAGCAGCATGGTTATACTTTCATTTCATGTACTCTTTACATGAGTAAGGAGGAGAGAAAAAAGAACTCTCCATGTTTACTCAGTGGGTGACACTGTATGAATTCAAGAAACTGATTCTTCTTCCCCAAGGCTCAAGGCATCAAACAGCAAAATGCTGCGAATGGTAGCTGCACCGGATTGTTCTGATAACACAGAATAAGTCTGGAGCAGTATGGAAAATGCTGAGTTTGTGAATGTATGTTTGAGTTATTTTTCAGTCATATCCGACTTTTCATGATCCCATTTGGGGTTTTCTTGGCAGAGATACTGGAGTGGTTTACCATTTCTTTAGCTCATTTGACAGATGAGGAAGCTGAGGCAAACAGGGTCAAGTGACTTGCCCAGAGTCACACAGCGGGTAAGTATCTGAGGCTAGGTTTGAACACAGGAAGATAAGTCTTCCTAACTCCATTTATCTACTGTGCCAAGTTTGCTGCCCCAAGGTTATAAATACTTTTCTTTAACAATAAGTGCCCTTCAGGGCCCAGGTCAAAAGCCACCTCCTTCAGGAAGCCTCCATTGATGCCCTAGTCCAGTGATTCTCAACCTTCCTAATGCTGCGACCCTTTAATACAGTTCCTCATGTTGTGGTGACCCCCCCCAACCATAAAATTATTTTTTGCTTCTGTTATGCATTGATCTGCAATGCAGGATGTATTTTCATTGTTACAAATTGGACATAACCCACAGGTTGAGAATTGCTACCCTAGTCAGACATCATCTCTTCATTCTCTAAACTAACATAACAAGTCATACCACCCTGGTTGTACCCTCATATTAAGCTCTACTGGACTGTATTTAATTGCGTATGAATGAATGAAAAAGTATTATTGCATGCTAAGCATCATATTAAGTGCTAGGAATATGATGAAATGAAGACAGTTCTTACCCTCATAGAGCTTATATTCTAATAGAGAAAGACAGCAGTAGCTGGGAGAGAGGTGTTTGTGTTTGGAAAGTGACTCTCAGAATTGATTCTAATACCTGAGAGAGCAGAGACTTACTTTTTGAACTCTACAATCCCTAGGACAGAACTCTAAATGGAGTAGCCAGTCAGTATTAGAAGAATGAATAATTGATCCTATATGGATATGGCCCTTTGCACTTTTCAAAACACTTCCATACTTTTAATCTGTATTTTTCACATTTTCATCAATATGGAAAGTGATGTTCAGAGGTTGTGATCTAGAATCACATAATAAAATAACTTTCATTTTGGAAGGGTTTAAATGGATAGATTCTTTAAAATTCCAACCCTGTCATTGTACAGTAGAAAGAGAGATTCAAATGGGAAAAATGATCTCTCCATGGTCACAGGCCCGTCAATCCAACAAACATTTATTAAACATCTATTATGCACTAGGGACAATGTTAAAGATGAGGGAACAGAAAAGGGTAGGAAAAGTTAAATAGTGTAAATATTCCCTGCCCTCAAAGAACTTACATTTAATTTGGGAAGAGAACATATGGATTTAGTCTAGATTTAGACTTAGGTCTAGAACAAAACAAAATGGTAAATCAAGCTTTGACATGTAGCATTTGCCCATTTCCATGGTGACAGCTAGGTGATACAGTGGATAAAGAGCTAGGCCTGGAGTCAGGAAGGCTCATTTTCCTGAGTTCAAATCCAGACTCAGATATTTACTAGCTGTGTGACCCTAGGTTAGTCATTGAACCGCGTTTGCCTTAGTGTCCTCATTTGTAAAATGAGCTGGAGAAGAAAATGGCCAAAAATACCAAAAATCAAATATGCTCATAATTTTAGGGTCATAGAAAATAATAAAATTATCATTCAGAATTTTAGAGTCATAGTCCCTAGGCTTCCTTCATCTTGGAAATAATCGCAAATTCTGAGTTGGGAGGAATCTTGGAGATTACTTCATGCCAGTCATACTTGAAGAATTTCCTTTGCAACATCCCCAAGTGGTTATCCAGTGTCTTCACCAAAAAAAAAACAAACCCTAAATGGAGTCACAAAAAGTCTGACACAACAGAAAAGACTGAACAACAAAATGCTTGTCCTAAAAATTTAACAATCAGGTCTCACTGGCTTTAGCGCACAACTGTGTATAAGTTATATACCAAATGTAAGAAGAGATACTGAAGCTGATCTTTGAGCAAATTTATGAATCAGAAAAGTGCTTCCCCTGTCCTCTAGAAATCTAGCAACTAAATGAACTGGAGATAAACTTAGATATGCACATTAAGTCAATTTTCCATTATCTACATGAAAATGATGCCTTCAATGCTTCTTTCCAATGAAATGTTTCAGAACAAGCTGGCTTTTACATGTTTCGGGGATATTTCTTGCTTGGCATCATTTGGTGTGTGCTCAGAAATACGAGTCCATTTTGATATAGCATGTAACTTTAATTAACCCATATAACCAGAACCCCCTCCCCACCACTAGATCTAGGGTCGCACTTCACTTTCAAAATACAGAAACAAAACATAAGAAATCATACTGTAGAAATTAATGAATCAAAGTACAGTTATCCCTTCCACATCACGGCTTTCCCTGTCATGGTTTCAATGTATCATGGGTTAGCATAAGAAATTACACGGAATTTGGGGAGTTTTGTGAAAGCTGCAGACAACATACGAAAGCCAACAGACAACACAGGAAAAGTTTTAGAAACTCAGAAATTAATAAAACAGATTGTAGTATTGTATAGTACTAACATATTTTATCTTTTAATACCATAATTCAGACTTCTTCTCTGGTAAGAAGGGAGAGCTAAAAGGTTTTACATGGATTTTCAAGATTGTGTGGGCCCGGTGCGTCTAATCCCTGAGACGTAGCTAGGGTAACTATACTTTTCCAACATGGCAGGACCCACTAAATTCTGAGAAATCCCCTGGCCTTCTACCAGGTTCTGACTCTGGTCATGGGATGGGCTTTTAGTTCATAAAATAAACACCCTAGAGTTAGGGGACCAAAAAGTGAAAAGAGAAGCTCTTGGAAGAATCATCCTACAGAGCTCCTGGGCACTCCCTTCCTCATTAAGACATATTGCTTATGGCCATACCTGTACCTTGATTTAGTACTTAAGGGGCAAGAGGTAGGGATATGGGGAGCTTCTTCTAGTCACAAGAGAGGCAGTGTGGTGGAGTAGAAAGGGTAGAAAGATCCTGGGCTCTGGAAACCCTGGGCAAGTTACTTTACCACTGCAGTGGTTCTCAACCTTCTAATGCCATGACCCTTTAATATGCATATGTGGGTATGTCTGCATGTGGGCTGACTTGCCTGGAGACAGATAGAGGAGCAGTGTCTCGGTTCCTAAGACCATTGGAAACATGTTTTCTGATGGTCTTAAGCAACCCCTGTGACTCCTGTGAACGGGTTGTTTGACCCCCAAAGGGGTCGTGACCCACAGGTTGAGAACCACTGCTCTAGAAGTATCAGTATTTTCATTTGGAAAACATGGATAGTAATTCCTTTTTCAGCATTCTTGTGATAAAAGTGTTTTTGTAAAACCCAAAGCCCATCCTAGGAAGGACTAGGTTTAAATCCTGCCTGAGATATATACTGGCTATGTAATTCTGGGCAAGTCACTTAACCTCCCATCAGTCTACTCAATGCTCTGAAATCACGTGTTACAGAGAAGAACACAACCTGCATTGCTAGAGGGAGTTTCCTCAGTATAACAGCAAGCACCCTAGCCTTCCCAGAAAGGTTGCTGGCACAGGTTCTTTGATCTGCTTTTCTAAAGAAAAGCAACTCAAAAGAAAGTTAACAACCTAACTTTAGTCATACACACACACACACACACACACACACACACACACACACACATATAAATTTTTTTCACTTAGTTCAGGGGGAAAAGTCAGCACCCTAAACTTCAGAAAATACAAACAAATTACAAGCAGACAAAAAATACAGAGAAAATATCACAATTCAACAGACCAACAGAGAGCACCTCTAGCTGTCTGACAATTACATACATACAGTGTTAATTATCAGAGAGAAGCACCAACATCTGGGTTTTCAAAGCTGGGGTAGGGTGGGGGCTCAATAGCTGCCCAGAGTCTCATCTGGTCAAATCATACAATTCTTCCCAAAGTGGGCCCCAAAGCAAAACCTCACCTCAGAGTATATATAGCCTTCTCCAGGATCAGAGAACATCACAACCTTTATGACGCACTGCCTAATTACAAAATAACAAAAGGTATGGGCCTTCCTGAAAAACAAGTCTCCCATAAAGAAGCTTCTCTTGTTGGGCTCCAAGTGAGGCCCATTAAGGGGCAGGGAAGATCTTCAAATTCCCTTACCATTACACTCACCCAGGACTTCCCTAAACCAATGAAATCATAAGCCAATTTTTTTTAAATGAACAAACCCCAAATTAAGAGGCATCTGGGAAGTCTAATGGATAGAACACTAGGTTTGGAGTCAATAAGACTTGAGTTCAAATATTACCTCAAATGTTCACTAGTTGTGTGACCTTGGACAAGTCATTTAACCTTTTTTTTCTCAATTATCTTATCTGTAAAATAGGGATAATAATAGCACTTACCTCCCAGGGTTACTGTGAAGAGAAAAATTAAATAAATTTTGTAAAGTCCTTTGAAAACCTTAAAACCCTTTATAAATGCTATCATTATGATTATTAAATGCAAGCCATTATTATTAAATAGGTCAACAGAAAACCTTCTTATATTTTACCTGTCAGTGTCATTATTAATTATTCATTCACTCAACAAATATTTATTCCTATGGTCTGAAATGTCCTGTGGAAGGTGTAGAGTTATAATAATTTCTTTAAAGATTTTTATTCATTATATATTGACCAAAGATTTCACATTTAGAGTATGAATGGGTTAATATTTATAGACAGTCTAGAAATGTATGACTCTTATTATCCTCTACCACCCCTTTTCCCACCACCATCAATGTGGAAATGAAGGGCATGAGGGTTGGGGGACTGAAGTGGGTCATGGCCATCATTTAATTTTTCTTCGTTACACATATTTCTATGGCCAAGAATTCGTCATCTAATGGCCAACCTATATCAGCTGAGACATTGAACTTTACAGCATAGTTTATAAAACAGTATCGTTTATAAAACATTTTCCTATTATTAGAATATCAAAACCAGACTATGGTGTAGGCAAGCAGGACAGGTCACCCTTCATAGATGGGGGGACCAAGACTCAGGAAGGGGAAGTTATTTACTGCCAATGATACAGACAGAATAGATCACAAACTTTCTAATTTCTACTCTTGTATTATTCCCACTACACCAGAATATCTCCCACTACCTGTCTGTCTTCCTATTACCTAATGTAATTTTTGACCCAGTATAAAAATTTCCCAGTTACATACTAAAATATGACATTTAGTTAACAAGTAGTAAGAATAATATTTCATTCTTAGTAGGTATAAATGTCATTCATTACCCAGAAAATACCAAGAATAAAATATGCTCATAATTTTGGGTTCATAGAAAATAACAAAATTATGACTCACAATTTTAGGGTCAAAGGTCCTAGACTTTGTTCCTCTTGGAAATAATCACAAACTCTCAAAGTTGGGAGGGACCTCAGAGATCATTGCATGCCAGTTGTACTTGAAGATTTTCCTCTGCAACATCCCTAAGTGGCATCCAGGTTTTGCTTGAAGACCATCAGGGAAGGGGAATCAGTTTACTACCTCTCAACATTACCTATTCCACTTCTGGAACTGGAATTGAACTTTCTGTCTAGTTTCCTATCTTTTTACAGAAATTCTAATCTACTCATGTCCCTTCTATCTTGTGCTTATAACAATGATTATTTAAACCCACTAAAGGCTTTACATTTGGGGCTGCTAGGTGGAGCAGTGAATAGACCACCAGCCCTGGAGTTAGGAGGACCTGAGCTCAAATCCAGCTCCAGACACTTAACACTTACTAGCCATATGACCTTGGGCAAGTCACTTAACCGCAACTGCCCTGCCTTCCCCCTCCAAAAAGAAAACAAAAAGACTTTACATTTATGCCTATTAAATCTTATCTTCTTATCCCAATATATTCTCTCAAGATCTTTTGAGATCCTGAGTTTGTCATCTACCGTGATAGCTATCCTTCCTAGATTTGTCTCACCTGCATAGGTGATAAATATGCTGTGCATTTCAGGGGCAAGGACAAATCCCTGAGGAAATTCTACTAGAAACCTCGTTCTAAATCAACACTGAACCATTGACTGATTACTAGTTTTGACTTTCAACTGGCTCACAATCTACCCAAATATAGTATTATCTAGCCCCCATTTCTCCATGTTACCCACAATAACCAATTAACAAGTATTTGGGGGTGGCTAGGTGGCACAGTGAATAGAGCACTGGCCCTGGAGTCAGGAAGACCTGAGCTCAAATCCAGCTCCAGACACTTAATATTCACTAGCTGTGTGACCTTGGGCAAGTCACTTAACCCCAATTGCCCTACTTTCCCCCCTCCAAAAAGCAAATATGTATATATATATATATATATATATATATATATTAAGCACTTGCTATATGCTAAGCAATGTATTATGACCTGAAGAAAACAAACATGGCCTCAAGGATTTTACAGTATCTCAAGGAGGCATGTACAAACATAAACATATAGAAAATAAACACAAGGTACTTTGTGGGCAACAACAGTGGTAACTTAGGAGAAGACAAGCCTATATGTAAGTGATGCTTGAGCTGAGTTTTGAAAGGCACAAAGGATTCTCAGAGGTGGTAGTGAGGAGGGAATGTATTCAAGGCATGAGAGACAGTCAGTGCAAAGGCACAGAGATGAAGGATGGAGCATCATGTATGAGGAAGCATGAAAAGTCAGCCTGACTGGACCACAAAGGACAGGAACCAGAGTATATACAATAGGGCATGAAAGACGATTTGGGGAGAGGTTATGAAAGTCTTTAAATGACAAACAAAAGAGCTTATATTTGATCCTCAAGGCAATAGGAGACTATTGGAGTTTACTGAGTAGGGGCATGACATGGTCAGACCTGTTCTTTATGAAAATCATTTGAGCAGTTATGTAGAGGATTAATTAGGGGAAAGACAAGGAAGTGACCAATTAGGAAGTTATGGAAAAATTATTAAATGCTCTTCTAAAAATCTGTATAAAATATTTATAGCATTGCCTTAATAAAATAATCTAGCAACACTGTCAAAAAGAAAGAAAAAGGAAATAAGATGATTCTGGCATGATGTGAATTGAATGAATCCATGCTGGCTCTTTGTGAGTCACACATTCCTTTCCTTGATGTTCACCAATCATCTCTTTAAATAACACATTCTAGGATTTTACCAATGTCTGAGGTCAAACTCAAAGTTCTGTAGTTAGCAGACTCTACTCTCCTCCCTTATTTTTTTTTAACAAAAAAGGACATTTGCCCTTTTCCTGAGGCACCTCTCCCATTCTCTATAATCTCAACAATCAAACCTGTAAGTTCTGTTAGTACTCTGGGATATATTTCATCTAGTCCCAGTGACTTAAACTCATCAAGGGCATCTAGGTTCCATCTTACTACCTCCTTTCCACTTTTCTTGGGTTTCAGCTTCCCATTAGCCTTTTTTGGTGGTTCCCTTCCAGTCCAAACAAAATCACCTTCTTCATCAAAAAAAAAATCAGAAGTAAAGTAAGAGTTAAAGACTTTCAACTCTTCTTACTCTTCAGTGTCCATTATCTATGTCCCATCTATACTGGGCAGAAGTTGCCTCTTTTCTTTGGTCTTCTTTCTCAGCAATATAGCCATACAAGTATTTTTGTTATTATTGTCCTCAGTTTTCCTCACCAGCCAGAATTTGTTTGAGCTTTAAAGCTCTTGGCACTATTTAAGAATAGTTCTGGTAAGCCAGTACTGCTTCTGCAATTCATCCTATGTAATCTGATCATTTTCTTCCATCTCCCATACTTGTCTTTCCCCCATCTAGATTGAGCTATGAGTTGCCTTTGTGGCCATATTGATTTCTTAGGACAACTGCTTACTTTCTTCCTCAATGGAAATTGTTCTCTATGTCTTTGGGATTTCATGTTTGAGAACTTCATGATCCTGGAATGACTTTCCCTATAGAATTGTAGTTCATCAGATCCTACTTATCCTTTCTCCAAATCTTTTAAAATCCATTCTCCTAAAATCTAATGTGCATGTCATTCTAAATTTATTTTATTTCTCTTGCACAAATTATTTTTCAATTAAATTTTATTTCTTCAAGCAAACCAATTTTTTGAAAATCTATTTTTCCTCTATCAAAATGAGAAAGAAAAGGAAAAAGACCAAATCCTTTTTAACAAATAAGCATGCAAACAAAACAAATTCTCTCTTTGACTATATTTTTAACATGTATCTCATTCAGCACTCTGAGTCTGTCACCTATCAGGAGATATGCAGCATGTTTCATCACTGGTCCTATGGAACCATTGTGTCCATCAAATATCTTACAAATTTCGAAGCTGTTTGTTTTAATATTGTAATTATTGTATAAAATGTGCTCTTGGTCCTGTTCACTTCCCTCTGCAGTAGTTCCTACAAGTCTTTCCAAGTTTCTCTGAAACCATGCCTTTCATGTTTTCTTATGGCATTGGTATATTGGAATGGTATTATTCCATTATATTCATATTCCATAATTTATTTAATCATTGTCTAATTAATTAAGTTTCTAGTTCGTTACCACTGCAAAAATAACTGCTATAAACATTTTTGTGCATATATGTCTCCTTTTCTTCTTTCTTTGATCCCTTTGGGGTATAGGACTAGTAGTGGCATAGCTGGCTTACAGGGTATGTCCAGTTTGGTAACTTTCTGGGCATTGTTTCAAATTGCTTTTCAGAATGGCTGGACAAATTCATAGCTCCACCAACAATGTACCTGTTTTATGAAAGCAATGCTATCACGTATCACTATCATCGCTAGTCTTTTAAGTAGGAGGTCAAACCTCAGAGTAAAACACAGTAATCTTCTATCACATTCATACACAGAGTTTTGTCTAGCCATTCCCCCGTTGAAAGTCCTCTACTTTGCAATTCTTTGCTAGTACAAAAAGTCCTACTATAAATATTTTGGTGTAACTGGGACTTTTCTATTTTTGACCCCCTTTGGGTATATAACTAGGAGAAATGTCTCTGGGTCAAATCTGTATGAACCTTTTAGTCACTTTCTTGGTATACTTCCAAAATGCTTTCCGAAATGGTTGGTTCACTTCTCAACTCCATTAACAATATAATGTCACTTTTGTGATTTCATGGGTGTAGGGAACTGTTGATGAGGAATGAGGAAAATCACTCTACCTATGCAGATTAATATATACTCTGCAATGTATGGTCTTAGAGGGTTGCTATAATCCATTCAATGGCTGGATTCTATCCAGTCTCAATGATCCATATGAAGTCAAATTTTCCTCCATGCATAAAAATCTCTAGTTCCCCTGGATTGTTTTCCATACTGTGTGTATGTGTATAAGATATCTGTGGCCATGGATTTTATTTCTGGCTCCTTTCTTAGGTTTTGTCTCCTATTAATTTCTTGGTGTTTCTACTATGATTTTCCCCCTACATTCTACGTATCTTCTAGAGCAGTGGTTCTCAACCTGTGGGTTATGTTCAATTTTTAACAATGAAAATACATCCTGCATATCAGATAGATTTGTAACAGTAGCAAAGTTACAGTTATGAAGTAGCAATGAAAATAATTTTATGGTTGGGGGTCACCACAACATGAGGAACTCTATTAAAGGGTTGTGGCATTAGGAAGGTTGAGAACCACTGTTCTATAGTATCTGCTTTTTTACTTTATGTATTCAGTTTCTTCCATAGTCCTTTCTTTTTAGATTAAGGCAGTGGTTCTCAACCTGCAGGTCACAACCCCTTTGGGGGTTGAATGACTGTTTCACAGGGGTCACCTGAGACCATCAGAAAACACATATTTCCAATGGTCTTAAGAACCAAGACACCACTCCTCTATCTGTCTCCAGGTGGGTCTGCTAACATGCAGATACACCCACATACGAGTATTAAAGGGTCTCAGCATTAGGAAGGTTGAGAACCACTGGGTTATGGCTTTTATAATTTGATTTGCATTTTTTTTAACCAATCCTCGTTAGAAAATGACTTGCCCAGGGTCACACAGCTAATATGTATCTGAGGTCAAATTTGAACTCAGGACTGGCACTCTATCCACTGCAAGAATTTAGAGTCTTTTGGTTTAGCTTTTCCAAAAATCCAAGTCAACAGAGACAGAGGAGAAGGGGCAATTCTGAGGTCAAGACATCAAATTCTTTAGCAATCCATTCCCTCTGTTACTTTTCATTTGCACCTAAAAGGACTGCCAGAAATGGGTAACCATCATCATATTTGCCAAATTTCAGAAGGTTCTTCATTTCACATGTCCAAAGCTAAACTCATCATTTTTTCTCTTAAGCCTTCCCCACCCCTCCTTACTTCCCTTTTACAAATATGTCTCCTTCTCTCCTCTAACATTGCCACAGCTCTGGTACAGGTCCTCACACTTGGACAACTGAAATAGCCACTAGTGGGTCTGCCTGCCTCAAGTGTCTCCCCACTCCATCCATCTTCCATTTAGCCACCACAGTGATTTTCCTAAAGCATAGGTCCAACCATATCACTCTTCCATTCAATAAACTCCAACACTCGCCTATGACCTCCAGGATCAAATACAAAATCCTCTGTTTAGCATTCAAAGTCCATCACATCCTAGCTCTATTCTCCCTTTCCAGTCTTTTTTATACCTTGCCTTTCCTTGCTCAAGTACTTTTTGATCCAATGGCACCAGCCTCCTTGCTATTCCATGAACAAGATGCTCCATCTGACAGCTCAAGTCCCAACTAAAATTTCATCTCCTACATCCTTTCTCAACGCCTCTGAAATCCAGTGATGTTTGTTCTCTTAATCATTTCCTGTTTATCCTGTATATAGCTTGTTTGTTCATATTTGCTTGCTCTTTGTCTTTCTCTTCTAGATTGTTAGTTCCTTGGGGGGAAGGACTATCTTTGGCTCTTCTTTCTGTATCCCCAGTCCTTAGCACAGTGCCTAGCACATAGTATGGGTTTAATAAATATTTATTGACTAACTGGATGACTCTGGGTAAATCACTTAATTTCTCAAAGGCCCAAGGCAACTCTCTGAGACTCTAAGTTGCAGAGTATATACAGTCTTCATAAGTAGAGTGATTTTCCTCATCAACAATTCCCTCTAGACTGAAGCAATGCATGCTATGATTCTTTTCGATGTTTGGCTTTTGTTTCTCTTTTCTCATTGTTCACTCCATTGGCTATAACATCTATACAACCAGACTATTGTACAATGTGAAGGAGTTTGCAGATCCTATACATGATTGTATGCCACCATGGTGGGGGGGGGGATTGGGAGGAAGGGGAGAAAAATCTGTAACTCAAGTGACTCTGGAACTGAATCTTGTAACCTAAAAGTAAACAAACAAGTCAATAAAAAAAATTTTAAAAAAACAATTCCCTATGCCCGTGAAATAGATGGCAATTTGAACTTGGGGACAATACCTAGAATAGCTGCCTAGCCATTAAACCACACTGTCACTAGGCAGCATTTCATATTAAGAAGAGGAAATCATATGAGAAAAATCTTGCAGCCAACCTGAGGGGGAATGGTGGTGATCTTTTTGGTGAAAATCAATCAAGGTAGAAATAAAAGTGATTTATTGTTGGCAGAGCTGAAAATGAAGCCAAGCATTTTGAATTATGCTAAGAAAGTGACTAAAAGATCCATATATTATTTAACCCAGAGACACCACTACTAGGTATATACCTCAAGAAGGTCAAAAATAAAAAGAAAGGTCCAAGTTACACCCAAATATCCATAGTAGGACTTTTTGTACAAGAAGACAGCACACCTCTCTGACGTTACTGTCAGGTCAACGAAAAGCTGCCTCAAGACCTGTTAGCAAGAAGTGACCAAGCACTTCTACTCATCTCTTCTTCCTGTGACCTTTATTGGATGATCTGTCACCTGGTTGCACCTGTCAATCCACATCATTGTTCCTTGAAGGACAAGTAGCTGCCTCTCCCTTAGATGGTCCAGCATCTTCCTCTTTGAAAATAGTGTCATACCTCTTACTTATCTCCAAGTCCTCAATATTCCTTCTTCTTCCCTCTCTTCCCTGGGTCACTTCCTTCCACTCCCCAACCTTCTGACATAGGTCAGGAATTCCCTCTGTTTCAGATCCTTTGTCTTTATATTGCATTCCTTCTATTTATTTTAATGAACACTTCATTCTCCCAAGTCCCTTTATCTTCCCTGTTTAGGTGAGAAACTAGTCTTCTCTTTGAGCATAGATAACAAGACTCTATTGATTATCTGCTCCTAGCATTCTCCACTCATTCCATGGAAACACGACACATACAGTAAAATCGCCCACATCTGAAGACCAGCTGTTAGAATTTTTCATTATCTGAAATTATTGGGAGCACCTGCAAATGAGTTCACCCTAATGTGTTTCTCCTACCGCCCACACACGTAAGCCCACCAAGTCATTAATGCCATGCCTTCATTTCCTTCTTTCTACTAATTTTATTTCTGTCTCCCCTTTTTTTTTCTTCTTTTCATAGTAAGGCAGTCCCTGTGCTGCTCAAAATCTATTCATGTGTCTTTATTCAGCCCCCACTATGTGCCTAGCACTGTGCTAAACAGAAGGATCAAGTACACAAATACAGGTCTTGTCTTCAAAAAAAAAAATGTATACTTTAGGTGGGCAAAGCTAACTAAAGGACAGAATGAGATAGCAGAATTCTACATAAGTCAGGCTCCAGAATGTAAAGAAGGGGTAATCAGGCTTATGAGTTTCCAGGAAAGAAAGAGATAACTTGTAAACTAGAGGTAGGATCATAGAATTTTAAAACTAGAAGGGAAAGTGGAGGTCACATGGCTGACATTTAACAGATTAGGGAACTGAGGCCCAGAGAGTCTGAGAGTTGCCCAACATGTTAGGAATGAGAACACAAGGACTCCTGAGACAGCTGGGTGCCTCAGAGGACAAATCGCCAGGTCTGGGATCAGGGAGACCTCAGTTCAAATGTGGCCTCAGATACTACCTATGTGAACAAGTGACTTAACTGCTGTTTACCACAGTTTCCCCACCTGTAAAATGGTGATGATAACAGCGCCTACCTCCCAAGGTTCACAAGATCAGATGAGATGTTTGTGACATGCCCAGCATCAGGCCTGGTGCCTAGTAGGTACGTGATGAATTTCTGCTTCCTTCCTTCCTGATGTCTAGTTCAAAGTCCCTTCTACTATATCACACATTATCAAGGAGGATTTCATGAGGGAGAAGATGATTTAAGATGGATGCGTGATTTGAACAAATAGAGGGAATGGAAGGATTTCAAAAGATGAAAGCCAATCTGGCTTCTTATCCAGATAGCCTGACTTTTAAGAGAAAGAATGTTATTGTAAACTTTTTCTCAGAGGGCTTAAAATTTTACATCACACTTCCCCTTCTGAAGCACATGGTAGAAAAGCAGGAAAGGGGGATTAAGATACATATTTTAAATGGCTAAGATGAAATACAACATTTGTCTTCCACAAGGAAGTTAGTGTTTTTTTTAATATGGTATCTTGTTTAAGTTCATTCAAAAAATAAAAATAATATAACAGAGTAGGCTTAGGCCTATTTTGAAATCTGCTGTGGTCCGATTGCTCACTCCTTTTCTATTGTTTTTCCGCTCTAGACTAATCACATTCTACTTCATGAAGTCAGATGAAGAAGGGGAAAGGGGAGCAGCTCGATGGGACAGTGGAGAGAACATGAGACCTGAAGTCAGGAGGACCAACCTTAAACACTTACTAGCTGTGTGACCCTGGGCAAGTCACTTAACCCTGATTGCCATCTAAAAATAAAAAAGAAGGTAAAATGATGCCCATTCACTAAAGTAAAGACATTCAGACTAGAGAATGATTTGTAGTAAGAAGAAAGTCTACTAGTTATATTCTATGTTGCTCCTCGGCCCTGTCTACATTAGGTACCAAATAAAATCAAAAACAGGAATATTGAATCGAATCAGCTCCCTAGTATGTGTCCTAGAAGGTAAACAAACATGACTGAAACTCATCTTAGCCGCCCTTGTATTTCATAGGCAGCGGGGGTGTGCTGTTTGGCTCAGAGGAACCTAGAACTAAAAATGAGGTTTCTGCATTATTTAAAACTTTCATCACTCAAGTTGTATGTCTCTTGCCCCCTACTCCCACCCCTCAGTGAAAGATAATTGAGAGTTAGGTACACTTCCTTCTTGTCAAAATGTTTTAAATTGTTTTTTCAAATGGCTAGCGTTTATTTTTCCTACTTATTCTACCTGTCTCCCCTTCCTATTCCCCACCCCAACTAAAGAACAACAACAAAAGAAAATCCTCACGACAAGTATCCATAGCTAAGCAAAGCAAACTCTGTGGTCCGTTGTCCAAAAAGAGATCCCCTTCCGCATCTCGAGTCCGTCACCTCTCTGGAAGAAGGTGAGGGGCACACCTCATCGCTAGGCCCTGGAATTAGGGTTCATCATTGTATTGATCAGAGTTCAAGCCCCTCCAACTTGTTTTCTCCTTATAATGTTGTTATTGGATAAATTATTCTCTCCCATTTCTGCTTTCTTCACTCATTTTTCTTCTTTCTTTGATCTCTTTAGAGTATGGACCAGGGGTCAAAGGGTATGCACAGTTTAGTCACTTTGGGGGCATAATTCCCAATCATTTTCTAGAATATATGGACCAATTAATTCCATCAATAGCACATTAGTGTGGTGCATTTCCTTCTGAAATAAGGAAGAATTTCTAAGTTACCTAAAAAAAAGAGTCTCCTGGCTTATTTACCTGACTCTTATTGCTCTACCTCCCTCTTCCAATCTATTGTGCACGTAACAGTCTTCTTAAAACTCCATTCAATGAGCCAACAAGCAATAAGCAAGCACCTACTCCATACTAGGCATTGTTTTAGGCACTAGGGATGCAGAGGCAAAAGCAAAGCAATACCTACCCTCAAGGAGCTTCTGTTCTATCATGGAAAGCAATAAGTGCTCATATAGGTAGAGTGCTAGGTCTAGAATCAGGAAGACTCATCTTCCTGAGTTCAAATCTGGAATACTTACTACATGTGTGACCTTGGGCAAGTCACTTAACCCTCTTTGCCTCAGTTTCCTCATCTGTCAAATGAGAAGAAAATGAAAAACATTCCAATCTTTGCCAAGGAAACCCTAAATGGGTCAGAGAGAATCAGACATTACTAAAATACAGTTGACTTAACATATAAACATATACAAAAATATATGCAAAAGTAATTTGGGGAAAGACACTACTTGCTCACGGGATCGGGAAAGCCCTCATGCAGGAGGAGGCTCTTAAGCTGAGCTTTCTGGGAATTTAGGGAGTCTAAGAGGCATGGTGGGAAGAGGGTGCATTCTATGCATAGTGGAGAGACTGAACAAAGGCATGGAGAAGAGGGGTGAAATTCCCACATGAGCAACTGAAGTAAGGCCAGCTTCTTCGGGTCATTTCAATGACTTTCCTTATCTCAGAGTTCTAGTAGTTCCCCCAGTTCTTCTACCAAATAAATACATTCAAGGCCTTCCAAAATCTGACCTGAATATATTCTCCCCAAAAGAACAAAAATTGTCATTTAGAATGTTTGAAGAGATAAAAATGGAATAGCAGAGTTTGATAATAAAGATAAACACCATGAAACTTCTGTATCGGGGATTGCGAAACCTTTTTTGAGCCATGGATCCCTTTGGCAGTCTGGAGAAACTTCTCAGGATGTTATTAAATGCCTAAAAGAAATACATAGGATTACAAAGAAAACTAATTATATCAAAATAAAGATGCAATTTTTTTCCAATCAAAGTTCACAGACCCCTTGAAATCTATCTATCCACTGGGGATTCTGTAGATCCAGTTTAAGAGCCTTTACTATACATGTGTATGTGTGTATACATATACGTGTGTGTATGTATATGTGTGTGTATGTATAGGTATATATGTATATGTGTGTGTATATACAGAGAGAGAGAGAGAAATCTTCTCTTCATAGACCCCACAAACATACTGATTTTTCTCCAACTCCCTATCATGACTTAAAATGTTCCTATTGTATGGAATATTCTCCTTTCTACCTCCCCAAATCCTTTTAATCATTCCAAATAATTCACATTTATAAAAAACTGCAATCTTGTTTTTTACAACAATCCTATGAATTAAAAAGCACAAGTATTGTTCCTATTAAAAAGATGGCAAAACCAAGGCTCTAAGAGATAAAGGGACTTACCCATGATTGAAGAGTTAAATAAGTGTCATTGCCAGGATTTGAATCCATTTCTTCCTACCTCAAGTCTAGTGATCTTCTCACCACACACTTCACTTCATCCCAGTTCTACTCCTACTTCTTGCATGAATTTTTTCCAGGGGACTCCAGCCCTTCTCTAAATTTAATTCCATTAAGCTAACAATCTACATCACATAATTCAATCCAATTTAATAATCATTTCTTGAATACATCTCTACAGTGTGATGCTCACGTCTCAAGACTGAAGTCTAGTCATCTATGCTCAAGGAAGGAACAAGAGATATCCAGGGGCTCACTGTCTCTTGCTCTGATTGTCACCTTGGAGTGAGAACTGAGCTATCAGGACCAGAAAAAAGGCAACCAGCCTAGACCCCAGCCCTGCAGCAAGAGATTCAAAGGATACTCATGCTCTCGGAGAAAGCCCTCAGAAAAAACAGAGACTGAGGTCAGGTCATCTCCACCTTTTAAAAATCCATTGAGTTAGAGATTTTGCTTCTCAGCAGTCAATAAAAATATTCCTTCATCATTTCCCAGATGCCCAAGTGCTGAGAAAAACACACTTGGGTGAGCAAAAGCAGACATGGCAATTTGACACGTTTTCTCTTTCTTCCTCCTTTCTCTTACTGTCCCACCTCTGTCATAACAAGCCATGCCCTAGGGTCACCTTGCTTCTCCCCACACCTACACCCAGACCTTTTTAAAGACATAACTACCAGAAGGAGCCAGAAATCTGCAATTTTGCACAAGGCAGAGTACTCACAGAGCTTTTCACAGCAGCTCTTCACTGGTGCATCAAGATAAGACTGCTCTAGACTGACTTCCTTCTCTTCCCCTCCACATACACATTTCCATGTATTAGTCATCTTTTGATCATAAAAATTTATCATAGTCCCTTGCACATAGTAGGCATTTAATAAATGTTAGTTGCTGGGAAGAGGAAGATCAACACTTATAAGATCTGTTTTGAAGCCCTGATAAATCCTACAATACACATTAATGTTATCCTCAAATTGAGGGAGGGGAGGAAGGAGAGAGGGAGGAAAAGAGGAAGGGAGAAAGGAAAAAAGGAATGATGGTAGGAAGGAGGGAGAGAGGAAGGAAGAAAAGAAGGATGTGAGGAAGGAAGGAGGGAGGAAAGATAAAAGAAGGAGGGAGGGACAAAGGATGTGAGGAAGGAAAAAAGAAGGAGGGAGGAAGGATGTGAGAAAGGAAGGAGGGATGAAGGAAAAAAGGATGGAGGGAGAAAGGATGTGAGGAAGGAAGGAGGGAGAAAGGAAAAAAGGAGGGAGGGAGGGAGGAATGAAGAAAGAAGAGAAGTGTGGGAAAGGATTAGCTTAGACCCTTATTTTATTTAGAGCACCGGTTTATTTCCAATTACTATTATTCAGTTGAGTCTGATTCCACAGAGGCAGGGATTATTACTGTTGTACTTGTCTACTGATGAAGAGTCAATCAGTCTAGTGGATCTGCTTGCTTGACCAGTGCCTGAATAATAAATGACCAAGCCCACTGTGGCAGGAGGTAACTCAATGGCATGGAAAGTCCCCCGGCTATTTTTAATTCTACCTCTACCCTTGTTATCCCTTTACCAGGAAAACAGCCTTATGGTACTTGGCCAACAGTTTCAACGAATACTTAACCAGCAGATGATCTTGTCTGTAGAGCAGCCCACAAATCTATTCCCCCTATCTATTGCCCAACATAGAGCCAATGAAAGCTCATCAGTTCTGTCCATATTTGGATATCCTCTGCCAGTTAATTTATCTCAAGCATGAGTTTGGGTTTTCCTGGAAAATTAAGATATAGTCTACATGTGTTTTACTTTGCGTCATCTGTCTTGGTATCAAGCACTAAGTATCAAAAACTAAAGCTTCAGAGAAAAAGTGCATCTCAGATCATGAGAAAGATCTGAGGTCCACTTCATTAGAAGGGGCTGTGGACCCTTTAATAAGTGCTATTGACTCAGAGTTCTTCCTCCGTTTCTTTTGTTGTAGATTGGGCAATTTTGGATGCTCTAGAAGGATGGGGGAAAAGGAAGTACTGGGGACCAGGGAGGCAAATCATGTTTTGAAAATATCTCACAATTATATTGCTGTGAATGACTATTTGGGGATTTTGGCCAATCATCTAAATCCAAACGTGTTAAACAACACAGCAATATGGTAGAAGTTGAGAAGGATATAGAGAAATATAAAACAATGATCCCAGTCCTCAAAGATCTCATAATAATAATAGCTCCCACTTAGATTGGGCTTACTATGTGCCAGACACTGTGCTTAGGGCTTTACAATTATTATTTCATTTAATTCTCCCAACAACCCTGGGAGGTAGATGCTAATATTGTTCAGATTTTACTGATAAGGAACCTGATGTGAGCAATGTTTAAATGACTTGCCCAAGGTCACACAACTATCAAGTGTCTGAGGTCAGATTTGAATTCAGATTTTCCTGACTCCAGGCCTGACTCTCTAGGTGGAACATAATTAAAACACCAAAGTTTTTGGTATCAGCAATAAATTATATTGGAGTTCAGAAAAGGTCAATATGGTCTAGAAAAGTCAAAGGAGGTTTCAAAGTCAGACTTGACGAATGCCAGAGAGGAAGAAAGGGGACCTTTCAGTGTCAACAAAGGTTTGATAAAGGCAGGAATAGGTATGGTGCCTATAGAGGAAAGAGGAGAACGTTTAGTTGGCTGGAAATGAAAGTTTCTATTTGGGAAACAGTAAAATAAGATTGGATCATAGGATAACAAACTGAGAGCTTAAAGCAACCATCTTGAAAGTCATTCATTCAAACCCCTTCATTTTATAGATGAGAAAATTGAATATCCCCCCACAGTAAAGGAACTTGCCCAAGGTCACATAGGTAGCAAGTAACAGAGCTGAGGTATGAACTCAGATAGACTCCAGGACAGCTTTCACAGTATCCTGCTACCTCTCATAATGTGTGCTCTATGTGAGGGATATGGTGATCATTCAAGCCTTAAACAAATATACGGATTGAGACTAAAAGAGGCTAAATCCAATTTGATAGATCCTTAACAAGCTCCTACTATGTGTGATGTCTTGTGGTATGCACCAAAAAGGGAGATATATATTTGGAAAAGAACAATGATCAGAGAATCAGAAGATTTGGGGCCAAGTCAAGTTCAAACATTTATTCTCTGTGTCATGCTTTGCCTCCATATCCTCTTCTGTAAAATAGGGTGTGAACTAGACAAAATAATAACAAATTCAATTAGGAAAGATATAAAATATCTAGGGAAATGTTAGAGGGAAAAGTAGAATGAAAGAGGAATTACACTTCTAGAGCAGTGGTTCTCAACCTTCTTAATGCTGTGACCCTTTAATACAGTTCCTCATATTGTGGTGACCCCCCAACCATAAAATAATTTTCGTTGCTACTTCATAACTGTAATTTTTCTACTGTTATGAAGCATAACACAAATATCCGACATACAGGATGTATTTTCATTGTTACAAATTGAACATAACCCACAAGTTGAGAACTGCTGTTCTAGAACTTCAACTATATTATGGATCAGAAATCATCAGAAAGTATTTGGTGCTGGTTAAAAAATAGAAACATTGATCAAAGTAATAGACTAATATTGTATCTTATTACAGAGAGTAACAAGGATTCAATCAATCAATTCACCTGGTTTCCCTAAGAGGGAAACCAGCTTAGCACGTAAAGAACAAAAGAAACGCTTAAAGATTCAATCAATCAGTTTAAAGATTCAATCAACAATTCACAATATACTGATCTTCCACTCCTGGGGCAACCATTAACTTTAGTCTCCAATACAACCCTTAGAAAACCACACAAACTTTCCACCCCTTGATTTCCAACAAACCTCAGTTTAGTCCAAGGGGAAGCCTTTTCTTCATTTTGACTCTTGGTAGTCTCTCTGATTCCATGGATCCTCTTCCCTGGTCCCATGTCCCTCCTGAGTCTGTCAAACAATCACTTAGATTCGGGAGCAGAAAGCTGACAGGTTCT
>CM053595.1:32146795-32159739 GCA_028646575.1 Pseudocheirus occidentalis | reverse complement strand
ACTGTTCTGTCACAACCACAGAACAAAATTACAAGAAATTAGGGGCTGGCAAAGAGGGAATGAAAATATGGGTCTTATTTTTCCTAAATGATCTGAGCAGCTTTGGGGCTCAATATGGAGCTATTATAAAGGAGTCAGAGCCTTTGGGGTCCCCTCAGGTCAGTCAACAGCCTCATTAGCCCTGCTGTATGGGATTGGAGGGAATATGAAGCCTTGAGGGATGAGGGAAGAAACAATTGGCCCAAGGTCACCCAACAAGTCCACATCAGAGCGTCCTCCTTCTTTTGGCTTTGGAAGGTGGAGGGGGTGGAAGCACCGGTAAGAAATCAGTGGCATTTTCTTAAAAAGAAAAGGGGGAAAGGCTGGCACTTATCAGAGAACACAGAAATCTTTTGACCCTTCAGAGCAATGTTGCCTTGAACATGGGTCAAGGTAGCCACCATCTCTTGCAATGAACAAGCAAAAAAAAAAAAATACAGGATAGATGAGGAACACGTTCCCTCCCTGCGCCCAGGCATGATTACTGAGCCTTCCATTGCCTGCTCATCAGCGGCAGGGATCTTAGCATTTCACCATTTAAGGGACCATGAAACCTCTTAGTGAGGAACAACTCGTTTTCTGGCTTTCTTTATTACAATTCCTCCTAATTTAAAATTTATAATGAATGCGAACAATAATCAGTTTGTAAATACTGTTTTTAAGTTCACTAGAGCTTTGCCGAGATATTCCTTCTAGGTAACAAGTCTGTGGCTCATTAGTCTCTCATTAGCAAGATAGAAATAAAGATGCAAAAAAAAAAATCCCACCAAAAAAAAAAACACCCTCTCCAAAGATATTGTTGGAGTCTAATTGCCTGCAAGGAATTCTTAATAATGTTTACTAATGCCTTTTCAGCCTTGCCAATTTTATAATGTTCATTCCAGCTTCCAGGTGTGACGTCTGAGGTCCCTGCTGTGATCTTAGCTAGTCAGTTAAAGACACCTAGAATAGTAGCTTTGGAGAGATTTTAGCCCCATCTCATGTCCCTAGAATGCAATAGCATCTACTAGGTCTCTAGAGGAGCCCATCTGAAGCTCCAGCATTTTTATTTAAAATTAAATCTTTAATTGGAAAAGGCCCAAGCCTGAGCCTGCTGTTTATCCTGGACAAACCGAACACTGTCTCAACCTGGCCTGGCTGGAGCCTGGCTCTAGGAGGTGGCCCTTTGGATATCCATTACACATGGTTTCAAAAGCATTTTCCTTGTCTTCTTCCAAAAATTCTCTGCTGGGCTGATTGTTCCCTTATTTGAAGAGTAGATTCTTTGTTTGGAATAGCATCTGATGTTTTGGCATCTTAAGCAAAAGTAAAAAATATTTCACAGGGGCGGGAAGCCCAGACACAAGATATTGAACTCCTGGTATCTCGCAACTCCTAAGCCAAGGAATAGGAATGAGAGCCAGCAAGCACCTGGATTTTTTTTTTAATTTTCTCTTAAACAGCTTTGAACTTTTTGGTTTGGGAAAGGAAATTTATCCTTAGCTCCAAAGAGAGTATTATAGGATATGTTAAGCCATGATCTCATGTGTGTGTCTGTGTATGTGTCTGTGTGTGTGTGTGTGTGTGTGTGTGAGAGAGAGAGAGAGAGAGAGAGAGAGAGAGAGAGAGAGAGAGAATAGAAGAAAGAGACTGAGAGTGCTAGGAAAGACCTTAACATTTCATTCAACTTCTCCATTTTACAGATAATAAAACATGGTCCCAGAACTAAAATTAGGACCTAGGTTTCCAGACTCTCTTGGGCCAATGCTCTTTCCACCAGTGGACCTGAAATATAAAATGCTTTACAGAGTAACCGTCCATCATGTTTCCTTTCTCTTCTTCCCACAGAGTTGCTGGACCACTTTAGGCAGATTTACAAGGCTTCTTGCTGTCCCACTGTCTCCATGGTGGCAAATCTATAAATCTAGCCCTGATCTCTCTCATGAACTCCCATCCTGCCTCCCAGTTACCTGTTGGACATCTCACCTGGCTGTCCTATAGGCATCTCAAACTCAACAAGTCTAAAACAGAACTCATCATATTTCTACCAAGCCAGTTCCTCCTCCAAATATCCCTATTTCTGTAAAAGGTATCATCCATTTTTCTAAGTTCCAGTCTCATATCACCAACTGGATACCCTATATGAGGCATCTCAACCTCAACAAGTCCAAAATTCATCACATTTCCACTGAGCCAGTATAATCAGGAATCAAGCGGATCTAACCGAGCATGTAGCCATCATAACTAAAGGTGGGCATGGACACTTTTATTAGTTTCCCAGTCTTATTCATTCATTTCTTCATCCAACAAATATTTAGTGTTCTCCCACTCTATGCCAGTCACTGAATATAAAGACAAAAAGAAAATAATGCCTTCCCTCAATGACTTTTTATTCTATTTGAGATAAAACTACATGTACTTATAAGCAAAAAATTATATATATATATATATATGTGTGTGTGTACACACACACACACACACACACACACACACACACACACATACAAAGTAGAAAGCAAATAATTTGCACAGAGACACATGAGCATCTGGGTAAATCAAGATGGGATCCTGTAGAAGGTGACCCTTGAGGTAAGCTTTAATAGAAACTAGGGGTTCTACTGGGCAAATATAAGGAAGGAGAATGTTCTAGGAATAGGGTTCAGTCTATACAAGAGCACAGAAACTAGAGATAGAATATTGGACACAGGGAATAGTTATTAAGCCAATTGGCTGGGACATAGTATGGGAAGGAAAATAATGCACAAGAAGCCTGGAAAGGTCTGTTGGAGCCAGATTGTGAAGGGTTTTTAAAAGGCCAAAGAGAGCGTCTGTCCCCACACCTTTTTTGTGGCTAAAGCTATGTGGCTGGGAGAGGAGGCTCTAACCCAGACAAAATTCTCCTCCCCTCCAAGTGTTTGAGGGAGAACATTTGGAACTGAGTTTGAATACGCACTGAAGCCAAGCACAGAACTGCAAACAAACTCCCCTAAAACAGCTTGTAAAATAAGATTGAAAAAGATGGAAGAAACAATCATGTCAAAACCAGAGGCCGAATCCAGATCTGTTGTTCTGGAAAAGAGCCTAAGAAGACCAAAACCCTCAGCCGGCAGACCCTCTAAAATCTTATTTCGTGGTGAAGGTTAAGGTGCAGGCAGGCTAGGAATCAGGTGAGACCAATTGGAGATGCCTGATGGGCAGGTCAATTAGTAGTTAATTTTTGTACAATCCTAGAGTAAGAGTGGCAAGAGAAAGGTTAAAGGACTTATCCAGTGTCTCACAGCTAGTAACTATTTACAGCAGAATTTGAATTCAGGTCTTCCTGCACCACCTAGCTGCCTCCTTCCCTGAGGAAGGAGAGATTATGCAGATGGCTCCAAATTTATAAATCTAGCCCTGATCTCTCTCTAAAACTCGCATCCTGCCTCCCATTTACTTGTTGGACATCCCACCTGGTTGTCCTATAGGCATCTCAAACTCAACAAGTCTAAAACAGAACTCATCATATTTCTACCAAGCCAGTTCCTCCTCCAAATATCCCTATTTCTGTAAAAGGTATCATCCATTTTTCTAAGTTCCAGTCTCATATCACCAACTGGATACCCTATACATATCTCAAATTCAACCTGTATGAAACAGAACTCATTATTATATTCCCCCTCTCCTAAAAAACAATACTACCTTCTTTCTTCTGAACCTCCTTATTGCTATAGAAGCAATCTTTCCAGTCCCCCAGATTCATAACCTTGGTGTCACCCAAAACTCTCCCTTGTTCACCCCATATACCTAATTGGTTGTCAAATTTTGTCATTTATTTCTCTATAAAATCTCTTACATACATCCCTTTTCCTCTACTCTAACAGACACCACCACAACCACTCCCCACTACAGATCATGCCCTCCTCACTTCTTGACTAGACTCTTAAAATAGCCTTCTAATAGACTACCTTCCTCCAGGTTCTCTTCAATCCATTCCATCATCTACCAATGTGACTTTTCTAAACATAGGTCTGATCAGGTCATCCTTCTGATCCATAAACTCAAATAATTCCCTATTACCTCCAGTATCATATATAAAACCTTTTGTTTGCCACTTAAAGTTCTTCACAGCCTGGCCTCTTCATACCTTTCCAAACCTCTTATGTTCTATCCCAGCCCATCACCTACCAAGCACTCTACAATCCAGTCCTCCTGGCCTATTGATGCTCCACACAGGCTGTGTTTTATTTCTTGCCCCTGTGCCTTTGCATTGGCTCTTCCCCTGGACTTGAATGCTCTCCCTCCCAACCTATGTCTCAGAGAATCCCTAGCCTCTTTTAAGACATAACTCAAGTGACTCCTCCTCCAGTATTCCTTTCCTAGTCCCCCTAGGTATTACTGTCATTCTCTCTAAGGTTACCCCTCCAACTATGCTGTATTTATGTTCTACAATTTTATTTACATATTTTGATACCCCATTAAAATGTAATCTTCTTAAGGGTAGGGATTGGATTTTTTGCTTTTTCTTCATATCCTCAGTGCCTAACACAATTGCTAGAACGTAGAAAGAATTTAATAAATGATTGTTAATTGCTTATTTTATCAATTGATTGATTGACCCTTCCTCACCCCTCATTTCCAATCACTTGTTTGTTTTTGTTGCTCAGTCATTTATTTAGTTGTGTGAAACTCTTTGTGACCCCATTTGGGATTTTCTCGGCAAGGACACTCAAATGGCTTGCTATTTCCTTCTCCAGTTTGTCCGATGGGTGGGGAAACTGAGGTAAACACGACTGAGTGACTAGCCAAGAGTCACACAGTTATTAAGTGTCTGAGGCAAGATTTGAACTCAGGGACCTAAGTCTTCCTGACTCCAAACTCCGGCACTCTATCCAGTGCACCACCTAGCTGCCTTTCCAATCACTAAACAAGTCTTTATAGATTCTACCTCCATAACGTCTCTCCTCACAAAATCTCTATCCTAGTTCAATCTCCATCTCCTTTAACCTGGATCCTTGCAAAAACAAAATGAAAATCCTAAATGATCTTCCTATTTTCAATCTTTTCTTCTCTCTAATGAACCCTCAACAAAGCTGTCATACTGATATTCCTAAATCACAGATCTGACTCACATCATTAAAACATTTATTGTTTTCCTTCTGCCTTTAGGACAAAAAGACAAACCCTTTAGTCCAGCATTTAAAGCCTGCTACAGAATGGCTCCCACTTGTCTTGGCTAGTCACTTGATGTTACTGCCTTTCACACAATCTCTATTCCGGTCAAACTGTCCATCTAGCTTTTCCTCATAGAAGACAGTTCATCTCTTGACTCTTTTCAAGCCACAGAAATGTAAAAACAATTTGCCCAAGTTCACAAGGTGGTCACAAGTGACATTAGGTTGCATTGAATTCAGGTTCTCTGTCCCCAATTCTAGAATTCTTTCCAATGCATCACCCCTATCTCCAGTTCAAGGGTTCACAAAAACTGAACAAGTATATTGAAGGTTTTTTTATTGAATAAACATTTATTAAGCTCCTACTATATGCCAGACACTGTGCTAAACATTGGAGATACAATTAATAGAAAAAAAGACAGTCATTTCCTTCAAGGGCATCTAGGTGGCACATCAACTAGAGTGCCTAGCCTGGAGTCAGGAACACAGGAATTCAAATCTGGCCTCAAACACTTACTAGCTGCATGACCCTGGGCAAGTCAATTAACCCTGTTTGCCTCAGTTTCCTCATTTGTCAAATGATCTGGAGAAGGAAATGGCAAACCACTTCAGTATCTTTACCAAGAAAATCCCAAATGGGATCACGAAGAGTCAACATAATTAAAACAACTGAACAACATTGCCCTCAAGAAGCTCACAGTCCAATGGGGGAAAGAGGAAAGGAAGGAAACAACACAAAAAAGGAGGAAGGAAAGGTGGGGGGACGAGGGAGAAGAGAAACAGTAGGGAGTACCAAGCTTGGAGGCATCTTGTTCCGTGGAGTTGAAGTCAGGTTGAACAGCAAATGCAGAATAGAGTGAGTCCAAAAGTCCAGTTTCTGCCCTCTCTAGAGGAAGGCATTTGGAGGGATTTGGTATTCCACCCCATAACCCTCCCATCTGAAGGAAAAGGAGGCTGAGGTGTCAATCAAGTCTTGAGGTACCAGCATGGTACCTCATGGATAAGAAGTAGTAAACTTAACCTGGCAGGGGCATCTTATTCCATAGACTTGAAACCAGGCAAAGCCGCAAATGCAGAGAGGCGTGAGCCCCAAAGTTCAGTTTCTGCCCTCTCTAAAGGAAGGCACTGGAGGAGTTTGGTACCCAATCCTCACTGTATCTCTTATGCCCTACATCCCCCATATCTGACAGTGTTGGCCACACAGGAGGACCTTAATAGATTAGAAATGAATTGTTGGATTGAATTGTAAGAAATATAGAAGAGAAAATAGCTGCCCTCAATTTGCTTTTAAAGTAAGGGGGATGTGCTGCACATGAAAAACTTTATCTAGGTCAACAATACTAACCTCTAAAACCAGGAATTTCTCATTTGTCAGTTGTGAAGATTAAAGCACATAATGAGCTGAGATTTGAAAAGAGAATATAAAATAGCCTTTTGTTTAGCTACAGGAGAGATTTGTAGTTACGCTTGAAGAAATAAAAGGGAAAGGATAGGTCTGCTATTCAGGATAGAGGGCATAAACCTGGACAACAGAAAAAGCAAGCTATCCTACCCTTCTTCTCCATCAAGGAAAGTGATATTCAAAATATCAAATATAAAAACTTAAGAAGAGATAGTAAGAAGATCTTTTTGCTTCAAATGTCTCTAAGTCTCAGCCAAATTCTATCCCGGGGAACTAAAAGATTAGTAGGTGCCATTAACCTTTAGTAATGAGGAATTGTGACAGAGTGGGAGAGGCACCAGGAGACTAGAAACAAACATTGTAATGATTTTCCCAAACAAGGCAAAAAGGAAGGTTTATAAACTGAAAACTCACAAGCCTGGTGGTCACCACCAGCAAAATCCTAGAAACAAGTATTAATAGACCATTTGTTACTACTTCAATCACTAAAAATGTCTTAATTCCCTACTATGTCAGGTACCATATTGATAAAGGGAAAACAGGCAAAAAATAAAGCAATGCCTACCATTGAGGAGTGCACATTCCCTAGAGCTGTGGTTCTCAACCTTCCTAATGCCACGACCTGTATGTGGGCGTATCTGCATGTGGGCAGATCCCACTGGACATGGATAGAGGAGCCAGTCTGGGTTCCTAAGACCATTGGAAATATGTGTTTTCCAATGGTCTTAGGTGAGCCCTGTGAAAGGGTCGTTCAGCCCCCAAAGGGGTTGCAACCCACAGGTTGAGAACCACTCCCCTAGAGGAAGACAATGTGCATGTATAAGCATGAGAATATAGGAATAAAGTAAATACAAGGTAATGGTGCGAGGGTTAGCAGCAACTGGGGAATCAAGAAAGGTCTTGTGTTGGAGGTAATACTTGGACTGAGCTTAGAAGGAAAGCAGAACTTTTAAGAGATGGAATACTTTCCAGGGATGGTGGGCAGCCTTTTCTAAGGAATAGAAACCAGATCACAGAATCATAGATCTAGACCCAGAAGAGACCTCAGATGTCAATCGATCTATCCTCCTCATCTTACAGATATGGAAACTGAGGTACCTGGAGGTTCAGTGACTTGCTCGAGGTCACACAGTAATCATTAGAGATAATAATAATGACAACATTTATAAGTATCTAGTATGTACTAGGCAAGCACTTTCCAAATATTATCGCATATGATCCTCACAATGATTCTGGGAGGTAAGTGCTAATATTAACCCTTTTTTATAAATGAGAAAACTGAGAGAAACAAAGGTTAAATGACTTGCCCAGGGTCACACAGCTAGCAAGTGTCCAAGGCTAGATTTTAACTCAGATCTCCCTGTTTCCAGGCCTCCACTTTATCCATTTTTCCACTGAGATGGTACTTGAACCCTAATCCTCTGACTTCCAGGTCACTGGTCACTTCACTATACTGTACAAGATGGAATGTCACATGTAAGGAACAGACATAAAATCAGTTGGACCGGACTGTAAAGACCATGAAGGGTACTAAAACACAATACACCTGGAAAGGTAAGCTGGAGTCAGGTTGCAATAGACCTTAAATGTCAGAGAAGGTTGTGTTTGATTCTAGAGAACAGGGAGTGGTCAAAGTTTGTTTAATGGAGAGAAAAATACCTAAAGAAAGTCATTTTGGCAATTGTATGTGACATAAATTGAATAGGGGAGAGACTTGAGGTCGGGAGACCCATTAGGAAGCTATTTCAATATTCTAAGTGAGAGACGATGAATGAGAACTTAATCTAGAATGGTGCCCATGTGAGCAGAGAGAAAGGGACAGACGGGAGAGACGTGGCAGAGTTAGAAACTACAAGATCTAGTAAATGACTGGATACATACGAGCCAATCCAATGCATAAAGACAAATAAAATGTCACGGATCACTCTAAGGTTGTGAACCTGGGAGACTAGAAGGATAATGCAGCCCTCAACAGAAACAGAAAAGTTTGGAAAGGAGGTGAGTTTAGGGGATAAAATAATATCTGTTTGGAGTATGTTGAGTTTGTTTTGAGGATACTGAGTATGGTTTGGGGATGTTGAGTTTGAGATGCCTCTGGGACATCAAGTTTAAAATATCAAAAAGATAGTTGGGCTGGTGGGGCTAGAGCTCTGTGGATAGATTAGGGCAAAACGTTGTCTACGCAGAGATGATAATTGACCCCTTGGGAGCTGACGAGTTCACCAAAAGAGAGAATGAAGAAAGACAAGATTGAGAGGGCTCAGCCAGACAGGTAAAAAGAGAACCAAGAGAAAGCAATGTCATGAAAAATAATGAAAGAGAAGATATCTCCTAGGAGGAGAGAGTAACCATCAAGATCAAATGCTGAAGAAAGGTCAAGAAGGATAAGGATGGAGATTTGGTTGTTAATAGATCACTGGTAACTTTGGAGAGAGAAGTTTCAGTTGAGTGGTGAAATAAGAAGTCAAAATAATCAGCTATTGAAAGAACTTTGAGTCTAGATAGCTTTTTCTAGTTTTCCTGCAAAAAGGAGCAAAGATATCAGAGTATAGCTTGAGTGAATGCTAGGGTGAAGAGAGGGCTATTTTGGTTTCTGTTCTTTACAAATGGGAGGACTAGGGGTATTTTCAGTCAGCAAGAAATGCACCAGTTGATAGAAAGACACTGAAGATTCAAAATCAAAAGAAGAGATGATTTTAAGGTCAATATCCTGAGAAGACGAAATCAAGGATACCACTAGAGAGGTTGAGTTTAACAAAAAAAGGTCATCTCTTCCTCAGAGACTATAGTAAAAGAAGAGAGAATAGGGGATAATGTCAAAGCATTTCTAAGCGTTGAATAGGGAAGACAATGGAGTGTTCATAGCAAATGGCCTCTGTTTTCTCAGCAAAGTATGAGGTGAAATCTTCTGACAAGAAGGTAGAGGAAGAATGTTAGAAAAAGGAAGAGATGATCTCTACAAACTATCATGAGTTCACTAAAAATAAGTCATGCCAAACTGACCTCATTTCCCTTTACTGAAAGTTACTTAACTGGTACGTTAAGGAAATTCCACAGATGCATAAAGGTATTGTACAGCTTCATGTTATTCCTATAAACAGAATTTAAAAATACGGATTGGATAATATAGCACAAGTTGATAGATTCCTATCTAATAAGATTGCCATACTTGAAGAGCATTAACGCCATGGAAGAAAGAGGTTTCTGGTGGAGAGAGATCTTTTGCTGCCTTTGTCCCACCCAACAATTCTATCAGGCACTTGGATATAAATATAGGATAATGATAATAGGAACCCACATTAAAAGCTTAAAAGTGCTTTCCTCTCAATGCCCCCATGCAATAAGTAATGAAAGTATTATTATTCTTAATTTATGGATAAGAAAACTGAAAATACGAAAGGTTGAATGATCTAAAGTGTTGAAGCCAAGACAAGAATTCAGATTTTCTGACACCAGACTGAGGGACTTTCCGTGCTAGTATCTTCTGATGACACAAAGCTGGTAGGAATAGTTAGTGTAGTAGGTGACCAAAATGGGATACAAAAATAAGGCTCATTTAACAAAATGAAATTTAATAGGAATGAATGAGGCTGGTGGATAGTTTGACCTTCAGAGCTCTGAGTGCTATGGCCTAGACCTATCAGATGTTTATGCTAAGTTTAGCATCAATATGGTAGACCCTCCCAGAAGCAGGGGGATATCCAGTTTCCTAAACTGGAACAAATATGCCCAGGTTAGAAACAAAGTAGTCAAAGCTTCCATGCCAGTAGGGGGATCAGTCCCATGAGTAGCTCCTGAATGTCCAGTCTGCTCAAGATAAAGAGACCTAGGCATAAAAACCAAAATAAACCAAAAATATGAAAAGAGCAATTTAGGTTTAATAGTAATTCATAGGGAAAAAAGACATAAAGGTTTTAGCTGACTACAGTAAGCTCATTATGAGCTGGCAGGGTGATGGGGCTGCCAAAAAAGAAGGGGGAAGCTAACTCAGCCTTCCTTTGCTTTAATAGAAGTATAGTACCCAGAACAAAGGAGGTAGTCATCTACTTACTATATTGGTCAGAACACATTAGTGCATCATGATCAGTGCTCAGCAACATGATTTTAAGAGGGGCACTGATAAATTAGAGCATTTCCAGAGAAATGTGACCAGGATGGCCTGGAAATATTATTGTGTGAAAAAAGGTTTAAAGAACTGGGAGTCTTCAACCTGGAAAAGAGAAGACCAAGGGGAAACATGATAAACTTTCTTCACAAAAATCATATGGAAGAATTAACTCTATTCTCTGTTGATTCATAGGGCAAAAGCAGGACTAAAGCATTTAAGTTACAAAGAAGGATGTTCTAATCATTAGAGAATCGTCTCTGCACCATTAATATAATGTTTTAAGAGTATATGCTATCTCATTTTGTCCTTACACATACTCTGTGAGATAGGTACTGTCAGTATCCACATTTTGCAGATGAGGAAACTGAGGCTTAGACAGGTTAAGTGATTTTCCCAAGGTCACACAGGTAAGACACGTCCGAGGAAGAATTCAAACTCAGGACTTCCTGAGGAAGTTGAGAGCTTTACTCATTATGCCACCTGACAGTTTATCCTCCAGTGGTCAAAAACGTCTTCAGCATAATCAGGGGCTCGATCGCAGTTGTCTAAGAGTCTCCCCATTGGTGGATATTGATGGTTCGGTGCTCTACACCTACGTGAGGGAAGCTTGAGAGAAGGGAGGTCCTGGTCTTCTGGTTTCCAGCTTCAAGAGACAAGACACCTGGTTCCAGATTCCCTTCAGAAAGGAGTCCCTGAAGAGAGAGAAAGACTCTGGAAAGAAGCCAACACATAGATAAGCTAGGTCCTCGGCCATGTTAGTTTACTACACTGGACATTTCAGGACATTTCCCCTTAGGTGAGATCTGGGACTCTTTCTTGTGCTTAAGCTGAGATATTTCACTCCTGGTAGAAAAGTTCATTCTCTCTATATAGTGTCTAGTATATGCTAATCTGTATACCTTCTCTGATTTCTGCTTGCTATTGGCTTGGACAAATGGGCTTATTTGCTAATGTGCTATGGTTGATCTTTGTGGAAATGACATTTAGCAGGAAGGGAGCCAAGTTTTGGGTATACAGCATGACCCAAAGTCTTAAGTTTTGAACTTCAATAGTTTAAGTTTTACTCATGTAAAACTGCACTAAGATTTGGGGACACCCTATATAGTTTAGGACTCTCCCTATTAAGAGATAATAACCAAGAATTCAGTCTGAACCTAAAATTATCTCCTAAAATTATCTTCTGCCTGCTAATATTTAGGGGACAAATAGACATACTTCTAGCCCAATGCTCCCTCTCTCTGTGGAAAGCATAGTGGCTGGCATCTGGTATCAATCCTCTGCTTCCCCTCCTGACAATAATCAAATCTTCCATAGGAAAAGCTGGCTGGAAGAAGCTCTAAAGGTATTTTATTCATGCATCCCATACACTACATCTCAACAGACTCATATGAATGAATGCACAGAACTTACATAAGCAACACAAAACACAACCTCCCCTACATTAGTATCATAGATTTAGAGCTGGAGGGTGCTCTAGAGGCCATCTAATCAACTCCCCTCATTTTACAGATGAGAAATTGAGAACTGGAACTGGGTGATTTGCCCACAAGGTCACATAAGTAGTAAATAGAAGAGTCAGAATTTATCTCTAGAGCCCCTGACTCTAAGTCTAGCATGTTTTACCCTCCACTATGATTCTGAAAAGGCTTCACTGAGGAACTTGGACTTAAGCCTAAAATACCATTATTTCAATACTTCAAGGATCTTTCCTTGCTTCAGTGTAGGTATTCTTCACTGATGCAAATCTCAATCCTTCCTATGACTTAGGTCCTCATGAGTTATTATTGCTGGTTGAGGGGGAAGTGGGTGAGGGGGATGTTCAGCAGCCAGTGACAAACATTCTGGAGATAAAACTTTCCAAACTTAGCTTAGGTAATCCTCAGACGAAAGACATATTTGGAAAGATATATATTACAGCATGGTAAGACCTCTCAAGGGTTATGGTCCCCTAGCATAGCCTTAAAAAGCTAGAATCACTTCTACCCTACCATGTGTATAAGAGGAAGAAAGACTGTGGTGGAGTTTCAACATTTTAAGAATCTGTGACTTTTTTGCATAATTGTTGCAAAATCCCTAACCTCTAAGTTGGGGCTAGGGATAGGAACCAGACCTATGATTTCTTTGGTATAAGGAACTTCCAGAGGAAACAAACCCCTCTACCAGTGCAGATCAATACCAGGAAGGAAGGAAGAAAGAAAGGAAGGAAGGAAGGAAGGAAGGAAGGAAGGAAGGAAGGAAGGAAGGAAGGAAGGAAGGAAGGAAGGAA
>CM053595.1:32120920-32146695 GCA_028646575.1 Pseudocheirus occidentalis | reverse complement strand
AAGCCAGCTCTCTATCTACTATATCATAAGCATAAATAATAAGATTTCTCTGCAGTCTTTACTGAGAATGGTGCTGGCTATCATACAGACTCTGAAAAATAAGGCCCAAAAACCTGCAAAGGGAAAGGTGGCTGCCTTCCAAGCTCTTTCTATTCCATTAGGGAAGTACGCATTTGCCCAACAGAATCTCACCATTTTGGAATTGGGGGATGTTCTATAATTTGGGGGCCACTTAGTGGGCTCTGGAGATCCTTAATAGACTTCCAGGTAGTATTTCAGGTAAGGCTCTTACTTCTAACTCTACTATCCTCAGAAACTGGTGTTTTGGGGGGATAAAGTGAGTAAACTAAGGGATTATAATTCTAGTGATGTGATTTTACTGAAATTCTGTCCTTATTGGGTGAAATTTACCCACTCTTGCTGGATAATCCTGACCAAACCTCCATTCCAAAGTAGGGGCCCAGGGTCACAATTCTGCTTACTCCTGCCAAATTCAACATTGTTTTTCTCTGTTTCTCTTCCATTTAAAGCCCCCATTTCCCTAACCATGGAAGAAAAGAATCCACATCAAGAGAGTCTTGGACCTATTTAAGCTCATGTAGCAAAATAATTATAACAGTACCATCCCACTGCTTTCCCCTGCAATAATCTGGTTCCCTCATTGGGATAAATGACTCGGCCGTCAGGTTTATAGTTTATCCATTTGGGAACTGGATTATTGCTTCATAAAACTGTGCTACATGGTACTATTATCTTTTAATTATGTTGCATAAAGAAAAAGAAGGATCTTACCATTTCAAGCACAACTCTCCAGCATCACCCTGAGCTTTTCTGGTGCCTTGGCCTTTACACAAAATTAACTCCTCTGGTTCGTTTCCCAAGTCTCAATTTCCTAGCGTGGGAGGATACGATTTTCCTTTACATACTCCTTTTTACTGGTACACCTGTCCTTCCCAAGAAGCTGCCTTGATCTATATTTAGCACGCTATTTATCATCCTTCACCATTTTATGATAAAATATTACCTGCATATGGGTGGTTTATATTTTTATTTCTATGTGGCAAGAACTCAGGGACTGGGCTGACCCAAGTCCTAGGCAGTTACCTATATGGGGTGATTCAAAGGGCCCTGGAAAGGTTCCCACAACAGTTTCCCCTCCCCCAGACATACACACACTTTTTATAATGTCTGAAATTCTACCATTAGGGATACATTCCTTTGGGTTAAAGCCTTTCCACTCCTACTGTCCCCCATTAAAATGTTAATTACCTCTGAGAAGGCTAACACATTAAGCCTTATCAGCAATTAACACCTTAGGAGAATTGGTTTATCAGATTATAGAGTTTAGGGCCCTATAATGGGAGAAAATAAAGGTAAATTTTGATAAGGAAAGAGAAAGGGAAGATTTAGTTAAAGAGCATGAGGCATTATTTCAGAAGAGGGTGGCATGATGGGGGGCACTGGGCAGTCAATTAGTTATGTGGATATTCTTGAGGGAGGGGGAAGCCAACTACAGATGGAGTGTAGAAGTAACTCCAGAAGAGCCTCCTCCAATGATTCCATTTTCCTGGGGCCTGGTTCAGATCAGGGGCATCAGCAGGAGCCACACTTCAAATTTAACTGCTGTCCTTTTCTGTAGCCAATTTCAAGCCTCCCATTCATCTCTTAAAGTAGTGACTTCACAACTAAATAAGTCTGAGGTGTAGGTAAGTGATGCCCCAATTGGCCAATAAATTTTATAGAGCCACCACTATAAAAATATGCTCATCCTTATGCTAAGCACGACAGTGGATGCAGAAAAAAATATTAGACAGATGATCTGTCCTCCATGAGCTCACAGTCTAGTAAGAGAAATAAGACCAACATATGTGATAGAATACTAGACAACCGCTAAGAGCTAAATTATAAGGTATCTATTAGCGCTATAGATTTTGGAGATGAAAATCAATTGGGCTAGATTACTCGGGAGTTTCCTAAGGAAGGCATGAGATAAGCTATATATTGGAGAATAGGAAGGATTTAAATAAGCAGAGAGAAGAAAGATGTACTTCACTGGAGAAGGTAGCAGTGGACATTATAGAAGAAAGTATGATCCAATCTCAATTGACAAGATGGTAAAGCTCAGGGGTGGGAAGCTGCGGCCTGAAGGCCATGTGTGGCCCTCTAGATCCTAAAGTTTGACCCTTTGACTGAATCCAAACTTTGCTGAACAAACCCCCATTTGTTTTACAGAACAAATTCTCAAATCTGAAAGGATTTGTTCTGTAAAACTTGGACTTAGTTAAAAGGCTGCACCCAAGGACCTAGAGGGCCACATGTGACCTTGAGGCCACAAGTTCCTCACCCTGGTAAAGAGTATGCCCTCAAGGTGAGTGCCATAGAATATAATTTATGGAATAAAATTGAATGGTGAGTACAGGGAGAGATGATGAAGTACAGAGGAACTAGGGACCATCCAGAAGTCCTTAGGACAGCAGTTCTCAACCTGTGGGTTGTGACCCCTCTGGGAGTTGAACAGGGTCACCTAAGACCATCGGAAAACACATATTTCCAGTGGTCTTAGGAACCAAGACACCACTCCTCTATCCGTCTCCAGGCAGGTCTGCCGACATGCAGATATGCCCACATACAAGTATTAAAGGGTGGCAGCTTTAGGAAGGTTGAGAACCACTGTCTTAGAACAATGTGTGCCTTTTGCCTTTTTCCAAAAAAAGGGAAGGAGCAACAGTGATCTGTTTACACATGGAAATTCTTCCTTTAAACCAAAAAAAAAAACATTTTTTTTGCCCTTTTCATAATTAACTGTCACTTACAAAAATAGGACCTTAAAGAGAGACTGTACTGGGTGGCCAGGTGGAGCAGTGAATAGAGCATTGGCCCTGTCAGGAGAACCTGAGTTCAAATCTGACCTAAGACACTTAACACTTTCTAGCCATATGACCTTGGGCAAATCACTTAACCCCAATTGCCCTGCCTTCCCCCCTCCAAAAAGCAAAAAAAAAAAAAATTTAAAGAGAGACTGTACTTTGAATAAGCACATAAGCATCCTTGGAGTTTTCCCAGACTACTTTTAAGACCACCTTTTCAGTTGAAATGATTCTTGATGATATATACAATGCTTTATAAATATGTATTAGAAATCTCATATGATCTAGCATCCTTGATTCCTAGACTTTCTCCCATTCCTGACCTACTAATCCTCAACCTTGAACACCCTCCATCAGATCCTTACATTCCTGATCCCCAGGATGACTGAGCATCAATAACTTAAGTCAGAAAAGCAATCTGATTTCACCTAGCCAAAATTTGTGATGCACGACTTCAGCTGGACATTCATTCCCACTTGGCAAAAAAACCTATTAACTCATTGGCTCTTTTCCTGTAGCCACAATTCCAAAAATTTTCCTCTTTCTTCAGTGCCCTCAATGATCCTCCCAGCTCCCTTACTCAAAGCAGGTGATTCAGTCTCCTCCTTCACTACTAGAGATTCCCTCCACCCTTAAACTGAGGAATCTGAAGAACATTGCTTTGATTCCCCTCCTGAACTCCTGAAGCTTCTCCGAAGTGCCACTGATCTTCCTTTCCTCCCATTTCAGATAATAATAATCATAATCTTCATAAGGCTTTAATAATCTTCACTTAAGCTAATCCCTCTTTGGGGGATTATTGACTTTTTTGATCCCTTTTTTGACCTTGGATTTTGTCTAGCTTCCTCCAAGACCTTGTGACCTTTTCAAAGAGCCTCTCTAAGCAGTCTTAAGAGAGTAGAAGGGGGATGTTTAGCTACATCACCGAGGTTTTTTTAATCAGTAATTAGGACCATAATGTGTTCCTGCTTAATGAGACCATTCCATCCAACCTCTTCATTTTATAGGTGATGGAAGTGACACCAAAAGAAAGAAGTTGATTTGCTGGAGCTTACGTAATGAGTTCAGTAGAAAAGCCAGAATTAGAACCTGGGCCTCCCTATTCCCATTCCAGTGCTCTTTCCACTAGGTGATCATTCATGTCCTCTACTCCTAGACAAGAAAAATATCACATTCTCAAGACTCTGGAATTCCAGAGTCCTGAGAGACATGGTCCTGATTACCAGATTTATTAAATGCCTTCATGATGCAATCATTGTCCTAAGTGCAATGAATTTTTCCCAGATTCATTGGAACTAGCAAAAGCCTTGAGTACTAGCTATCTATAGGCCCATTCATTATGTATACCACAGGGAGCTATATGCTTGGGGGAAGGCCAGAGGGAGCTTTGCGTTAGGAAAGTTGCTGTCTTAACCCAATTCATTCGCACACAGTTCCTACCATGTTGTTTTTCACAGCCCATTGGCCCCCATTTAGCTGCTCCTGTGTTTACTTATTCATATTTTCCAGCGATTCAGATCCTTGTAATGTCACAGTGTGTTGACAGGAGCATCCTGCCTGCTTAGAGAATGTTGCTATGTTCCTTTGGCCTGGATTGGGTGGGGAGCTGGTCTGAGAGGGGCTAGAAGCAACATTCTCACTGTGTGCCACTAAAATCCTGGCTAGAGAACTTCTGTTTTGCTCTGTTCCACACCCCGCCCCCCAGCTCCCTGATGCTGGTTTCTGGGACATGCTCCCTCATCTCCCCTGTGACTTGGACCCTGTTGCCTAGGAGACCACTTGCTGTTAACCCCACACCTCTTCTCCAATGACCTGATGACATCATTAGGTCAGCACAGTCCATAAAATATCACAACTGGTTTCTGAGGAGCGAGTTACATAGAACTACAGTCCCCAATAGAAAGATTTGCAAATCCTATAAAGATAAAGACTCATAAACCCAGTTCTTGTGGGAAGAGTATATATATTTTTTTCTTTATTCTTTGCAATGGACTAGAAAGGGAGTCACTGAGAAAGCCTAAAAATAATGAAAAACTCACAGTGATAAAAAAAAAGACTTTCTTTAAAGGAAGAGCTGAATACATTTCAATAATTCATTGACTGTGGTCTCTGACAACAGCCAGCCTGGAGAGTCAGGAAGCATGGACAGAGATCTTCGAGTAAGCTCAGAAATTCACAGGCGAGCATTAAAGATGTAAAATTCTTTCCCTCATCTCTCTCATACCAACTCCCTAGGAGCTTTAGGGCACCTTGGAGATCATTAGATCTAAAAAGATCTAGAATTGTCAGAGACCATCTAATTCAACCCCCTTGTTTGGGGAAACTGAGATGGGGGCAGAGAGAGAGAGAGAGAGAGAGAGAGAGAAAGAAATCAAATGACTTATATAAAATGACACAGAAAATAAGCAATAGAAGGATGAACACACCATCCACCTTATTCACTTTATTTATAATTGTGTCCCAGGGTAGAGAAGGGACTTGCCTGTATTCACAAGGCTAATAGCTGGCAGAAGCTGGATTTGAACTCAGATCTTCCAATACCCAGACCTGGGTCCTTCTACTGTATCATATTGCTTACCACAAGTGACTTGATCACCTCTAGTTTTGTAGTCTGTAGTTAGATTTTAACTTGATTTTTTTTTTGGAGGGCAGTTGGGGTTAAGTGACTTGCCCAAGGTCACACAGCTAGTTTTTGTGTTGTGTCTGAGGCCGGATTTGAACTCAGGTCCTCCTGACTCCAAGGCCGGTGCTCTATTCACTGTGCCACCTAGCCACCCCTGTAGTTAGATTTTAACAACGTGGTCCCTGGGTTAGTGCTGGGATTTAGATAAAGGAGTATTATTAGCTCTGGTCTGTTCAAAAGTTGTCATTGGTGGGTCCACTCAGACTGAATAACACTTTCACCTTTAGGTCTTTTCCTTGGGGTGCCTTCCGAGGGCAGCTTAAAACCAATAGCTAGACTTCCTTCCCCCAAAGGGACAAGAGGGAAGCAGGACTATCACATATGAATTATTCACATGTGCTTTCCCTACTATACAATTATAAAGGATTTTTCCTTTACTCTTTCAGTTCCTCCTAGGGCACAGATCATGAACTGGACTAATGAGAGTAAGGGACTTGTCTTTTCCTGCTTATCTGTCTTTTACCCTTACCCTTGAAAATAGGCCTGAGGATTTTTGCTTCTGTTTTATATAATTTGTTCTTAGTTTTATGTGGTGGACTATAATCCCCAGTGACCCAGAGATAGAGCTATGGGAACCCTAGAGCCAGGACTGCAGAAGACTTGGATCCACAGAAGGCTGGGACTTGGAAATGGGACTGTGCTCTATAGGAATAAAGCTAAGATATGGACCTCATCCTCTGCCACTCCCCAGGGACTGAAGTGGTACAGGAACGGGGGAGGATTATACCTTTCATGCGTTGAGGAGGTTAATTTGTATATTTCTGATTATACTTTGGTAATAAATATTCCTTTTGGAGAGAGACAGAAAAAGAGAGAGAGAGAAGAGAAGAGAAGAGAAGAGAAGAAGAAGAAGATGATGATGATGATGATGATGATGATGAAGAGGAGAAGGGAGAAGAGGAGGAAGAGGAAGAAGAAGAAAAAGAAAGAGAGGAAGGAAGGAAGGAGGAAGGAAGGAAGGAAGGAAGGAACGAAGGAAGGAAGGAAGGAAGGAAGGAAGGAAGGAAGGAAGGAAGGAAGGAAGGAAGGAAGGAAAAAAGAGGAAGCCAGGATGGGAAGGGAAGGGAAGGAAGCAGTACATATGTTGATTAATGTGTCCCTTATTCTTCTGGGTAATATAACATACCAGTTAACAATAATTCACATTTATACAGCACTTTAAAGTTAACAAAGTGATTTTTTTCACAAAAAAAAACATACAAGATCAGAAGTTTTATTCCCATTTTATAGATGAAGAAACAGGAGTTTAAATTTTAAGCAATTTGCCCCAAGCTAAATAGTATCAGACCTGGGATCTGAACTCACACAACAGGACTCAGGCTTCTTTCCACTATACAGCATTGCCACTCTAGAATCCAGGTTACAAAAAAGAGGCAAAATGGTGTACTGGATAAAACTGGTCTGGGAGCCAAAAAGGACCCAGAAAACACTCGATGAGTAGCTAATTCCCAAACCTTCCAAGGGACCATCCCTCTCAAATGGCCTCCAGTCACTCTGGGTAGCTCCAAGGGTCAAAGAAGGGTAAAGGAAAGTGTTGGGCATCTGCTGAGATTCCCTAGGAAAATCAATATGACCTCTCCTACCTTGAAAACAAATGGTTAGTGTATATGGCAGAAGACAAAGGGAGCTCTGTTGACTTTTATTTGTTAGTGACTGCCTTGGCCCCCTGAGTTTGTTTGATGAATTGTTTTTGGTAGATAAAATAGCTCTGTTCCCACTCTCCCCAATGCTGCTACAGGAGAACAGATTAACAAAATATGTGCTCCACACATTGGAAAATGCAGCTCCAGGAAAACAGTCTTTGATAGGGAGGATTTTTTTTGTCTCTCACTGATAATTTTCCCACGTTTTCTGGCCAGCCAGTCCTGGCTCGGGGTCAGATTCTCCAGGCTAAAGTTTGAAGGAGACTCAGGAAAGGGAGACCCTCTGAAGCCTTGGAGGTTCTGAAAGTCACCCATAATGCCTAGGAGGAATTTTAAGACCAATCTATACACACACACACACACACACATACACACACACACACACACACACACACACAGAAATTTGGAGGCCAGTCTACATACACACACACACATACACACACACACTCATAAATCCCCTCAAGGAACAAAACTTCAGGAATCACCTTTGCCTGCTGGAGAGAAGTGTTCGGCTGAACACAGTCACCATTTTCTAAACACACCACCGACCTCAAGTAGTTCCTATTCAATCACAAGAGGCCTTTGAATTGCGGGTAGAGCTAAGAGGCCCAGGTAGCAGAGATGAGTGGTTCCTTGAGGGACTATTAATAGATGTTTCAAGCAGAGCAGAGGATTCACTCTCAAGGACTGCCACTTCCCCCAACACTACATCACAGGGGTCAATACACCCTTCAAAACACATTTCCTTCTGGGTGGATGGGATACTAGAGAATGGCTCAGAGAAGGATCCCAAGTAGCAAGGAAGGCTAATGCTAATCCAGATCAATTCTCCTGCTCCTGGATTGGGAGGCCAGAGCAGCACAGAATCACAGAATATCAGAGTGGGGCAGTGTATTTAGTCTAGGATTATAGACTTAAAGCTGGAAAGAAACTCGGGAGGCATTTAGTTCAACCCCTTCATTTTACAGAGGAAGAAAATGAAGCTCCAAGAGGTAAAGTGATCCACCCGAGGTCACTTAGTAGTGAGTAAGGGGCCAGGCTTCAGCCTTAGATTCTCTAACGCTCAGAGCTCTTTACACTGCTCCAGTCTAATCTCTTTAAGACAACTGAGCCTCAGAGGGCTCCTAACAACTAGACCTAGAAGCCAGGTTTCTGTACTCCTTATCTGGCCTTCTTTCCACTCCAATAGACTTGAGTGGTATATTTAGGAACTCTTCCCTAAAATCTTATTCCTCTTCCTTGCAGTAGAGATTGAACTTTTTTAAACTAGGGCTAGTAAAATACCAAGCATGCCATCTTCCTTCTCTTTCCAGGGAATGAAGCCAAGCAACCATAAATGAACATTGGACATTAATTTGACAAGTTGTCTCCTCGCCACCTTGCCAAGAAGACTGCTCTTCTGCAGAGCCCATATCTGACAAACATCCAAAATTTCAAAGCTCACATCCCTTCCTTCCATTAACATAAGTCATCCCACCATCAGGAACTCATCTACAGGTTCAGCTTTCTGTGCTGATGCTCAGAAAGACTAGGGAGTCTTCTACTCATATGCAAATGGATGCTCTTATTTTTTGACTTGATAATATTAAAAACCAAAAGGGCCATGATCACGAGACTTTCCTGAGGTGTAGAATGGACCACCTCGGTCTGCTTTCCTCCAGCGAAAACAAAAGAAGCTTTCACCAGCTGAATTCATTTTCAATTAGGGCAGCAAAATGGCTCAGCGGATAGAGTTCTGGGCCCAAAGACAGGAAGACCAGGTTCAAATACAGCCTCGGATACTTATCAGCTGTGTGACCCTGGGCAATTCATTGAACCTCTGCCTCAGTTTACTCATCTGTAAGATTAGGATAATAATTGCACCTACCTTGCAGAGTTGTTGTGAGGATCAAACGAGAATATTTGTACAGCACTTAGCGCAGCTTCTGGCACGTGGTAAGTGCTATATATACGTGGTAAGCTTAAAATGTTAGCTATTATCATTATTAGTATCATATAATTAATTGAGTGTTTATATCGATACCTACCATATGTGTAACACTATGCTGGGAGGATGTATTCCATATCATCAAGGACCTTGCAAACATTCTTGGAGATGAGACTTCCAGACATGAAAGCAATCTGAAAACATAACAAAAATTAAATTAAACTAAAAGCAGGTGTTATAATGCAGGTAAGCTTGCTTGTGAAGAAAACTCCTAGTGTGGAAATTTTGTCCACCAATAGACCTAAAATTAACTCTTCTATAACTTCTAACTTAGAAAATTAACCAGAACTAGAAAGGTTATGATTTATCTACAGTCACATGGTCTAGCACGTATTATAGACAAGACTCAAATTTGGGTCCTTCTGGCTCCAAATATGGCCTTCTGTCTGATACTTCAGGCTGCCTCCCAAAACATGACAACACTATGAAGATTTTCAAACAAACTTACTGAAATCTAAGCATAGGATGAAATTAAACAAGCATTTACGTAGTGTCTACTATATACCTATATACTATATACCATGCCAAGTACTTGATAAATATTACCTCATTTGTTCCTCAAATCTAATTTAATATTATCAAACTCTGCAATGACCTTGTTAGAATGACTCAATTGATATCCTCATTGTAGAGTTGAGGAACCTGAGGTAAATGAAGGTTAATTGACTTACTTGCCCAGGGTCCTACACACAGAAAATGTCTTAGGCTGGATTTGAACTCAGATCTTCCTAACTCCTGGCCCAATACTATATCCACTGTGTTACCTAGCTACCAAATAAATGAATGTCAGAAACAGTTACTTTGGAAGATTAAACCTGTAGACCAATAGTTTGGAGTTTCCCTTGTGAAAGAGATGTGAAAGGTCATCCAATGAAACTTCTCCCTCTTTCCACCTATTCTCACTTGTCCCAACCTGATAACCTAAATTCTCAGCAATTAGAAATGTATTCCTTTGGGGCTGCTAGGTGGCGCAGTGAATAGGGCACCAGACCTGGAGTCAGGAGGACCTGAGTTCAAATCTGGCCTCAGACACTTGACACACTTACTAGTCCTGTGACTTTGGGCAATTGCCCTCCAAAAAGCAAAAAAAAAAAGTATTCCTCTGGTTTAAGTCATTATCAGTTCTGGAAGCTTCTATTAAAATTCAAAGATGTCAAAGCAGAATAGGACCTCATCAACCACTAATATATAAAAGATCGCCTTGAAACAGAGGTTGGTGTTAACGGGAAAGTGGAATCACAAAACACTCTGAGCGGAGATTGGGGGTAGGGGAAGGCTGACACTGAGCAACTGAAGAATTGCCAGTGTACATATTGGTTTCCTGGATGGACAGAAGCCAGGGCATCCATAGTGGAAAGAGAAGAAAACTAGCAATGAACCAGCTCTCTTAGCTTCCCTCTCCTTATGGCCAGGCCCGGCCAGAAGAGAGATGCCATGTGATCCAGTAAAGCGACATTTCACTAGGCATACAGGAGAGCTGGATTCTAGCCTCAGCTCTGCTCTTGGCAAAGAGAATGAAAAGGAAAACTCATGTACAGGACTTTCCTGATTTGTGAAGTGCTTTGCATATACCAGCTCCATTGACCATTACCACATCTCTGTGATGGAGAGGATAAAAATATTGTTATTTTATTGCATTTTACAAAAGAGAAAATTGAGGGTCAGATAGGTGAAGCCATTTAACGGAGTTCACACAGCTTACAAATGGCAGAGCTGCCATTCCAACCCAGGTCTCCTATCTCCAAGTCCAGTAGTATTTCCAAAACCTCCCTCACTTACCCTCTCTAGACATCAGTTAGTGAAATGAGGGGAAGGTGGCTCCCTGCTCTGACATGCTGTGGATAAGCTTTTGTCAGAAAGAGGAATTCTATCAGTTTAAGGATACTATCCTTCGCTCCCAGAAAATAATCCTCCAAAACAATATCTTCAGATAGAGTCTCTTGAATGTCTAACATAAAAAGGACCATCAAGCAGGACACCATTGGCCCTTCACATATATCCCTGTGCCGCTTTTCCTTAACCTGTTGGAGTTGGCAGCCAACCAGAACATAACTTGACCAGTTTTAATCAGGACACTCAGATGTTATCTATGAAGCTGTAACTGCATTACAGACCCATCTGCCTTTTCTCATATTTCCTAACTGCTGTGGTATCTGTATTTTTGGAACTCTGGAATAAAAAAAACCCTCTACTCTGATCTCTACCCTTCCCCTCCCTCAAAAATTCAGTAAAGAAAAATGAACAAAGCAAAACTAAATACTAATGGCAAGTAATGTATTTTTCTATATTAACTATTTCATTTCTAGATCTTATACCTTCAAATGAATTGTAAACAGCACGCTGGAATTGCCAGATTTAATACAAAGAGGGCCCAGAAATGTCCAATGAGGCATTTGCCTCACAGCATTATCTTAACGAGGATTATCATCTCTGATCTGATGGGGAAACTGAGACCCTGGATGGGAGAGAAATTTGTGTGGGTAACACATTGGGCTGATAGCTCATCCTAAATGGATCCAATCAAATAATCCATACGCTCCGTCTTAGATTCAGAGCACAGACTCTCAGGGCCAGAAGTAACTTTAGACATGATTCAAGTTCACTCCTGTTCAGATGAGGAAACTGAAACCAAAGATCCTAATTGGTTTGATCAGAGTCACATAGCAGGGCAGGGCATAAAGGAGCCTGTTACGCTTATCTTCAGAAAGTCTCTTTGTAAAGGGTTAGGAGAAGCAGCGCGACATAATGGAAAGAGAACTGGGTCTTTTAGAGCCAGAAAGACCCAAATTCAGACCTTGTCTCTGAGGTAGGCTACCCGTGTGACTCTGGGGTAGGACTCTACCCCTATGCTAGGCACATGCCCACCTGCACTGGGCCAGGACAACCGCTCACTGAGGCATCCCCCTACCAATAAAATCATAGATTGAGTCTTGATCCCTACCACAGATGCAGGACACCACCATTCAGCTTCAACAAGTTACTTCGATGCCTGAGTAACAAGCTACAGCAGCCCCCACACACACACCCAACCATCCCTATATTTCCCCCAACACACTCTGAACCATGGGAACCTAGCACCTTGTTTCACCTATTTTAAGTTCCGCTTCTAAAAGAATATGACTGGGCCCGTCCATTCCAGATCTTTCCTACAGGACTTTTTTTTTTGTTCTCGGTACAATTAATTAGCTAATAATTTTTTGCTTCTGATCCATTCCTCATTAAAAAAGCTGAATCCCCGTGTTAGATATGGTCGGAACAAAGGTGGGAGAATTTATGTCTTAATTTTAGTTCCTGATGGCAGGGAGCAGCCTCTCCCATCACTCTCCCTCCCCAGCCCCCCTCCCCTCGTAGGCTCAGCTATCTCTGTGACCCTAAACTCCTCACACTCGGCAGCGGGCGATGGAAAACCCATCACTGCCCTTTATCTTCTGCTGCCTCATTAAGAGAAATGAACCTGAGTCTAAGAAAGACGACACAGGGGAAATAAAAATGTAATCCCTCGGTGCCACCTATAATGAATTGTTATGAAAACCATGAAAATATCTGTCTGAGGATATTGTTCTTTGATTTGAAGTCAGTGTTGTAAGCGGTAATTTTTGTCATTAAAGCTGTTAATCTGCTCAGCGCTCCTCATAAGTTTTTATGAAGAAAAACAGCCCTGCTGCCTCCCTGATCATTGCAGGGAGCTTGGGAGGCCGATGCACATGCAGAGCGCCTTTGAATAATTAGCTTTAATTATGGCTGAAGCTGCTGTCTGTTGGAAGTGGAGGGAGCTCACGCTGCCATGGCTGGTGATGGGGCCGGAGCTCAGGCCGCGGGCCCACCCAGCCCTCTCCTGCCCCATAGGCTTGTTCCCTTGCCCCCCAGAATGGAAGAAGCCCCCTGGCCTTGCCACCTCTTCTGTGATGGCCTCACCTGAGCCTGATACACAGATACACCTGCACACAGCTCAACCCAAAGCCAGCCAGCTTCCTGCCTGGAATAATCCACAAATAAAAATTGAGTATCTATTATGTAAAAGACATGGTTCTAGGCCCATGAGAGATAAAAAGCAAAGATTCCCTATTCTCAGGGAACTTGCAAGAGAGTTAACCTACATCAAATCATAGAAACTCAGAGACAAGAGGGACTGCAAAGACCACCTGGTCCAGCTGAAACAGGAAGCTCCTCTATGATACCTCCCGCTAGCGGTCATTTAGCTTACCCCTAAAAGATCTCCAGAGATGGAGAACTCACACATAGTTTACAATAACAACTAACATTCATTCAGCCTTCCAAAGTTTGCGAAGCATTTTACATATATTTTCCCACTTGAGTTTTAAAACAACTTCATGAGATAGGTGTTACTACCCTCATTTGTAAAATCAGGAAACTGAGGTAGGCAGAGGTGAAGTGACTTGCCCAGGATCCTACAGCTGCTGAGCATCTGAGTCTGGATTTGAATTCCGATCTTCTTGACTCCAGGCCCAGCACTCCAGTACTCAATGCCATCAAAATTCTGTCCTGTGCCTAATAGGAAACCTGAGCCCTGGTTCCCCTACCTCTTATTACACTTCACAGAATCACATCTCAGAACTTTGAGGGACTTCAGGGGCCACTGAGGCCACCTTGTTCCCCACCATTCTATAACATCTCCAACAAACATTCAGTTATTCTTCAATTAAAGATGTCTACAGAGGGGAACCCACTGTTTTACAAGTCCATAACCCTAATTGTTAGGAAGTTTTCCCTTTACCTCAAGAGGAAATCAAGCTCTGAAACTTGCACCCCATCACTCCCAGTTCTGCCCACTGAGGCCAGGATGAGCAAATCTAACCCATGTGACAGCCCTTCAAATACATAAGGGCATGGAACACCACCCTCTGTGTACTCTCTTTCCTAAGCTAGGCATCGATCTGTGTGCATGTGCATATGCTCTGCCATGGAATCCAAGCTATTTTCTCAGAAGCCACAACTATTGTGCTTTTCTTTTCAACCTCAGTACCAGTACAGCACCTTCTATGTTGTAGGCACTTAATAAAGATTCAGTGAATTGAATTTCCTGAACTGAATGGATTGTCACACTTTTTTAACCACAGTTGAGATGTTTTTGCCCAGCCCTGATGAGCAGACAGAACAAGGTAAGTTTGGATGCTAAAGATACATCCAACTGTCTACTTCTCCTTGTCACTGATTTTACTTGATCAAAGAAAGGGGGAAAGTTCCCTTCTTCTGAATGTGTAGGAGAAGAGACTTAAGCCAGATAAGAAAGAAATCTAATCACTATTAAAAGATGCTGGCAATCTGAAGGAAGCAGGTGGGATATAAAGGGCTTGAGGATTCAAACTCCCCTCTGTCATTAATTTCTCTCTCCAAGAATGTTCTGCATAGAAATAATGGCTTTTGACTCTTTTAAACACCATCCCCACACATGACTACCACCCACATGGGGCTTAGCCTCCAGTCTCAAAGAGGAGTAGAACAGTGTTAACCCTATGTCTTCCTGATGGATATCCAGCAGAATGCATGCCTTTGGGAGTGTGCGGACCCTGCTCACACATGTGACAATGTGCCTGTCACAAAAGAACTCAACATCTAATTGGCTCGAGTCATTTTTCAGCTCAACTTCAGTGAGCATAGACAGTATACAATGAGATGTGAAGGCTCCTTCATATGGCCTTCAGTTACTCCAATAGCCAGCTTTTAACTACCTGCCCAGATGAAAGAGAACATTTGCACAGAAAACCAAACCACACTTTCATACTTTGCTGAATCTATCATCTCGTCTCCGTGGGTCCTCCTTTTCATGGAGCAGCTCAGCCTCCGCTCATGGCTCTTTTCCATTTTTAGGCAGCTAAGTGGCACAATGGATAGAATGCTGAATCAGGAAGCCCTGAGTTCAAATTCAGCCTCAGACACTTACTAGCTTTGTCAACTTGGAAAAGTCACTGAACCCCTGTCTGCCTTAATTCCCTCAACTACAAAATTGGGATAATAACAGCACCTCTCTTACAAGGTTGTTGTGAGTCTCAAATGAGATAGTAATTGAGAAACACTTAGTACAGGGCCTACCAAAAAGTTCTTAATAAATGCTTATCTCCCTTCCCCTTCCCTTGCCCTTCTATAAATCCACAGGTGATCCACCCCATGTGCTGAAGACCTTCTTCTAGATTCCTTGACTTTGCATGTATACCTGTGGAATAAGCTGGCTATTCATCAGTTATCTCTCACTGTCCAGGCATGACCAGCCCACCTCCTTTTCTGCTCACACATCTCCCTGGTGTCATTCTTTTTGCCACTTCTGCACAATTCTGCATTGGTGAAGTGTTACAGTCTACTTGCACCCACTCACACCCGCCATATCCCTGTTTGGATGATATACAGCTTTAATTCTTCATTGAACAGGGTGTTCCATGGCTCTAAACCTTGGAATATAAAGAAGAATAAGGGTGACAAAAAGGGAAGTCTATGCTGGATTTTCTACCCTTTGTATTATCCATATATGACATACCATCTCCTGAATGGATCATCCATGGTAAACAGTCAATCTTAAACTAGGACTAGGCCTTCTTCTAAACTGTCTCAATCCACTCTTAGTTAGCCTAAGTTCATGCTATCCAGAAAAAAAAATTCTAACGTGTTTTCAGGAAAAAATCTGTCAGGTGGCCTTGCTCCTCTCAATCGAGAGGCAATAGGCTCTAGATGCAGAGTGAGAAATGTGCTGTCAGACATGGATTCTAGAATTAAATCTAGAAGACACTATAGAAGCCATCTGATATAACACTGTCATTTTATACTTTAGGGAACTGATCCTAAGCAACTTGCCCAAGGCAGTGAGTGACAGAGCTGGGATTCAAATTCAGTTCCAGTAACTTGAGTTCAGCCCTCTTTCTGCTGCACCATAATGGTCAATGTGCCAGTCTGTTTTGCCTAACTGTACTTCTATGTATAGGAAAAAAGGTGTCTATGTGGGAAGTGTGGTATTGGGAAATGACAACAATGGAGAAATGGAAAATGTAAAAAAAAAAAAAGTATCGATAAAACAATTTTAATCTGTCATGTGGAGTTCATTCCCAAAGCATCCCAGGTAAACAGGCTACTTTGGTGGACCTGTGACATGTATATTCTCCTTCTACTACCTTCTCATCCTGTCCAACCAGAAATCTTCCCCAGGAGGTTCATCCAATGTGATGGGTCTTTCCTGTAGCTCTCTTGACATTGTGAAGAAACCAGGTGTCTTATTTTTGACCAGCTATCAAAAATAAGAACACCCATCTGTTCCCATCCCTTCCTCACTACCTGATTGGTCCATTGTATAGTCTCCTTCTGAAGGAAGTAGCCAGTAAGTGGCATAGGTGGCACAGAGGGTAGATAGAGCACAGGGCCTAGAGAAGGAAAACCTGAGTTCTAATGTGACCACAGATACTTACCAGCTGTGTGACCCTGGGAAAGTCATTTAACCCTGTTTGTCTCGGTTTCCTCATCTGTAAAGTGAGCTGGAGAAGAAAATGGCAAAGCACTCCAGTATCTTTGCCAGGAAAACCCCAAATGGGATCACAAAGACTCAGACACTGAACAAAAACATGCAATAAGGAGATCCAAGCCAATGAGTATGGACTATAGGACTATTATGGACTATTAGGCTATAATAGAATACTTGTGCCCTGAAATTCTTTAACTATAGAGGGGCAGGAGAAGGGGAAGGGAGGGAGAGGAAGAGAAAGAGAACTAGAGCTAGAAGAGAACTTAAACATCATGTAGTCCAACATTCTCATTTTATATAAAGACAGAGAGATATGAGAGAGAGACAGAGAGAGAGAAAGAGACAGAGACCGAGACACAGAGAGAGAGAGATGGATGGATAGATAGACAGATATATGATAGATAGATAGATAGATAGATAGATAGATAGATAGATAAATAGATAGATAGATAGATGATAGATAGATAGATAGATAGATAGATAGATAGATAGATAGATAGATAGATAGATAGATGGATAGATGGATAGACAGACAGACAGACAGAACCAGAAGGAACCTCAGAGATTGTCTTGTCCAGTTCCTTGATTTTATATACATAGAAATATAGATAGATAAATAGGTGAGTAGGTAGACAATCTCAAAAGCTATGCTGGCTACTTTTAAAATAGAGGACCTGGAAAGCCGCTTAGTCTTCCCAGCTAGTGATGACCCCCAGTGAGCTGCCCAAGTTTACTGAGGCCAGAAATCTCTTTATAGGAAATCTATTGATTAATCAACAAGCAGTAACCAAATGCCTATTATGTGCCCAAGATTCTGCTAGAAAGATTATGTCTTCCTGCATACTAGTGCTGCAATTAGGACCTTGCTGAAATCCAACAAATATGTATCATTCATCATAATCATTATTAATATTGTTAATAACAGGAGCAGAAGTCCCAGCTTCCACCAGCTCCCAAATCACATCATTAACTTCGTTTTCCCTGAACGAGCTGTGGGTCCCACTCCTGCTTAAAAAGTTTCTCCACAGTGGGACACATTAACATGGTTATTTTTAAAATAATTTGATATGAGAATTTCAGAGATGCACAGTTCAATTTCCCTCCCCACTTTTGAATTTTTTAAGCCCACCATTTTGGGGGATCTGGATTCATATAAATGAAATTGAGTCCAATTCATTCCCTTTTGGGGAGATTGGGAGAGATGGAAGTGAATGAGCTGTCAAAAATCCACAGAGAGAATCCTCTCTCCCTGGCTTTATCCTGGGGACCAGAGTAGCAAGGGGAAGCCAGCTCCACTCACAGGCAAAGGGGCTACTTCCCCTTCATGGCCTCGGAGCCTCCTTTCCAGGTCTGGCAGTCACAAACCGAAACTATTACGATATTAAAGCCAGCCCCTTCAGAAAACCTGGGAAGAGTTGGAAGCGGAGAGGGCCTGAAGAAGGGTTGTATGCACAGACTTAGGAGGAAATGAAAGCTCAGTATTATGGGAGCAACAACAAAAACTATTAGGGATGCCATAAAAACCCTCCCATAAAGGAAGCACCTTGTAGTACTCACAGGTCTGCTGCTGGTGCCAGAGATTTCATTATTAACAATTCAGTTCTTCAAATCGAAACAAATGCCCAGTTAAAATGCAAACATCTAAGCTTCCCCCCACCCCTAGGGAAAGGGATAGGGAAGGCATGGGACTAGTATGATGCTCTGATTTCATCAGTTTGGGCACCTACCAGTGAGAAAACCCCCTTCCAGTGCAGAAATTGCTTTGTAAAGTTAACAAAGGTCTTAGAGAGCTTCCTGGGACACTGGCCTGCCAAGACTCATACAGCCAGTGCATGTGATCTGGGTGATTGGGATGACTACTAACTCTATAGCCACTCTTCCAGGCTGTCCTTATTAGTCATTAACACTTTAGTGTGATCTGGTTTTAAAACACTTCCTTTTCAATCCTAGGTGAGTTCAGTATTTGATAAAGGGAGGATAAGAAAGCACTAGAAGTCATAGTTATAAAAATAATAAGAATTCACACCCCTACATCACATGACTACTTACAAAGCACTTTTCTCACAGCAACCACATAAGGTACCAAGTATGAATATTATTATCTCCATTTTACAAATAAGGAAACTGATAGTTACAGGGGTTACACAACCAGTAGGTGTTACAGCGGGGACTTGAAATCAGCTCTTTAGGCAAGTAGGTGAACAGAGTGCTGGGTCTGGAGTCAGCATAGATTTGTCTTTAAATTCTGCCCCAGACACTTAGCTTTGTTACCCTGGGCAAGTCCCTAGATCTCTCTAAGCCTTAGTTGACTCATCTGTGGAATGGGGTAATAACAGAACCTCCTTCACAAGATTGTTGTGAGAATCACAAATGAGACAATACATTTAAAGTGCTTTGTAAACCTTAAAGTTCTATATTAATGCTGTTGTAATTTCTTTTTTTAATAATTGATGATTATTTACTTTTAGAATGCTATTGTAATATCTATGCAACATTCAAACATAATGGATACCTGAGCACAGGACAGAGAGGAACCTAGAACGCAGAAGGCATCTTCCTCCCTCTACCCTGGAAGCCCTTCAGAGGCTGGCATGAAATCACTAACCCTGCTCTTCCACACCACATATGCAAGCACACAATAAGAGCTTGGCATCAGCAGCAGCACACACCCACAAACAAATATACACATGCATGTCTGTGGGAAAGAAAAGTTTTTACAAGAAGAGACTGAGTTACATGAAGTGTTTCAGGTAGGGCAGTGCTAGACTGAGAACTATAGTAGCAGAGCCTGGGACAGCCTAAGGCTACTGGGAAGCAGATATGAAGGCACAGACAGAGCGTTAGGAAGGTGCTAAGGCAGACTCTGCCAAGGTCATGACTCGACTGAAGGCTTGGCTTTGCCAAGTTCTTGAGTCTGGTGCCTACAGAATGTCTTATCAAGTCATCGCTGCAATAATTTGTAAGTTCAGATTGTTCCATTGTGATTTAAATTTTTATATTTAAATACATATGACATACAATCGAAGGAGTGTTGATTTCAGAGTCAGTATGTGAGGGAGAAAGGTGGAAGGAGAGGGAGGGAAGAGGGAGAGAGACAGAGAGAGAGAAAGAGGGAGAGAGAACTATTGGTAGACAAACAGATGAATATAAACATGAGTAGACAGAGAGGCAAAGTGTTTATTAAATTTAAATTATTTATTTTTGTTAAATTTTAAAATTTAATTTAAAAATTAAAGGATTTGGATTCAAATCTTGCCTCTAGAACGCACTGCCTGCGTGACCTTGGATAACCTCTCTGGGGCTCAGTTTCATCTCTAAAAGAGAGGGTCGGACCTATGGTTTGGTCTCATTTTATATTGCTCCCCATCTTGCACTCAGTGATCCAGCCAGACCAGCCTTCTCTTGGCACCTCACACATGACTCTCCATCCCCCATCCCCATGCTTTTGCACTGGCTATCATCCATGTCTGGAATGAATTCCCTCATTACTTCTCCCTCATTACTTCCCCCTTCAAGTTACAGCTTGAATATGACCTTCTATATGATGCCTTTCTTGATAACCCTCAACTACTAATACCCTCCCCCCAAAAAAAAAACAAAAATGGATTTAACCATTTTGCATTTATTTATATTTATTCTCTTTATACTGTTTATACTTCAAAACCACTTCCCACTCTAATACTCATGCATATACATGTCATCTCCCCAGTTAAATCATAAATGCCTTTCAAGGAGTGGGGGGGGGGGGGTTATTCATTGCGCTTGTAGCTCTATTGCCTAATACAGTACCTGGCACTATCCAAGTCTTCTTAAACTTTTTCCACTCAGGACCCCTTCAGCACTTCTTAAATTAGAGGTTGAGACCCCATAGGAGCTCATTTAGTATGCAACCATTCATCAATTGATTGATTGATTACCTCTAAGGTTCCCTCCACTTTTGAATATGTGATCCCATGGTCTTATCAACCAATCAATTCTAGCCCCAGATTTGCTTTTATATTTTTCAGAAAATTCTCTTGCAATATCTCCCCAGTGCAAATAACATATCAATTCAGTCATGCATTCTGTTAAGTCAGTGGGGGGAGGGGGCAATCAAACTTATTTAAACTGACCAATCAAAATGGTAAGTCCAGTAGCAAAGCAGAACTAGACAGACAGTGACAAGGACATGGGAAGAGAATAAATTTCAACCTAACTGCACCTTCTTGGACATTTCTCTTCCTCCAAAATCTCACCAGGCCTGGCAGGAGGGTCTTATTGTATAAGTGATCTGTGACCTTGGTATATGACAAAGAATTTCACTACAACAGAGTTGGTTATAGTCAGCACAGAAAATCTCAGTATGGGGGGAAAAGAGTAAAGTTCAGTGTGAGTAACTCCAGAGATGAAAATCACCTTTCTGAGATATTTTTGTAAAAGTACTTTTCTGTGAAATATTGAGAAAATAGATTTTATTTAGGAAAAAAAACCCACACACTTTCTAGCCAACCAGATTTTCTTCACATGACAATGCTCTATATAGTTAACATGTTTTCATTATGTTTTATTTGCTATAAAAGTCAAGCCAAAGACTCAAATTTGCTACTAATGTTTAGAACCAAAAGTTTCAACACCAAGACCAGCCCAATTCTCCTCAGTACGTACAGGACCAAGGCAACAGGTTAGGAAAATAAAGACAGATGGTCTTGGAGTTAAAGGACCTGAGCTGGAAACCTAGTTCTATTTTCTATCTTGTATGACTTTGGATCCCATTCTGAGCCCCAGTTTGTTCATTCTCTCCACTGGCTTGAGCTAGGTGGTCTCAGAGAGCCTTTCCACCTCTACATTCTATCACCTTCACCATCATCATTACAGAACCGATGGTGGGAGTAAACAGCAGCTGATGTCATCATGGGTGGTGGTACTTTACCTGCCATTGACAATTTTTCTTAATTTTTTCTTCTACTTTTTTTTTTCTTCTTGGAGGGCAGGGCAATTGGGGTTAAGTGATTTGCCCAAGGTCACACGGCTAGTAAGTGTTAAGTGTCTGAGGCTGGATTTGACCTCAGGGTTCTCCTGACTCCAGGGCAGGCGCTCTATTCACTGGGCCACCTAGTCCCATTTTTCTTCTGCTTCTCTTCTTCTATCCTTCTACTCTCTCACTTCTTGGAGTCAAGAGAGTGGAATTTAAAACCTGCTTGTGACACAACAATGTGTGACCCTGGACATTAAATCATTTAACTTTCTGACTCTCAATTTCTTCATCTATAAAACAGGGTTAATAATATTTGTACTTACTTCATTAGGGTTGTCTTAAGAAAAAAGTTGAAACTAGCATGAAATGATGAGAGTTTCCATTTCCACCCAATAGAAGCTATTTCCCTAAAAGGCAACAAAGCTTTCCCCAGGACTTGACTGGCCCAGGCCTGCCTTGATGAAGCTTCCTGATTCCCTAAGGGTGTAAAAAGTTCCACCCAAGTCTGCCTCTCTCTTACTTCCTAAAGACTACAAGGAGTCACCATACTCTGCCATGCTAACCAGATGTGAGTCAAAGGGTGCCAAGTCCAGCTAAGTACTACTGTGTCCCTCTGGCATATCCTTGCTATGGGGATAAACAAAGCAAACCTCTTTTTGTTAACTGTTTATTGATTTTCAATCAGATCAGACAAAAAGTCTGAATTGATAGGTTTGGGGTTTTTTGCCTTTTGAATAATACTTTTAAGGAATATCTCCAATAATCATTGGTCAATGGGTATAATTATTTTGATAGATCTCATTGTGTGTAGGGCTGAACTCATTTAAGTCTTTGAATTGCCAGTGGGGCTTAGCAACATATGAGTGCCACTGGTAGATTTGAGTTATTGGTGGGATGTATAAGGATTGGGCCTGTGATTTCATGGCACAGGGAATTCCCAGTGAGGAAATTCCTTCTACCAAAGTAGATGGGCACCTTTTCTGTAACTTGTCATCTGAGAGAGTTGCTCAAAGCACTGAGAGGTTAGGTAACTTGCCCAGGGTCACATCAGCATATGTCAGAGGCAAGACCTGAACTAAGGTTTTCCCAGTTCCGAGGTCAGCTGTCTTGCAACTACACCATGCTGAGCAGAAATCATCATAAAGTTTATACTTCTATAGCACTTTAAGGTTTGCAAAGCACTTTTTAATGAATCCCACAAATTGAGAGTTGCAATGGACATTAGTGTCCATTTAGTCTAGTTTTAGTTTTAACAAACCAGAAGTAAACTTGAATGCTCCAACAGTTGGCAAATAATTGAATAAAATGTGGTATCTGAATGTTATGGGGAGAGTGTAGCACAATTACAAATAAGAAAAAGAGGAAAAAAAATATGGAAAAACTCCCTCATCTCCCCCTTCCAGTTACCTGTGTGACCTGGGTCAACATGCAACCTCTCTGGACCTTGGTTTTCCCATTGGTTAATGACGTGGTTGAATTAGATGACAGCCAAAGTCCTTTCTGGCTCTCAGTCAATGATCTTCCATCAAAATCAGATTAGCAGAGTTATAAAAGTCGTGGATTAGAAGTCAGGAAATACAGTTCTAATAATGACCCTGCTACTAACCGACTTAGTGATTCTGGACATATCATTTCATTTCCATGAGCCTCTATTCCTACATCTGTAAGATGGGGGGACTGTTATGGTTCTAAATTTATGATCCTAAATGGTGTAAAGTGAAGAAAGAAACAGCAATTCAACCATAGAGATGCTAAGGAAGGAAAATATAATGAAATAGAATTGCAAAAAAAATAAGGTGAATGGACAAAGACAATGGAAGGGAGCACAGAGAAAGAAGGAAAAGATAAGTTGTTAGAGGCGTCTTTTTAAGGCTTCGTAGTCTGATTAGTTATTTTTAAAAAGTTTCATTAGTCTTCATTTTTGTATAAAGCTAAATTCACAATAAATTACTTACTTGGGAAAAAAAACTGCTCCCCTGTTAGCTCTTAAGCAGAATCACTAAGCTTACAAATATTTGCTCAGTAATGGCCTCCCTTCCCTGCATTAGCATTTTCTTAGACTCATTGCTGACCACTAACTCTCCGTCACCACTTATACCCAATAAGTTATTAAATATTATCAATTTTACCTCTACAGCATCCTTTCTCTCCACTCGCACAGTCGCCACCCTTGTTCAAACCTTCATAGCTTCTTGAACGGACTATTACGACAGCCTCCTAATGGGTCTTTCCACCTCAAGTCCCTCCCCATTCTAGTAAATCCTCTACTACACAACTGCTCAAGGGATGTTCATAAAGTAGAGGTTTATGTATGTCTCTCCCCAGCTCAACAGACTCTTTTGGTTCTCTATGCCACATTACGTATCTTTCTCCATACCTTTCTATAGGCTTTCCCTTCATATCTGGAATGCATCTCTGCCACAGTTGCACATGGGGAGTGGGGAGTAGAAACAGTTATCTTTCCTCCCTCCTTGCTATAAGTCTAAGGGACAACAGGCACCAAAAAAAAAAAAGAGGCTGCCTCAAAAGAGAGAGAACTCTTTCCCCTTTCTATTGCAAGGGAAGACTTATATGAACTGATGCCGCCAAATAAGGTAGGTAGAACTAGCAAAACAAAATACACAATAACTGCAATATAACTGAAAAGAACACAGGAATAAAACTGAATGCCATATAACTGAAATAACCAAACATCCCCAACAGAGGAGATAAAGGACAGGGATTAATCAGGGACTAGATCTGTGATTCCCTACAATAGGAAATCGAAGGGACAGCTAGTTGGTGCCGTGAATAGAGCACTGGCCCTGGAGTCAAGAGGACCTGAATTCAAATCCAGCCTCAGACATAACACTTAATAGCTGTGTGACCTTGAGCAAGTCACTTAATCTCAATTACCCTCCAAAAAGCAAAAAAAAACCCCACAAAAACAAAAATAAAAATAAAAAGGAAATTGCAGAAGAGGAAACTCCCCCTACCCTTCTCTAAAACCTAGAGACTTAAAACTGAATGCTTAAGCAACTTGCCCAGGGTCACACAGCCCAGATATGTCAGAGGCAGAATTTGAATCTGGATTTTTCTGGCTTTGGGCCAGCTCTTTATTCACTATACTGCGCTGTCCCCAAGAAGAGATGCTTTTCATTACACAGATGGGGGACTATGGGTATACAATGTTACATATACTATCGAGCTCAGTTTATGTACCAAGTTAGTTCTGCTGAATTCTTTTCTTCCTTCCCTTTCTTTTCCATTCTTCATTATAAGAAATGACTCTCTGTGTAGTGAAAGGGGAGAGATATATTCAGAAAGTAAGGTGATGTAAAAAAAGATGAAAGGGAAAAAGTCAGTTCATGTTGCATCATTATGAACACAGAATTAAGTCATATTTAGTATTTGGCCAAGTTATTAAGATGCCCCATGCCCAACTGAATCAACCATTTATGTGGGTTGGGAGTGGGGGAGGGAGTTGGGTACCTCCAAACATCTGGCCTTTTAAAATGACTATCCCAAATAATGACCTACATTTTTGCAAAGCTTCCAAAATTCTCCCTCTGGTGGAAGCCTTCATTATTCTCTTCTGCCAAAGCCTTTATTAATTTCAAGGGGCATCTGTAGACAGAGATTTAGACAGAAAAGGCCCCTTGCCTTCTAGGAGTTTGTAATAATCTACAATCATCCAATTTAGAAGCTGGAAGGACCAACAAGATCGTCTATTTCAACTCTTTTCATTTTAAATATGAAGAATGAGGTATAAAGAAGATGTAATAAAGACTTTTGTCTATGTGTTTGGTCCTAAAGATACAATTGAATCATTTTACAGCTTAAAAGGATCTTAGAGATCAGCTACCTAGTAGAGAAGCTTAGAAATTAGCAAAAATAGTTGACTCTACACGTACAAGGAGGTCCTCACACAGAGGAAGAAGGGTCCTCCTTTGCTTCCATGTTTTTCAAATTATTACCAATTTGTTCACATCCATAGTTCTTAGAAACCAAGCTGATGCTCATTGATTGGGAAAATGACTAAACAAATTGTGGCACATGAAGATAGTAGAATTTGACTGCATTATGAGAAATGACAAATGTGAAGAATTCAAAGAAGCTTGAAAAGACTTATAAAGTAATGGAAAGTAAAATAACAGAACCATGAAACAATATACACAATGATTACAACAAGATAAATGA
>CM053595.1:32090791-32120420 GCA_028646575.1 Pseudocheirus occidentalis | reverse complement strand
TAATTTTCAAAGTTTCACTTTCACTAACCGTGTCTGAAGATTTAAAGATCCCTTTAAGCGGGTGCTTTAGATTTTCTTTGAAGTAGACTCAAGCTGTGGCTTGGGAGGCTCAACTGCTCCTCCTGGCCGCCCTGAGTTCTTGCCTGGCCGGGGCTGCGGTTTTGGGCTGGCTGGGTCTCTGCTCCACTGCAGTGCGAGCTGCCCTTCTCCCGTCCTGCTCCTCACGCCTTGGCAGATGTAGGGGTGCTGGAGGCTGTATAACCGCTGCAGGCTGGCTGCTGGGTTCGGCTCAGCTCCTTCCCACCACCTGGGCCTGGCCGCGGTCTCAGCTTCCGGCTGTTCCAGCCTTTGCTCCCGGAGGCCGTGCTGAGCCCTTGCTGCCGAGCTGCCTTCATCAAGAGCTGTGTTCTCTGTATTTTTGTGAGTCTGAGAGTCCTAGACTTTCCTAGACTTTTTCTGGGCTCATATTTTATGGGTTTTTAGGGTGGCAGTGTGGGAGCTACGGGACCTTGCTGCTTCTACTCTGCCATCTTGGTTCCGCCCCCCGAGAAGATGCACTTCTATTGCTGTTTATTCATTTCAGTCACATTCAACTCTTCATGACCCCATTTGGGGTTTTCTTGGCAAAGACACTGGAGTGATATTTTTTGCCATATTCTTCTCCAGCTCATTTGACAGATGAGAAAAGTGTGCTCAGGATAACACAGCTAGTGAGTGTCTGAAGCAGGCCTTGAACTCCAGGCCAGCTGCTCTATTCACTGTGCCTCCTAGCTGCCCTCCTAGGAAATACTTCCACCTCTGCCTGAACAAGTCGCAGCACACCAGCTGTAGTTCTAGCCTATTAAAAACTATGACAAATACCTACAACCCAAAGTCACCAATATCTCCCATGCACAGTCTCCTCAACTCTACCTGGCAAAAGCCACATTCTTCAAGGCTCCACTCAGGTGTCCCCTTCCCTGTTAAACTTTTCCTTAATGCCCCAAGCTAAACATTCTCTCCCTCCTCAAGTTTTCCAAGACCACATTAGGCCTTTTTCCCACTCTCCCCTTACTCTGCTTTCCCATTCTCAGACTATAAGCTCCTGGAGAGGAAGAACTGCTTTTCACCTTCATGACACCAGAGCCTAGCATGGTACCTTACATAAAGTAGGCATTTAATATGTTTTTCTTAACTTGAATTAAATATGAAAAGCTCACCTTCAGGGTTCACCTACTCTTGCTGACCCTTTTTGATGTCCTAGGCTCTGGATCTTGCTGGCCTACAATTACCTCATCTACTAACAGCCCCTTGGCTGACTGGATCCCAGCAGCAATCATGGCATCATCGACATCTGTATTGGTAATGACGCACTTGAGTTCACACTCTATCTGACTCTCCAACTATTTGGCAGGCTTGAGAGACAATGAGGTAAAACAGAAAGTATGTCAGACGTGGGAATCCTTAAACTTGGATTCTGCATCAGTCTCCCTACCTCTCTGGGCCTCAACTTCCTCATGTGTAAAAAATGGAGCTAATAGCACCAGCTTAACCCACTTCACAGATCTCATCTGCAAGAATCAAGGGAGATAATGTAAAAAGAGTGCTTTGCAAACCAGAAAGTGTTATATAAATATAATTTATTGGAGTTTCCTGTTCCTCCTTTTCAAGCTCCCTATTTGGAAAGCAAAGGACTGAAATAATAACAATGACATAAAAATATTTGCCCAACCCATTGACTCAATAAGAAATGCCTCCTCTGTTGAGGTTTTCCACCATCCATTTGTATTTAATTATAAAAACATCTTATTCCATCATTCTCCCATTTTCTCAAGCAACAGTGAGAAACTGAACCTAGCAGAGAAGAGAAAAGGGGATTCTCCAAGGGAAGCCTCTGCCAAATGAAAAGCTGTCCTAAGGAACTGACCCAAGACATTCTTCACTGCCTGAAGCAAGCACAATGAAGCTTTGCCAAAGGCATTTAGAAGGCCAGCCAGAGTTGGGCAACCTTCCCTACAAGGCACCAGGATATGCCATCCATACCAAAAGACAGGCAGTAATGAGGAACCCCAATGCTGGGCTTCATTAAAGAGCTGTGCTGCTTTTCTGAATTTGAATCCATGCTCTACTACCTACGAGCTATGCAACCTTGGGCAAGTCATTCAGTTTCTCCAGGTCTCAGTTTCTTCATCTGTAAAATGAAGGAATTAGATTACAGCATCCTTCCACTTCTGAATTCTGACTTCTCTGAGATGAGAGACAGAGAAAGAGAAAGAGACAGAGACAGAGGCAGAGACAGAGACAGAGACAGAGATAGAGATAGAGACAGAGACAGAGACAGAGACAGAGACAGAGACAGAGAAAGCAAGGAATTGAGGTACAGGGCCAGTCGAGTATGCAGATTCTATATGGTAGAATTTGAAGAGCAATGACTAAAAGGCCCTCTTGTCCCACTAATATCTCCCCTACTTACAGTTAAAGTACCAGAAATTTCCACCATTGGAATTACTTCTTTGGATTAAGGTATTTTGTCTTCATAAGATCCCAGATGAAATAATAATAACCATTAAAAGCACCTTAAAGAAATTAGCTCATTGGATGCATACAAGAATCCTTGGGGTCTCTCCTACTGATATTATTATCCCTCTTTTATAGGTGAAAAAAAAATTGGTGTAAAGCTAAGTGATTCACCCATCGTTGCACAGCTAGCATGGGGGAGATACAGATTGGACCCTCAGCACTCTTTTTACTGCATTTCACTGCCTTTCTCTGAAAATACTCCTTAAAGCGTCACTTTGCTTTTATCTTTCATTGACACTGCAATACTGGTTAGCTTTTTGCTTTTCTTTTTCTTTTTTCCAAATAAAATATCTACCACTACATATAGCTCTCTCCCTCTATGTCCCCATAGATACTGCATGCAGAAAGAGGGGATGGGAAGCTCTCCATCTTCATCCAAATCCTTCAAGGATTATCTCGAACCTCATCTCCCCTGTGAAGCTTTCTCTGACTACATCAGCCCAGCCCAGCTCCCTCCCTCCCCTCTAAGCCAGAAGTGTGTGCCTTCTGTACTTCAGCAGCAACATATACCCTTCTGTGGCTTCTTCTTGTATCATGTATGTTATTTTTCTCTTCTGTGGGATATTAGAAACTCCTACATAATGTTTCCTCTATACATCACAGAACTGTGTGCACATTGCTGAGCACACAGTGAGCATTCATACATTCAGTATGCTGATTAGGAAAGACAGAGGTGTATAATGCAAAGCATCCTGGACTTGGGATCAGAATACCTGAATGCATGTCCCATCCCTCCCACTTTCTGGCTGGGTGGCTATGTCCCATCCCTCTCATTTAAAGAATGGAAAAATAATAGTATTTGTTCAATACCTTTCTCAAGGAATTGCCATTAAGATCAAACAAGACCTTGTGTATCAAGCACCAATTAAATGGGAATTATTAAGGTGGACCTAGTAAGCTTCATACAGAATAAAGTCACCCATGGCTTTGTATAAAAAAACCTTACATACAGAGGTAATTTCTGAAAATCATCATCTAGTAAGAACCAAGGCATCTGATGTCTGTATTCTAATTTTGCTCTGATCCTAGCAGATCATCTTGGATAAGTCACTTCCCTTCTGTAAAATAAGGGGGATGGACAAGATAGCCCCTGAGGTTCCTTCCAGCTCTAATTTAGGATGTCTAAGAGAAAAGAACACTGGATTTGGAGTCAGAGAATAGGAAAAGCAACCCCACTTGTAAGATTTTAAGAAAGTCACAGCACCTTGAGGGCCTCAAGCTCTTCATTTGGAAAATGAGAGGTTGGCTTCTTATTTTATTCAAGGCATTCTAGGACTTCAAGACCCAAACTTTTTTTTAATCCCTTTTACCCCTTTCTTACAGCCCTCAGTTGTCCTTTCTCTGAGGACAGTGAACCCCAAAACAGAATCCAAGGACTTCCCGAAAACTTAATGCTCCCCAAGTGCAGCTGGTGATCTTCAGAGACTGCGGCTTCTTTCCCATTTACTTTCTTTCCAGCCTATATATATAGCCTCTACGTTTATTTTCTGTCATCTGTCTTGCAGCGGGAGACCATTATCTAGTCAAGCAATGTTCAACTCCATCGGCGTTACCGTTTTAAGGAAGCACGCAGAGGGTTTACACAAACTGGTGTGCACAGTAAATTTAGTCTTTTAATAGGTTCATTCTTTATTAGGTATTTATTTCAGGAGGCAAAGCCCAAATTAGATGAAGCGGAGAAGCTGCGAAGCTTGCAATGCTTGCAGAATTAGCCCGCTTTGGTTTGCGTGAGTTTTCTCATCCCTTTCCTCGGCCGGCTATACAGCCTGTACTCCGTCAGATGGGGGCATGCGGAACGAAATCGTGCCCCTGCTTGGTTTGGGGCTTTGTTTTTGCCTAAGACTTTGCATCAGTCTCTCTCCTGAGCAAAGTTATTGCCAGGTTGCAATCTCTCTCTAGCAAAAGCAACGCGTGAAGCCAAAGGCGAGTCCAATTTACTGTGGCAGATGAATATAACGAAGGTGGTGGTCCAGTTGTGTGGCCTCCAGGCACAATCTAATTTTCGACTGTTTCAGAGCTATTATGTCAAAGACTGCATAAACATAACAATACCCTCATCCCAGGATGCTGAGACAGGAGTGGAGAAGCTTGCCCTCTGCTGGCTGATGACGGAATCGCCACCTGGTTTCCCTTCAATCCTCAGTGAAGATGGAGGATGATGATATACGGGGGTCCTTGCTGAACCAACGGTTAACCCTGGGCATCCAGATTACTTTGGGAAGCTTTTTTTTTTGGCCTCAGGCTTGAAAGCCAGATGTGATTATTCAGTTCGTTGGAGGACGGAGGTGGGGAGGAGGGGTTCAGAAGGCTGAGGATGTGATGAGTTGATTGATGGTGTGGGAACCTATGAGAATACTGTTTCCCTTCTTAGAATATTTTTTTAATTGTCTTTCACCCCGCCACCACTCCCCACCCACGTACATGGGTATTTATATCAAAATAATGATATTTAATATGTTTTTGAAAATATAAAGAGGAAAAACCGGCGATGACTCAGAGGAAAGAAAAATGTCATTCTGTCCTGAAAAAATAAAAAGTCTAAATTGTGTAGGGATGCTGGAGTGGGACAATAGCTCTAAATAAGGGAGAACTCATTTCCTCGAAGGTTGTTTGCTTTTTATTCTACATTTTAAGATTGAGACTGTCTTACCTGCACACTTCAAGGGGACGTGTCCAAGATTCTCTCCCCGGCTCCAAACTGGCTCAGGAAGTCGGCAAGATTGCCCCCTCACCTCCCAGTAAAGCATATGTCATTCCTGTGGAACACAAGCTAGACTTCTGATCCATCTTATCTATCTGGGTACTCCCTCCATCCATCTAAATCACAACCCACCCACACTCTCTCATCCAGTGTAACTGTTGTCCATATCCTTCACAAAGGAAGTATTTGAAGACCTTCCTTTAGTTCTTTTTAATATTTCACAGCTACCCATGCAGCACACAGGCTATCCATCTGTTTTACCTCATTCCAGATACATACCCAGCCTACCTCCTTTTCCTGTCATACATATTCTGGCCCCATTTTCTATAAAAATGATGATGAAATGCAAATGTGCTCCTTCGGAATGTTAAGAAACTATTGCAGGACCCAGGAAAGCTGGGCCACTTTGCCCATTCCATTCTCCACCCACTAACAGGCCCCAAACTCTGTATTCATGCATGAATTCCAGGCCAGGCATTTTTCCTGGGTAACCTAAGCTCTAATGAGAAGGGTTAGACTCTGTTTTCTCATACTCACCATATCCCTCACCCGCGAATGCCAGGAAAAATCACTTAGTTGTCAAATGTGTTGTGTCTCCTCAAAAAGAGAGGGGGCATAGAAAAGTACCTGGATATAGTATGAGTTATGAATGGAATATTTCTTTTCTCCACATAAAGGAAATGATAAATGATACAATAGACTTGGCTTTCATCAATACCCTTGATCCCATCCTTTTCCAAAGTCTCCAGCAAAGTATCCCCCCACTATCTCCCATTTTCTCTCTTATCTTCAATCTCTCCCTATCTACCAGTCCTTTTTCTATTATCTACAAACGTGGACATGCTTTCTCCATCCCCACTCCTCCCAAGCTTTATATGTCTCCTCCTCTGCCATGACTAAACTCCTGGAGAAAAATCTTCTGCACCTTCTCCTCTTCTTTACTTCTAAATCCCCTGAAGTCAAGCTTTCAACTTCTTCATTCAACTGATACTGCCAAAGTTACTACTGAGACCCTCTGAACTAACAAGTCTAATGGTCTTTTCTCATGCTTCCTCCTTCCTATCCTCTGCAGCATTTGTTCCTGTTTATAATCTTTTCTTCCTGCCATATTCTCTCCTTTCTCTGTTTACATGACCCAGCTTTCTTCTGATTCTCTTATTTGTCCAAAGATTCCTTGTTAGCCTCCTTTCTTGATTCCTCATCCATGCCACACCCACCAACTATAAGCATCTTCCAAGGCTCTGTCCTGGATTCTCTTCTCTTCTTGTGCTATACTTTCTGACTGGGTGATGTCAGCAGCTCCTATGGGTTCGATTATCATTTTTACTCATTCCCAGATATATACATCCAGCCCTAATAACTCTCCTCAGCAACAGTCACATATCTCCAGCTGCCTTTTGGATGTCTAAAACTGGATATCCTATAAGCATCTCAAACTCATCATATGCAAAATAGACATCATTATCTTTCCCTCCCCTGACCAACTTTCCTATTGCTATCAAGGGCACCACCATCTTCCCGCTCACCCAGGTTTATGACCTCCATATAGTCTTCCACTCTTCATTCTCACTCACCTCAAAAATCTACACCATGGACAAATCAATCAACCAATACTTATTAAGCGCCTATTTTGTGTCAAGTACCATGTCAGGTGTTAGGGATAGAAAATGTGGCAATGAATACTCCCTGTTTACGATCTAATGGGGGAGACAACATAAAAACAAATACAATCTATATACAGGATAAATAATTAACAGAAGGAAGGCACTAGAATTAAAAGGGTTGGGAAAGGCTTCCAGTAAAAGATGAGGCTTTTAGTTGGGACCTAAAGGAATCCCGGGAAGCTCGTCTTTGGAGTTGAGGGAGAGTAGTCTCATTTGATCTTCAAAACAGCCCTGTGAAGTAGGTGCTATTAATATCCCCATTTCATAGATGAGGAAACAGGCCAACAGAAGAGGGTAACACAGCTAGTTAAGTGTCTCCGGTCAGATTTTAACTCAGTTCTTCCTGATTCCAAGCCCAGTGCTCTATCCACTGTGCCACCTAGCTGCCCACAAACCTTAAAATATGATTCTCCCAGTCATATGGCTTTGTCCTGTAATCAGCCCAGAATTAACCCCCAATCTGGTTTTATAGATTGATGTTGACAATTAACAGACATTTTTTCAAGTGTTTTGTATTTTGAACATCCAAAAACATCACTGAACACAAACTACGTATTTCAGGTTCCTAGAGGCAACATCATTTTTATTCTTCTAGCAGCATTGGACAACCTCATAAAGGCAACTGGAAAATGCCCATCATGCCAAGCAGAAGTTTCACATAGGACAAATATTTCACCCATATGCCTTAGTAATAATGTGTCCTCTGGCCCTTTCCTTCAGAAATGTCTCCGGAAACTGAAGAACTGGGGTGATTACCTAAAAATGCAATCAAAGCATAACTGTTGCCTTAATTATATAATGTAGAACAAAGGTTCCTTAATTTTCTGTATGTGTGAAGAAAACCTCCTCTTTTTTAGGACAGTGTGGAGAAGTATTTCCATACAAGATTTGGAGTCAGTAAGATCTGAGTTAAAATTCCGTTTCAGCTACTTACTTGCAGAATACCTGGGGTACTACATGTGGGGAGCCCAGGAAAATTATCCCAGTTTCAAGGCACTCTCTGGGTCAATATACATTCAAAACCATAGCTCACAAGTAAGTCCTGACCAAGAGACTTGAAGTTTATCAGCCAGATAAAAGGCACATTAGTTCAAAATAAAAGAATAATTAAGCAATATAACAAATCAAATGAAAAGAACAGATTCCTTCATGGATCACACTTTTCCATGAGTTGCTATAGCAACATCTAGGAGCACACACATACACACAACATACATAATCAGAGAACACATGTGACAGGTACACACATAAGGGATAGCCATGGCCACTGCTGCCCATATCTCCTGATGCTATTCTCACACTGCTTTTGTACAAACATGACAAAAGTTCCTCTGCTCTCTACTGAGTTCTCTCAACTTTGCGCTGGGTATTATATCTGTTCTCTCTGGTGGGTATCTTGGGTCACCATTTTGCTCTCTACTTCTCTTTACTGGATTTTATCTCTTCAGGGCTAGCAGTCAGATCTCTGTTCCTACTTCCTAAAGCACAGCGGCCAAGAAGCCCCTACCTGACAAGAGCAGACTGAGTTCAGAAACACTGGGACTACAACCTGACAAAATTCAAAACGAAGATATTCCACAAACATATTTAGCACCTATTGTATATCAGGCACCACACCTTTCTAATGTCAGCAACAAAATCATACAAAGTTTCCATAGGCTAAATCTATTCATTTGATTGTCTTGTGTTGATGAAGTCTGTGGTCTCAGAAAACTGACTCATGATTAGAATTTTTTTATAATTCCAATTAATTCCCAAACTGGGAATTGTATGTCCCCAAATTTAAGGGGGGGGTCTGAAAAAAAGAGAATATCTATGTAGGCTGTGGAGGCCTACTTCATCCCCCAATCCTCTTTGGAAGGATATAAAGGAAGCTAAGCCAGAATAAAAGGTGGAGTCATTGCCCTCCCCACTCCTGGCCCAAATCCCTGTCTTTATTACAGATATCTGCAAGCAATAACGGAAAACAAACCATGGACTTGGAGCCATTTTCTGTGTAGCACAAAACCTCTATGTCTCCCTATAACTTATGACCTTGGGCAAGGTTTGTCATTTCTTTAGGTCTTGGTTTCCTTACCTATAAGCAGATAATCTCTAACTAAGATTCTTCCAACTCAATATGCTATCATTCTAATTCCTTAAAACCTTGAGATTAGGGAGCAAGGGGACATGTGGAAACAAGAAGTTCTGACAAGGAAAATTTCCTCCTGGCTTCAGGAGAATGTGTGTGCTAGCTACCCCTTGCCATACTCCTCTCCCTATTGTGTGTGTGTGTGTGTGTATGTGTGTGTGTGTGTGTGTGTGTGTAAAGAAAACCTTCTCTTTTTGGGAACAATGTGGAAATTGAAAATGCCTGGACCTTGGAGAGGAGGGAAGAATCCGATGCCATCCTATGACTGGGACAGTAAGCATCGGATTCCATGGTTTGGGTCCTCCAAATCTCGACATTTCAGTCATAGGCATTTACTTGAGAGTTTGAAGGATTTGGTAAATTCCCTCAAAGCACCTGTGACTGCTTTGTACGAGTAAATCTCCTGAGACTCAGGATCAGAGACTCATAGATTTAAAGAAAGTTATTTAGGAAATCAAGGGATTCTGCTTATCCTTAGATATTGATCTGGCTGTAGTAATTTCTTTTTTTTAAATATTTTTTTAAAATATTAATTTTATTCTGAATTTAAGAAATAAAACAAATATTTCCATAACATAATGGAATACAAAAGAATGATTGTACATAAAATCACAAATATTTTATGTACAACTTGCTATTCCTTTTAAATATATAACCAAGTTATCTCTTTTCCTCTACCATGAGATTGCCTCACTCTTCCGCAACAATTAACAGGAGGAATGTTAGCTTTTAACAAGGTCAACAGATCATCAACTTCTTTGGGAAATCTCACTCCTCATCAAATCAAATCCATGATATTTTCCTAAGTAGCTTCTCTGTGCAAGGCATTATAGGAAGCCTATGGAATCATATGAAATGGTACTACCCTCAAGTTGCTCATGGTCTGTCCGGGAAAGACAAGGCATAGGCATGTGGCAAGTTCAATTAGTATTCCCAGTCCCTCTCAAAATCCTGCCAAGTCTTGTCTGAGTCTCAGTCTTGTGCATGCCCTATCCTGATGACTTTGTTTAGGGTTTGGCTTTCCAAATCCCTGACCCTTGAAGTTAAAAGGACTAAAAGTCTGAAACTATCATGATGTTTGTAGGAAACACACGTTTCAGCATACTTCAGATATATGATGTCCCCAATCTGCACCTCACAAGGCACTTTGCTTAGCAAATTTCCCATGTACTTATCATGTAATGTACATTCTGGTTATCTGGGCTTGTGCCATATTTTCCTACTAAACAGTAAGTTGCCTGAGGGAAAAGATGGTATATTATCCAAATTTAGCATTTTCCCAGCACCTAGCACAATACTTTATGTGCAGTAAGCATTTTATAAATGTTTTTGATTAATTTCTATTAACCACACTTTGAGTGGTAGTGTTTGGTTTTTTGTCCCCCCTACCAATATCAGGAATGACCTTCACAGTGAACCATCTACGTTCTCTCATCTGTTCTCCTTGTGGTCACTGGCACACACTCACAAAATGATTTGCTAGGGTTTAGGAGAACAGTCTGTAATGAAAAATGAGCCAAGCTAAATGGACTATAGGGAATAAGCAGGGGGTCTTGACCCCCCAGAATGCAATGCCCTAACCAACTGAGCTAAACAACTCATCTACTGACTTTATCATACAACAACAACAACAACAAAACTTCCAAATAAATAATATTTTTTTAAATCTTCTCCTGATTCATTAACATACCTATAAGCAATAAGAGAGTATATGAAAGTTGGGGTCAAGCAAATTCAAGTGAAGTTATTAATACCTATAAAGCATAATAACTGATTTGAGAAAAGAAAGCCCTCTTTAATAAACTAGAAACAAGAAATTAGCAAGAAGTCAGGCAAAAAGCACTTATTCTTCTTCCCCTTCCCCTTCTTCTTCTTCTTCTTCTTCCTCTTCTTCTTCTTCTTCTTCATCTTCCCCTTCCCCTTCCCCTTCCCCTTCCTCTTCTTCTTCCTCTTCCCCTTCTTCTTCTTCATCTTCCCCTTCCCCTTCCTCTTCTTCTTCCCCTTCCTCTTCCTCTTCTTCTTCTTCTTCTTCTTCTTCTTCTTTTTCTTTTTCTTCTTCCTACTTATTGGTGAACACAATGTATTCCAATAATAGATTACAAGCTCCTTGAGGACAGGAACAGCTTTATTTTTTTATCTTTGTATTCAAGTTCATAGCAGCCAGATGACTCAGTTGCTAGAGCACTAGGCCTGGAATCAGGAAGACCTGAATTTAAATCTGGCCTCAGACACTTACTAGCTATGACCCTGGCCAAGTCACAACCTCTGCTTGCTGGAGAAGGAAATGGAAAGCCACTCCAGTATCTTTGCCAAGAAAACCCCATAGACAGTATGATCTACAGGGTTAGGAAGAGTCAGACGCTACTGAATAACGCCAATAACATGGTAGGCTTTGCTAAGAAACACAAAGAAAAGCAAGAAAATGGTCTCTGCCCTCAAGCAGCTCACATTCTAACGAGGGAGAAAACATATAAATAACCATAGACATACAATACATCTACAGAACAGACAACATATAAATAACCATAGACATACAATACATCTACAGAACAGACGGAAGGCGGTCTCAAAGGGAAAGTGCAAGTCAGCAGGGCAGCTGGGAGAGATTCCTGCAGAAGGTGGGATTTGAGTTGAGTGTTAAAGGGAGCTGAGTAAGCAAAAAGACGGAAGTGACAGGACAGAGCATTCTAGGCATGGTTGATAGCCGGTGCTCAGATGCTGAGACAGATGTAGTGCCCTGTTTAAAGAGCAGAAAGTAGGCCAGAAAAGCTGAACTGTGGAGTGCAGGGAGGGGAGTAAAGTATAAGGTAGGAAAAGGACATTTTGTGAAGGGTTTTAAATACCAGAGAGAGGACTTTATAGCTGATCTTGGAGCCACTGGAGCTTATTGAGCAGTGGGGTAGGATAATCAGACCTATACATTAGGGAAATCATGTTGGTCCCTGAGTTAAGGATAAATTGGAGTGGAAAAGGCTTTGAAGCAGGGAGGGGGAAAGGGAAAGGGAATGGTGCCTATTATGGGCCAGGCTCTGTGTTAAATGCAGTGAGAACAGGGAGAGAGGCTTGGATGATCATAAGAATGATACTGCCTAAGAGTGTATATAATAGTGCTTTGGTTCAACACAATTCAATCAATAAATGTTTATTAAGAGCCTACTATGTTAGGCATTGTGCCATGAACTTGAATACAAATATAAAAAATAAAGCTGTTCCTGCCCTCAAGGAGCTTGTAATTTATTGTTGGAATACACCGTGTCCACCAATAAGTAGGAAGAAGAAGAAGAAGAAGAAGAAGAAGAAGAAGAAGAAGAAGAAGAAGAAGAAGATGGTGATGATGATAATGAGAAGAAGACGATGAAGAAGATGAAGATGATAATGATGATGAAGGAGGAGGTGGGGGAGGAGGAAGAGCTGGAGAAAGAGAAGGAAGGAGGAGGAGGAGGACGAGGACGAGGAGGAGGACGAGGACGAGGAGAGGAAGAGAAGGAAAAGGAGAAGAAGAATGTAAGCTACATACCAAGGCTTTTCTTAAAAGACTCTTTCCTTGTTGCTGGAGATCAGTGCCCTGTTCTTTCATGAGGGGCAGGGTGGAGTTGGCAAGAGCAGAGCAGAAGAGAGGAGAGGTCCAGTCCCTTATCTTTCTGGATTTGGTCGGTCTCCTCAGCCTTTGTAGTCATGTTGGGTGCTTCTGACTTCCAGCTTTGAGAGAGAAGATAAGAGAATGCCACCCCACTTCAGGCTGCTGAAGGGAAAATAAGACTCTGGGAAGAAAGAAGCACGAGAGGAGTTGGCCGTCTCCTTCATGTCCCCATGCCCCACTTGCTTAACGAGAGACTTTGGGGAATTTCCCCTTAGAATGAGATCTGGACTCTCAGTTAAACTGAGCTACCTCACTCCCAGTAGGAGAGTTCCTTCACTCTGTATTGTCTGGCATATGCAGTCCTCTTCATACTTTCTCTGATTTCTGTTTTGCTATTGACTTGGATGGGCACTAAGTGGTGCAGTGGATAGAGCACCAGGGCTGGAGTCAAGAAGACTTCTCTTCCTGAGTTTAAATCTGGCCTCAGAAATTTCTAGCTGTGTGACCCTGGACAAGTCATTTACCCTATTTGTTTTAGTTCCTCACATGTAAAATGAGCTGGAGAAGGAAACAGCAAACCACTCTAGTATCTTTGCCAAGGAAACCTTAAATGGGGACATGAAGAGTCAGAAATGATTGAACAACAACAAAAATTGACTTGGATAAATGGGTTTCTTTGGTACTTACCACGTCTGTTCGTTTTGGAAGTGGTATTTGGTGGAAAGGAAGTCAAACCTTGGATATAAAGCTCGAAGTCCTCCTTTCCCCATTAATGAACAATAATCAGAGGTTTATCTTGAACACAAAAAGGATACCCACTCGAATAACAATATTTAAGAGAGCAGACAGATATAATTCTGTCCCACTACCCCCTCTGAGAAGAACAGTGGCCAAGCTTCTGTCCTCAACTTCCTACTTGCCCTCCTGGCAAGAATTAAAGTTTCCCTTGGAGAGGGGTAGGGAGGGAAGTTAGGATTGTCTATTCTGCTTCCCTTCAAGCCACACAACACCTCCATGCTACATATGGGGAACAGCCTTCTCTAGGAACAAAAAGAATCATAACAAATTGTATTTGTGTCACTTTTGAAGGTTGGTAAAGTGCTTTACAAAAATTGTATCACTCTATCCTCACAACCACCCTGGGAAGTATGAGCTGTTATAAGTTTATTTTATGTACAGAGTCTTGGGAGATGCTAATGTTTAGGGGTCTTTTTATGAAGATATAACTTTTATGAAGATCTAACAAAGGAAGTAAAGGATTGGCCACACAGACAGGTAGAGGGAACTGAGGCAGGAAGACTCGCCAAAGAATCATACAACCAGTACTTGTCTGAGGTTAGTCTTGAACTCTGGTCATCCTGATTCCAGGTCCATTCGTCAATCTACTTTTCTGCCTAGCAGAAGACATGCAAAGTAATTTCAAAAATGGAAGAGTATTTTTAAGCTTAGGGTCATAGAATTTGTGAACTGGAAGGGAATTGGAAACCATCTAGCCAGGCTTATCAACTTTACATATGAAGGAACTGAGTCCCTGAGGGATAAAATTACTTGTCCAAAGTCACGGGTGAGTTAGTGGCAGAACTCCAAATAAAATCCAGGTCTCTTGACCTCTGGTCTAGTGATTTCTCCACTACATCAACGGCTATTTGTCCCTGACATCTCTGAGAAGAAATTCCTTTCTATTGCCTCCCTCCAGTTTGTCCAGTGGGGATGGGTTACTTTTTTCCACTGTTGTTTCTTCCTGTTTACATTATTCCAGTGGTTGCTGAGGCCTTGGACTGCAGGAGCCTGGTGTTTTATGGTGTCCTAAGCATGAGGATGTTAGGAGATTTCTTTTCTGCTCCTCTGACCTGGACGTTCTAATCCCAGAAACCAACAACAGAAGTAGCAATGAACCTGGTTCTGCACATCCCCCACATACTCCATGCTGCCCCCACCCCAATGACTGCTTCAATTTGGACAATACCACCCACTGCCACCACTACCCCACCAACCCAGAAAAGGCTGGACACATGGTCAAAAAGATACTTGGATGTTTTCTCTAGCACTGAAAAGCAATGACCTCCTCAGAACAAACAGCAACCACTCCCCCACCCCCAACATCCCTTCACTCCTCCCTTCCCCCATCCCCTTGACTGGGTTTTCTGAGCATGGATACTGAAACCAGCTAAGCCAAGTTCCTAGCCAATGATTTCATTTCTTCAGTATACTTTATGGAAGACTAAAACATGATACCAGCATCTTGGCCATGTCTGATTCTCTAAGGCCCAATTTAAATAAAAAATATGTCCCCGACTGCCTATAGTGGAAACCCAGAACTTCCCTTGTGTTCAAGTAAAAAGGAAGCCAATAAATGTAAGTCTTCTATGAAAAGAATGGGGTTGACTTTACAGGGCTGCTTGCCAGTAGCTCCAAAGAGCAGGAAGCAGCTGCCCAGAAGGAAAAGATTACCTATCTAAAATGAACCCAGAACCTGAACTCTCGGCCAGGCAGTTGAGCGGTCAAAGCTAGGACCGACTTTGCACAAATTAGGGAAGAAAGCCAAGACTGATAGCACACTGGTGCTTCCCCATCCCCTTCAGGCATGTATTCCTCCCTTCCAGTATTCTCTTGAACCTTCCATGTACTCAGTGCTTTCCAGCTACCTCTTAGATGCCCAGAGCACCCCTAACCTAATGCTCTTTCTCCTACCTCTCATCAACATCAAAACCTACCTAGTCACACCTTCCTTAGAAATCTGCTTTTTCCTAATTATTTTGATTTGCAAATCCATGCTAAAAGCTGGTGCCAGGCAATATTATCTGCTTCCAGAAAACATCTGGAGAGACCCAGACTTATAATTCTTGCTCCTGGGAAAGGGGAAAGCTAGTAAATCACTTGAGTTCAAGAGCCCTAGCTAAAGTAGGACTATAATAAAGGGATACAGCTGATTGTATGTCTCTACTAAATCTGCACTAATGTGGTAAACCACTCCCCACTTCCTCACCTACCCTCTCCACATACACTCCTGCCCCAGCTATTAGTGATAGCCATGGCCTATAGATGTTGTACTTCTAATTTAGCCAAGATAGGGAAACCCATTCTCCAAAAAGAAAAAAAAAATCTGCATTTGAATATGGATCTTCAATACTTTAAATTTTAAAATGACCACGTTGAGAGTTTAGTCAGTGCAGAAAGACAGTAGATCCCCTCAATATGGGCAAGTGCCAACTTCTCCTTTGCAAAGAGCAAGTCAAGTCGACAAACGTTTTTTTGTTGTTTGGTCATATTCAAGTCTCTGTAACCCCATTTGGGGGTTTTCTTAGTAAAGATACTGGAGGGGTTTGCCATTTCCTTCTCCAGCTCAATTTACAGATGAGGAAATTGAGGCAAACAGGATTAAGAGAGTTGACTAGGGTCACACGGCTAGTAAGTGTCTGAGGTCAAGTTTGAACTCAGATTTGAGGCACCACCTACTACTGCATTCATCGAGAGCCTGCTATGCATCAGGGAGACAAAGAAAAGCAAAAAGTAGGCCCTGCTCTCAAGGAGCTCACAGACTGCTGAGTAAGACAACACACCAACAAGATATTTTCAGAATAAATCGCTTAGAGGAAAGGCACTGGTGTATGAGTGAAGGAAGGCTGGTTCACCAGCCCCTTGGCCTCAGCTCCTGCACATCAAGCCTTAAGAATGCACAAAGAAAGCACTTGTCACGTGTAGGGATCACCCAAGCTATGGGACTGCACTGCTCAGAAAAGGTAGCTATTTGTTATAGCCCCAGGTCATATTTTATTTTTGTTGTACTTAGTCTAGACTGGGGTGGGAAACTTGCAGCCTTGACTCCATATGTGGCCTTCTAGATCCTTAAGTGTGGCCTTTTGACTGAATCCAGATTTTACAGGACAAAAAATACTTGAATTCAATCAAAAGGCCGCACTTAAGGATCTGGAAGGCCACATGCAGCCTCAAGGCTGCAGGTTCCCCACTGCTGGTCCCGACCTTTATTGATTTTATCAGGTCATTCTCTTGTTATGTCCTCACCCCACCACTCCTCCTCTACCCTCACCAACTAATAATAATAGCCAATATTGGTGCCTACTATGTGCCAGACAAATAGAGCACCGGGCCTGGAGTCAGGAAGACTCCTCTTCCCAAGCTCAAATCCGGCCTAAGACACTAACTGGTTGTGTGATCCTGAGCAAGTCACTTACCCTTGTCTGCCTCAGTTTCCTCATCTGTAAAATGATCTAGAGAAGGAAATGGCAAACCACTCCAGTGTCTTTGCCAAGAAATCCCCAAAACTGGGTCGTAAAGAATCATTGGACAGAACTGAAAAATGACTGAACCACATGCCCCACACCATGGTAAGCACTTTATAATTCTCTCATTTGAACCCTGGGAGGTACGGGCTATCATCAGCCCCATTTTGTGAATGAAGAAACTGATGAAAAAAGAGGTTGAGTGACTTACCCAAAGTCACACAGCTAGTCATTGTCTAAGGCTGGATTTGAACTCAGGTCTTTCTAGCTCCAAGGCCAACATTCTATCCACTGTACCCCTTAGCTACCTCAGCCCCCAGAGGGTAACTTTCCCCACTCTGAAATAGGATAAAACATTAAACTTCCTCTTGTCTCTTGGCACCTCGTGGTTTTCTGTATTGTGTTCTGTGGGTTTTGTTCCAGATATCTCATCTCCCTTCCTGAACTGTAAGCTCCTGGAGGGCAGGAATTGTCTCATTGTTCATTCATTTCCCCGCCTCACTTAGCGTGTTCCTTGCACACAGTGAATATTTAGTAAATATTTAAAGAATTAATGGATGAGAAGAAAAATATAAGCAGGGATTTTCCAGGGGAGTGAACATCTAGGTCTCCACTGTTGTTGCTCCTGTATTTCATACACGATCTCCTAGTTTATAGGCCTATAGTTATAACTGCACAAAGTATGCAAAGTGAAGTGGAAAGCTTGAATTTTAGTCAGTTAATTTAACCAAGCAGCACACCGATTCAAATCACTGCGACCTCTCATTTGGGAGGCTGCAGGGAGCAGAGGGGGCATGCCACAGCAGAGCAGAGCTGTAACTAGGATGGGGTCACTGGAGCTTTGTCTAAGGCACTGATGTTAGGGGGTACTTCCACAAGGAAGTGTGTCAGCCAAGGAAGGGAAGAGAAAACAAGTCCATCTCAAGATAAGAAGCAGGTAGGAACAGGGTGCAGTACAAAGATGTTTGTTCCTGAAACAAGGTGCAGCTCCAAACAGAACAATTACAAAGCTCTCGGTGAACTCAGGGTTCAGTGAAGTGTCAGGGTATCCTGCCCCAAACCACGTTATGCTCTCATAGAGAAGATGCTTCAGAGACCACACCGCACATTTCCCATAGGAAAGAGGGACCCGTGAGAGCTCTAGGCCCTTTAGAAGCAGGACCCAGACTGTTCCGGAAAAAGAGCTAAGTTCTCCTCTGCCATGTTTGTATCAGGAAAGCGTTAGCATGGCTGTTAAGCAACCTTGGACCAATGTTAGAATGGGAATCCATGCCCCTTGACGCCTTCACCCCAACCCTACAACTGAATTTGGTCCTCCCCCAGGCTCCAGACATCCTAGTCAGGGCTCAAACCTGAGTTCTCTGTATTCACTTCCCTTTTCTGCTAATACACTGAAATTTCGATTCGTATTCTCCTAGTAAATAGAACACTCACTCAAAAAGTATGTTCACCTGTGAGGAAAGAAGGGTCTTCTCTTTCAGGTTACTGTCATTTTCCTTGATCTCATTTCAAAACCATGAAAAATCTTTGTTATTGTATTAGTGAGGAGGAAGAAAGGGAAAAAAGTACCTTGAAAGCATTAGAAGGGAGAGAAAAAGAAAAGGCTACTTCTCAGCGTGCTCAATGGGGGCCAATTCTTTCTTGCCTCTCTCCCACCACCCCAAAACACACACACACACACACACACACACACACACACACACACATACACACACACACACAGACTCACGCTCACACACCCCAAACTCCTACATAAAACCTTTTTCCCAGATCCCTGGCACACCCTCAGGCCTCTCTGGGTGGAAGGTCCAAGGGCTTACAGATGCAATACATTAGTGCTGGCTGTTCAACAGCATCCTGTTTTTTCAAAATCTCTGCTCTAACTCCTCCACGTTTCTCATAGGCTTTATCAGGGAGATGTTCTTCTGAAGCATTTCAGCGATGAAAGCTGACAAAGGCTTCCAGCCCCAGCTGAAATTCATTTGCTTCCTTGGGCTGCTTCCTGCTCTCCAAAGTTCATTAGTGATTTGCCCAGCTTGCCTGAAAACCAGGGTATTTGCCAGTCAGTCAGACTTTTAAATTCATGACAAAAGTCCACCCAGCACTTAAAGTGTGGAAAGATAAGACCATGCCTCTCCTTTCTGAAAATACTCGATGCAGTTTCACTACTGTCAGAGAAGATTTAAAGACAAAAAACTAGCTCAAGTTAACCATATATGTACACAAAGTATAAGTACATGTATATATGTATATATATATATATACACACACATAAAAATATATCTAAAAGCTTATCGATATCTATGTATATGTATATATACATATATGTATATACATGTGTGTACACATATGTGTGTATGTATATCCAAGTTTAATTATAGCCTTCTTGGGGGGGAAGGAGAAAAAAAATAAAGTAAAAAATGCACAGCAGAGAACAAAAAAAAAATCTAGAAGGAAGCAAAGAAAATCTGGGTAGCTCTGAAAATAATGTGTAGTACTTATTATATAGGTTTTCTTGAAATGGAAATCTATTGATTTATACTGAATTCTCTCATATTCTACTGTGTATGTGGAAATGTTCTTTTTTTTCTTTTCTCATTTTTACTAAGTTTAAAATTAATTTTAAAATTTACCAAAAAAAGATCTTTCCCATTCATGTGCCACTGATCCCTGAAATTCTATCACTAGTGATTCATTCATTTTATTTAGTATTGCCTTCCCTCAGATGGCTCTTTTAAAATGGGCATATCTGTGAGGAAGTTGGTTAGCACATTAAGTTCATAACATTTTACTATAAATTAGTTTTGTTAAGCAATTTGCCTACCAAAACGGAGGTATTGAGCCACATGAGGCAACCAGATGGGTGACAGATATGAGCATCATAAAATCTGGGATAGGAAGCAACCTCAGAGGCCATCTCCAGACAGGAGTGCCTTATATAAGATCCTCAGCAATGGTCATCCTACTTCCTACTGGTTGTTTCTGCGATGAGAAACTCACGATCTTCCAAGACAATCTGTTCCACTTTTGTAGAGCCCTAATTATTAGGAAATTCTTCTTTGTATCAAAACAAAATTTGACCCCCCAACCCAATGTCCACTCATTGTTCTTATTTCTACTCTCTGAAATTAATTAAATATTAATCCTTCTTTCCTCCGGCAGCCCATTAAATACTTAAAGACAGCTATTATGTCTTCCTCAAGCTTTCTCTTCTCTAGGCTAAATACTCAGAAAGGACTTTCCCCCAAACAGAAAGCAGCAGGCAGTAATGACAAGTCAGGCCCTGCACATACCAAGTGGTATACTGCATGGTCACACCCCATCCAAACCAGCGGCCAGTCTCTAACAGAACTAACAAACACATCGTGGAAGAACATGGTGGCTCTCCTTCATGTCAGCCTTCAAGGTTTGGGCTCCTACTTCTGCCTTCTGAGGACAGGAACGATTCTAATCTCTCCTTCACATGACAGACTTTCAAATACTTAAATAATATAGCTATCATGTCCCACATGGGTCATCTCTAAGGGGCAGTTAGATGGCAAAGTGCACAGAATACTAGACTTGGGATCAGGAAGATTCATCTTTCTGAATTCAAATCTGACCTCAGACATTTACTAGCTGTGTGATCCTGGGCAAGTCACTTAACTCTGTTTGCCTCAGTTTCCTCATTCGTAAAATAACTTGGAAAAGGAAATAGCAAACCACTCCTACATCTTTGCCAAGAAAATCCCAACTAGGGTCACAAAGGGTTAGATATGACTGAACGACCACAGCATCCATGTACGATAAGAAACCAGGTGGTTGGGGGTCTACCTTAGAGCTCAGTGTGCTACATTATCTACCTTCGTCCTCTATCATTCTCTGTGTACTACCTCAATATGTTCATTGCAAGAGAAGAAATGTGGAACTAATCCCATGTATTATTCATGTTAAAACATATAAATGGTGCAAAGATACGGAAGGATCAAAATAGGCGTGACTGCCTTGACTTTCAGAATATTAGAGCAGAAGAGCAGAAAACCTGGGCTTCCATGAAGACACTTCAGCTTAAAGGACAAACAAAGAAGAAAAGTACTTTTCTGTTTTTCAAGCTTCTCCATCAGCTTCTAGTCTCGTCCTGAAGCCCACCAAAAAGTAAGGACACCAAGAGCCATTCCCCAATGGAAAAGTAACCAAAGGATTTAACAAACAGATCTCAAAGGAAGAACCACAAACTATTAACAACCATAGGAAAGACTGCTCCAAATCACTTATAATAAGTGAAATGTCTACTAAAATAGCTCTGAGGTTTCACCTCACACCCAGAAAATTGGCAAAGATGATACAAATGGAAAAAGTCAGTGTTGGAGGGAGTACAGGCAGACAGGCACACAAACACTCTGCTGATAGAGCTATGAACTGGTCCAGCCATTTTGGAAAGCAATTTGGAATAGAGTTTTAAAAACAATAACTAAAATGTCCATACACTTTCACCTAGAGAAGTCACTGGTAAGCACATACTCAAAGTAGGTCAAACAGAGAAAGCAAAGTCCCGTATACACCAAGGTACACCAAAGAAGTGGAAACAATGTGTTTACTCATTAAATAGAGAATGGCTAGACAAATCATGATACCTGGATGTCGATTGTACATTACTGTGCAATAAAAATAAAAATTAAAAAAGAAATGCAAGAGATCTGTATGATCTGATCCCAAGGGAAATAATCAGAAAAATACTAGAGGAAGGACACATGTCTTTGCCTGCTCTGTGCCAGACACTATGCTAAAGCACTTTACAGATATTATTAGCTCATTCAGTCTTTACAACAACCCTAGGAAGGCAGCGTTATTATTGCTGTTCCAATTTTACAGCTGAGGGAACTGAGGCAAACAAGTTGTGTGACTTACTCAGGATCTCATAGTAATTATCTGGAGTCAGATTTGAACTCAGGTCTTCCCAGCTCCAGACCCAGTACTGAGTTACCAACTATACCTATATACAATGATTACAAGGATATAAATGAGGGGGAAACTATTTTAAACCAAATACCGTAATTATAATGACTAATTTCAGATACAGAAAGGATGAGAAAATGCACCTCTTCCCCTTTGTTGAAGAAGTGAAGGAGGGGCGGCTAGGTGGCATAGTGAATAGTGCACTGGCTCTGGAGTCAGGAGGACCTGAGTTCAAATCTGACCTCAGACACTTAACACTTACTAGCTATGTGACCTTGGGCAAGTCATTTAACTCCAATAGCTCTGCTTTCCCCCCTCCAAAAAAAGGAGGAAAAAAAGAAGTGAGGGATTATGGGTATAGAATGTTACATTTTCTGTACATATTGATATGTAGGTTGGTTTTCCTGAATGGCTTTTTCTTTTTAATCTTCGTTACAAGGAGAGTTTCACTGAGTAGGGAAGAGGGAGACACATATTTTGAGAAGAATGTGATATAAAAACAAAAGGTCTTTTTTACATGTAGGAGAATAGAGATGGATCAGTTCCATCCCCTCTCCTGGAAAATGTTGTCCTGAAACAGGATTGGAAGAGTCATTTCTGTGTATGAAACAACCATTACCTAGATTATGGAGGAGAAACATCAGCAATCCTACCTTTCTGCTCTTTCCCTTCTTTCTTATGTCCTTAGTGATCCTGAGACAATAGTTGCATAGCAGAAAATATGTTTCTTGGTTGCTACAGAATCAAGATTAGGGAGTAGACTCTGTGATTTCATTTTTATAGAAACTCCCTGGTGAGAAAAGTTCTACTAACATCAATCACCACCTTCTCTGAAATAAATAATTTTAATGAAAGGATAAGGGCTTTTCCCAAGGTCACAAAGCCAGAAGGTATTAGTGGCAGGATTTGAACCCATATCTTCCTATCAACTATATCATGCTGCTTCTCTTCATTGTTATACCTCTTAGAAAAGAGAGTTCGTGCTAAGAAAGAGTTGAATAAAAAACAGTGTAAGACGCAGCTCCCGAAGAAAAGTAATGACACCAATATCTTGAGGGTAGATAGGCTTATTAATTTCAGATTCCCCACACTCACTGCTATAATGGGTTGAGCTATTTGACCAAAAGAATGTTCCACTTTGTTTTTCAGTATCTTGACTAATTGAGCCATCTGGTGGAGAACAGGAACCATTTCGTCCTGGGCATGATGATTCTGAAACACCAACAACATTCAAGGATTTTTAAAAAAAAGGCAAGTTGGCATCTTGGCAGTGAGTAGGGGGTAGCGGGGAAAGGAGAGAAATAATACTACATATATCAGAATAGACATTGAAATGGAGCTTTCTGTGTCCTTAGAAAGAAGACAGTCAGATTCCTCCAGCCTGATACTTTATGTGACCAAATCCTTATTCAATTCTTCCCCATCTTTTGTCCACTGAAAAATATTCCTCACCTGAGTTTTTCATTTAGCAGGTGTGTCCTTATACATAGATAGGATAGGTGATATAAGTGAGGCTCTGAAAGGCCCCCTGGCTCTCCAAGGGTCTTTGTTTTAGCATCTGAAACATACAAATCACTCCTCCCTTTGGATGAAATCTGGGATGTTTACCTCCTCTTTTTTATCAGGAATATGAAGCCATTATCAGCTATTAGCACCTTCACTCAGATTTATCAGATTAACCTTAAAGATCAGGACCCTCAGGAAGTAGTGCTAGGAACAGAAACATTTTGATTGGAAGGAAGAGGGAAGAATGAGACAATATGAAGCAAAAGGAGCGACTTGGAGGTTAGGCATGGGAAGGGTGTCATAAATGGGGCTGTGGACCGCCAGAACAGTATGAGAGAACCAGAGACCAAAGCAAAGGGGGTGTAGATGGAGAACATGGGAGAGTATTCAAAACCAATTTCCCCTACTTAGCAACTTCACCTAGGGCTGCTCTCTTCCTGCTGGAAGAGTGGCTCAGGCAAAAGTCCAAAGTCGTGGGTATAAATATGGGTCATCTTGAAGTCCTTCCTTAAGGTTTAATGGGCTAAACACCTGTCATGAAATGCAATGCTTGGAGTTGTTCTCTATGGCTTGAGGGTGAGAGGTGATGTGTGCTGGAGGCTTGCCCTGAACAAAGGCCTGTGTGTGTGTGTGTGTGTGTGTGTGTTAGCCTAAATGGATGTGTTGTTAGCCTTTCCCACTGACAACTGGTCAGTTATCCATGTCATAAAGACAATGTTGGATCTCTGTTACAGGTTACCTGCATGACCTTGAGCAAGTAACTTAACTTCTCTGGGTCACAGCTTGATAGGATCCTAAAATCACAGATTAGGAATTCATATGAACCTTAGATGCCAACAAGACCAACTCCATCATCCCAGGAAGGAAACAAATTGAAAAACATTGAGGTTAAATGACTTGCCTAGGATCCCAGAACAAGTCTTCCTGACTTAAATTCATATCCTATATGTTGCGATTCCTCATGTTTCCTCATTCATAAAATAATAAGATTGGAATAAATGGCTTCTAAGGTCCCTTTTAGCTCTAAACCTACAATTCTATGATCCAACTGGATCCAAACAGTGGCAAGAAGTTGGAGTCCTTTGCTCCTTACTCTCCCTTTGGAGATGGTGTTAAGAGGAAATAGGATGTTTGTAGCCCTGATGCACTACATGGGCATAACTGTCCTGTTGTCTTGGGCCTAGATGCTCAGACATCCCTGAAAATGAAATGTGCCCTAAGTGCAGACTCCAACCAACCATGAGAACACTCACACCATTCAAGAACAGGGCACCCTGACAATCTGTAAAATGGGTTAACACCTAGTCACAGTGGGGGTTTGTAGGCAAGTTCATAAATATAACCAGAGAATGCTTTTCAAATGCAAAGGGTTTGCAAATCATGGTATTAATACATTGCTCTAACTGAAGGATTGGTTTGCAAGCCACAAAGTTACATTCCTGAGCTGTATGCTGCTGTAGAAAATTGGTTTAATGAACCAATGTGGAGAGTTATGTGGCAATTTCAGGAAAACAAAAAATAAATAAATAAAACAAGCTAAGGAGGAGATGAAGGGTTGTCTGATTAAAAACAGCCCAAACCTGAATAATAATCAGCAAAGTTTTTTGATCAGCCTTGTCTTTCCATCACATTCTGCCTCAAATACTAGCCGCTGCACTTTTCTTGCAAAAGGAAGCAAACAAGGATTTATAACAGAGTTCCTAATATGTGCCAGGCACCATGCAAAGTGTTTGTTGTTTGTTTGTTTGTTTGTTTGTTAATAAGCAGCTCTGTGAGATAGGTGCTATTATTATCCCTATTTTAAAGTTGTAGAAACTGCAGCAGAGGTGAAGTGACTTGCCTAGAGTCACAAGGCTAGGAAGTATCTAGAGTTAAAGCTGAACTCAGGTCTTCTTGACTACAAACCCAACACTCTATCCATTGTTCTGCCCAGCTACTTCTTACAAAAAGAAAAGGCACTTGACCTCCATATACTCAATGGATAAACATCTATTAAGTACCTACCCTGTTGATACAAAAAGACTAGCCTTGCCCTCAAGGCTAGTCCTCTGAGAGCAAATATTATGATCCCCACTTAATAAAGGAAGAAACCAAGGTTTCATGAAGGGCGCTAGACTCAGCTAAAAGTTACGATATTCAGAATTTGAACCCGGATCTCCTGATGGTTAGTCCCAGGGCGCTTCCCACCATTACACATAGCCTCCATCATATGGGCGAAGGACCTGTTGTTCCCTGGCTCAGTTTTTACTTGTGATCCAGACAAATAACCAATTTACTTTCAATTTAGAAAGACAATGTACAACAGGGGAAGGAACATTTCTAGGACTGTCACAATGGATAATTAATTTAATCACTGGGACCACCAATTTCAGAAGAGATAAAGAAAGCTTCCTAAGTTGCAGGTCTGTTTTTTAAAATAGGCAGTGGACACAGGACTCTGTTTTGATGAAAATCAGTCATTTGACAGAGATTAAATCAAAAAAAGTTATGTGTGTTTTCCTTTGTTAACATCTCTCTGCTTTACCTCTCCTTTCTCTCTTCTGGGTAACATGTTAGCCCTGCCCTTTCTCAAACCCAGTCTCCTTTACTTGACTTTCCAGGTGCTCCATAATAAGGCCCCACCTTAAGTGACAATCTAATCTCGTGCTACTACACCCTAACTTCAGTCTATCCAGATTCTCCATCCATACACACCATATTCGGTTGTCCCATTATGCCTTTGTTTTTGCTATTCCAGCTCCCTAGAATGTCCTTTTTTTCCCCCTTTTTCATCTATTCAACCATTTTTATCCTTTAAGACCCTCCCTAAGTCCCACTTCCTTTTTCCCTATAAGCCCCTCCCTGCAAACACACTCTTATTCTTTTCCTGAACTCCTGTGGTACTTATAGTCAATACCTTCAAATTTAGCAATTAATTTTCTTTTTATTCTTTCATCTACACTCTTAGATTTCAATCACCTTGAGAAGGGACCTTGTATTTTATACTTTTTTTGTATCGTTCCAGTACCTAGCACAGTGCTAATCATATAAAAGGGACTGCACAATAAATCTTGATTGATTGTTATAATAGAAAAAGCACTAGTCTTAGAGTCAGAAGACCTGTAGGGGCCCAGTTTTCTCAACAGTTAAAAATACATACATAAATATATATACATATATCTGTATATATGTAATAGGGTTATGTGATATTATATATTGTGTATATTTAGTATGTATTAAATACTGTATGTATGTATGTATGTATGTATGTGTGTGTGTGTGTATGTGATAGCTTACCCCTGGTAAGCTAGGTTAGTTTTCTCCTAAAAAGTCAATGAAACCATGGTGGAGACTTAATTGATCCAGGGCCATGGGATCCCTATCACCTAAGGCATAAAAAAACCTTGAAAAGCGAGGGCTCCTCATACTTGAGAGACTCCTTACTGCCATACCAATCAATGTATCTTTCTAACTGAGCACACCACTAGCAGGTGTTGAGGCAAAGGGTCACCATGCCCACCTGAATCAAAGCTGTATACTTTCTGAACAGTCTTTCCACTTTATTAGATAAACTTTCTGTTAAACGTTGTATGGTCTATGAATGTATCATTCATCATCTTCTGATACAAAACTGAACCAACCTGAGTTAGGCCTGACTCAAAAAAAGGAGACTGGCCTAGAACTTTTTTTGGGGAGAGGAAGACTGAAAATGAAAAAAAAAATACATATTGTTTTCTGGACTACAACAGGGATGGATCATTGAGTCTAGCCTTCTCATTTTACAAATGAGGAAACTGAGACTCAGAGAGGGGTAGAGAGCTGAGATTTGAACCCAGCTCCTTTGACTCCACATCCCTAGGTAGTGTAGATGGTGATAATGCCTTTGTACCACAGCTGATATTCCCAGTCTCTTGAAAGATTCAAGGCTAAATTCAGCTGCCTGGGCCAAATGGACTTCAATGAAGTATAAAATGTCAAGAAAGAAGAATTAATTTAGCATCTCCATGTCCTTTGGGAGGCTAACGAACTGGATATTGTGATAATAAAAATGACTCACGTTGATACACTTTAAGGTTAATGAAGCTATTTCCTCATAATGACTCTATTAGGTTATATTGTGAATACGACTATGCCCATTTTACAGATAAGTAATTCTTTACCAAATGGACGGCCTATGAGCCAGAGTGTAGCTAAGGTATGAGGAAGGAGGAGTGTCACCCTACATGGAACTGAAGGTGGGACAGAGGGATAAAGGGAGCTATGCCTACCATCTTCCCTAAGCCCTTCACTTTGGATAAACAAGGAAGGACTGGAATCTGTGTGTGCCTGAATATCATAAAGAGACAAAGGACCTCAGCACTTCTGAATTCTGGGTAAGTTTGTGGGTCCCTTCTTTCTCCCCCATGGCTCAAAGGATAAGCATTAAAGGGTCCAAGGAAAATGCTGGGCAGGAGATGTGAATTTTCAGTGGGCATTCATAATTGTCTTTTTGAATGACATTACATATGTACCCTATTTAAGCAATGAATACAATCTGTATCACCCTTAGTTTAAAAATAATAATAATAAAATCCTTCCCACATAGCACATTCTATTAAACAATAAGCTCCATGTTGGCGAGAGAAATGTCTTAACCAAACTTTGTATGTCCCCTCCTCTTCCCAGTGCCTAGCACAGTGTTCTTCAGATACCAGGTACTTTTAAAATGTTGCATGAATGAGTGAAGTATAAAGAGATACCACCAGAATTTTCATTTTCTCCCATGGATTTCTGTAGTAAAGTGCAAAGGTCTCCAGGGTTCTGTAGCTAGGACAAACTATTTTTGTCAGGACTTCCATTTTCCAAAAGTGAACTTAAACTTTTAGTCCAATGAGCATCTAAATCTCAATATGGAAAAGCACCTGTCTCAAAAATCTTAATGTAGCTGCAAGACCTGCTTCAATATTTCATAGTCTAGGTAATTGTGACTGTTACACGGTCATGAAAATATTCTTTTGTTTTTAGCACAAGGTCAAAATTCTGAGCCAACCAGATTTGACAGTTTCCCTATCTAGTGACAGGTGGTAGCAACCAGCATGATTGAGTTAACTTTCTGAAATCTGAAGGGAGCCCTTTAAAGTAGGGGCCAGAGCAGTGTACATTTTCTTTGCATTCCCTGTTTCTAGAAACAGAAGGTTGGAGAGGCAGTTGGCAGTCGGAACAGCATTCATTATTTAGCACCCAGAGGCTGAGGATCTCAGTCTCTGACCCTTAGTTGGCTCTTTTTCATGTTACAGGAAAATCCAGAAGGGAGGAAGACTCTCTCAAGTCAGCCACACACTGTGCTCTGGACTCATATAATCTTAGAGTTGGGAGGGTCCTTAGATGTGTTCTAATTCAGTCTCCACAAGAGCATTGGCTGAGGAGTTAAAGGACCAGTCTGATACTTACTACTTGCATAATCTAGGACAAGTCACTTAACATCCCTGGGCCTTCCTTCCTCATTGGTAAACTGAAGGGTTTACACTGGATGGTCCCAGCTCCAAATTTATGATCCTGTGATCAATGCAAGAATTCCTTCTATGCAGTTTCTGACAGATGCCTAATACATTTGCTGATTGAATACCTCTGGTGACAGAGAATTCACCACCTCACAAAGCAGCTACTTTTATTGCCAGACTTCACTTATTGTTGGAATGTTTTACTTACTTTATGTCAAAATCTGCCTCTGTTACTTCTATCCACCAGACCTAGTTTGGCCTTCTGAAGCAACTTGGAAATAATCTGCTCTCTGCTACCTAACAGTTCTTAAATCATTGAAAACAGTTGCCTCTGCCTACATTAAGGCTTTGTTCTCTGGAATAAAATTTTCTAGTTTCTTTAACTGTTGCCTAAGAAATTACCTAGCAAGGTAACTTCCAGATTCCCCCATCATCCTGCTCGACCTCCTAATGCTTTCATTTTTCAGCTTCAAACTTTATCTAGCATTGCCTTTATTTTTGCACAAGGAAATTACAGACTCTGGAGGAAGGAAAGGAGGGAGGGAGGGAGGAAGGAAGGAAGGAAGGAAGGAAGGAAGGAAGGAAGGAAGGAAGGAAGGAAGGAGGGAGGGAGGGAGGGAGGAAGGAAGGAAGGAAGGGAGGGAGGGAGGGAGGGAGGGAGGAAAAGAAAAGAAAGGCAAGACCAGGAAAGAAAAGAAAAGAAAAAAATAGAAATGAAGAGAAAAAAGAGAGAGAAGGAAAGGAAGAAAGAAAGAAAAAAGAAAGGAAGGAAGAAAGGAAAGATGGAAGGAAAAAAAAAAGAGGGAAGAGAGGAATAGAGAAAAAAGGGAAAGATGAAGGAAGAAAGGAAAGG
>CM053595.1:32058334-32090691 GCA_028646575.1 Pseudocheirus occidentalis | reverse complement strand
AAAGAAAAAAGGAAAGAAAGCAAGGAGGGAGAGGAGGAAACAGTGACAGCTCCTCAGATGGAGTAGGTAACAGCAAAGCTGGTAACTGATCTATGAGGGAACAAATGCATAGAAAGGTTTCTGGCACTACTTTATATGAAGTGGAGATTAATTAATGCTAAATTACAATGGAATTCCTATAGAATTATCCAGTATGCAGTCCCCAGAATAACAAAGGAATTCAACATGATTAATGTTTTGAATACTGAAGGAAGTCAGAATGATTTGCCACTTATTACAAAGTGCTGCCAGATTTCTTAAAACAGCTTTGCCTGACCCAGGATATTACAATCTCCAATGCAATCAGCTCTTTGGAGTTCACCAGTTTGACAGGAGCACTGTTCCCAGCCAGCTCAGTATTGGCTCCATCTCTCCCACTTCCCCCTTTCTTCCTCCCCTCCCTTCCCCTCCCTCTCCCATTCCCTGTAACCACCCCCACTATTTCCAGGCATGTGTAGTGTTATCTGAAAGGAAAAATTCTGAAACCCCTGACAAAAGTCAGAGCCCAGCTGGCCAACCTGTTCTGCTTGGAGGAGTCAGTCAGAGGCAGTGGGACTAAAGAAGCCACCTTGAGAAAAATAAATAAATAAGAAAAAGAATCAGGTTCATAAATACCAGCCAGTTGAAGCTCGAGGGTGACTTTTTTTTTGTTGTTTTGAAAAATCTCTGTCTTGTGAGTCATTTGTGGGCTATAGGTGTTTAAAGCATTTATATGGGGAGAAAGACAGATTGATGTCTTCAGCGCAGCCTGCACACTATGGGTCTAAAGAGAGGTCACAAGGATGACAAGAATACCCAGCTTAAAACGACAGAGATGGCGCCAACATGCATTTAAGTAGAGACTGAGAGTCCAGGATTCCTGGACATCATAAAGAATCTATTATCATTGTGGTCACTTTCAGCAAGACTGATTTCATTACCATCTGTCTTCATCCACTGATGCTCAGCGAATAAATATTAAATATGGAACTTTTCCTGGATTCAAGTCACAGAAGGCAGAGAAGGGAAGGTTTCTGTAACCATGTGATCCCCAGAGCACCTTAGGCCAGGGGGAAGAGGTGGAGATGGGGGAAGGGAAGTGAGGAGGGGGAGGGGGAGGGGGACGGGAAGAGGGGAGGGAGGTGGGTAGCCCAGTGGAGTAAGAGGAGATCATTAGCTCTGCTGAGTCGAAAATAAGGGTTCAGTTCTCGGTTGAGTAATAATTCTCTTTTCAAGGTGGGCAATATTTAAGCAATCATCTCTTGAAAATTGGTCATTACCACCAGCTAATAACCGATTTGTTAGTTAATAGCTCAAGGTGAAGCCAAGGGCAGCAAATGCTCTGGCATACCATTCTACGACGGCAGTATTAGCAGATTTCAAGGGCATTATTGCTATTATAAACCATGTTCATTGATTTATAACAACACTAATATGTTTTATAAAAGAGTGAGTGCAATGTCCTAGAAAAATTCATCATTTTTTGATACTTTGCCATTGATTGTCCACCACCCCACGTCTAAAAGAGACACCATGAGGCCTGGTGCTGGACAGCTGTAAAAATTTGCAGCTACCCAGGGACTATTAGGGCAAGGAGGGTAGGATGGAGGTGTGGGGTAGAGGATCTAGTACAGGGAGGAGAGATGGAGAAAGAAACAGAGACAGAGACAGAGAAGGAGACAGAGAGAGACAAGGAGATGAGAAAGAAAGAGAGAGGGAGAGAGACAGACAGACAGAGAGGGAGAGAGTTCCTTGGCAAGATCCAAATTCTCCTAAATTACAGGCCAGCTTAGTGGTACTGAATCCATGAACAAATTTATGTTTCATGGCAAATCTTAGAGTTTTTCTGGCAGCTACCTGGAAAGTCCCAAATCTCAATTACCACCCCTCCCATTATCACAGTAAAGCCTCTATCCTACCCCTAGTTGGACTTGGAAGCTTTTTCTCCTTCCTTTCACTCCTCGAGGGTGCCAAATGAAACACAGAATCTATGACCCATAGCAAAGGAAAAAAAGCTGGGGAAGGAGGAGGTGAGAACACTCTTTTGACAGAAGCTAAGGATACAAAGCTTGAGAAATCCTGGCTTTCCTTTGGGTTTTTGTTTTAGTTTGAATGAGCTGAATAAAGCCACTGAAATAATTTAACTATAGATATGTGTTTGGGTCTTTATCATGACAAATTTAAAAAAACCTATTTATATTAGGAAACTTAAAACTCCTATGTGTCTAAAGGTCTTAAAAATTAAATCAGAGTGGAACCAAAAGAAATAAGTCATTGGGACTGATGGAAAGAAAGTCATTAGGAATGTTAGATACTTACCCTCAACTTTTTATGTTCTATTGACTTTTGTTTCAACGGGAATCTGTGTTTGGGAAAACTCTAGCTATTGGAGCTAGTTGTTTACGTATTAGAGCTTCCTGAGATGGAGAACAGCAGGAGGTGGTGACATCTAAAACAGAACCACTGTTATTCTGGACAGGCCAATGTACAAGTTATTGGCCAAGTACAGTTTCTGTTGCCTTTCATAATGAGATGAAGCTCAATGAGTTAGACAGGCAGGCGTATATATATGTTACTACTGAATTAAAGCCACTGCTAATATTATGTCACAAATTGGCTAAAGTCCAACATTTATATTTGTGAAATCAACAATTCTGTGATCATCTAACATTATCCAGCTAATGTTTAGAATGAATCTTTTATCAAGTTGTTCCCCTTTTTAAATAGTCATTTTGGGTAAAGATGAGACTAGCCAGCTCATGTCAACATCAGTCAGTTCAGATCTTAATTAAAATGTATACAATAACATCTCAGATGCCCTATGCTAAAATCTAAAAATTAAGTAGTACCAGTTAAAGTATATATCAATTTAAAATCAGAAGCAAAGACTATATCAGTCATTTGATTGTAATTTAAGAAATTAGGATGCATATTCTAACAGTATGATCCACCCCTTCAAGAAAATTACTAGAATTGTCATCATCATCATCAACACAGCTAACATTTAAATAGTGCTTACTATGTTCCAGGCACTGTGATAAGCACTTTATAATTAATATCTCTTTTGTTATACCCCTATTCTAACAGGTCATAAAATTCTTAATAACAAATGATTGGGTCCTAACTTTACTCTCCAGGTCTAACTTTCAGGGAGAAAAGTTTCCCTTTGGCAAACCCCCATTTCCACTTCTGGAACCCTTTGCCCTTTTCTTGGCAGTTCTGCCAAGTCCCTGATCCCTGGCTGCCCAAGGCCTATAACCCTCACCTCTTGTGACTATAAAAGACTTAGATGAAAAAAAAATTTTTTAAGACTTAGATTTTCCCTCAAGGAAGTTCCCTACCTTCCAAACCTACCTGCCTGCACATGTTCTCTGTTTAGATTTCATAAGATCTTAATAACGCATATTAATAGGCTAATACATTACTACTCTTGGGTGACATACTTTCATTTTTACAGGAGCATTCTAAAAATACTGCTTTAATCCAAATGACTGATTCAAACAGTGGGTATTTGAAACATCATGGCAGCTTAGGGATGGGGGTGGGGAAGCAGGGTAAGACATCTATCAAAATTATTTGATACAGGCTTACCCTTTTTCAATTACAGGACCTCAAAGATGGAAAGGACCTAAAAGGTCATCATCTCATCCCATCTGTTACTAAAAGGAATCCCCTCTACAACAAAAATGAGAAGAGAATATCCAGTCTTCACTTGAAGACCTCAAGTTATAGGTAAGCCCCTATCTACTTAGGTAATTCATTCTACTTTTGGGTAGCTCTAATTATTAGAAAGTTTGGGGGGGGGGGTTCTGTTACATCAAGCCTAAATGTATTTTTTGCAACTTCTACCCAGTGCTCCTATGTCTATCTTCAAGTCTAAGAAAAAGAGATCTGAATCCTGCTTTACCCAAACACAGGTAAATATATAGCTCATCCAAATAGCCTGAAGAATTGTAAATAAGCTGATTCTCTTGCCAAGTCAGACACAAATTGGTAACTGGATGGAAAAAAACCAGTCTTTCTAATTCCACAGTCTTACCAATGCCAAGTCCTGCAGATTCTACCTTCACGTCATTTCTTCATTCCCCCCTTTTCACTCTGACTCTGCCACCTCACTAATGTGGGTCCATATCATCCTATACTTGGACTATTACAGTAGCCTTCTGCTTGGTCTCCCTGCCTCATGGCTCTCCCCACACCAGCCCATCCTCCACCCAGCTGTCAAAGTCATCTTCCTAAATCATGGGTCTGACCACGTCATCATCCTCTTCAATAAGCTCCAGCACCTCCTCATTACCTCCAGAATCAAACATGAAACCCTCTATTTAAAACACTTCATAACCTGGTCCCTTCCTTCCAAGACTTCTTTCAGTTTACTCCTCTCCACATACTCTATGATCCATTGACAGTGACCCACTTAGTGTTCCTCCCACAAGAAATACCTCCTCACTCCATTTATTTTCTCTGGCTGTTCCACATATACTCTCCCTCCTCATCTCTGTCTCCTGGCTTTCCTGACTTCCTTCAAATCTCAATTAAAATCTCAGCTTCAGCCCAAAGCCTTTCCTCATCCTCCCTAATACTAATGCCTTCCCTCTGAGATATTTTCCAATTTGTCATTTATCTATATGTATGTGTGTGTGTGCATGTATATGTTTATGTATATGCATGGCTATATGTATGTGTCCTGTTTATACATAATGTTTGTATGTTATCTCCCTCATTAGACTGTGAGCTTGTGTGTATAAGGACTGTTTTCACCTTTCCTTTGTATCTCCAGTATTCAGCATAGTTCCTTGCATATACTAAAAGTTTAATAAATACTTGACTACTTGTCAATTTGGCCCATAGTGAGCCTTTAATAAATGTTTGTTGACTGAGCATCCCAGATGATCTGAAAGGTGATGAAGTTGTGTATGTGTGTGTGTGTGTGTTGTTATCTAGCCCTACAGTTTCATTAGTATAGGGCAGTGGTTCTCAACCTTCCTAATCCTGTGATCCTTTAATACAGTTCTTCATGTTGTAGTGACCCCCAACCATAAAATTATTTTTGTTGCTACTTCATAACTGTAACTTCGCTACTGTTATGAATCGTAACATAAATATCTGATATGCAGGATGTATTTTCATTGTTACAAAATGAACATAACGCACAGGTTGAGAACTGCTGGTATAGGGAATTTACAGTGAGGAAACTTTCTATCATGGCAGAGAAGCAATTGTTTGAGAGAATATCTAGGGCACTGAAAGGGTAATTAATTTGCTGAGGGGTCAACCAGTTGGTACGAGTTAGAGTCAGGACCAGAACCAAAGTCTTGCTAACTCCAAGACCAGGTCACTATCCACTATTCTAGTCGCCTCTATTTGGCAATTAATCAATATATGTCACTATCAATCACTTTCAGATATTAACTAGAATTTTAAAAAAATTAGTCTCCAGCTTCCTTCAGGTGCTGGAATCTAGAAAGCTATTTAATAGCACTCCAAGAAAAGTATGCATTTGTCCAAGTCAAAATATAGAGGATCTCTCAAGCAAATAATCCCGAATTGGACATGCAAAAAGAAGGATGCAAATGTCGCCTCAGAGAAATGCCATGTTATTTATTCCCCCTCTCTATCATAAAAGAGTCATAGCATCTTTATTGTCATGTGATCAGGAAGTGGTTTTTATCCAAGGCATGTACAAAACCAAACTATCAGATACACAAAGTCTGCCTCTGCTAACCCAAAATTTTCACTTTCAGACTCTATCATCTTGACCTTGGCCAACATTCAAGATCAAGTTACTAAGTTTTTAAAGCAATTAGTTTTCTTCTAGCAGAAGGAAGACATGTTTAAGGGTGATCTTTACCTGAAGCCCTGAGAAATCAGAATTATGGGCTTATTCTCCATACCAGGTTGTTGCCTACTAAACACCAGGATAGAGGGTTCTGGCCAAATGAGGCTACTTTCCCAAAGCTTTCTCTGTGTATTCCTACTTTTGAAACTGAAATGATGCTACCCTTATGGAGACATGGTCTTGGGTTTCCCTAAGCCTTTGGAAGGAAATCCCCAATTTGGGATCCCAAAGGCACGTCAAGTCAAGCCAACAAGCATTTATTAAGCATTTATTATGTGTAAGGTGCAATGCTAAATGCTAGGAATACAAAAACAAATAGAAAAAAAATGTGCCTGGTCTCAAGGAGCTTAAATTATACTAGGGGAAGATAATATATAAAAGGGAACCAAAAATGAGAAGAGGAAGGGAGGAAAGGTATTGACATAAGAGGAAATTCAGTCAAGAGAAGAGCTAGGAAGGAATGAAGGAATAGGGAAATCCCTTAAATGTAGGTTCTGAGATGAACTGACCAATCAGAGGAGAAGGGGCAAAAGAGCATTCCAGCCAAGGAGGCTGCTAATGATAGAGAAATTGTTGCTATTGTTACTATTATTGTTGGTCCTTCATCCTCAAAGAGGACCAATGACATCACAAGGGTGACGTCTTGACTTGTGTGTGGATTAGATTTAAGGGAGACAGAGCAGTTCAAAGTCATCAGTCTCACTCTCTTCTCCAGAGTCATCAAAGGCCAATGGAGAAACACAAAGAATGAGGAGCAGAGCTGGGAGAGGAAAGAGGGTTTTTGCTGTTAATGATATAGTTCCTTCCATTTACTTTAAATTTCTAAGAAATGATTTTTCTAAGGAATATTCCAACTCCAAAAAATAATGCAAAAAAGGAGCCATAAATATATCCCCCTGTGAGATTATATGGTATTCGCACCTCCCATAAACAAGAAGAAAAAAGGTCTCAACAACAGTACAATCTCTTTAGAAAACTATTTTCCTCTTTCCATGATGGAGTTGCAGGTAGAGCTTTGCTGGATACTCTATCATTCATCTAAAGAAGGTTCTCAACCTTCCTAATGCCACGACCCTTTAATACTTGTGTGTGGGCATATCTGCATGTGAGCAGACCTGCCTGGAGATGGATAGAGGAGCAGTGTCTCAGTTCCTAAGATCATCAGAAATATGTATTTTCCAATGGTCTTAGGAGACCCCTGTGACCCTGTGAAAGGGTCGTTCAACCCCCAAAGGGCTCACAACCCACAAGTTGAGAACTGCTGATCTAAAGGTTTTAGTTGGTCCTTAGACTTCTTTTGTTGGTAGATTGGTGGAATTATGACTCACAGGATTGAATCCAATCCAGTTGAAACCAATTGAATCCAAAAGATTCTCAAAATATTTTTAGCTCATAAACCACCTAAGTCCAGTAACAGAATATCTCCCTCACTAGGTGCTGTAGAAATTTCTGAGGAAAACAGGATTAGATACCAATAAGATAATGTCTAGTTTATTTAATAAAATAATTACTGTCACCTTAAAATTATTCATTTACACTAGAAACCAAAGTGTAGTCACTCTCCTATTATAAACATTAACAATTCAAGAGATGAGAAATAGTGTGGCAAAGGGAAGACATAGCTTCAGAACCAGAAAGATCTGGGTTCAAGTCCTTTCTCTGGCACATACTAGCTGTATGACATTGGACATGGTGCTTTTCAGTGGTCTAGAACAGAGGTCAGCAAACTGGCCTGAAATCCAAATCTAACCTGCTGTTGGTTTTTATATAGTATGGGAGCTAAGAATGATAACTTGCAGGCTAAGTAAAAACCAGCCATAGTTTGCTGGTCCCTGCTCTAGAGAATTCTCTAAGGTTGTAATTTTCAGAGAAAGTGCCAGTTTGTATTGGTAGGAAGAATTCTCCTCCAGGAGTTCCATATACCATATAGGTCTACTCCATATAGTCACTGAGAGTGAGAGAGAGAGAGAGAGAGAGAGAGAGAGAGAGAGAGAGAGAGAGAGAGAGAGAGAGAGAGAGAGAGAGAGAGAGAGAGAGAGAGAGAGAGAGAGAGAGAGGAAGATGCAAAGGAGAGAAGAAACGTAGAAAAGATCAGTGGTTCTGGGAACTAGACCTATGATTTCCTCTGTGTGTGTGTGTGTGCATGAACATACACATGAGAAAGATTGTGTGTATACACTCTTAAAGAGCATCAAGCTATGATTTAAGTCCAATTTAAAGTTCATTCTGCCATCTTTCATCCCAGTTTATAAAAATTTCCCAACAGCAATATCTTTTGTGATTTTTATCCAATTTCATTGCAATTCAGTGAAATTTTGTCAGAAAAATTGGATAAAAATCACAAAAGATTATATATGTGTGTGTGTGTATACATACGGCAGAATAAAATCACTATTCACCTCAACACTCATTACTTAATCAGCCCTGACTTAAGAGAGTCAGTGCTAGTTTTATAAACTATAGACATCACTTAAGGGTCAGCTAATCAGCTTAGTTCAGTAGACAATTATTGCTGATTGAAAATGATATATCAAACTAATTTTTTAGTTCTATCCACCCACAAAAAATATTATTGAAATTGGATGAAATTCATAAAAGATACATCTATTATTCTTATCAACTAGTATAAAAATGGCAGAATGAATTTTGAATTGAACTTAAGTTGTAGCTTGATATCTTTAGGAGGATGTCAAATTTGACAAAATCAAGTGACTCCTTTAAAACTTAAAGAAGAAATAGCAGATAGTCAATGGAAACTTATGGCAGAGTTGGAATAGAGACTTCTTTCTTTGGGCAACTGAAGAGAACAACAGATAAGAAGAAATTCCAATATGTCACATGCTGAGAACGTACGGCACTGCTTCTATGGACTGCTAGCCAGTCTTTCTTTCACTCATTCACTTAAGAAATTATTATTAACATCATGTGGAGAAAGAGAACTGTGCTAGATACTTGGGGAGATGCATATGAGTCATCTGCATTAATTCACTAATTAAAGGATAAACTTGATAATGATCCAGAAGTGTGGAAAGATAGTTTTAGTTCCACCTTCTCTACAACAAAGATATCAAAGTCCTGGCCCACAGGCACAAGTGGTCTATAAAACTACCAAGTGCACAAGGGAACTAGATTAAAATATAACTGGAAAATATTTAACAAAATTAATAAAAAATACAACATAGATGATGTTAATTTGTGGTCTTCTTAGTTAATATTCAGCCTTCAGGGATCCATTTCTATTTGCATCTGACTCTATTACTCTACAAAACCTGCCCTGTCTATTCCATTTCACCACTTTTACTTGCTCTGGTTGCCAAGACCATTTATAGTCCATAGAATGCAATCCAAGACCCTTTCCAACGCTGAATCAATGTTTCATTATGTGGTGAAATATGAAATTTTATCATTATTTGTCTCAGGTGCAGGTCTCCTCAACTAGACTTGAAGCTCCCTGAAGACAGGGATCATGTCTTTTGTCTCTCTCCATACCTCCCCAAACCCAAGAACCTGTCCCGGGCAATCATTTCCCTATGACAGACAAAGGCATGGTCAAGGACAGTGAAAGAGCTTTATAATCTTGACACACAGGACCAACCTTAAAAAAATGGTTAGATTGTAAAAAAAAGTTTGCTATATAGAACAAAGTTTAAGGGGATATAATTGGACCCATGTTGTCCTTAACTATGTAGAATACATCAGGTAATAATAGTATAATATATATAGTATATAATATAATAATATAATATAATATAGTATATAATAAAATAATATAATAATATAATAGTATAATAATAATAATAATAAAATCCCTACTGTATCCCTATAGTAGCCAGTTAACAATAAATCATATTTTCCTTACAAGAGGTACATAGTGAAAGTATTGTTATTCCCATTTCATAGATACAGAAACTGAGACCCGGAGGGATGAAATAATTTGCTCAAGCTAATAAGGAGCAAAACTGGATCTCTTCCCCAGATCTCCTGACTCTAATACCAGCACTCTTGGAGTTGCCTTTATGAATTTAAAATTTTGTATTAACATCCTAACTACCAGAAATGATATGAAAAATGGAGTTGGATAGACATGTGCATATGTTAGCTAGCATTAATATCATGTTTTAAAGTTTAAAAAGCACCTTGCATGTTGTCTCATTTGAGCCTCACAACTTTGTGAAGTACACATTAGTATTATGCTCATTTTACCAATAAATAAACTGAGGCTAGAGAGGTTAAATGACTTGCCCAGGATCACATAGGAACTGTATGAGGTAGGATTCAAGCTTCCTATCACCTAGAAGCCTCAATGTATACATACATGGCTGTATAGAAATCAAACATAATAAAGATACAATGTGAACATTTCCACCCAGCAATTTTAATGGAAATGAGCCTCTAAATCTGTATAATCCTACCAAGAAAAATGGAGCAATTTTCCCATTTCAGTTACCTAATGGACTAGATAAACATTTTCCTTTGTCTTGGAAGATGAACAAGAAGCAAAAAGGATAATCCTGGCTTATTAATGATGTTATCTTCTGCTGGCTGGTTCCTTGAAGCATATACCTCCAATAATCCGAGAGACTCTTAGTGATTTCGGTTCTTAAGAATATGGAAAGGAGGGGTAGCTAGATGGTGCAGTGAATAGAGCACCGGCCCTGGAGTCAGGAGGACCTGAGTTCAAATATGACCTCAGACACTTGACACACTTACTAGCTGAGTGACTTTGGGCAAGTCACAACCCCAATTGCCCTCCAAAAAGCAAAAAAAAAAAAATATGTAAAGCAAGTGAAAGAGGTACACAGGGAAAATACAGCACATATTTTCAGACCATTGCTATATATTATTCAGTGATGCTGATTTTTTCCTCTTCTTTGGGGGAATTTTTGGTCTTTAAAAATTATTTGTCACATGGGTTCTCTAGAAACAGTAGGGATACTGGGAGAAATCAGGGTGGTGTAAAACAGAAAATGGCATCAATAAAATCTCATTTTTAAAAAATAAAGGAGGTCAGAGCATATTAAACATATTACCCAGAAAGGTGTAACAGGAAACCACAGACTAAGACTCTACCCATCACCTCAACAGGAGAACCTTGAGGAAACACATTACAATATGCTGTCAGAAGTGATGTTCCCCACCCAGAGTCAAGTATGATAGATATCACTTTACATTTAGCCTGCCTGATGTGGTCACATGAAGGACCACAGAAAGGGCTATTAACCTTCATTCTTATCCCCAACGGAAACCTCTCCAGCTCAACAGTTATCCTCGAGAAGTTGGCTTTTTGGCAAGATCACAGCAATGATCTGGGTATATATGAGCCAAGTGAATCTTTCAGTAGAACCAGAAAAAAGGGGGAAAGAACTAGTCAGAATCATGTAGTAGTTTCCACCATAAAACTGCCACACAGAGAGCAAAATTTTTCATGGATAATACCAAAATGTGCACCATTGCTGTGTTCTGTTATTGGAGCAAAGCCTTTGTTATAGAATCAGAGGAGTTGAAGCTAAAAGAGACCTTATGAATTATCTAGTGCAGTTAGTTCCCTTATTTTGCAGCAGGAGGCCCAGGGATGGTTGATAATTTGCCCAAGGTCACACAGGTATTATGTAGCATATCTCTGATTCAAAACCAAATCCTCCAATTCTAGATCCAGGTCAATATACTAACAGTCAAGGGGAACTGGTTGAATAAAACTAGAAAGTTATTTGGAAGACTCAAAGTCTGAATGTGGTTTCAGCATAGCCCTGAGCTGGCTTCAGCACTCTACAAAATGAATAAGCAGTGGTTAGGTATACAGGGATGTGAAACTGGAAGTAGGCATCATAATGGCAACACTTATCCATATTCTCAGCAAGGATTCTTAACCCGGGATCCGAGGAATCCATGGATAGATTTCAGGGAGTTCATGCAGTGGAATGGGGAAAAAAAAGACATCTTTATTTCAATAAAATCACTTTCCTTTACAATCCTATGTGTTTTATATTATGCATTTTAAAATAATTATTTCAGAAAGGGGTCCATGCACAGGCTGATATCAGCTCATACAGGTTCATTATTAAAGTCAATTATTAAATTTTCAGTGTGAGCATTTGCACCTCAGAAGTCAGCAAATGCTACAAATTGGGACGTGATTGGTTTTGTTGATTATCTATGCATAAGAAAGTGATAGAGGACATGTTAATAATGTAGATTAATAAAAGTGTTTTGCATACATTCCCTACCTCCTTCCCCCTCCAAGAGTTGGTTGTTAAACATTTACCAGCATACCACTGAGTCCATGACATAAAAAAGGGTTAATAAGCTCTGGCCAATGGAAATAGTATCAGGTAGTAATTTACCTTTGGTGGAACATTGAATTTACCCAGCCATTCTGTAAAGCAATTTGGAATTCTCGAAAAGTCACTAAATTGAACATATTTTTTAACTTGGCAAGATCAATACCAAGCCTCCCCAAAGAGATCAAATAAAGAGGAAAGGACTCAAAAAAATATTTATAGCAGCTCTTTTTGTTGTAGCAGAGAACTGGGAGCTATAGGAATGCCCACCATCTGGGGAATGGCTAAACACATTCTGACTATATGAATATAATGGAATAAACCGAGGGTAGAAAAGTTACGTGACTTGTCCAAGGTAGTGTAGACAGTTGATGACAAGATTGGGATTTGAACCCAACAGGTTCCCAGACTCCATATTCAGTACTTTATCTATGACACTCAGTCATAGTGATGATCCTCTGTTGTTACCTGGATGCCACTCAACTCTGATTATATTTATATGTATCATCATATATTTATATATAATATATTCATGTGGATTATCATATTATTCATATATATCATATATTCATTTGCATTATCAATATGGGAGTATTTGGGCTAATAATTATAATTACCTCCTCTACCTTGACCAGTTACCAAGTTTCTTAAGAATTTCTAAAAATTGTCCAAATTAATCTAGCACCAAACTAACATAACAGTTAGGAACCATCTTCTTAACTATGGACTATTTAATTAAGACATAAGTATAAAACAATAGAGAAACGAATCTCAACACTCATTTTTAAATGAATGTACATCATCCCCAATTCTCTGCGCCACCAAAAAAAAAGTAGCCTGGGATATCAGCTTCTCCATGACTCATGACTGAAATGGGGATTATAGAAGAGAGAGTGCGTGTTCCAATTCCTATAGCAGTCTTACTAATAGTTACTCAGCTCCAATCACTCTGCATCTAAATCTCTACATGGCATGTCTTACTGCCTCCCTGTCTTCCCTCCTTGTTTCATGCCAGAAGTCTTGCATTCTTGGATGCCCATAACTGCAATCTCCCGATCAGATTCATTGAATGAATCATCCATTCACAAGGGACAATCATTCACTGCCCATCATTTATGTTCTACATACTAGCTTTTCCTCCTACTCAGACTTCCCATCAGCCTCACCCTGGGCCCAGGTACTCAGTTATATAGGAATTAAATTCCTGAACTTCAGTCAGGAAGCCCCTTGAAAATGATAGCCTCATAGGAAATGCATACCTCTGTTACACTATACCAGTAGCCTGGCCCATAATGAAAAATTATAGATTGTGACCAACAGTTCCACAATTCTAAAACATCTTTGAGTGCCTTCCAAACTCCCAGGAAGATGCTTTCTTTCCCTTTAATTTATTTGTATTTCTTGTGTTAATCAAATCTAGAATAGTTTGATATACTTAGCATTTTTTAATTATTATGACTTGTTTATTTCAAAAGACAATTTGGGAAAAGCAGTGACCTTAATGTCTTCCCCACTAAAAATATTACTGAATTTTCTTGCTAACTCCTGGTCATTCCTAAATACATCCTTTTTTTTTTTTGGAGAGAGGAAGACAAAGCAATTACAGTTCAGTTGCTTGCACAAGGTCACACAGCTAATAAGTGTGTGAAGTGTCTGAGGCCTGATTTGAACTCAGGTCCTCCTTTGTCAAGGGCCCATGCTCTACTCACTGCACCACCTAACTGCCCCGTAAGTATGCCTTTTGCAGTATGATTAACAAGTACTTTAACTGATTCTCTAACTGGCTTTCTGCTATCAGTGTGTTTAAAAATGGTTTAATTACTGGGTTTTTTCTTTTAATTCCTTGCAGAATCTTTTGTGACCCATGTAATTTCTCCAGTGATCCATTCTTTTAGCTATTTCTTCCAGATTAGGCTATTAAAGAGTGCCCCCTACCACAAAACCCTCTTTTAACACTCCCCCCCCACCCCACTCCCATACAGCAACTGGAGTGTATGAGGTTATCAGGGAGGATTGGCACCTCTAGTGTGAGGGCTTGCCGAACCCTTCCAAGGCTGCTTGTTCATGTGTGCTGTCCACCTTCACACAACTCTCACCTGTGGCTCCAAGAAGCTGTAGCATGTGCAGCAGCCACATTCCAGTTAACTTGGCAGACAGGCTAATAAACCAGGTTAAGAATAACCCACAGTCTATGAGCAGAAGGGCTCATACGTCCAAACAGGTAGATGAGAACAATTGGTTCCAATAGCCATGAAGACAGCTGAAGCAGGCTCTGTGGAGTACTTAAAGCTTGATCAGACATCACCAAGGTCATCCACTGCATCCCAGGCCATTCCCAGTCATCTTGTCAATGTCTTGCCACTGGACTTTTATGGCTCTGGAAGAGAAAGTGGAGCTGACAACTTTGCAGAATTCTACCTTGCTAAAATCTAATTCACATGAAAATCGAGACACCACTCGATGATGTCATTGTTCCTCTTCAAAAATGAAGGATGAACAACTACAACAGTGCAGCAACTACTATAGGAAAATGGAGAAGGCAAATATATTACGTGAATCACCACTGCAAACATTATTTTGTTCCTTTGTCTTTCCCACCGAAAAGAAAATCCTCAAAACAGAAAAAAATAAATAATGCAAAAGCAAAATAAAGCAAACAAAAAAACCCAGAAAGAATTAGTTGTAAGTTTGTGGTTTTATTGGTCTTCTTAGAATTTACTGCAGTGCCAGAAATTAATTTATGGATAATAGCAAACATGGTATCACAACAAACTCCATGTGAAGAAAAAGAAAACACCTCAAGAATGTTCTAATTGGCAAAGCAACTTCTTCTGTGGTTGGGACAGCCAAAAAAGAGGGTGAGTTTTACATACCAGCTTTGGAAAGCATTATTGTTTTGCAAATTATGAGACAATATGATATTGTCTTTCCAAATGTTCTTTCCATTTATTCCCTTCCCCTGTGCTCGCTGTCCTCCAGGAATCTAACTAATGTATGGGGGGACCCAATTCTCTCCTGGTACAGAGAGATGTACTTTTTTCTACTCCGCTTTGTTCATTCTCTTCTTTTGAAAGGGGACTGTTGTGTGTTTTCCATTTTGCAGCCTCTCTGACAAGTATGATTACTGATGTTTATGATAAAAATATGCTACATATTATTGTCATATGGTTTTAGGCTTGGTTGGGATAACAGCGAGGAATCCAGAAATGACACCCAGCTTTTCAAAAATGAAATACTCACTTTGAGTTCTCAGCCTTAGTTGCTATGAGCTACACACAGCTTGGGTTTGGACAGGGTGGGGTTTGTAAAAGTACTATCGTCAGCCACTCACCTCACCACCCCAGCCGTCCTTCATACTACAGTCATCTTCATATTACAGAGGTGCTATGGGCTAAAGCAGTCATTACTTCAAGTATGTAATGCCAAAGAGCACAACCTAGATGTAAGTCAGGGGGAACAGAGTTCAAATCCCACCTCCAATACTTAAAAAGCTGAGTGACCATGAGTAAGTCATTTTACCTCTCTAAGCATCCATTTCCCTCATCTATCTAATGGTGATGATTATGACACCTACCTCATAGGGTTGTGATGAGGAAAGTGCTTTGTAAATCTTAAAAGGGCTATAACAATGTCATTTATTGTTATTGCTGTTATTGTTATTATTATTATTATTAGTGCTAATTATATAACAAGATATTCTCAATATAACCCTCTCCAGATGTTAGGTAGCCCAAGATGAGCAGAAGCTTGCTTATCAATAGTGCCAATAATGTCTTGTCAGAAAAAAATTTTATATTATCCTGGTACACCACTAACCCAGTCTCATGATCTTCATGAGAAAGAGGGTCTATCTCTGCTTCAATCACTTGATCATATGAACCGAGGTATGAGTTCATAGGGTTAAGCAGGGCCAACAGCCTGGACAAAATCTAAAAGTTCAGGTGAGTGTTGATCTAAGTTCAGAGCAGGCAATAGTTTAGGTGTCTAAGAAGTCAAGAAAGGTTTGAAAAGATATTAAAAGTTAAGGTAGGCAAGAAGTGCTAATCTAGGATGTAATGCAGATTATGGCCACATCACTAATGAAGAGAGACATCAAATCAGTCTGATACATGGACAAAGGCGCTTTGCCATCTGGTCTCTTGTGCTTCTTTCTGAGGCTGAAAGTGAGTTCAGTAGGCAGGTACTGCAGGTACACACTGGTTCTGGCCAGAACAGGGGTAGACTGAGAGCCTCATCACCTTCTCCTTAGATAACTTTGTTGAACTACATTTATCAGTCTTTGCCTCATTCTTCCAGTGTCAGTCTTTGGGGAAGAAAAAAACTATCATTCTCCTACTTCCCAAGAGTGGGTTGTTTGAAGAAGAAAAATAATTCAGTTTTATTTTCTCTGTAGTTATCAAGCATTAGTGGTCTTAGTAAAGTTTCTAATAAGAGAGAATTGTGGAATCTAAATGACCTCTTCTCTCTCCTGGTACTGTCTTTAGGCAATAATGAAGTTCCTGGCTCTGAGCCTTCCATCTAGGGTTCTTTGGGTTTCCTGAACACTGTTTCCTTGGCCTTTGTTCCTCTCCATTGCACTCTTGCTGTCAATTAGTTAACTTTGCAAACCACCCAGATTTTGGAACATTGGAAGCCTTGGGCAGACTCCCCATTGCTTGAACAGAATGTGTGACATGTCTTTATTTTCTATTCTAGAGGACTGGAAAATCAAAACTGCTGGCTTATATTATCAGCTCCACTGCTGATTTGATGTGTCATCAGTTAACAACTAAACCTCATTTTAACTGTGTCCAAAACAAGGTTTCCAGGAGACCCAGTGTTTAATAACCACAAAGGACTCAGTCTTCCTCTGACAATTTATCTTGGACAACCAAATTCAATGGCCTTGAGATCAAACTACAAGAAAAGTAAATGGCCCTTGACTTCACATGTAATCCTGCCCTAACTATTAACAAAAGCCACAGAAGTCTTTGGATTGACTATAGGTAGATCAAAAAAATCGATCAACAAATTTTTTTAAGCTCCAACTGTATGCCAGACACTGAGTTAGGTTCTAGAAATACACGTACCGAAAAATAAAACAATGCATAATCTCAAAAAGCTTACATTTTATCAGGAAAGACAAGATGCCCATATATTGGTATACAGAAAATAACCAATATGACAAAATGAATAACAAAACAGTTGTACAGGGTAAGTTCTAATAGTTGTGGGTACCAGGAAAGTCTCCATGCAGTACCTGAATTGCATCTTGAAGGAAGAGAAGGCTTCTACAAAGCAGAGGAAAGACTTGAGTGCATTTCACAAATGGGGGATGGAAGGCTTTAAGGCAGGAGATGGAGTACCATGTGTAAGGAGCAAAGAGAAGGCCAATTGGCTGAATTATAGACTAAGGGCTCTAAAATAATGTATAATGGTGCTAAAAAGATAGGTTGCAGTCAAGGTGTTCAGACTTTATCCAACAAGAAAAAGGGAGGGGCGGTTAGGTGGCGCAGTGAGCAGAGCACCGGCCCTGGAGTCAGGAGTACCTGAGTTCAAATCCGGCCTCAGACACTTAACACAAAAAAAGCTAGCCATGTGACCTTGGGCAAGTCACTTAACCCCAACTGCCCTCCAAAAAGCAAAAAAAAAAAAAAAAAAGAAAAAGGGAGGCACTGAAATTTATTGAGTAGGGAAGCATTTGTTCAGGTGGACACTTAAGGAAAATCACTTTGGCAGCTCTTTGAAGTATGGGAATCCAATTAGAAAGCCATTGTAACAATCCACACAAGAGTTACTAAGGGCCTACACTAATATAGTGGCTATAGTAAAGCAAAAAAAGAACCAAATTAAAGAGATGTTGCAGACATAAAAATGGCAAGATTTATTAATTGATTGGATTGGGGTGAACAGTGAAGGAGAGGGAGAAGTTGAGGATAATACCAAGGTTATAAATCTGGAAGATGAAAAAATAGTGGTACCCTTGACAGAAAGGGGGGAGGAAGATACTTGGGAGAACAATAATGGGTTCTATTTTGACATATTAAGCTTAAGATATCTCCAGGACAGCCAGTTTGAAATATCTAATGATCAGCTCTAGTGTAGCCAACAGGCCTCAAACCCACTGTTGACTTAGAGGGAGGTCTGCCCCAAAAATGTGAAGATTTCCCAAGGCAGTGGATGAGTACAATTTGTTCCAACAGCCATGAAGGCAGCTGAAGCAGGTGTGATGGAGTATGTAGTGCTTTGTCAAGCATCAAAGACACCAGTGTCATCTAGTGTGACCCAGGCCATAGCAAATTGTCTCGACTTTTATGTTTTTTTAAATTCTGAACTGAAGAAATAAAACAAGCATTTCTATAACATAGTGAAATAGAAAAAAAAAAGACAATTGTACATGAAACCAAAAATCTGTTATACACAACTTCCTTTTAAACATACAATAAAGTTATCATGTAACTTTCTTTTTTTTTCCTTTCTCTCTGTCCTTAAGAAAGCTGCCAGTAAACACAAATACATATGTGTATGTACGTGTGTATGTATGTATATATTTATGTGTGTAGTTATTGTATGTATATGTATATATGTAAAACCATTCTAAACATATTTCTATTTATCAGTTCTTTCTCTTGATGCAGATAGCGTCTCCCTTCATAGCTCCTTTATAGTTAATTTGGGTATTTATAGTAGACAAAATGACTTAGTCACTCAAGTTGTTCTTAAAATGACATTGCTGTTACTGTATACAACATTTTCTTGGTTAAGTTCATTTTGCTCTTCATTATTTCATACAAATCTATCATTGGTTTTATAAGATCACTGAGCTCATTCTTTTTTATAGCACAGTAGTATTCCATCATGATCATATACCACAGCTTGTTCAGTCATTCCCCAATTGATGGGCATCCCTGCAATTTCCAGTTTTTTGCCGCCACAAAGAAAGCTGCTATAAACACTTTAAAATATATAGGTTTTTTTTTTCTTTTTTCCCTAATCATGTTGGGAAACAGACCTAGTAGTGGCATTACTGGGTCAAAGGATGTAGGCAGTCTAATAACTCTCTGAGCATAATTCCAGGTTGCTATCCAACATGGTTGGATCAGCTCAGAGTTCCACCAACAGTGAATTAGTGTCCCAATTTTTCCATATCCTTCCTATGTTTGCCACTTTTACCTTTGAACATTTCAGCCAATCTGATAGGTATAAAGAGATAACTCAAGGTTGTTTTAATTTACATTTTTATAATCAATCTCTAATGGAGATTTTTGTCTTGCCAAAGGACTTCAATGACTCAGGAAGAGAGAATGAGGCTAACAGTTCTGTGCATCTCTGCCTCACTTAAATTCAATTCACATGCAAGTCACCCATGATGTCACTGGTCCTCTTTGAAAATGAAGAAGATGAACAACCTATGTGGCAAGAGAGCTCAGGTGAAAGTCTTTGACTAGATATATAGATCTGGGAGTCATTTGAAAAGAGATGATGATTAAACCCATTGCTTGAGTAGAATGTGTGACATGTGTGATGAGGTCACCAAGAGAAAATAGGGAGAGAAGATCCGAGTTAGAGCCTTCAGGAAGATTCACAGTTTGGGACCATCAAATGGATAATGAGCCAAGCAAGAAGTCTAAAAAGGAACAGAAGGGCAGGCAGGAGAAGGACTAGGAGAGTCATATCTTGAACATCCAAAGATAAGAGAATATCTAGCAGGAATGAAGCAAGGAGGCCAAAAGGAATGAGGACTTTTAAAAAAAATCAGATTTGATGATTGATTGGTAACTGTGGAGAAAGCAGTTTCAGCTGAATGATGAGGTCAGAAGCCAGAGTGCAAAGGTTTGAGGAATGGAGGCAGTGGGCGTATATCGTGGGGTTTTTCCCTAGAAGTTTAGCTGAGGAAAGGAGAACAGATATAGGATGATAGCTTGAGGGGATGAGAAGGTCTAGTTAAGGTTGGGAGGTTGGGTTTTTTGTTTTGTCTGGGTTTTTTTTTAAGGATATAGAAGACTTGGGCCTGTTCAAAGACAATAAGGAAGGAATAAATAGATAAGGAAAGACTGAAGATTAGAGAGAGAAGATCAATTAGTCAGTCAAAAACAATGAAGCGCTTACTATGTTGGAGAAGATAGGAGCAGATGGAATCTAAGACACATGCAGAAGGATTGGCCTTGACAAGAAGAGTCCCCTCATTATCAGAGCCTGGAGGAAAGAAGAAAAGGTCAGGAGATGTCAAAGGGTTTTGAGATTAATAAAAGGAGAGAATAGAGAGCTCAGAGTGAATCAGTATCATCCCAAAGAGAGAAACCCTGATGTATATCTCTTTGCACTTCCCAATGGCTGACATGATGTTTACATAGACTAGATGGTCAATAAATACTTGATAATGATGATGAAATAATAATTAATGATCATTAAGTCCAACACGTATCACTTGACAGAAGTAGAATAAGAGATGAATGAAAGCAAGTCTTTCTAACGTCAACCCACAGAAACCTGGCAAAGTATGAAGTAGGCAAAGTTTATCTTATTACATTCCCACCTCTCCTTTTGGACCCACTTATCCCTCCAAAGGAAAGTGACAACACATAGGCCACTGTTCTTCTGCCTATTCCATGTGGCCTATAGGAAAGAGCTATGTAGTCAGAGCAGAGGTCCAAATTCTAATCCCAGCTCCAACACTTATTACCTGATGACCTTAACCAAATTACTAAACTTCTCTGAGCCTCAGTTTCCTCATCTGTAAAAGTAGAATCATAGTATTTGTACTATCTATCTCAAAGGGGAGTTGCAAACAAAATGGTTTTTGTACCTTAAAGTACCATTAAAAAATTGTGGTTTTTTTATTGCTCAAAAGGTTCATCTGAGCTCTCAATCTCACCTTGGATGGATAAGAAGAAAGTGAAGAGAGGTGTAATATCTGAGTGTATTTGCTAAAGCCTGCTTGATTTCATCAAAACTGGCAGTTGTCCACAGTTAGTCATGGAAGGAGGTGCGAGCTGGCTTCCACTGTACAGCTGTTGCTATTGAACTACAGAATGTTCAACAAAAGATTTTTTAATTAGGCCACCCAGGCTCTAACAAGCAAAGAGAGTTGCTTTGGAGATGTATTCTCCACATGACAAAGTTAGTTTAAAAATGGAGACAAGAAAGGGCAGTAAGTACCTTAATTTTAGCATCATGGGTTTGTCCAATTTAATGGTAAATAGGGTCTGAAATGTGTAAGACAACCCTAGAATCTCTGTCCTTACTTCAATCCGTCACAGTCTTTACCTATAGTATAATAGCCTGTCCCAAAGAGGTCCACTACTTGGAAATCTTCTCCAGTGGTGGGAGATTGAGGTCAGATGTGAAGGACCAGATAGACAGATTCAAGCTGAGTCATCACTGATCAGATGCCCATTTGGATGCTTTTTCGGTCCTAGCTTCCAAGCAGCACAGGATGTGACCATGAACCACAGAAACACTCTCTCTTCCTCCCCCAACAAAAAAATAAAATAAAATAACCACAGACATGTCACACAAATCCTGGACTAAATGTTCTTATTGAAGGTAGATCAGCCAGGCCAAAAAACAATACCACATGAGAAAGAAGAGGAAATCCTGGTCCACCATTTCTGCTCTACTATAACCATGCCAGAGCTTTCCCACCCAGCACTGTTATTTACACAAGAGTTGGATACACCAGCACTGGAAACAATGACAAACCAGTTCAGATATCTCTTCTTCAACTACTGAATGTGAATGGAGCTCCTGAGACTTATCTCCCAATGGGTAATCCTCATTAATTAGACTCCTCCATCCTGAGCTTGTTTCTAACATACGAACTTATAACCTTCTTCTGGACAACACCAATATCTATTGATACATCTATAGGTATCAATACCTATTTGTTCACATCTAGAAGATAGTATGAAATGATCTTTCCTTTGTCCTAGGAAAAGGATCGTGGGATCAGAGATTTGGAGCTGGAAAGGATTTCAGTTATCAACTAATCCAGCCCCTTCACTTTATAGATTAGAGAGTTGAAGAAGGGCAGCTACATGACACAGTGGCTAGAACACTGGACTTGGATTCAAGAAGACTCATCTTCCTGAGTTTAAATCAGACTTCAGATACTTACTAGTTGTGTGAACCTGAGCAGGTCACTTAACCCTATTTGCCTCAGTTTCCTTATTGATACAATGAGCTAGAGAAGGAAATGGCAAATCACTCTAGTATCTTTGCCAAGAAAACCCCAAATGGGGTATAAAGCCAAGGACAAACAGATTCCCAAAAGAATGCTACTATGAACAGCAAATAACAACAAAAAAAGTGATTTGCCTCAAGTCATAGAAGTGGTATGTGGCAGAGTTCAAATTTGAGCCAGGTCCTCTAAATCCAAGTCTAATGCTCTTTCCAATAGTATTCAACCAGTGGTGTGCAGGCAAATTTTAATAATCAACTCTCCAAGGAAAACAAGTGTATGTATAACACATTCAAGCTTAATCTACATTATTAGCTTTTTTCCAACCCTTTCTTAAGTCTAGATAATCAACAAAACAATAAATCGAGTCCCAATTTGTAGCATTTGATGATTTCTCAAGTACAAATGCTCATATTGGAAATATAAAGATTGCCTCTCAGAGGTCAATTCAAACTAGCTCCAGTACACCCCTGGGCTCATCCTTGGACCATATCACTATTCCCCACACCTACCAGGACTCTGAACTGGATCTGTCTAATCACATAATTCCTGCCTGTTCTTTCAAGGCTCATTATGACTTCCTTCAGCTTGTCAGTAAGTTACTTCTAAAACTGAAGTAGCTGCTTTAACTATATACTTCTACTATTCTTCATCCCTGTGGACCAAACCTGTCTCTTTGTTGCCCATGCCCCAGAATGACACAGATTTTTCCTCAGGAGAGAAAAAAGGAAAGATTTCAAACCATCATAAATACGGCCTTAAAACTACAGAAATGGCATCTCCCAATTCTGGACAGTGGCCCTGACTTCTCCACATTCTAGGGAACACTTACCCTGCTGTTATGCATGTAGTGGATGCTTAACAAATATTTGTTGACGGTGGTGATTATAATGAATGTTGCAAAATTACATACACAAACGTCATGAGCTGCACAAATTAAGTCTCTTTTAGCCATGAGAACACTAGCACTTTGCATATGTTTAAGATTTAAAATGTGCAGCCTAATTAGCACAAAACCAGAAAGACCTTAACTTTGGCATTGCCTCAGTTTTGTGTTTATATCTACAAATTATAACACTGGATTTTTTAGATTTATTTGACATTTAATTTCCTTGTTAAGGCCAAGATAAAGAAAAAGGGAAAAAAGAAATTGGAGGGGGGGGAGAAGAAGGAGAAAGCACCAAATTAAAGGATTTTATGGGGGTGGGGGGAGACTTGAGTACACACACATATATGAATGAAAAAACTCTTCAAGGCTGGGGTCTCTGCAAAGTTCATATACCTTATAATAAATAAGCATTTGTACATCTAAAGCCATATGAGTCATTTTGAAATTCAGGCAGACATACACATACATGCATGCACTAGAAAGTCTAATAGGCCTTCACCTCATACTCTGAGGTTTGTAAAATATTCTGCTTTTCTTGTTCACAGCAGGTTAATGATTTTGATAAATCATACCCTTTAGAGAAAGTCAGGAGTGAGCAGAGATCTGCCATGCAAAGTAGAAAGTTAAAAAGTTCAGGCAACTCTAAGATTTTTCTTTTTTTCCATTGGAAAGAGTTCCTTTCTCACCAGTTTCTTATAACTGAAGAACAAGGGATGAGAATTTCCTCTATTATTCCCTGCAAGCTGCCCTTTGGGCAGAGATAGGACATGTTTCCGTCACAAAAGTAAGCTTCCAGAAAGGAAGAAGATAGAATTTTCCCAGGGGAACCACAACCAAGTCTGTGAAATAGAAGCAAAAATATGCATAAAAATCACGTATGGAATTTGCATGTTCTTTGCATATAATCCACCTAAGCCTACACCCTTCCCCTGCAGTTTATTCTCTGGTAATTATCCAGTTCATATTTTATTACTTGCTCCCCTTAAGTTTGTCATATCTTGCATCCCTTCTCCCTTGAAATTACTGGCCCTGGTCTCCTGCCTCCAGAGTAGGTAGCAGAAAGGGAGAGAGATTTGAAGGAAGGCTGGGAAGGTCATAGAAACTTCCTGAGTCCAAATAGTCAAAGTTTTGAAAACATTCAAGTCAATTCAGCAAATGTTCATTATACCTCTATTCTATGGAAGGCAAAGGGTACAGAAAGATAAAAAGAGAAAGGTTTCTGCCTTCAAGGGGCTTACAGTCCTCTGAGAGATACAATATGGACACCTAAGGATGATTTCCTCTTCTATAAAGTGAGGGGTTAGACTCAATGACTTCTAATGTGCCTTCTATCTCTAAATCTAGGGTTCTATGATCCTAGATCAGGGTTTCTTTATCTAGGGTTCTATCATCCTAAATCAGGGTTTCTTTATCTAAGGTTCTATGATCCTAAGTCAGGGTTTCTTTTTCTAGGGTTCTATGATCCTAAATCAGTGTTTCTTTATCTAGGGTCCTATGATCCTAAATCAGGGTTTCTTTATCTGGTTGTGTCTGTGAGCTTTAAAAAGAAAATAACCAACAAGACACCAAATAATTAGATATGAGCTGGAGGAAGAGAAGAAAATAATCAGTCGAGTGACTTCCTAGGTACAAACCAAGGTGACTGGGAAGATGATGGCACCTTCAACAAAAGCAAGGAAACCTAAAGGAGATAAGGTTTTGGAAAAGAAGATGCATTCGGTCTGGGACATGTTGAGTTTGGGATGCTAGTGGGACATCCAAATGTCCTAAAAGAACAAGATGCCTATGAAGACAAAATATAGGGAAATTCTGAATAATAGAAATTCTGAGTTGAAAGTAAAGTCAGAGGCAATCTAGTCCAACCCCTACCTCTACAATAAGCCAACAATTATTTTTTAAATTTTGATCCAGACTTTGCTCAGATACCTGAAGTGATAAGAGACTCACCACCTATTGAGGCAATTCACCCCACTTTCAGGTGGCTCTATTTGATTGCCAGTAACTTTGACCCTAGAAGTCCTGGTTTTGACTGTATCCATCCCTGATGATTCTAGCACTGAAAACATGCTAATAGCAGGTGTTTTTCCCTTGACAGGGCACAGAGTTATATAGATATTTACATACACACTTATATGTGTGCATATATGCATATATCCAATATAGTTGGTTTCCTTTTAGTACTAGTTATTTTATTTTATGCATTTTAAAACATTATTCTAAGAAGGGCTCCATGGGCCTCACCTGACTCCCAAAGGGGTCCCTGATACAGAAAAAGATTAAAAATCCCTGGCCTAGAGCCTCCAAGAATTAAGATCTAGACTGCAGTTCCTACCTCATTCCTCCCCAACGAAGGCACTCTCTACACTGAGGAAAAGATCACCCCACCTATTCTGGGCCACCCTAAAAGCACCTTTTTTTTATGACAACACTTGATGTCCATCTTGTACAGGGTAGTTAACTGCTTTTCACGTTCAGTTCCTTGGGGGAATTGGAAGGGAAGGAAGGGAATAAAAAAGAGGGAGGAACAAAATTTAGTAGCCAGAAAGGGATGGGGGGAGTAGGAGGGGAGTTGAAGTTAAGCCCTAGCTGCTTTTAATTTAAGATATTTCAATATGGTTATTTGTCAGAGTCATCAAGAGGTAATGGAGCAATCCAGTTTTGCCCAGATGAATTTCCCATGACAAATGATATTGGCTTATCATTTGTGGTAACGATTGAGTTCCAGTATTTTTCTTCCTCCAAAGTTTGGGTAGGACAGCAAAGAGTCCTTGTTTGCTTTGAGACATTTGTTTCCAATTTTGCAGACACTGTGAATGTGGTTATTTCTGTAGTGCTGTTTGGAAAGTGCACGGCATTTGATTCTCCATGTTGGAGTTCATTATAAATCATTAGGATTGCAATGCCCACAACAATGTCCCTGGCCCTTGAAATTGAATCGCTAGTGATCACTGTACCCCCTCTTCCCTGGTCTGATCCCACACCCCCCTACACGCACACACACCCCACCAACTGTCTCCATTTTTCCTTGGCCAAGGGAAGGGGCAGAAAGGGAAGAGGGGGCGTTATTTTAAGATGTTTTTATTGGCTTCAGAATGTGAAGTATTGGTTCCAAGGTCTTTTTTTTCCCAGAGCAAGATAAACTCCTTCAGGTCATATATCATGGGACTTCTGCATTGCCTGACAGGACCCAGGTCCAGAAACCTTTCCTGCCCCCATCTGATGGCTTTGGAGAGGATTGGTGGTTGCTGGGGCTTACATACATATCATGAAAAGATCTTTCAGTAGCATTGGGCCCACACCCAGACCTGTTTCTTGAGGGGAAAAAATAGAAAATAATAATCAGTCTGTGTCTTGATCAAATTCTATTTCAGGGAAGGTCTTTAGCAAAATGGGAAGTCGTTTTTGTCTGCTGACGACCCATGTCTAGCATCCCTTAAGGTTAAGGATTATGCCTTGGATTTCAGCAGCAAAGATCAAAGCTACTTACCCCAGCAGCTCAATGAAATTAATTAATAAGCATTTATTAAGTGCCTATGTGCCTATGTGCCACTGTGCTAAGTACTGGGAATACAAAAGGCAAAAAAAAAACCAGTCCCTGCCTTCAAGGGGCTTACAGTACAATGGGGGAAGCAAACAAGCAAATATATACAAATCAAGACAAATACAGGATAGACAAGAAATAATTAACAGAGGGAAAGTAGGGGAATGAAGAAAGGTTGGAGAAGGTTTCCTGTAGGAGGTAGGATTTTAGTTGAGAATTATAAGAAGCCAGGACTACTCTAAAACCATGTAGGATGAGCATGATGGTATATATGTGTAAGCCATGCAGCAAGTGGGGCTAACGAAGACCAATCAAAAGCTGGAGTTAAGGAGTTCTGACCTAGAGTAAGACTAAAACTAACAGGACTAAGTCTGGCACCTATGTGTTGACCCCCTGTGCACAAGGACCCCAGGCCATCTAAGGAGGAGCAAACTGACCCAGGTCAAAACCAAGAAGGTCAAACCTTTCAAGTTTATAAAGATGGGCTTGTAAGTGGCCCCTGCACTTCTAGCCTTGGGGATGTAAGGAAATTCCATCTCCAGGAGAAAAAAAAAACCCACAAAATACAAAACCAAACAAAGATTCATATGCAGAATGGAGAATCAAGTTGGTTTGGTGAAGCACAGACCTGTAACTGGACATTTCTGTGCCTGGGGCAAGTTCAAATGGGGAAGAGAGATTAGAGATTAAAAGGGAATTTTGAACTTCTGGAAAGGGGTACTGTGATGATAGGACCTGGGGCAGTGGCAGAAAAGGCCAGAGGAGATTACAAGGCAAGATACAGAGATAGTAGGGGGGGGGGGAACTCAAAAGAACTGGATCCTTCCCCTCCACAGTTCTACCCACCTCCCTGGAACTCCCCACTTGCCTCATACTAGTGATGGCTCTGGTGGAAAGAGCACTGGATTAGGAGTCAAGAAACCTGGGTTCAAGTCTCAACTCTGCCACTAAATAGCTCTATGACCTTAAGTCAGTCAGCCTACCTACTATGCACCTACTATGTTCTACTATGCTAAGCCCTAGTGATAATTTCTTTAAAAAAAAAAAGGCAATATATAGTCCCTGACTTCAGGGAGCTCACAATCTAACCGAGGAGACAACAAACCAACAAATATGTACAAAGAAGATATGTGCAGGAAAAATGGGAAATAATTAAAAGAGGGAAGGCACTAGAATTAATAAGGGTAGGAAAAGGCTTCTCACAGACTGAACTTTAGTTGTAAACCAGTAGGTTTCCCAAGTGATTTCTCCCCTCTATTCCTCAGTTTCTTTATTTATAAAATGAGTTAGACTAAATAATCTCTATTGCTTTCTAGCTATGATGATCTTTAAAACTGGCCCCTCTTCCCTTCTATTCCTCCTCCCAAAGGTCCCTAGAGTCCTCATGCTGCCCTAGGTTCATGCCTATAGTTCTCCCAATCAGGCCTAGACTCTCATGCCATTCCTTGGAGCCTTTCTGTTTACTAGAAGATAGCTAATCTGACAAATGACACATTGATATGCTAATAACTGTTAATGATTTAACATATTAGCCTCCCAAAATGTCTACTTTTTAGCATGAATTTTCTGAAAGCAATGCTTTAACCAGGAAACAGGACTGAACTAAGCAGAAGTTGGAAAATTGTGCCTTCTGGGAAATGTCAGCCTTCACTAAAGCACACATAACTCAACTTCTTTAACCACCATTTGGCATTGCTATTCACTAGCCTCATCCTATTCCTAAAGCAGACCAAGTACTGAAAAATCCCCCTAGGGTTTATGTGCTCTGGAGAGAAATCCAGAGAAGTATTGAACTAAGTCTCTCTCTTGCTCCTAGAGAACTGGTAAATTCCTTTCCTCTAGCTCTAGCTCTCTCTGGATCACCACACTCATATTGTTAGTCAAAGGTATATGCTTGGTGTGGATTTACCCAAACAGATGAGATCTGAGCTCTCATCCCACCAAGAATCCTTGCTTCTTCTCTTATCTGCTATATTTCATGAACCCCAGTTACATGAGGATTAAATAAGGACATCAACTGTCCAAGTAAATTGATAGATATGCTTAACTGTATACAGTGTTTTTATTTATGGGAATAGAATGAACAAAAGGAAATAAAATCAGAATTACATTTAAACAACTACAACTTGTCCAAGACTTAGGCAAGCTTTAACCAATCTATAGAGGTGCTTTATGTATTTAAAAAAAAAAAAGACTTAAACCCACCCTCCCATCTATTGCTACCACCAAGAGCAAACAGAATTCCTCCTAACCCCTTTCTACTTATGACCTATCAGGAATGTGAATGGTCAGATTTGGGAGAAGGACACAAGCCCTGGCTCCCAATGTCCCACGATTATGCTCAAAGTTCTGTCATATACTTCAGACTTATGTCTGACTGCTTCCTGGTACCCTGATCACTAGGAAAGCTGAACAGAGCTGGGCACCCCTCTTATTGTATTCATCATGGTGGAGTGGTACAATCAAATCAAAAGCAGGTTAGTGGAGGAACAAGACATTCTTTTACCTGATCAGTACTTTGCCTTCTCTGTTCCTCTGCATCCTTAAACTCCCCTCTCTTTCCTTGTGTCTTAATTCCTTGATAGCCCAAAACTACATCATTTTCTTCTATGTCTCTTCCAATGAGCAATTAACCACAAGCATTTCCTCCTTCTCCTCCTCCTCCTCCTCTTCTTTCTCCTACTCCATTGCTCCCTTCCCCCATAGGTAAAGAAAGAGAAGGAATGGTGTGATGTGACCACATGGAGGTCCAGGGTTTTTTTAAGTATTCAAGATAAGCTCTAATACTTCCAGGAGCCATGATTTAAATGGCAAATAGCATGATTACTCCCTCTACCAATGCAGGCAGAAACCCTGTACCTTACTGAAAAGTCTTTCTTGCTTGATGAGAACAAAAAATTCAGCATCCCGTGGCCAGCTCTGAATGACAGTTAACACAGGTTTATAGAACTCTGAGGGCAAACATCATTTAATGTTTGTCTTTGTAATCCTGACACCTAGCACACCATTTGACACATGAGAAGCAATAAACGCTTGTTGACTGATGCATTACTAAGACTCTACCTGAAATCTTTCCAGCTTGGTCTAAATTACAATATTAATATAATAATAGCAACAAGATCCAGAACTTATATAGCACTTTTTTGATTTGTGAAGTGCTTTAATATATTCTATTATTTGAGCCTTGCAACATTCTTTTGAAGTAGCTATCTGCAGGTAACATTGTCCCCCTTTACAATGGAGGAAGTTGATGGCAATGCCAACACTCATCACCACACAGTTACTAAGTCTTAATGGTCAGTATTTGTATACAGGTTGACAGGTTGTACAGGGATAGAAACCTAGACTTCATATAATAAAGCCCTGAGTTCAAATCCTGTCTCAGATACTTAATTAGCAGGGTGACTTTGGCAAGAACTTTATTTGTTTGTTCCCTTATCAATTAAATGAATATAATAATAGCACCTGTCTTCCAGGATTGTTACGAAGATATTTGTAAATTACTCAGCAAACCTTAAAGCACTGTATAAGTGCTTACTATTACTATTACCTCCAAGTCCCATGCTCTATCCACTCTGCCATGTGGCTTTTCTCTGGTATGATCTGTAAGGTATGATCTGTAAGGGCTTGCATTCTCTCAGAATAGCTTTTAAGAGCCCAGGGTCACCTCCATGCCATGTTGAGACATTAAAGTTGGGCTTGTGGTGCAAATGGAAGAAAATTAGAAATAATACACCTAGAAATCAATACTAGAGCGTGTCCCTCATTGCATTCTGCTCTCATGTTACAATCTAGGCAGCTGCCTGTCTTAACTACTCCTTGCTCTTCTTTAGGTGCCAGGCCCTAAATCAGTGAAAAACTCATTTTCATTTCCCCAAGGATTATGATCCTTACAGAATGGACAAGGGAATATAGGTAAAAGCATAATCTCTGACCTGGATTGCCAAGCAAAGCTCCCCTTTCAATTGAAGGAATTTGCTAACTTAATTCAACTCACAAAATATTTATTAATCACCTACTGTGTCCAAGGCATGATACTAGGCATTAGAGATACAAAGGTAAAAATAAAAAATCACTATCTTTGAGGAGCTTACATTCTGATGAGTACAAAGAAGACCCAAAGTCCTTTAAATCCTTAAGAATAAATTGTAATGGGGTGGAGCCAAGATGGCAGCATAGATGCAGCAAAGTTTTGCAGCTCCCACACAGCCACCTTAAATACCCATAAAATACGACTCTAAACAAATTTTAGGGCTCCAAAACCCTCAAAAATACAGAAAACACATCTCTTGCTGAAGGCAGCTCAGTAGGAGGGGCTCATCTCAATAGGCTGGGAGCTGAGGCCAGCCCAGCCTGAAACTGGCCCCAGGGTATTTGGGAAAAGCCGCAGCTGGAGTCTACAAGAGAGTGGGTTGGTAGCACCTGGTGCAATCTCCACATTTATCAAGCCAGGAATAATAAGGCTAAGAGAAAGGTCAGTGGAATTCAAGCTAAATTTGGGGAGAAAAAAAAGCAATCTGGCCAAACTGCCCCCAGGGCAAGGAAGTAGCCCAACCCAGCTGCCTCAGAGCTCCTTGCCTGCTGTAATGTGAATCTGAAGCTCTTTCCTGCCCCTAGCCCCTTTGCTTAAGTGGCTCCAAGAATGTTCACGTGGAGCCCGTGGAGAGAAGCTTGTTTTTGTGGGGGGGAATGGCCACACCTTGTTGCTTTGTAATTGGACAGTGGGTCAAGAGGGCTGACCCAGGAGACACCTATATATACACCCTGATGTGAGGCTTTACTTTGGGGCTCACTTTGAGAAGAGTTGTGTGATTTGACCAGATGAGACTCTGGGAAGCCGTTGAGCCCCCCGGCTTTGAAAAACCCAGTTAATGATGCTTCCCTCTCTGGTATCTTGAATAGGTAATGGATGTGATGGTCAGATGGTTGGAAGCCCATCTGCTAATCTGTTGTAACTTGCTTGTAACTTGTGTTTGTAAATTGTGCCTGTAACTTGGGTTTGTGTTCTCTGGAGTTCAGGATGCTGGCTTTTTCCCTGAACTAGATAAATGATATGTTTGTTTGAGTAAAGAAAGATTGCTAACCCATTTTGAGTTGCTTTCCTTTAGAAAAGCAGATCTAAGAACCTGTGCTAGCAGCTACCCTGGGTATGCTAGGGTGCTTGCTGATACACCTGCACATAGCAGGGGGGCAAAAGCAATTGATCAAAGGCCAAGGGCTCTTGCAGTGAGTGTCCTGGATCCAGATCATGGTCTTGGGTGGTGGTACTGGGGTGTGCTTTCAACAAGCCAAAGCTGGTGGGGGCTGCAGCAACCCCATAATAGCTCCAGCAGCTGTGAAAACCCCAACAATTTGGGACAGAACTTTCCCTTCTGGAAGGAGAGTTCCACAGAGCTAAAAAATCAAGCAATTAACCGACTGACCAATATGAGGAGAAGGAAGCAAAATAAGAACAGTAATGAAACTCTAGAATCTTTTTGGGGGGACAAAAAGTATCGAGATATGGAGCAGGAGAAAGACAACACAGTCAGAACTCCCACACCAAATACTTCCAAGATACATGAAGATTGCCTACAAGCCATAGATCAACTTTAAAAGGACTTTGAAAATGAAATAAGAGAAGTGGAGGAAAA
>CM053595.1:32024670-32057834 GCA_028646575.1 Pseudocheirus occidentalis | reverse complement strand
CCCAGAGCCTACACCTCATCAGAGGGTAGGGATGCACCAGACTCCAAAATACCAACATGCTGGGATCTATAAGGCTTGCATCAGACAAGCTGGTCAGAAATCAGTTGACACAGAGCAAGTCTGTGCTAGAAAATTCTATGGTGCTCTCACACCATATGGAGACAACATAGGGTCTTATATACAGAAAGGCTGTGGGAGGAAACTAGGGATGATCCAGAGCAGGAGTTTGGGGAGGGTCTTCAGGAGGAAACAATGAGGTCAGACTCCAGTAATGAGTGTTTAAGTGTGGGAAGCTGCCTGAGGTTACCTGGAGACTATAGACAATGGTGGGCTAGACCAGTTCAAGGGTGTAACAGATCTGAGTATTTTGGGAGGCTCAAGGGTGGGAAGTTGCCGGACAAAGGAGGGATAGAGATTTGGGGAGAGCCACAATGAAAGGCCTATGGCCTCATGCAAATGCCTCATCAAATGGGAAGATTCAAGGAGAGCTCAAGGGGGTTCCCCAAACCTGTATCTCATCAATACTGTACTGTGTCAATACTGTATTTTAGGCAACATTCTGTCAGAAACAATTTTTATTAATTTAACGTTATTCTAATGTTTAAATATTGTCTAGCTTGAAGAACCCTCTAAATTTAGAAGAGTCCCTCCCATGCCTTTAGACAGCTCTCTACCTCAAGAAGATTTAAAGTCACATTTATAGGAATCTTGAACCAAGAAAATACCATATGTTAAAATGCAGTTTGGAATTAACATTCCACAACCGTAATCTCTGCTCATTATTTCTTTGACCACCCCTCAAGGGTTGAAAGGTTATCCTCCCTTAATAACAGAAGAGGGCACTCCCCTAGAGAAGGTCACAGGTCATTGCTTCAGGAGATGGGGAAAGAAAGGAAAGGATCTAAACCTGAGATAAACTTGTTCTTTCCTCTTAACCCATTTAAAACCTTACCTTTTGGTATACTACTCACTTTCAAATAGGGAAAAAGTCGGAATGGGTTTTTTACACAAGAGAAATTTTTCTTGATATTTCTAGAGACACTGAAGAGGAAGATTTGAATTTGCTTCTACAACAGCTAGGACTCCAGCACCTGGTGAGGAGGGTGCCGAAAGAGGGTTAGGACTGCCTGAGACCCCTAAATACCAACATGCTGGATCCTGCTGAAAGAATTCCACTCAAGTCTTCTCAGCCAAGGAAAAAGTAAAGTTTATTGGAAGTTCAAGTTCGCCATGTGGGGTGCTAGGCCATTTCATGATGCTCTCACAGAGCAAGCCTCTACTAAGCTATTCTATGGCGCTCTTACACAGAGCAAGTCTATGCCAAGCTATTCCATGGCGCTCTCACACCACATGGAGGGAAGATGGGATTCTATATACAGAAAGGTTGTGGGAGGAATCTAGGGGCGGTCCAGAGGAGGAGATTGGGGAGGGTCTTTAGGAGGAGTCAGATGAGGTCAGACTCCATAGGAGGGTCTTCAGGAGTCAAGATGAGGTCAGACTCCAGTAATGAGTGATTAAGGGTAGTAAGTTGCTGAAGGCTACCTGGAAACCATAGACAATGGTGGGTCAGGCCAGTTCAAGGGTGGGAAACTATTGGAACAAAGGGGGCTAAAGACTTGGGCAGAGCCACAACTTAAGGTTCATGACCTCAGGCAAATGTCTTCCCTGGGAAGGTTTACTTTCCCAGAGCCTGTACCTCAAAGAATCAAGGAGAGCTCAAAAAGGGGGTGGGGGGAGTCCAGAGCCTACACCTCATCACTAGCACAACACCTAGCTTAACTGATATTTATTGAATTAAAATAAATTAATTGAAAGGAGGGATCCAAGAGCCCTTAAGTAGTGAATTGACAAAGAACACACATACAGGCACACACATGTGTATACATGCATGTTTATACCCAGCATGAGTGTACACATATATGTACACACATGTCTTGTTTGCTGCACTTGAGGACCTAGAGGGCCACATGTTGTTTTAAGACCCAAGGTTCCCCACCCCTGGGTAGGGGAAAGATCCCAGATAAGGAGTCAGAAGACCTGGGTGACTGAGATTATATATACACACACATATAAAGATACATAGATAGATAGACAGATATCTTTATATGTGTATATAGGTAAATATACATATACTCATATATGTATATACACGTGCATGTCTATACATAGCACATATATACATGTATGTATACACACATACATGGGTCTTGTTTGTACAAGGTTGTTTGCATATTGTCTCCCCCATTAGAATGTGACCTCTCTGAAGGCAGGAACAGAGTTTTTGCCTTTTTTGGTAACCTTATCCCTCAGCTCAGGGCCTGTCACATGGTAAATGCTTAATAAATGTTTATAGACTTGCTGACTTTTCTCTGGGCCTCAGTTTTCTCATCTGTAAGATTAGAGAGCTGAGTTTGAGGACAGCGGACATCATAGCTCTCAATTCATTGCTCCCATATGTTTCTTGGTTGGAAATTACTGCAAAATCTAGTGACACCAGAATCCCATTTCATCATTCATGACCAGCTCTCTAAATCATTCAGTTCCCAGCTTTCCTCATTAGCAGCAATCTTCTGTCTTCTTTTGAAGAGGGTTTGGCTGAAGATCTGCCAGTAACATACACTGCATTCTAGCCCATAGCCAGGAAACAGATGGAGGGGATGCTCCATGGGAGGCAGGGAAATTATTTTCATAATATTTCTCCCTCACTCTTTTCCCTCTACCCTTTGTCAGCACTTTGACATTCACATAGCAGAGTTTTGATTTGATTCTGCCTTTTACAATGCTTAGCCTGCCTCTAGAATTTGTCCACCTGAGCCCTAGTGACTACCCCTAAAGGGTATTCAATTTCATCTTGGAAGGGGCTAGACTTTGGGGCAGAACAGAGAACTGCCTGGAGCATAACTGAGTGATCAATTTACCTGTTACAGTGTTAGTAATTTAAAAGCACAACTTTCCTGACTCTAAATATCTTTCCTTATTCATTTCCTCTCTCTTTTCAATTATTCTTACACAAGTATTCCCTTTTCCCCCACTTGAGCTGCCTCCATAGACTTTAATCCTAATAATAATTCCCATTTTCATAATTTCTTCAGGTTTACAAAGACCTTTCCTCACAACCACACTGTTAAGTCAAAGTGCTGTAATTCCCTTCATAATGACTGAGGAAACTGAAGTTCAGAGAAATAAAACAGGAAAATCCAGAGTAGCTGGCCCAGCCAGCAAGATTTAGAGTGTGGTACTTGAACCCAGGCCACCTTTTTCCAAAAATAGTGCTCTCTCTCCTCACTAATAGATCTGTCAAAGAGAAACAACATTCTTCACAGGTATGGTTCCTTTCTCCTAATCTCGCGTGTAGTATGTATTGTTAGCTTCCACTAGGTAAGGACCTTTCTTTTTTATTTTTGAATCACTAGCTCCTAGCACATAGTAGGTACTTTGAAATGTTTGTTGAATTGATTTCAGTTTAATTCAGAATTCTCCTAAAAACAAGGCACAAGTATGTGTTTAAAATTAAATGGGGGAAACATCTGGAACCTCAACACGTTATGAAAGTAGATATTGTTCATTCTCTATAGATGTTATGTGCAAAAGCACACAAGTAACACAGCTGCCTATAGTTTTTCTTCCAAAATATGCAAAGGTTTCAGTCTTGCTAAATATATCATATTATTTGGTAAATATATGTATTGGGTTGGGGTTTTTTGGGGGGGCGGGGCAGTTGGTTTCCCATTTGTTTTTCTACCAGGGACATATTTAAATTGCAAACCTGTTACTATGGAAACTTCAAAATTCTTGCAAAGAAAAGTAATTTCTCCAGATAAATCTAGCAACATTTTGTTGACTAGGACATTAAATAAGCAACACTCCTCTGAGAAGGCTTACTTTATAGACTATCTTTTTTCATTTTGGTCCATCTATTTTGGGCTTTCTTGAATGAATGGCACACACATCAGTTTCTGCACTGGGACAACCTAAGCAAACTAGGGCAAACATGAAAAATCTTACAAATTACAATTTTGTAATATGTGTATCCCTCTCCAACAAACTGGCTAGTTGCACATTACAGGCTGGATTATTTTGTACTCAGGCATCTCCTAAAGTGCTATGAATGTGCAAACTGTTTTTGGTGGTGGGAAAAGGGGAACTGGTAGGGCAGACCCACCCAGCAGGTATAATCTGGGCCCCTTTGTATGAAAGTAAACTCTTATTCATGCAAAGTAGCTACAGTGTCTTAGCTGCTCTGGCCACTTTCCACCCACTTTGAATCTTTGGCAGTCCTTTCAAAGGAAACATAAATGTCTCCTTTTGAAAACCCAGCTCCACTTATCTGGGTTCATCTTTGCAAACTCCCATCCCTTCCCCACTTACACCTATACCACCTCTTTGTATCTGCCAAATATTCCTATCTAGATATAGTTTTAAGATACTCCATTCATATATTCTACTTCTAATTCTAATTTTTTTTCTTTTTCCATCCCAATCACATCTGCCAACCAGCTTCCACCAAGGCCCAGTGTGCCCCCTGAAACCTTCTTCTATGCCACCTCTACTAACTAGGTGGGTGCAACAATCCCCAAGCAGCATGTTTTTGGAAAGACTGGGAATCAGTCATCAGCCCTGTCCTGCATGTCCTAAGCAAACCATAAAGAGGTTTACAAACGTCAGTCATTGATGCTTTACACTGCAGCGGTTCCCTACTTGTGGGTTGTTGACCACTTTGGGGGTCAAACGATCCTTTTACAGGGGTCACCTAATACCATCAGAAAACACAAATTTCAAAAATGTAATGAAAATGAATAATGTAAACAAGAAAACAAATAAAAAATAAATTTAAAAAAATATATTAAAAAAAAAAAAGAAAACAAATTTCCCATGGTCTTAGGAACCGAGACACTGCTCCTCTATCCATCTCCACGCAGGTCCACCCACATGCAGATACACCCACATATGAATATTAAAGAGTTTCAGCATTAGAAAGGTTGAGAACCAGTGTTCTAGTGTTTCAACATTCATGTTTTTTACTTTCACACTGTTTTTGAGGAAACTTACCCTATGAAAATTGAGGATTGACTGTACTTACTTTTGTCTTTCCCATTAGAATGTGAGCTTCTTCAGGGAGGTACCGTTTTTACCTTTCTTTGTATTCCCTGCACTTAACACAAAGCTTGGAACATAGTAAGATTATATGAGCTTTTGTTTCAAGAAGCTCATGGTTTTTAAAAGAATTGTGCAATTTCCCAAAGGCATTCTAACCCACTCTCCTTCTGTCCAATTCTGAACAGTATATCATCTATTTGGATTGTCTGACCAAGATATGTTTATTGATAAATGGGTTGTTCATCTAACCACATGTTATAGTCAAAGCAGTAGGTACACTGCATCCATTTAAGTCTTTTTTCTGTGGATAAGGTAAGCAAAACTCTTTTAAATGATTATGCTCTGCACTGTTCCAGGCTTGATACAGTCTATACAATGTCATCCACAATAATCCACATCTATGGAGAATTTCTCTTCAATTGAACTCAGCCTATATGTTTTCCATGACAGTAGTAATCTCATTTAGTAAGCTGTTTTATGCCTTATTTGATCATCAGAGGGTTGTCAAATCAACTTATATCCCTTAAATCCTTGGGAATCTTATGATTTTGATATAAGTTGAAGACATCAGGGATGGCTAGGTGGAACAGTGACCCTTGAGTCAGGAAGACCTGAGTTCAAATCCATTCTCAGACATTTAACATTTCCTAGATATGTGACCTTGGGCAAGTCACTTAACCCTAATTGCCCTGCCCTTCCCACTCCAAAAAAAAGTTGAAGACATCTTGTTAGTAGAATCATCTTAGGTTTAAGTAGAGTATGAAGAACATTTTGCTCTACTGAATTAAATGACTTTAAAAATAAACACACATTAATAGTATTATTACTCAAAAATGTTGACCAAAATAAAATCAATAACTACTGGTCCATAAGCCTATTTTCTTACCTCTACACAAGTTTTATAAAAATAATCTGCACATAACTTGAAGGTATCCTTGATAAAAGTAAGAGAAGGAAACATGAGTTGTTTGGGGGGGGGGGTTGGGAGAGGGGTTGTAAATTTTTTTGTTTTAAACTTAAATACAAAATGAGAAAAGGAAAAAAAAGAAACATTTCCATGTATACAGCAGACCATAAGAGAGAATTCAATATAAAACAATAAATTTCCATTTCAAGAAAACTTATATAATAAATACTACATATTGTTTTCAAAACTGCTTAGCTTTACTTCCTTGTTGGTTTTCTTTTGTTCTCTGCTAGACACTTTTTAATCTATTTATCCCCTCCCTCCCCCTTAATCCTCTAAAGAAGGCTACAATTATGTGAGGATATATACATATACATAAATATCTATAAGCATACACATATATACACATATATGTAAGATCATACTATGTTTATTTCCTCCTATCATCTGTTTCTCTTAAGGTGGTTAGCATCTTCCTTTGTAAATCCAAGTCTTTCCACACTCAGTTCCTACAACACAACAAAATCCCAACCCAATCATATCCTTGAGATTGAGAGACTGTCTATGAAAGTTTTTTCCCCTCAATTTCCTGCCTTCCTTCTATTCTTTGCTACATAGGTTTTATTTATACAAGAACATTTTAATTTAAAACAATTGAAATTATTCTTTTTATACTTCAACAATGGTCTCACCTTATAATGTGGTTTAAGGTCTGATACTGCTGAATCTACTTCATTTATATTTTTCCCTCCCCTGGTTTCTTTGAAGTTCCTGACCTTTTGCTCTTTCAAATAAATTTGTTACTTTTTCTAGCTCAATAAAATGATTTTTAAAAATTTAATTAGGATGGCATTGAATAAATAGATTAGTTAGGGAAAGTTGACATTTTAAAATTTGTATTGGCTTTACCTATCCATGAACAATAAATGCTACTTCAATTATTTAGATCTGAGTTTGTTTGTATAAAAAGTGTTTTATGTTTACATTCATATAGATCCTGTGTCTCTTTTGGCAAGTAGACACTCAGGTATTTTATATTATCTAGGTATTTTAAATGGTCTAAAACAATCTTGAATAATATTGCAGCTACATAGCATAGTTTCTCTATTTTTCGCCTTTGATTAAATAGTTTACCTTTAACTTTGTCTGAGATCATGATTACTTTACTAGCTTTTTTTTACATATTAAATTTTATTCCTCCCCTTCATTTTATCTTTTTTTTTTTTTTGCTTTTTTTTTTTTTTTTTTTTGGAGGGCAGTTGGGGTTAAGTGACTTGCCCAAGGTCACACGGCTAGTTTTTGTGTGTGTGTGTTAAGTGTCTGAGGCCGGATTTGAACTCAGGTACTCCTGACTCCAGGGCCGGTGCTCTATTCACTGCGCCACCTAGCCGCCCCCCCTTCATTTTATCTTTATGTGTATCTTTTATTTTTATAATGTTTCCTGAAAGCAACATATTATTGAGTTCAAACTTTTAACTTGTTATTCATTTCCATTTTATTGGTAAATTTGTACCATTCACATTCTAAGCCACAATTTCTTGTTGTGCATTTTCCTCCTTCCTATTTTTCCTCACTATCCTTCTTACCATATTTACCCTATCCCTCCTCACTCCTGTGCTTTATTCCTACCTTGCCTTCCTTAACCTACCCACCCCTCTAAGAATTCCTCCCTTATCCTGTCCCTTCACCCTATCCCCTTGCCCTCTTATTTCTAAATTTAGAAGACTTATATACCCTTTTATACATGTACATGTATGTATGTATGTTATTCCCTCTTTAATCCATTCCCAATGACACTACTAGCTTCTTCTGTATCAATTTTTCCTTTTATGCCTCATTTTTATGAGATAATTACTCCTTTTTATCTCTCCCTACAGTTTTTTCTTAGCATTACCACTGGAGTAATATAACTTGATCATATTCAGCTCAGCCCACCCATTTCTTTCAAATTACCCAAATAATTGATAGTTTGACAATCATAAGAGTACTGCTAATATTTTCACATATATGAAGTATATTTGACCTTATTGAGTCTCTTATACTGGTCTTTAATGTTTATATTTTTCCTGGCTGTTAGGTGTTGAATTTTTCCCTAAGTTCGGGGGTTTTTGTCACAACAGCCTGAAAGTCTTTGAGTTCATCAAATATCTATTTTTTTATTCAGGTTTATAAATTTTGCTGGGTAAGTTACTCTTGCTCATAACCCCAGCTCTTTTGTTCTATGGAATATAGTGTTCCAAGACCTACAGTCCTTCAATATAGTAGTGTAACAACAATGCAGTATTCACAATGCCTATGGTGACTATAAGTATGCTGATATGGTTATTAATCACAAAATGTAACAGGTTCTCTACATGGAGGCCATAGCTAGAACATTTATTCAAATACCAGAAAACTGAGTCCCAAAACCAGAAAGTTAAAGCCATCACAGTAGCCATGGAGTTGGCACACATAGTTAATGCAGTAAACACCCACATTCTCAAGCTTTCAAAACAGAACAGGCTACCTCAGGCAAAGATCCTCCTCTCTTCATTCATGATAACTGCTCAGCCTCTAAGCAGCTTGCTCCCAGCAGCTCTGGCCCCCTGCAGTTCCCATCCCCCCCACCTCCTGCAATCCTCAGCAGGAATCCTTAGCAGAAGTTCTGGCTGGTGCAGAAAAAAGTTTTCGCTGCTGCTGCCTCTACTTCCAGTCACCATGCTGGCTCCAGCCTGGCTCCTATTTGGCTCCAGCTCCTTCCTGCCCCACCCCTTCCTGTTCAAGTTCATGGGGTATGGAAGTTCTTTAAATCCCATTACCATTACAAGTTGCTACTAGGTCTTGTGTAATCCTTATTGTAGCTCCATGACATTTGAATTTTTTTTTCCTTGTTGCTTCCAATATGTTTTCTTTAACCCTGGGAGCTTTGAAACTTGGCTACATTATTCCTGTAGGTTTTCCTCCTGGGATTTTTTTCAGGTGGTGATTGGTGGATTTTTTTCTATATCTACTTTGTCTTCTTGTTCTAGGACTTCAGGGCAAACTTCCTTGAAAATTTCTTGTAATATTGTATCAAGATTCTTTTTTTTATCATAATCTTCAGGTGGTATAACCATTCTTATATTATTTCTCCTTGATCTGTTCTTTAGATCAGTTGTTTTTCTGATGAGATATTTCACTTTCTCTTCTATTTTTTCATTCTGTTGATTTTGTTTTATGATTTCTTGTTGTCTTAGAATGTCATTAGCTTCTTCTTTCTCAAATCTAGTTTTCAAGGAATTATTTTCTTCCTTAAGTTGTTAATTCTCTATTTCCAGTTGGTTGTCTTTCTTTTCATACTTTTCTTGATTTTCTTGGATTACTCTTATTTTTTTTTCTATTATTTCCTCAGTCTCTCATATTTGAATTTAAAAGTCCTATTTAAGTTCTTCCAAGAATTCTTTTTGTACTTGGGATCATTTGAAACAGAGTGACTTTTTTAGACTCATTATCTTCCTCTGAATATAAACCCAGATCTTCTCTATCCCCATAATAACTATCTATGCTCGAGTTCTTTCTCCTTTACTTACTCATTTTTATTTATTTTTTGTTTTATTTTGTTTTTAGCCACTATTAGTGTGATTAAGTTCTAGTCCTGAAGTATGGGGAATTATGCCCCAAAACTCAGGTCCTTCTTACTTTTATTTTCTGATGTCTGTCTCAGAGTCCAACTTTGAGCACTCCTCTCCACTCCTAAAGTACAGCTAGGGCCTCCAGCCTCATTGTCCCACAAGTGGTCTTGCTCCTTGTGGTTCTTCCCATGGCTGTAAACTACAGCTGTAGTTTACAGTAATCTGCCCCAGAACTGAAACTAGGGATTCTGTTCTCCTACAAGTGCCCCAAACCAACAGAATCTCTGATACTTGCTACTGCATTCACCAGGTGCATGTTAGCTTCTTCTCCTGGAACAGCAGCAGCCCAGCCCAAGATGCATCCAGTCAGCAGAGCTGTGGTTGGCATTCCTTGACCGTGGAAGATCCTTCAGTCTTCTACTCAGCTATCAGACCCCCACCCTGTAAGATAAACGTTTCTGAGGCTGAGGCTGCTCCTCAATCCAACAGCCCCAGGATTTCTTATTTGTTGATTCCTGCAGAGTAAGCCTGGAGGTGTTTGCATTTCACTCAGACCAAACCTCTGCTCTGGGGAGTTCTGATCTTTATTCAGTCTTCTCAAACTGTCTTAGCAGGACAATTGCTTTACCAGGTTTATTTTTCTCCTACTCTGAGGTGATGTTCTACCTTTTTTTTTTTTTTGGAGGAAATTTGAGAGCTGAAAGTTTTCTGACCCACTCTACCATCTTCCCAGAATCCTCTCCTTTGAAACATGAGGGTTTTTTTTTTTAATATCCTATTGCAGCCACAAAATTGATGAAAAGGTATAATGGATAAAATATCTCGCCATATTTGCTATTTGTTGATTATTAGAAACAAGACACAAAATGGAAATTGAGAAAATAAGCATAAGCAATAAGGAGGCATGTGACAAAATCACTTTTTAAAATCACAGATCTGACTGTGTCACTCTCTTGGCTTTAGGAGTATCTGAGTCTCCCTCTTGGTTCAGCTGAGATGGATTTGTGATCATAGCAATGGGAGTATTCCTTCAAATAATACCAAGTGTAACTCATCCATGTGTCTCTAACATATGTGATTCCTATCCATGTCATTACATAAATTCACCACAAGGCCAAAATGCTGGAGAGCCTTCCATACTTTCTACTGACATTTCACAAAACTACCAGAGGAGCTCACAAAGATGTCTGTTGTTTTCACCTTGCTCTTGCCAAGTGACCAGATGATCTTCGCTGGTACTCACTCCTTATTATCCTCTGCTCTTCTATCTGGGAAGCTCTTCTTCTGTAGGATGAAGCCAGGAATTCCTCATCTACTATTTAGAGATAGGACAGACATCTCTCCTTTTCCCACCTGGCTTCATTCATTCTGGACTTCTTTGGCTCCTCCACTATGAACATGTACCAAGTACCTTCACCACTACCACCACCACCCCACCACCTTTTTAGCTTTCTCAAATAGGTTGCAAGTTTCTTGAGGGCAGGTACTATAGGACTGCCTTTTTGCATTTGTTTCTCTAGCATTTAGTACAATTCCTGGCACGTAGTAGGTGCTTAACGAATATTTATTGACTATTTTGTGTTCCTCAACTCATACATTTTGATAACATCCATTACACTGATTATCCTTTAAAATCTATTGTTGTGTGCTGCAGACCATTCATGTCCACCATGCTCCTCAATCTCGATTGCCCTTTTTGTGAGCTTCTGTTTTAGTTCTTCAGACTGGTTTTCTGTGACTTGCCTCCATGAGTTGGGCCCAGAAATGAACAAGAGAGTGAGCTGGATTGTCTTTGAGAAGCTGAAAAGTTCTTTTAATGACTCCCAGGCTTCCCCAGAAACTAAGTCCAATCTTTTAACCTCTATTTTCTTGTAGCATTGTTGTATAACCATGAGTCACTGTTGCCTCTAGGATACTATATCCTCACCTTAGAACTTAGCCCTAATAAAGGCACAGCCTGAATTTCCAAACTTATTTTATATTACTCCTCTTTCACATTCTATGTTCTGGTCAAGCTTGATATATTGTTCTGCCTTCATACCATTGCCCAGTTTGTCCCTGGATCTTAGGATGTACTCCTTTTTACTTATGCCTCTTAGAATCCCTAGATTCTTTCCGGACTCAGACTTAGGTACCACCTCCTAAACAAAGTCTTCTCTCTTCTCCTAGTTGTCAATGCCCTTCCCAAATTATCTTATATAAGCTTTGCTAGGTGCATCTTATATACCTCTTACTGAATATAAGTTCCTTGAAGGCTGAATATGTTTTTCATGTTGTCTTTGTATCTTATGATTCGAATCCATTTCCTTGCTTATTGTAGATACTTTTGTAAAAATATTCATAGAGTTAAATTCAATAACTTCAATAACATAGTAGGACACAAAATAAATATCGTAAAATCATCAGCTTTTTCTCGTATTTATAGATGAGACCATCCCATGGAGCATGTTCAAAGTTGCTCTTCCTGCTTCTGGTTCATCACATGGGAAATTTAGGTCCTTCTGGCAATGTAGTGGCCCCACCCCCGGAGAACTTAGTGTTTTGGTATGCTATGATTTGACAAACCCTGAGTAGTCTCAGTCTTTTCCCCACCATGTGATAGTGGCAAGGGGGCAGGAGGCTATGTCAGTTAAAAGAAGAGATAGCTTCTAGCCTAGACTCTTCCTTTAATTCTCCAAGTGGCATAATATAATTCAGAGACTTCTAGTGAGGACTGGGAAAAGAATGACCTTTCTCCATAACAGCATCATGGCAACTATGCCTAGGTGGCAGCTAGTACATATACCAACAGTTTGGCATCTGGATCTCTGGATGCCTAGTCTGCTTGTGTGCTTGTCCCTTCCTGCTCTTAGGCAACTGGGCATCTGTCCTGAGATGAACATGTTCAGGTGTAGAGGCAACCTTATAAGCTTGAGAAGTTTGGATTTCCTGGGTCCCATCATATTGGAGCTGACTGGTAGAAAGAAAGATTCTCCAGTAACAATTAGTGCTTTTGGAGAAAATAAACATCAAAATGAGAACTGACCTAAACCTGGCTATTTTACTAGCAGACATGTGCCAGGAATTGTTTGGAAAGTGAAGAACTGAAATAAAATGTTTACAAACTACTTTCTGTTTTGATGATATTTAAATATCTCCCTCCTAGCACCTTGTGACCATGTATCTCTAAATTAAGTCACTATATAAGTCATTGTTCATAGATGCTGTTATGTCCTTGCTGTTCATCATTTCTTTCTAGGTAGGAATAAACATGATCTGTGTCTGATTTATATTATACATTGAGTACCTTCTATTGCTTCATTTTTGGAAAACCCTAGATGTGAACCCTAATAATAATGGGAATTTAATGAGATGAAAAGTGTGAGAAAGGGAAGTCTAACCTTCTCATTAGATGTTAGGTTCTCCCAGAACAAAACCTGCTGTAAACTGCATGCCTCGGTACTAAACTGGGAGTAGGCACAACATCTTAGCTCCCTATGGACTCAGTAGGGGTTCGTCAAAGTTAGATATTGCTAACAAAACCCAGATGGAAGAGATAGGAAGAAAAATAATACATTAAATAACAATGAATGTATTAAATATCTAAGAACAAACCTGCTAAAATTTATGCAGGACTTATGTAAATAAAGCTACAAAACATTTTTTACAGAAATGAGAAGACCTAAATAACCAGGGAAGTGTTCAATATTCATGACTAGTATGAGCTAATTTAGTAAAAATGTCAACTCAACCCAAATTATTCTGTGGATTTAGTGCTATGCCATTCAAATTACCAAACGGAGACTTTACAGGATTGAACAAAATAATAACACAATTTCGTTGAATGCACAAAAGGTCAAAAATATTAAGAGAAATAACAAAATAATAGGAAGGAAATGGGATAGGCGATGCCTGAGTTCAAACTAGAGTAGAATGCAATAACTATTAAAAACCTTTTGGTACTAGATAAAAAATAGATCAGTGGAATAGAATTAGTAGGCAAGACTTAGAAGCAAATGAAAATAATACTTGAGCATAAAATACAGGGGAAGGGAAATTTAGAAGCAGAATACTTAGCAGTCTAGTGAAAAATAGGTTTCTATCTCATGCTATACCTTACATCAGAATAAATTCCAAATAGACAATTGTCTAAATCTAAAAGAAAATCATAACAAACCATAAAAGTTAGACAGGGGTCAAAGGTTATATAGCTTTCACAATTACCGCTACAACAAAAATTCAGGTAATAGGCAGAAGAAATAAGAAAAGATTAAAGAGACAATCTTCATTAACTAAAATGAAAAAGCTTTTGCATAATAAAATCACCACAATTAAAACTGGAAGAAAAGACACCGATTGCAAACAAAAAAAAAAATAGTATTAAATATCTCTGGTAAAATCTGATATCTAAAATCTATAGAAGAAATATAAATAACCAATAATCACTTCAAATGTTTAACAATCACTAATAAAAACAGAAATGCAAATTTAAACAATCTAGAGTTATCACTCTACACTCATAAAGTCAAAAAAGAGACTAAAAGATTGCCAAACTCTGTTGGAGAAGTTCCGGAAAGACAGGTATGGTAATTAATCATGATGGGTAGAACTGTGATTTGGATCGGCTGTTGGGGAAGCAATTTCAAAATATGTGAGAGAAGTTACCAAATTAATAGTGTTCTCTTACTCAGAGGTACAACTGCTGCAATAATAACCTGATTAAATTCTACTCAATTTAATTCAACAAATACTTCTTAAATTCCAACTACAGGCATACTTCATTATATTGCACTTTACTTTATTGCTCTCCACAGATGTGTGTGTGTGGGGGGGGGTTGTTTTGGGGGAGGAGTTGGGGTTTTTTTGGTTTGTTTTTTTAAACTAATTGAAGGTTTGTGACAACCTCGAATCAAGCAAGTCTGTTGGTGTTATTTTTTTCCAAAAGCATGTATTCACATCATGTCACATTTTGGTAATTCTCTCAATATTTCAAACTTTTAAATTATTATCACATCTATTATGGTAATCTGTGATCTTTGATATTCCTACTGTAATTGTTTGGGGTGCCACAAATTACACCCACAGAAGACAACAAACTTTACCGATAACTGCTGTGTTTTCTGATTGCTCCACTGACCCACCATTCCCCATCTCTCTCCCTTTTCTTAGACCTCCCATTCCCTAAGTCAGAACAATATTGAAATTAGACCCGTTAATAACCTTACAATGGTCTCTAAATGTTCAAGTGAAAGGAAGAGTTAACCAATGTGATAAACTTCACTGCTGCCTTATTTTAAGAAATTGCCACAACCACCTCAACCTTCAGCAACCAGCATCCTGATAAGCCAATAAGTCATCAACATTCAAGCAAGACCCTCCACCAGCAAAAAGATTACAAATCACTGAAGGCTCAGCAGATGATGGTTGGCATTTTTTTAGTAATAGTTTTTTTTCTTTTGCTTTTTGGAGGGCAGTTGGGGTTAAATGACTTGCCCAAAGTCACATGGCTAGTTAGTGTGTCAAGTGTCTGAGGTCAGATTTGAACTCAGGTCCTCCTGACTCCAGGGCTGGTGCTGTACTCACTGCACCACCTACCAGCCCCAGTAATAAAATATTTTTAAGGAAATTATTATAACGTCAATGGAATAGGAAGATCTTTTCTGTCCATAGGCCTATGTGACCACGTGTCCCCTTTCCCTTGGAACAGGAGCTGTCTTCCCAGGTCTAAAGGTACATAGGTATTTCATTCACAGATATCTTGTTGCTTTCACAGCTGTGATACATCTTGAATCACATAGCCATTGGGGGAGGAACTTGCCTAAGGAGGAGCTTGTTTAGGCAGAAGCTTGCTTACAGGGAGGCTTGCTTGTAGGAGCTAATTAGGCACTGAGTGACAAGGATTGTGGTGCCTTCTAACTCTGAGCATATTAGTTGAAAGTTATATATACTGGGAGATTGGTATTTTACTTTGGGGACTCATTTGACTCTATGGACAAGACTCTGAGGAGTCATTTGTTAATAGCTCTAACCCTTCCCCTCCCTCCAGACTATTCAGATATTGGTGCTCCTCAGGTCCAGTGGTGTATATAGATGGTTGTATTTTTCTTTTTTTAAAAATTTATTAACTATTAGTTTACAACATTCAGTTCCACAAGTTTTCGACTTCCAGATTTTCTCCACTCCCTTCCCCTTCCGTGGCAGCATGCAGTCTGATATAGGTTCTACATGTACCTTCACATTAAACATTAGTCAAGTTGTAAAGAAGAATTACAAGATGGTTGTATTATTCTGTTTAGACAGTTGGATTCTGTCTTTTGGATTCTTTTCTTGGATACTCCTTTTTACTTTTCTGTATTTATCTGGCTGTTAATTAAAGTAAAATGTTAACCTCTTTAAAGCTGTATTTGCTTTAGAAAAGTAGGTTCAAGAACCTGTGCTGGCAGCCATCCTGGGTGTGCTAGGGTGCTTGCTAATACAAGTATATACACTGGGGTTTTTTAGACATAATACTATTGCACAGTTAATAGACTACAATATAATGTAAACATAACTTTTATATGTACTGGGAAATAAAGAAATTTGCATGACTCATTTTATTGTAATAGTTGCCTTGTTTTGGTGGTCTGGAACTACACCTACAATATGTCCAAGCTGCATCTGTATGCAAACGTCTGTATGTAAATGGTACCATGCTAGACAAAACCAAAACAGCAACTGCTCTCAAAAAGCGTACATTCTACTATGGGAATATAACATATAAACAAGTGAATAAATAAATAAGAGTTTACAAAATAATGCAAAGTGATTACAAAAGGGGCTGGGGGCTGGGAGGGCATCAGAAAGTGCTCCTATAGGAAGTAGAACCTGAGCTATGCTTTGGAGGGAGCAAGAAATTCCTTGGAATCAAGAAAGCAAAGAAGTCATAGGTGAGGAGAAGGCATTCCAAATACAAGAGACAACTGTGCAAAGTCACAGAGGTGGGAGATGAAATGCCTTGTATAGGGATCTACAAGTAGGACAGTTTGATTAGAGAGAAGAGTACACAGAAATAACATGAAATAATACCAGAAAGGTAGATAGCAGCCAGGTAGCAGAGGGCTTTATATTACAGGATAAATTTGTATCTTATCCTAAAGACAATAGGGACCTGCTGAATATTTTTAAATAGAAAGATGATGTTGTCAGTTCTTAATTTTAGGAATCCCAATGGCAACTGTATGGAGGATGGAATGGAGAAGAGACTAGTGGCAAAGAGACTAAAGCAAGATCACATGCAGCAAAAGTTGGGAGAAGCATTTTTGTGTGTGTGTGAGAACACAATGGTAGGAAAGAATATATTTAGTAGCTGTGGAATGGACAAACAAATCATGGTATATGAATATAATAAAATATGACTATGTCAAAAGGAAAGAGGACTATGAAGAATTCAGAGAAACATGAGAAAATGTACATAAAGTGATTGAGTGAAGAAATCAGGACTGAAAAACAATATACACAAAAACTTCAACAATATAAAGTCAACACAGAAAGACAATGAAACTCTAGACTAATGCTGTTGTAATACCACATTACCAGAGATAAAGGATGTTCTTTCTGTAAATGAAGGAAAAGTTAAAGTTCTGCTTTTTGTTAAAAACCAAAAAACTAAACATTTTGTGAGGAAGGTATTTTCTTAAGAAGGCTTGTTCATATATTTATCAGGCAGCATTGATTGTGTTTGTGTGTGTGTGTGTGTGTATCTCCAGAAGTTTGACCATCAGGTGGTGAAGTTTTTTTTACCATGACCACTGAAAAGGACCATCTATCATGCAAAAAAATGCAAAAAATCAAGTTGCCATCTATATCAATAGAGGGAAAACATGTAAAATCACAGATTCTTGAAGTGAATAGGACCAGCAGAGAGAGGAGCCTTTCTGCTCAAATAGAGAGGGTGCTTTCTGCATTCCTCTCTGGAAATATAGGGTCTTTTATGACCTTACCTAACCAGATGACTTCCCACCCTTTTTCCTTCACGGTATAGTGATTAGAGTGCTGGACTTAGAATCAGGAACATGTTTTTAAATTCCACTTCAGACACTTACTGTGTGACTCTGAACGATTCATTTAACATCTTTAAAACTCAGGTTCTTCATCTGAAAAAATGAGATTGGACTAGATGACCTCCAATGTTTTCAGCTCTAAAACCATGAAGTTTTCTCCAACTAACTCAACTCTAGTCATTCCATGTGTTCATCAATCCCCGGTTGCATATCATGTCACTCTACAGCAATTTATATAGTAGTTATTTCTTTGTGACTGATTGGATGTCTTTTATGTGCACCTCCTGATAATTCATATTCTCTGCAATTAGCATTTATCTCAATTTAACAAATATTTATTAAGCACCTACTGTTTGGAAAGAATTGTACTACATTAAGCAAAGACAGTGATTCAATCTATCTCTGACTGACCCTGTTGCTTTATACTTCAAAGGGATCCATGGTGCCAACGATGGGAGTACTCCCTGTACTCATAAAAAGTGAAAGCCCTTCATACCCTCTCATACTGTGAGAGAATCACAGAATGCCAAAGCTGGAAGAGAGTTCAGAGGTTATTTATTCCAATCTACAACTGAAATAGGTAATTTATTCCAACCTATAACTAACTGAATAGAAATCCCAGAACAACATCCCCAACAAATGATCCTTCAGCTTCTGCTTGAAAACTTCTAGAGATGGGGAATTCACAACTCAATTCATTACATTTTTGGACAGCTCAAATCATTAAGTTTCTTTTTCCTGTGTTGAGCCAAAAATCTGCCTCTTTGCAATTTTTAGTTATTGATTGCTCTTTCTTTATCTGTCTGGAGTCAGAGTAAATTTAATTCTTCTTTCATATAATAGTCCTTCAAATACTTGAAGACAGTTTTATTTTTTTGGCCTACCCCTCTCCTCCAACTTTTCTCTAGGCTAATATGCTTACTTCTTTTATATATCATGTTGTCCAGTCCGCCACACTGTCCTGGTCAATTTTCTCTGAACACAATCCATTTCCCCCAAATCCTTCCTAAAATATGACTCCCCATACAATAATGCAGCAGATAGGATTGGACATAGCATAGTCCAGTGAAACTATATTGTGGACATTATGCTTCTCTTAATGTAACTTAAAGTCAATGCTTTTTTTGTTTACCATGTTACACTGTTGACTCGTACTAAATACATAATCCACTAGAAACTCCAAATCTTTTTCATATGAACTGTTCTTTAGCACTTCCTTCATCCTATACTTACACATGTTGCCTTTTAGAACCCATATGACCCTTTTAATTTATCTATTAAATTTCATCTTATTCAATTTAACCCTTTATCCCAGACTATCTGGATCTTTTGGACCCTGATTCTACCATCCAACTTGTTAGCTATCCCTTGCTTCCAAGTTTGCATTTTCTGTACTTTTGGAATTCCTTTGATCTATCAGTCTGGTAACCCTGATCAAACACTTAATGTAGTAAGACTGTTATAACATATTCTTGATAAAGTCATGCTGGCTCTTAGTGATTACTATGTTCTAAGGGCTCTCAAACCATGACTTTAAGAAACTACTCTAAATCTTGTGGGAATACAAATCAAGCTCAACAGCCTACAGGACACTGTCTTTGTTTTTTTTGTTTGTTTTGTTTTTTAATGAAGATCAGGACATTTTCCCACCTCTATGGCTATGACATTTCTCATATTGACTGTAGTATTTCAAAGATCACTGACTGTAGCATTAATCAGATGTGACACTAATTTCAGTATTCTGCAACCTTATACATTTAGGCCTTGAACATTTAGTGACTTGAACTCATTGAGGACAGTGAAGTGGTCTCTTATCTCATTTATCCTGGGTTTCAATACCTTGTTAATTATTTTTGATGCATCCTCCCCAGCCCAAAGATCATTCTCCTTTCTAGAGAAAACAGAAGCCAAATAGGAGTTGAATAATTCATCTTGATTTTTGTCGTCCTTTATCATTATTCTATATTCCCTGAGCAGTGATCCCATCTTTTCTTTGGTATTTTTCTTGTCCCTAACAGTTATTGTACTTAGCATTCATTGGCAACCTCAGCTCATTCTTAGTTTTAATGTTCTTGATGCTCTTCTTAAAAGACAGCTTCTCTTCTGTAGTCATGCTCAATTATTCATCGTTATTTCCATCTCCTATATATGTCTTCTTAAAAATCTAAGTTGGAAGTTATTTGTGCATTGATATCAATTTTATAAGACCATTCTCTCTTTTGTTTCTCATCACAATAACTTATCTTTGTGCTATTAGAATTTATTTTCTTTGGATCTTCCTATCACTTTTGGGCTGACTTTAAAGACTTTTAAGTCATGGAACCTATCTATCCTTTCTCTGAAATCTTTTAAATCTGCTCTCCAAAAATCAAAGGCACATCAGACTATATTTGGCATTTTTCTCTTCTGTCACAAATTAGAAGATGGAGTGGTTACTTCTTCTCATGGTTCCCATCATTTCTACTTCAGCAAATAGTTCCTTCTTTTCTAAAGAAGAATTCTCCAATGAGTGAAGACTTTCCTTTAGGTCTCTTAATACTCCATGTAAATCATTGTAGTATTTGAGCTATTCATCCATTATATCCAATTTTTGTTATGTGACTAACTTTTATCTGTTTTCTAGACATGCATGTCATTAGTGTCATCTTTTTATACCACATTTCCATTTCTAGGCATAATTGTTAATATACAGCAGCCTACTTAGACCCAAAATACATCTTTTCATTCTTGTGTGGATCACTTGCAAATCTGATTCTTCTGAAATTGTGCTATTTCATGATTTATATCCATACAGAGACACTGGTGTCATGGAGGGTTCCCCAAACAAGAGTTCAAATAGATTTAGAATTACCTACAGATGATGACATCCCCAATTAGAGTAAATTCCTGACAGTAATAGCCAAGCCTTTGTAGCAGCAAGGACCCTAGCATACCCAGAATGGCTGCTAATACAGGTTCTTAGATCTGCTTTTCTAAAAGAAAGCAACTCAAAATGGGTTAACAATCCTACTTTAATCAAACATATCATTTACCTAGTTCAGGGGGAAAAAGTCAGCACTCTGAACTTCAGAGAATACAAACAGAAGTTACAAGCAGATAAAAAAAATACAGACAGAGAAACAGATCAGTAGGCAGGGTTTCCAGCTGTCTGACCATTACATCCATTAGTTAGTTACCAGAGAGGGAAGCACCAACATCTGGGTTTTCAAAGCCAGGGGGCTCAACAGCTGCCCAGAGTCTCATCTGGCCAAATCACACAACTCTTCCTAAAGTGAGCCCCAAAGCAAAACCTCACATCAGGGTAAATATAACCTTCTCCTGGCTGAGAGAATGTTACAGCCCTCTTCACCCACTGCCCAATCACAAAGTAATAAGGTGTGGGCATTCCTGAAAAATAAGCCTCCTGCCACAGGCTCCATGTGACCACATTCAGCCTATTAGGTGGCAGAGTATATTTTCAAATCAGGGAAGGTTCTCAGATTTACTTAAGCCTATGAAGGGGCCAAGAGGCAGGGAAGATCTTCAGATTCCCATTATCATAACAGCCTTATATTTCTCCTTTCTTCCCACAATGTCTATAGAATTTATATATCTGCTGTTAATTGATAGTTATTTGGGGCTTGCTTAAATAAATAACATCAACAATACTAAAAACAATAACAATAATAACTGGCATTTATATATTGATTTAAGGTTTAGAAAATACTTTATAAACCTTATCTAATTTTATCCTTATAACAGCCCTAGGAGGCAGATATTTTTATCCCTATTTTGCAAATGAGGAAACTGAAGCAGGCAGAGGTTAAGTAACTTGTCACAAAAAGGTAGTATCTTAGGCTCCATTTAAATGTAGTTCTTCCTGTAATCTATCCATTGTATAACTAAGCTATTAGAGAGGAGAGATTGCATAATAGGCATTAAAAATTTTTTTTTAAATCTCCTTTGCCTAGCATGATGCTTAACACATAGTAGGTGCTTAATAAATGTTTGCTGAGTAGAATGCTTGATAGTAGAGTCTATGCATGGAAACTACCTCTAAATAGCTGAGAGGAAAATTAATTCTGCAGGGACTCTATGAATCCAGTTTATACCTATAGGCTATAAAAAATCCATTCAACTATTTGATGACCACTAATTGAGTACCTATTATATGCAGGGTAGTGGCTCCAGTTTAGTAGTTTGTAAACCTCAATAATGGTCCAAGAAGTTTGTGCAAAATATTCTGCAATGGTGCCTTTATGCAGCAAATAATTACCCAATCATGTTACAAATATATTTTTCTTCTGCGACAGCAAGAATTTGCAGGTTTGATACTTAACAGGTTTGTTTCTACAGTGATTGAAACTGTCATGATCATGCACTCAATGATTTGGATGTTTGGTACAGTGATTATATATATTAAAGTCTGAAAATTTCTAATTAAGCATAAGGTGTTCTTGCAGTTTCTCAACTTGTCATCAAATTGTTTCCAAACTACCACAGGGGTTCAAGATTGAAGTTCGATTATATTCCCAACAGATCGTTGGATGTATGTGTATACCTTCATTTGCATTCTGTACACTGTGCCAAAGCAGTTCCCTTTTTCCCTGTTACTCTATAATAATTCCTCATCAGCTATGTGATCATATGATCAGAGTATAGCAAACTTTTGTGTTCTTGTAGCACAAATGTCAAGCTATTTGAAAATCCTGAGCATGTGATCTTTATAAGACTACTTGAAATGATCCTGGACCATCAGAGATGTTCTTCAGAAACAAACCTTATAGCTTCTCTCCTTTTAGGTTGTTTTCCAATTTCAATTTATCCTTCACTTATGTTACTATTCCACCATCTAATATATTTTCAAATGAATTTGTTGGCAGTACTGGTAAGTGATTGAGTTTATGTGAAAGTGAAGCCAATATGCAAGTGGTAGGAGAGAAGAAAGTCATGTCTGAAGAGATTCTTTCCTTACAAATGTTAGTTCATATCTATCTATCTATCTATCTATCTATCTACCTATCTATCTATATATATATATATGGACATTATTAAAAATGAAGCATCAAATGCAATTTAACTTTACGTACATCTATAATTTAATACAATGCTTATTATTAGCCTATACAAAAGTGAATATTTAGGATTATAACCAGGGTTTTATTTTTCTTGATTGGTTACACTGAAAATTTTTTAAAATAAATTTCCATCTTTTAACCAGAGAGTTAAAAAAATTCTCCTATTTTCCACTGTATATTTGTAGAAATAAGCATTTTCACTTTATTCTTGTTTTAAATCAAAATACAGAAAATTTAATGCAGAACCAGATTTAAATCTGTCTAGCTTTCAGCCAAATATTGAAAACCATTGTTCAAATGAAAACATCTAACATAAAAATTAAGTTTATATAAGATTATTATAGTATGTTAAATATCTTCCAAGTTATAACTTATTTCATTAAAATATTATTTATATTCCACAATATTTGCAAATAAAGAAATTTAATATGATTTCTTGCAGATAATAGCATATGAGGTCTTGCTGGATTATTTTCTTTAATTCTTACAGAATGTCCCACCTAAAATATTTGTATTTTATAATTAGTTTTATAATTTTATATTTATAGTTTTCACAGAGGTAGAATAACATTTCCTGTTTTATTATATAATATAATTTAAAGTTTTTAGAGGGAGAAATTATTATTGAAGCTATTATAAACATTTGGTTCTCAGAACAAAATATTTTGGGAACCACTGGTATAGAGGAAAGAGCATGAGATGTGAACTCAAAGGATCTACATTTTAAGTCCTAGCTATGTCTGTCACTCCTTAGCTGTGTAAGGTTGGAATAAGTCAGATAAGTTCATGGAACCTTATTTTTTCTGATTTATAAAATATAAATGTTTTGGACTAGATGACTTCTAGTTTCCTTCCATTACAAGGAATTGATGAGGGGTTAACCTAGATAGAACATCTGTGTTCTCTTTATCATTAACATGCCATAACATAATACATGCCCCACAAAATATTTAGATAAGAAAAGGTCCCATTATTCAAGATAGTATCTTAGGTTCAGAGTTCTATTCTTAGAAGAATGCTCTCAAATTAGCCCTGTCTGGGGGAGGAGATATTCTCTGAGTTTACTCAGAAAACTAAGAAGCTGTTGGGTGCGTCCATTTGGCTCCTCCCACAAGGAGTATAGACCAAAATCCCACTTTTTAGCCTTATCTTGTCTCTTGAGTTGCTGACACAGAAAAAGGCAAAGCAGTCTCTTTGATTAATTCAGACTTTGGTCAAAAATATGATATTTAATGATTATCAAGGGTTTTAAAATCCAAATGGAATTTGATATTTCATCTTGGAGGCATAAAAGGGAGCCATTGTAATTTACTGAAAAGGAAGGGAAAGGGGACATGGTCAGACTAACTCTTTGGAAAGATCACGTGGGCAGCATATGGAGGACAGACTGGAATAGGAAGAAAGATGAGGTAGAGAAACCAACCAGTGAGCTCTTGGACTAGTCTTGGCATGAGGTGATGAGAGCTCGTACTACAGTGGTAGCAGGAGAGAAGAGAGATTTACAGAAGAGATGTAGTAAAGGTGAAAACAAGACTTGGTAACAGATTGAATAGGTGAGGTGAATACAAGTGAGGAGTTGAGGATAACACTAAGGTTGTAAACTGGATACCTTGGAGGATGGTGGAGCCTTTAAGAACTTATTAATATGCAAATTAAGAAAAGATTAGGGCTTTGGGAGAAAGATAAAGGAGTTCTCATCTGGATATTCTAAGTTTAAGACATGCCTACAGTTGGTTCTGTGGATATCACAGGAACTCAATATTGACTAGTGCTATCTCCTCAAGTTGTCACCTTACACCTTTTTCTAAAGTACTTACTTATGATACGACTTGATTCTATTAAGGATTACTTCAGAAGATTGAATGTCAACACAATATATTTTGCCACACAAAGTAAGCAATTCAGAAAGTTTGAGAGATTTTGATTACATCAAATTGGAAGGCTTTAGATTTCCTTCCCAATGCTTTTTTTTAAGTTCTCAACTATTATTTTATTCTGAATATTGCAAAATAGTACTAAAATTTTCTGTGGATTCAAAATATCTAATAGAAGTATCATACATAATGCTAGCTCCTGAAAGAAAATGAAAAATGGGTCATGCTGACCTTTTGTTACACTATAATTGGTTATATATAGGGTATAAGTAATTGTAAGAAATAATTATCATGGGTGGTTAGGTGGCGCAGTGAATAGAGCACTGGCCCTGGAGTCAGGAGGACCTGAATTCAAATCTGGCCTCAGACACTTAACACAAAAACTAGCCGTGTGACCTTGGGCAAGTCACTTAACTCCAACTGCCCTCCAAAAAGGAAAAAAAAAAGGAAATAATTATCATTAAAGTTTCTAGGAAGCTATCACCAGTACTGCAGAATATGAAATATGAGACAAAATAAATTTAGTTCAATTAATCTTATAAATCTATTAACAGACTTTGAAATCTCTCTTATTAAAGTTGAAATTTAATTGATCATGTGTAATCCAATGAAAGGACTGAGATTTTTAGTCAGAAACATGAATGATTTGCTTCCCAATATTGCCTCCTGTCGTCATAGATTGGAAGGCAACTCCCATATTTTCCAAGCCATTGATCACTGTCTCTCTGATCTTTAATTTTCCTTCCTTAAACCACTGACTCAGTTGTACAGTTCCAGAGTTAAATTTGTCCTTATAATTCAACACCAGAAATCTTTCCCTTGTAATGTTTCTTGTTTTCAGAACTGACTCTATTTCAGGCAGCAAGGGGGGAGGATAAGGGACATCCTTGTTATACTGAAAAATCTGGCCACACAGGATAACATGGCTATTCTGATTCATCTGACGAATAACTGTATCACTGATGTCACCACCAACATTGTCAAAGTAAACATCCACTCCAGATGGGCAAAGTTCATGGAGTTGTTCTGCCACCTTCCATTTCTTATAATTAATTGCAGCATCAAAGCCCATTTCTGAGACCAAGATGGAGCACTTCTCATCTGTTCCACAAATTCCCACCACTCTGGAACAGCCTTCCAAATGGCCAATCTGGTCAGCCAATGATCCACAAGCACCTCAGCTCCACTGACAACCATTGTCTGCTTGGAAACAACAGTTATGTGACCTTTTTCTTTAATTCCTAGTAAAGAAGTCAATCCTGGCATACCAGTAGCACCAAGAAAGTAGTAAAGGTGTCCATCTACAAGTTGTGGGTCTACTTTTTCAAGGGTATTTCCTTCTAAAATAGCCTTAGTCTGCCAGGACCAATTAAAAGGAGTGACAAGATCTCCTTTAGCCAAATTCCCATTTAGTCCAAATTGACTCTCTTCTGTAACTCCAACACCTCCACCATCAACCACTTCAGAGAGCTGCCAAGGTTGTATATAGTGAACACCAGTGTCCTCATTCATTCTACAACGCATATAAGGATCCACTGAGAGATAAAGAGATAAAGACTTTTACCTGTCCCTCTTTTAATTTATCTGGTAAATCAGCCTCTTCCATACGGAAATTCTCTGCCACTGGGTTGCCATTTTTTCCAGGTCGGGAATTCAGTACAGCTCTATGTACATGCATCACTACGTTCAGGCAGTAGACCTACAGAAATCTTTGGAGCTTTCCTGCAAGAAGGTCTTCTTGGGAGAACAAAACTCCCCAAAGCTTTGAGCCTTAATGAAGAGTCTTTAGGCAACAGAACAATACTAGTGGATATTGTTGATCAAATACAGAAGGCCATAAGCAGGAGGAAAATGAAGAGTCTGACAAAACAAACCCAGCATAAAGGGCTTGCTATGAAATAGATACTACTGTTGATAGTCCTCTTTGAAGGACAAGTTTCATGGTTGTTATGATTCAGATTGATATCATGATGGCCCATGATAAGATATGAACTGGTCTAGAAGGAAGGATTAATACAATGACAAGGGATAGCAACGATTATGCTAGAGGTCTTGAATCTAAAATAATCTAGGATAAACATAAGGATGTTTGCTAGTGGGAACTACTGGGATGAAGATTGGAGGAAGAAACAACTATGAAGACCAACATGATAAATAGGATGATCAGTTGAACTCAAGATATGAGTTTGGGGCTGAGGGGGCAATGAGGATCTATTGGATAATTTTTGATATGAAGGTAGTATAATCTATATCAAACAGGAGTCATTGGTCAAAGGATGTTCTTAGGAGAATTCTCTTCCCCTTCCCACTTACACTGGCTGAATCTTAAGCCCTTAAAGGTTCATTTTACCTAGGGAAAAAGATTCACTATGCAGCAACTCACAATCAAATTGAGCTACCATCTTTAGGAGGTGCAAAACAAAACAAAAAAACAAAGCAAAACCAAACCAAACCACCAAAACCCTAAATTTATGATAATGAAAAGTGATTGCAGCAGGAGTAGCCAGCAACTAGAAAGGTAGCCCTAGAACAGACACCCAGGTTAACAGAGGAAAGAACCTCAGAAATGATTATAGGCAGAAAGTTAATCTTCATACACCAGGAACATAGTTCCATCTGGCAGAAACACATAAAGGAGAGTGAGAAGTCCCTAGAAAAAAGGCTAATACCTATGCCCTCACCAAAGAAAAACTGTTAGGGGAAGTGCAGCTCTAATTTTCCCACCTGTTCTCAGGGGCTGGATTCTAGAGCAAGAATCTCCAAGAAGAGATGGAGGAAAAGTAGCCCAAGCCCTGCAGATGAAAGAAAGACCAGCTGGTATTTCAAGGAAAGATTAGAATTAGATGGATGGGGTTAGTTTCCAGAGCCAACTGAACAGAAGTCTGACAGGAAAGATGCTCCACACCCCCACCTGCCCCCCCCCCAAATCAAGGCTCAAGCCTTGTGTCTGGGACAAAGAAAACTGAGGAAAATCCAGTTTATAAAATAAAATGTTACTGTTTTAGTTGATGGAAAAGATGGAAATGATGTAGAAAATGTCACCAAATAAATTTCTACATCTTGTAATTTCTCCCTATCCCTTGACAATCTGCAATATCCAAGAGCAATTCAAAACCTCTAACCAGATAAAATGGAAGAAAACTCCCCAGGGTTAAGGGGAACAAAACAAAACCAACATATGATTTTATGATTCCCTCAAATAGGAGCTCCCTTCTATGCAATCAAGGTGAGCTAGGTTTTCCCAGTTCTCTCAGGATAATACAAGTGGCAGGGGAAAAGGAATTTTCCTTAAGATACCCTTTCACCAGTGATTCCCTGTATTTAAGGTAGATTTTAATATAAGGTGAATTTTTGTTATTCTTTCATAGAGTTTAGTTTCTTAGGATCCATGAATACTGTATCAATTTCTAGTTCCCAGGATCATCACTTGTAAACATCTCTACCATGCTTGTACAGTATTATGTAATGATTAATAATATAAACATTTGTGCTTAAAATTGTAAATATCCACTGTGAGTGCACCTTGAAATATGTTGGTGAGAATGTAAACTTGTGAGGCTATTGCTGGCAAATAGCTTCTTTGTCTGTTATCCTATAAATCAAGCAGGCACTGGTCAGTGAGTGAGGAATATGACAATGTCATAATGCTGTGTGTGCCTTGATCTGTCCCCATCAAGGTTTAGGGGGAACCCTTGCGGATTTGGGATTTGAATAATACATAGAGTAATACATGTACCTGCCTTGATCAGCCCCCATCAAGGCTTGAGGGGAATCTGTGTTTGCTTCAACTGGCCCCCATTATGGCTTGGGGCTATTTAGGGGATGCACAAGCTGGAGTGCCAAGCCTGTCTTGACTAATCCCATTGAGATGTAGGGGTAGTTCCCCCCTCAACCCTTCTCACTAGCAATTAGAGAATGCTGCTGGAGTCAGCCCTCCTGTTAACAGTGCTCCCCTTAAGAACAGACTAGAATCAAGCAAGTTGGCTTATTTAAGCCCTCATTGTGTCCTTGTCCCCAATCCCGAGTGACCCTGCTCTAGGGCACCCGTCTAACATTGGCATTGTTGGTCCTGTCTGTTAGAGGCTGGAGTCCAAAGCTCCAGTGCTTCTGTCCCCAGGTGGCTCTTGCTGAGGCCTCGGAGCACTGCCTGAAGACTGTGCAGGTGACCAGACCTTGGACGGCCACTTTTGTCTGGTCAGACCTACACCCTAGTCATCTTTGAAAAGCATCACTCCACCCTGGGCTTCTCAGTGACTGCCCTTTGTCCAGGAGATGAGAAAAGAATTAATGCTGATATAACAACCCCTGGGTAGCGGTCAGTCTTGAGTGAGAGAGTGTGAGTGTGTGTGTGTGTGTGTGTGTGTGTGTACACACGGGTGGAAATGGTTGTTTGTTTTTTAACCATGGGATCTATAGGAGTTTGGGGACTCTAGAGAGCAAGGAGAGAAGGTAGAAGTAGCAGCTGTCCCGTGGCAGCAGCTCATTACCGCAGCTTCCAGTGCCCACCTCATTTGCAGTTCCTTGTTATATTACACCATGAGAGACAATCTTCATTTAAAGATTGTCTGCAAGGTATAACTGTGCAACCTGTTGTAATGGGAATGGGAATTTGAAGATCTTCCCAGCCCCTTAATAAACCTAAGGGAATTTGAAGACTTTCCCTGCTTTGAAAATCTCCTCTACCCTCTAATAGGCTGAATGTGGTCACATGGAGCCTGTGGTGGGAGGAGTTTGCTGAAGGGTGGAGCAGAACTCACAGGAAGCTGGGAGTCAGTGCCTAGACACAGTGGGAGGAGAGGACGCATCAAAGGTAGACAGTTAGGCTTGTAAGTAAATGTTGGTATTTGCCACCTGCTGTGACAGCGGCTTGTGTTGGTTTGTGGGAAGGATGAAAGCCGGAGTGGCTCTCTGCTACCTCGTAATGCATTAACTTCTATCTTGCCTTGATGGATTTGGTTACCTGGTGTTGGGATTTGGTTTTCTGGTGTCTGAATAAATGTTTTGCTTTTGTCTTCTATGTGGACAGTTTGTTTTATTTTGCAATTGAGCACTATGCTGGTATGTTTATAGTGCCTGCTGGGCCTGTAAATATTGCATTGGTGCTACACCTGTGTAACTGTGGGTGTTCATTCTCAGGCATTTGAGAGAAGTAAGCTGGCTGTGTAGGACCTATCCTGCCCCAGCCTCATTTCTAATTGTTTTCTTTAAATTTATTCTGTTAAAGAATGTATTTGTTGGATTTAATTTTATTTCTCATGAACACCTGTGGTCAGTGCTGCCCTTGTATTCCTAGGTGTCCCTTCATTTGTGGTTTGAGGAGGGATCTTCCCTGAGGTAGGACTGAGAGCTTAAACTTATTCATCTGTGCAACAACTGTTGTTGTTAAAGAGACTATTCTCTAGCTAGGAGCACTAAGCCAGTCCATAACCACCCTTTTCAGTGCTGAATTACTATGAATTCAGACCTTTATATTTTAAAAATAAATCTACCTCAAATTCAAGTCAGGTTTAAACTGATACATAACTGGTTGGGATTTTGTTTCTGGGATATAAAAATATGGTTTTACTGATACCCTAAAGAAGAGCTTGCTAAGTAGAAACCACAACAGTAGGTATCACACTACATGATTTTTAAGGAATTGACCAAATTCAGTAGCTTTCTAATAGCTTTCCATTCTTCTAGTTTCCCCTCTCCAGTCCAGTGCACAATTGCCCAAATGATCTTCCTGAAGAACAAATCTGACCGAGTCATTCTCCTGCTCAAGAGGCATCAATGGTTACCATTTGCCTCTAGGCTTAAAGTCATTTTGACCCATAAAGCCCATCACAGTCTGGCTCTGCCTGCGTTCACAGGCTTATTGCACATGACTTCCTTTTACAAACTCTTCAAACCAGACAATACTGTCTCTTTTCTGTTCCCTGAACTCAATGTTCCATATTCTGCTTATGTGCCTTGGCTTTCCTGGAATGTATTCCTGCCTTTATTCTTACTTTTAGAATCCTTAGCTTCCTTCTAGGTTTATCTCAACTTCTTTCTCCTACTGGAAGCCTTTCAGGATCTCTCATTGTCAGTCTCATTCCCTGCTCAAATTACTTTCTATATGCTAATATACTAAAACGGTTGTTTCCTTTTCTTCCCCACAGGTTACAAAGTAAGGTCTTTGAGGGCAGGTAATGTTTTTCTTTTTGTCTTTTTTCGTGAGTGCGCTTGCATACAACAGGTTTTTAATAAGTGTTCATTAAATTACAGAATCAGAATCTCAGACTTCATCAGTTGGAAGGGAACTCAACAATCATCTATTCCATCTTGTATTCAAAAGGAATTTTGATCCCAATATAGTCAGTCAGTCAATAAACACTTATTAAGCACCTACTATGTGCTAAGACACTGCAGAAATGCTAAGGATATCAGAAAAGGCTAAAGAATCCATGCCTCTCAAGGGATTGTAGGGTTAATGGAATATGAAGCTCCTCCCCATCTATTAACAGGCCCATGTGACCTCACCTCATCAATCACTGATGTTTTTTACTTCTCTCCTCCCCACTCCCCAGTCCCCCAGTCTACAAGCATAGGCTCTCATGCCTTTCTTCTCTGAGTCAATCAGATGCTCAGAAAAACTGTCTATAGAGAGAACATTGAGAGGGCAAGCAAGCAAGAAGAAAAATGAGCATTGAGAAGGCTAACTGCAGCAGCAGAGACTATCTGAAGGGTAGAGACCTGCCCACAGGGAGGCTTACCTAAGCAAATCCTTTTAAATAGCTCTTTTCAAGGAGCCTCCTGGCTGTGAATGGGAATTGAGATGGCAGTGCTTCCTGGGCTGGTAATATGTGTAAGTACTTTTGTTTCTCTGTTAAGCTTTGCTTTCCTGTATTTCCATAATGAGATCTTGTCTAGTATTAGTGTACTGAGTAAATGTTATATGGGTTCAGTAGAGTGAGAAGTGCTATATATTATACTTGGAGATTCAATCCTTAAAACATATTTGCATATTCATAGCAGCTGCTCATAACTGCATTGGTGATGCAGGGTCTTACAATCTAATGTAAACAATATGCACAAGCAAGCTATAAACTGGATAAATAGGACATAAATAAGAGAAGGAAAGGGGTGGGAAAACTTCCTGTAGAAGATGGAATTTTAGTTGAGACATAAACCAGGGCTGATATGAGGAAGTAGAACATTCTAACCATGCAGTGTCTTATTCATGGAACAGCTAGGAGATCAGCACCACTGTATCAAAGAGTACAAACTAGAAGGTAGTAAGGTACAAGAAGTCTGGAAAGGTAAGAGAGGTTTAGATTATAGAGGGCTTTAAATGCCAAGAAAAGGATTTTTTATTTGATCCTGGAGGCAGTAGGGAGTCACTGGAGCTTACAGAGTAAGGAGGTGACATGCTTGGATGGGTAATTTAGCAAAATCATTTTCGTGGCTGAATGGAAGATAGATTGGAATGGGGAGACACTTGAGGCAGTCAGACTCATCCAAAGGTCATGGCAATAGTCCAGGTGTGACATAATGAGGGTCTGCAGTAGAGTAGTGGGAGTGTTAGAGAATGTTGCACAGATGAAATGTCCTTGGCAACAGATTAGAAAAGGGGATTGGGGGTGAGAGATAGTATAGAATTGAGGATGACACCTAGGTTTGGGGGCCTAAGGGACTGGGAGGATGGTCTTGGCCCCTGTACTAATGGGGAAGGTAGGAGGTGGGGAGGCTCTTGGGGTAAAGATAAGTGAATTCAGTTTCGGACTCTTTGCAATTCACCAAGTGATTTCTAAGGTCTCAGGAGTCTGGAAGAGCTGGATTTGCAAACAGATGACTTAGAATCGAATCCCAGGTCTATCACTTAGTACTGGGGAGGTCACCTGGACCTCAGTTTTCCTTACATGTAAAGTGAGGAACTTGTACTACATGACTTCCAACATACTCTTCCAGGTCTAAATGTATGGTCCTACATAAACTTTAAAAGGTTCTTCTCAACTGCCTCTGACTGAAGGGATCTCCCGTGTACCTACCTGAGAGAAATAGCGACTGCTCCCATTTACGTCCTTTGCAGTTTTCAAGCCGCCTGACCCATAGTGTCAAAGAGAAATCTGGGAAACCGTACAGAAGACCCTTCAAAGTCAAGCAGCCAGTGCAGGGACAAGAGAGCAACTAACTTAGCTCTCTGAGGCCAACCCCTTCCGCTGAGAAAACTACAATACCCAGAGAGCCTTGCGCGGGAACGGAGGAGGAGGGGGTGTAGGCTAACACTTCCGCTTCACGCAGCGCCACGTCCCCGACGTGTCACCGGCGGCGCCGCTGCTGTGGTAGAGGAAGGAGTGAAGGGGCCAGTTCGAGGTAGCGGCTGCGGGTGTCGACGGCGCCGGCGATTTCAGCCCCGGCCGGGACCTGTCCCTGCTCCCGCACGGAAGTGCCCCTAGGTCTGCGGGGAGCAGGAGGAGGAGGAAGCGGCGGAGGCCCAGCTCCCGTGGACCAAGATGTTGAACATGTGGAAGGTCCGGGAGCTGGTGGACAAAGCGTGAGTAGTGGAAGATCCTGGGGGCAGTTTGTTGTCCGGGACGTGCAGTGGGAGGGGGCGGGCCGGAGCCGCGCGCCGGGGCCTCCCCACGTCATACTGACCA
>CM053595.1:31986692-32024170 GCA_028646575.1 Pseudocheirus occidentalis | reverse complement strand
TCCCTCTCTCTCTCTCTCTCTCTCTTTCTCTTTCTCGATTCAATTCCTCTTTCCCTTCTTACCTGCCTCTTCTGGGGTATGAGAGCAGAGGCAGCTGCTTGTGAAGGCCACTGCCCTGGAGGCTCCCAAGGGAGCCATATTTAACAACTTGGCTGAAGGAAGTCTAGTCTAGGCTTCAGGAAACATGTTCTAATCCCCCCTTTTCTACCAGTTTTGGGGGTCTGAACTGCCTCTTCTATAAAATGAAAACCTTAAACTAGGCTGTCTCTATAGTCCCATTTTTGGGGCAGCTAGGTTGCACAGTGGATAGAGTACCAGCCCTGGAGTCAGGAAGATGGGTTCAGATCTGGCCTCAGACATTTAATAGCTGTGTGACCCTGCACAAGTCACTTAATCCTGTTTTCCTCAGTTTCTTCATCTGTAAAATGAGCTGGGAGAAAGAAATGGCAAATCATTCCAGTATCTTTACCAAGAAAACCACAAATAGGCTCAAATGACTGAAAAAAACAAATATGGTACTTTTTAGCTCTGTCAGTCATAAGTTTATATATCTAGAAATAGAAGTAACCTTTGAGGTTGTCTATCTCTCACTTTACAGATGCGTGTCTGAGGCTCAGAGATGGAAGCTGACTTGCCTAAGATCCCAGAGATAAAATTGGCAACCATATCTTCTGAGCAGACAGAAGCAGTATCCAGTCTGTGAGTTAGGCTCCCTTTGGTTCTACCCCAGCTCAGCTTTAACTTCAGGAAGAGTTGAGGAAATGTTTCCTTTGTGACCTTGGACTAGCCTTTTTTTCTCTGAGGATTTCAATGTCCTCCTCTGAAAAGAAAGGAGTTGTTCTAGTTGATTTTTAAGGTTCCTTCCAGATCTAATTTTCTGAGGGAGGTTGGTTGTTCTACTGTTTCTGGAGTTAAAGAATTTGAGTTCAAATCTTTTAGGAGCATGCTGGTAATGTTTAACAATCAGCTCTCCAAAAATGCATGATGCACTTTTAAGTTTCATGGGTATTATTAATATTTTCTCCACCACTTTCTTTTTTTTTTTTTTTGGCCTACCTTCCCCCCTTAAAAAAAAAGCCAGCATGTTCCTGAAAGATTTGAACTCTGATCTTACTGATGAGGTGCAGGCTCTAGGAGCCCCTTTGAGTTCTCCTTGAATCTTCCCTCCACATGGTGTGAGAGCACCATAGAATGACCTAGCACAGACTTACTCTGTGTCAGACTTGCTCTGGCATGCTTGCCCAATACAAATGTCACAGATACCTAGGCTCCTTAAGAGTCTACCCAGTTTGGTGAACTTTTAATAAACTTTACTTTTCTTTGCCTGAGAGAAGACTTGAGTCAAATTCTTTCAGCAGGCCCTCGTGTGTTGGTATTTTGGGGATCTCCAGAGCAAACCTGCACCCTCTTTATGGTTAACCACATTGTTACCTCTGATGCTTACTACCTGTGAGATTTTTAGGGAATATCGTTGAGCTTTAGTTTCTTTACCTGTAAAATGAGGAAGCTGGACAAGGTAACTACTGAGATCTCTTCCGGATTTACATCTATGGTCTTATGATCCTTTGAGCCCCTTCCTCCAAAAAAGCATCTGTTTGCTGTGAGGATTTTTACTCTACCTTTCCGCTCTCCTACCTCAGTGAAATAAGCTTCTTAGATGCCAAATGTGAAGAAACAATGAACCCTGGCTAGTTATCAAGAATTATTACTTCAAGTAGGAAGCAGCCAAATGACCCAGTCCTTCTGGAAGGGGATCTATTTGATCATACCAGGGATTTAGAACTTGAAGGGACCTTTGGAGGTTAGTACTTTGGTCCTTTCATTGTTTGGATGAGGAAATTGAGACTTAGAGAGTTTGAGGGGCATATCCAAGGCTGCACAACTAATAAGTATTTACAGCAGTATTTGAATAAGTCATCCTGATTCCAAGTTCAGTTACTGACAGAGTCAGGAGTTGAATTCAGATCACTTGACTTAAAATGCATAGCCTTTCCCTCTGTATCACCCTGCTAGGAGCAAGCAGGCCTCAGGGTGTCCTGAGATCCATCTCACCCCATAGGGCAAACACTGCCCTACCAACTCAGGGTGCTTTTTAAAAAAAATATCACTTGATCCTGGTATAATTTATAGCACCTGTTCCTGCTATAAAAATTCTTAGTGATGGCTATGGAATTCTAGTCTTCTGATCATTTAGATTTCATGTTCTTTCTATCATTCCATGCTGTGTCTTGGAGTACTTTTGATTATGCATTTTGTGAATTGTCAGGGCTATGTGAGCTATAATTATTTTAAAAATAAAACCCATTCCAATAACCTGGTAGAATGGATAATTCACAGTAACAGGCAGACTGTCAAAAGCATGATGGGACTAACAGAGGCAGGGGCAGTTTGCCCCATTTGATTTAGCAAAGCATTCAGAATAGATGAGTTCTAATCCCCTTTCAGTAGGGAATTCATATCCTGGATAAATCACTTAACTTCCCTCATCTCTCTAACTGTGAAAGAGAATTAGTCACATTATCCTAAGCTGTAAGGAACAGCTTATAGAATGTTGCATAAAGACATTTTGTCTTTGATTTGTTTTGGTTTTTGAATTAGGAAGTTAGTTTACCCTCACCAAATAAATACATGCACAGAAGGACACTCTGTTTTAGATGCCCTAAACAGGGCCAAAGGATTTCAAATATAGCTAAAACATGCCAAAAAAGTCATATAGTTCAATTAAAAAAATCAAATGAGGAAACAGATCTACAGCAGGCAAGGGACTTGGTTTTGGTCCTTCCTCAAAACTGCTCACAAAACTAGTAGGTAGCAGAGACAGGATTAAAATCTACTTCCTCTAATTCAGAGGTGTCAAACTCAAAAAGAAATGATCCTTGTCTGTGCTACTGATTTAGAAAACCACAAATTAGCATTATTTATGTTACACTGTATTTTTATTTATTTTGTTAAGCACTTCCAAATTACATTTTAATCTGTTTTGGGCTCATTCAGGTATTTTGAAGGTCATTTGCAGCTGTCAGCCTTGTATTCCTGCCCCCACTTTCCCTTCCCCTTTAAGATTCCTTCCCACCCATCTTTAATAGGCCTCACCAGGAGTCCATTAAGGGAAGCTTGCTTAGGGAGGCTTGCTTGTAGGAAGGCTTTCACACCTTTTGCTTATTTCTAATTTGGTACTGAGTCAGGAGGGTTGTGATACCTTCTGGCTCTAAGAAGTATATATATTCTGTGAATTGGTATTTTGCTTTGGGAGCTTGTGATTCCTTGGTGGAGATACTGAGTGACTGTATGTTCAGAGCTCTCCAACTGCTCAGATGTTAAGGCTCTCTCCATCTAGGGATATATGTAAAGTGTATGGTTGAGTCAGGCAGTCAAAGCCCTGTCTGTTGGTCTTTATTTGTCTGTTTGTATTTTCTCTGAAGTTCAGGGTGCTGATTTTCCCCCTGAACTAGTGAATGTAATTTAAAAGGATTGTTGACCCCTTAAAGAGCTATCTTTCCTAATAAAGCAGACCTAAGAACCTATGCTAGCAGCCATCCCGGGTATGACAGTATAGTTGCCGCTATAGGCAGTGAGTCTGACATTTTCTTCTAACTTACCAAGGAGAATAATATTCTATATACCCTTGCTTTTCCCACTACCTTTACTTTGTAATAGTGAAAATTAGTTTCTAATCAATCAATTAGTCCTTTTTGTTGTTGTTCCATCCTATCTAATTTGTCATGACCTCGTTTGGGTTTTGTTTTTTTTGTTTGTTTGTTTGTTTGGCAAAGATCCTGGAATGGTTTGTCATTTCTTTCTCTAGCTCATTTTCCAGATGAGGGAACTGAGGCAAACAGGGTTAGGTGACTTGCCCAGGGTCCCACAACTAGTAAGTTTCTGAGGCTGGATTTGAACTCAGGAAGATGAGTCTTCAGGCCCAGTACTCTATCCACTGTGCTACCCGTTGCCTCACAATTATTACCTAAGCATTTATTAAGCACTACTTTGTGCCAGGCACTGTCTTAGATTTTGGAGACAACAAAGACAAAAGACTTTCCAGTCTTCTCATACCCTACTCCCAGATGTATACTCTTGGATTGAGTGGCACTGGCCTCCTGGACTGTATAAGAATCAGACACTCCATCTCTGGGCTCCCTGCATTTTCTCTGTCCTGCATGCCTGGAATTCCCTACCTCCTCCATTCCATCTACTGATCTCCCTAGCTTCTAAGTCCCAACTAAAATCCCTTCTTTTACTGGAAACCTTTCCTAACCCATCTTAATTGCAGTATCTTCTGTCTGTTAATTGTTTCCTATTTATCATATATGTATGTGTGTGTATACTCACATACATATATGCATATACACACATACATACATTTATGTATAGATATAGATATACACATTTCAATGAAGACCACTTCAAGGCTCACCTTCTCCTTGAAGCCTCCCTAGCCCAAAGTGATCTCCTCCCTCTGCATTTTTCCATCACCTTTATCCTCAGCATTCTTTCATCTCCTGATGTCTCTATCCATTCTCATTCTTACCTAACTTCTGGCTTTTTTCTTCAGGGTTGGCTGATTAGAAGAACGGGTATTTGTCATATACATATACATATACATATACATATACATATACATATACATATACATATACATATACATATACACATACACATACACATACATATACACGTACACGTACATATACACGTACACGTACACGTACATGTACATATACAGCTTGCTTTGTCTATATTTGTTCCCAGGTTGTCTTTCCTATTAGAATGTAAGCCCTTTGAGGGCAAGGCCTGTCTTTTGCCTCTTCCTATCTATAGTGTAGCACAGTGCAGGGCACATAGTAGGGGCTTAATAACTTTATTGATTGTTTGAAGTAGCGTGGGCCCCCAAGGAGCTTACATTGCATCAGGATAAATATTAAATACTCTCTGATCAATACTGAACATTTTTCTGTCAACAGAAAAGAATATTTTCTTTCTTTTCTTATCCTTATTTTTCCCACCCATCTCACTTCCTAATGCTAGTATTTGAGCTAGAGGGTAAAATCGCAAATTGACACTAATTTGATAAGAGGAACAAGTAGGTACGAGTTGCTCTTAACAGCTGTAATAATATGACAATATCACAAATTTGTTTACTTCTGTTTCTAGGAGATTAGACTAGTACAAAATCAACCACAAAATGTCAAGTGTAGGCTTTTTAAAAGCACTTCTCTCCATGACTAATTCTTCCACAGAAACCTCAGGACCTAGGAGGTTGCTCTTCACAGAGAGTGTAACATATTTATGTCTACAGGCTACCCATCTACTTTCTGAACTCAAGTTTTAAGTTTCCTCATTGTCCCACACACTCAAATATTGAATTGAGTTGAGCCTAGATGCCTAATCAACAATTATTTTTGAGCAATTAATATGTGACTAGCACTGTGTGAGACACAAAAACTTTCAAGATGTAGTTCTTTCCCTCAAGCGACTTACAGTTTATTTAGGGAGACAAGATATTTGTGTAAAAGTTAAAAAACCCAAGGCAGTATATTGACAATGCCTAATCTTCTAATTAGCCAATCCTGAAAAAAAAAAGCCAGAAATTAGGAGAGAAGGAGAATGGATAGAGGCATCAGGAGATGGAAAGAATGCCGAGGATAAAGGTGATGGAAAAATGCAGAGGGAGGAGATCACTCTGGGCTAGGGAGGCTTCAAGGAGAAGATGAGCCTTGAAGTGGTCTTCACTGAAGTATATAAGATTCATTCATTCATTCATTCATTCATTCATTCATTCATTCATTCATTCAACCAATCATTCAGCGGACATTTAGTGCCTGACAAGATACTGACGTTTTGGTGTATGGGATGTGCAGGTGGGGCTTGCACCTCCTCTGTGAGGGCTGCTGAGCCCTTTTCAGGGCTGCTCATCCACCTTTGGTGTCTACCTGGTACTCAGCTCCCACCTGTGACTCCAAGAAGCTATATAACACGTACAGCAGCCACACCCTGTTAAACCATCTCTGATGGGCTAAACCAGGTTGAAGGTAATCGATAGGCCTCAAGCCCTGGTGAGTTAGGGCAGCAGTTCTCAACCTGTGTGTCATGTTCAATTTAAATACATCCTGCATATCAGATATTTACATTACAATTCACAACAGTAGCAAAATTACAGTTATGAAGTAGCAACGAAAATGATTTTATGGTTGGGGGTCACCACAACACAAGGAACTGTATTAAAGGGATGTGGCATTAGGAAGGTTGTGAACCACTGAGTTAGAGGAATGTCTAGCATGAGAAGATTTCCCCTGGCAGAATGGAACAATCTGTTCCAACAGCCACGCAGGCGACTGTAGAGCTTGGTCAGATATTGAAGACATCCTGCATCCTGGGTCATTGCCAATTGTCCTGACTTTTGTGTGCTGTCACTGTACAGCAATGACTCTGGAAGAGAAAGTGGGGCTGTGGACTGGTGCAATTCTGCCTCACTTAAGTCCAACTCACTTGCAAGTCAAGACATCAAACCATGATGTCATTGGTCCTCTTTGAAAACTGAAGGACCAACAAGAGCACCTGACAATTTTGTGAGGAACACAGCAATAAGCACTCATTATTCTACTAAAGGGATCAGAGAGGCCAGTCTGGTGCCAGCAGTTTTTTTTTTTTTTGCTTTTTTGGAGGGCAGTTGGGGTTAAGTGACTTGCCCAAGGTCACACTGCTAGTTTTTGTGCTAAGTATCTGAGGCCGAATTTGAACTCAGGTCCTCCTGACTCCAGGGCCGGTGCTCTACTCACTGCGCCACCTAGCCATCCCGTGCCAGCAGTTTCTTGAAGGGATGGGAGAAAAGGAAGGGAACAAGCTTCTATCAAGTGCCTGCTTTTGTCCAGGCACCATGCTAAGAGCTTTACAAATAATACACAGGGAGCAATATATCAGCTATTATTATCCGCTTGTTCAATAACCTTGAGGGCATTCTTTCCTGTCACATTAAGGCTAAATAGTTCTCACTGATTTCCTCACCATTCCACAAATAGTAAGTTCATTTCCACTTTCACACTTTCCCTGGTAATGATTCCTTCCCTCCCCACCTTTTGTTAATCCCTAATCCTTCAAGGGCTGACTTTAGACCGGTCTTTTCCATGAAGCCTTTCCTGACTACTCTAACCCATATTGACCTTGCCTCTGAACTCTGAACAGTAGGAAAAACTGCATCACAGAATCCAGCACTTATTGTTCACTATTGTCATAGTTTGGTTGTACAGCTGAATATAAGGTCCTCAGCGTGAGGGGTGACGGTTTCTCTTGCTTTTTCTCTTTCACAGTGTCTAGCACAGGGCAAAGTCCAAAATAAATCTTGATAAATGCTTGTTGAACTAAAAATAAGCTGAATGTGGAGTAATTACAATGACAACTCTTGGTCCCAAGAAGAGGTGAGGAAGTACCTCCTTCATTTCTGTAGAAAGAAGGGGATACTGAGTTCAGAGCATTGCGTTCTATTAGAAGAATAGCACCAGGTCAACTGGTTTTGCTTAATTTGTTTTTGTAAAACAAGGTGAGCCTTATATTTCTTTTCGTGGTGGTGGGAGTCTCATAGTATAGCTGGAAATCAAAGAAATGTATTAAAAAATAGAAATAAATACTTTTGAATTGTTGGTTAGATATTTTTAAGATGCTACTTTTCTTCTATTAACCAACAAGAAATTCAGAAAGATTGATCAGAATTATATTCCTACTAGATCCCTTAATCAAAGCAAACTTGGTTATGATGGGCACTTCTATCCTTTGTTAGGTTTTTTGCAATCTATTCGTTGAAAATGTGGTTTCCTCATTTCTGTGTATCCCAATTCATCCCAGCTCCTGCATTATAAACAGCAGTGCTATCAGGAAAGTTGTTAGAGTGAGTTAGCTGACAGAGATGAGGCTCACGTGGGTAAAAAGCTGGTTTGCAGCTCAGCTATGTGCCTATGAAGGAAAGACCATCCTTGCCAGAGGCAATGGCATTGGGGCCTTCAAGGGAAATACATGATTACAGAAAATAGGAGAGTGGGTGGATGTAAAAGCTATCTGAGAAAGTCCATAATAGGAGTCAGCCCCTTTTGAAAAATGACAATCACTGTTCTGCCTGGCATCAGGTATTTTGTTGGTAAGACTGAGTATTAATGAGACCAAGGTCAAGGTTTAATACTCACATGGGCCATTCAGCTTCTTATTGAGCAATTCGATGACCAAATGTCCCTACTCCTGTCCCCACCGATTAAATCAGGCTGGCCATCTTTTTCTCAAAAGGAAAACATGGCAAGGGAGTGTGATTGTACAAGGACAACTAATAACCGCTCAAAGTACCTTCTTTGACTAATCAATCTACTGATCAACAAGCATTTTGAAAGTTTTTTTTCCCTTTTTTTGAGGCAATCAGGACTGACTTGCCCAGGATCCCATAACTAGTGTCTGAGGCCAAGTTTGGACTCAGGTCCTCCTGACTCCAGGACCACCTGTGCTCTAACCACTGTGCCACCCCCTCTCCCCCGTCTGCCCCTAACAACAAGCATTTTTAAGTGCCTACTGTGAACCTGTTACTGTGCTATGTGTCAATGGTTGCTTATATGCAGGGATGTACTGGTAAATATTTAACAACAGACTGTCCCTCCAAATATAACCACAATATACTTTTAAGCCTAATCTGCATTATTGATATTTTCTCCAATACTTCCTTAAGTCTGGAAATAAACAAAACACTAACTCAAACTCTGATGCATAGTTTTTGTTTGTTTGTTTTTTTGCCAGTTTCCATGGTGTAAATGTTCCCACTGAAATTTAACTATCGACTCCAGCTGATTAGGGCTGGGCACAACTGAAAGATTTGCCAAGCGATAGAGCATTTATTGTACATTGATAAGTAAGAACAAGATAATTTGAGGAGGGAGGGAACACTAACACCAGGAGTGACTAGATCAGCATACCTTGGATATGTCATCTTCCTAGAGGGCAGAAGGCCCACATTTTTTGCATGTACTAGTAGTCCAGATGCCCCACTTAGTCTCCACCTGTATTTTGATAGAGTAATAGCAACTGGCATTTAACCCACTTTAAGGCTTGCAAACAGAGCAGTCATTTAACCTCTTAATGCCCCAGGCAGTTCTCTAAGAGTATAAATTACACAGTTGCTGATCTGCTTTGGGAGTCCCCTTGCTGGGATTTCCCTGTGCCAATTTAACATAGACATTATTAAGTGCTTATAATGTGAGAGACAGCACGGTGAGAGGGGTTAAAAAGATCGACAGCCTCAGAGCTACAGAGAGAGACCTGGATTCAAGTCCTATGTCTGACCCAACCTTTCAGTGCTCTGGGCAGCTTACTAAAACTATGAACCACTAAGAAGGAACAGACTTGCAGGATAGAAGGACCCTGGCACTCCCTTCAACAATAAAACCACAGACCCAAGTCCTTTCTAGTATTTGTTAGAGAGTAGGAGACATTTTCCCCCTTCAGCAAAAGATGGAATAGAAAGGCAGATCCAGGAATTATCAGAAGAGACAGAGGAAGTATTTAAATCCTGATTATTCCCTGTTCCCACAAAGGAAGGTGAACTGAGGAGAAGCCTACACTGGGTGAGGGTGGGGAATTTGAGTTGTAGCTGCAGAGTACATAGTTTAAGTTTCTTTAGTTCCCCAGAACTTCTTCTATGAGCAGGCAGAAGAGTATAAACAAAAGAATTTTCAGAAGATGAAAGAGACATAAACTCTGTAGTCTGGGTCTATCTTAAGCTTGCCCATTATAGAACACAATGATTGGATTCAGCATTCAACCCTGTTATTGCCAGTAGTGCCAAATCCAGACTGTAATTACCTGTTATTGTATGGGCTGCAAAAAAGAATGGTTTTCATATTTTTGAGTACAACAAACTTCATTTAAAAATGTAAAAATCATTCTTAGTGCATGGTCTACACACAAACAGGCTATGGGGAGGATTTGACTGGTTGTTTACTGACCCCTGACCTACATTGCTGTAGTCCCAGTATTCCCTTATCTCTGACCTTTAGCTTCCAGCGTGAATCCTCCCTGCCATTGCTCTTCCTCCTTCTTCCCTTGTATGTCTGCCTTCCATCCATGTAGTCCCAGATATGGGTAGCAGAATGAGAGGGAGAGGGCATAGTGAGAGAGAAGCTACATTAGAAACAAAACAGGCGCTGTCTTCAGAATGAGGCAGGCAGTCCAATTTGGAAAGCTGTTGCAATAGTCTAGGCTTGGGGTGATGAGGGCCTGCACCAGAGTGAAGGCAATTTCAGAGGAGAGAAGAGGACTCATGTGAAAGATGTTAGCAAGGCAGAAGAATTCTGAGGACTTGGTAACAGATTGAATTGAGGGGATTGGAAAGTAAAAAGTCAAGGGTGAATGAGTCTGAATGCTGGTGGTGGTGCTGACAGTATGTGTACTCCTGTGGAAAACAATCCGTGTCTTCTCATTCCCAACTCAAACAATTCATCATATATTAAACACCTACTATTTGTTAGGCACTGTGTTAGGAACTAAGGATACAAAGACAAGAATGAAATAATTCCTGCCCTCAAAGTGCTTACAGTTTACTGAGGTATGTATCATATGTATCACACTGAGAAGTAAATATAAGATAATTTGAGAAACTGTGAAACATCAGGAGGATCAGGAGAAATTCTTGGCCATGTCCTTTTGTATATCCTTCCTGGAGGAGCTACCCGACACCCTAGAGGTCTTCCTCTGTTTGGTGTTCAAAACCCTTTATAACCTGACCCTTTGTACTTTATTAGTATTATTTCACTTTATTCCCCTCCCTGTCCTCTATGATCTAATGATACTGGCCTCCTTGTTGCTCCTCACAAACAATCCATCTCTTGACTCCTTGTGGGTTTTTTTTTTGAGACAAAGTTAAGTGACTCACCCAGGGTCACACAGCTAGTAAGTGTCTGAGACTGAATTTGAACTCAGATCCTCCTGACTCCAGGGCCAGTGCTCTATCCACTGGGTCATCTAGTTGCCCCAACTTCTTGCATTTTCATTATTTTCCCACCATGCCTGGAATGCACTCCATCCTCACTTCCTGGCTTCTCTTGTTTTCTTCAAAAAACTTTCTTCTTCTTATCTAATATACCACTTTTTAAAGAAGCATTTCCTAGTCTTCTAAATGTTAATTTCTTAGAGGATTCTAGTGCTGTGGATGGTGTGCTGGGCCTGGAATTGGGAAGACTTGAATTCAAATCTTCCATGGACAATTCCTAGCTGTGTGGCCTTGAACAAGTCACTTAAAATCAGTCTGCCTCAGTTTCCTCAACTATAAAACAGGATAATAATAGCACTTCCTTCTTAGGGTTGAGAAAATGAAATGAGATAATATTGATAAAGTGTTTAGCCATGGGCCTGGCATATAACAAGTGCTTAATCAATGCTTCTTTCTTTCTTTCCTTTTGAGGTTACCTCTCTTTCTGTATCTTGTATGTACATATGTGATCTGGGGCTCTAGTTCATTTGTGTTAGACTTTCCTCACTGATGGAGAATAATTACTTGGTGCTCCATGCCTTTGTGTGAGGTAGAGTTGGTAAGAGCTCAGCAGAGGAGACAGAGAGGGTGCTTACTTCTTTTGGCTTCCTGGAGGGAGAGCAGAGACATGCAAATGCACATCCTTTCTGAGAGAGATCCCTGGAGGGAGAGTAAGACTCTGAGAAGAAGCTAACGGATGTAAAGGAGCCAGCATCTTGATTGCGTTTACCACATATAGCAGCAACTATACTGGCACACCCAGGATGGCTGCTAGCACAGGTTCTTAAATCTGTTTGACTAGGAAAGATAGCTGTTTAAGGAGTCAACAATGTTTTAAAATTACATTCACTGGTTCAGGGGAAAAGTCAACACCCTGAACTTTGGAGAACTAAAGGCCAACAGACACAGCTCTGACTGTCTGATTCAACTATACACTTTACATATATCTCTGGATCAAAAGAGCCTTTACACCTGATCAGTCAGGGAGTTGTGAACGTAAGGCCTCCCAGAATCTTGACCAGAGAATCATAAGGTCCTTGTCGTAAGTGAGCCCCCAAAGCAAAATACCAACTCGGAGTATAGATACACTTCTCAGAGCCAGAAGGCTTCACAGTCCTGAGTTATGAAGACTCAGTGCCTAATTAGAAATTAGCAAAAGGTGTGGAAGCTTTCCTACAAGCAAAAGCCTCCCCTAAACAAGCTTCTATTAACAGGCTCCAGGTGAGGCCTATTAATTGGTTGGGAAGATCTTATATTCCATTAACATTACACCACCTTAGAGACTGAGGAATTTTCCCATGGGGGAGACCTGGGACTCTCTTATGGTTGAACTGAGGTATCTTGCTCTCAATGGGAGCGTTCATTTTGTATGTTGTCTCATATATTCTAATCTGTATAATTCCGTTGATTTCTCTTCGCTATTGGTTTGAATAAATGGGTTTATTTGCTATTTGTCTTTGTGGAACTGATATTTAGTGGGAACAGAATCAAGCCTTTGCATATATACAATTTAGGATAGTCCTGTCCCATTAAGGAACAAGCAGCCAGGAGACTGACTTGAACTGAAATTTATTTTCTTCAACTAACAATGGGGCATCTAGGTGGCACGGTGGATAGCGTGCAGAGCCTGAAATCAGAAAGACTCATCTCCCTGAATTAAAATCCCTTTCTCAGACAATTTACTAGCTGTGGGACCCTGGGCAAGTCACTTAATCTTGTCTACCTCAGTTTCTTCATGTGTCAAATAAGCTGGAGAAGGAAATGGCAAACCACTCCAGTATATTTGCCAAGAAAATCCCAAATGGGGTTACAAAGAGTCAGACACACTGAAACAACTGAACAACAACAAAAAAGCTAACAATATTTAAGGGGGCAGGTAGATATAATTCTAGCTTGGTACCCCCTCTCTGAGGAGAGTAGAGAGGCTAGCCTTGTTGCCCCAATCTCCTGCTTTCCTCGTGGCTCCTTTCCCTTGGAGAAGGGTGGGTGGAAGAGACTCTAGAGATATATTCACACCTCCTTATAAGCCACATTTATACAAATCCATATGGACACACATAACCTACATAGGCCCGCACATAATTGTTTTCACATTCTCTTTCTCATTGAAATGGGAGATCTCTGAAGGCAGGGCGAGATGTTTTTGCCTTCCTTTATATTCCCAGAGCTCAGCATAATGCTTGGCACAAAGTAAGTCCTCAGTGAATGAATATTAACTGACTGTTAATGAAAATTAAGTGACTGTTGAGATCATTATTCCCTGCAAGAATTTTAAAATGTTACCTGTGAAAGACAACTCATCTTGGGTTATCCATTAGTATCTTAGTGTGATTTATATTATTGGATAACTAGCAATTATCTTTGAAAATAGGAAATGGAGTGATGGGGAAATAATTTTTGATTAGTTGAAGGGGGAAGGAGAAAATAGGTTCATTCCATGGGGAAACCACTCTAGTAGTGGTTTTGTTGAAGAAGCATCATAATATTGTGGAAAGACTACTCCTAAGGAAGTCTAAAAATATGGGTTCAAGTCCCATTGTGTCTCTGTGAGCAAGTCCCTTAAACTTTCAAAAACTCAGTTTCATCATCTTGAAAATGAGAGTACTAATATTTGTAAAACTTACCTCAGAGGGTTATTGTAAGGAAAGATCTTTGTGAGCTTTAAGCAGATTGCTATATAAATATTAGTTATCACAACTGATGAGTGAGTGAGAGAGAAGGTCGTGTTGGGCATTCTAGGGGGAAAGCCTGGAAGCCAGCTGACAAAATGAAGATGCAGATATATGGGGACAGTAGAAACATAAAAAATGAATAGAACTTGAGAGAAGGTGCCAACATATTGAAAAATTTTACTTAGGGCTGGCCCCGCTTGGTTTCCTCATCTGAAAAGTGGCAACAATAATGAATGCACTTTCCTGTCTCACAGAGTTGTGAAAAAAGTTGCTTGGAAAGTCAGGGGCTAACATGAGGACGCTGGTTTCTGGGACTGAGTAAGGAGGTGGTAAAATGAATGAGAGGGCCTTTGGAAAAGTGTTCCAAAAGCAAATTTTAACATTTGACATGAGCAGACCATGATCATATATAATAGAATTTAAGCAAGGCCAAGGTTTGTTCTCGTTTCTCCATGTATCTCCCTCTTTAATCCAGAGACGAAAAGCAGCTCTTCCAGATTTGGCATGTCTCTCAAGACACCTTGGGGCTGCTAGGTGACATAGCGAATAGATTACTGGGTGGGGAATCAAGAAGACTTGAGCTCAAATCTGACCCCAGATACTTCTAGCTGTGACTCTTGGGTAAGTCACTTAACCTGTGTCTCCTTGAGCTTCCTCATCTATAAAATGAGCTGGACAAGGAAATGGCAAAGCACTCTGGTATCTTTGCCAAGAAAACCCCTAATGGAGTCATGAAGAGTCTGACGAGACTGAACAACAGTAACAGGGACACCTTGATAGTAGATTTGCCTCCTCAACTTCAGTCTTTAATTCTCCAGTCCCTGCCCCTCCCTGCTTTTTCTATTCTTGATAGAATTCTCCTTTGTAACAAGTAAATTTAGCTAAGATAAAGCAAATGAATACATTGGCCATGCCTCACGATATATGCTTCAACTTTGTACTTAGGGTCTACCCACCCTCTGCTGTGACAATGAAGGAGGCAGGTAGGTTTTTTCATCACATAGGTCAAGCAGGATAGTAAAATCATTCCTTTCAATTACAGGTAACCACGGGTCAAATTAGGGTCCTCCCTCCACAAACTACCTAACATTCATTTTGTATGCATATCCTGAATCAGGAAACCTGGCTGGGTTTGCGTCTCATCTCTGATGCATATAAACTGTATAACCTGTGTTGTCTTGGACAAGACATTTAACATCGACAGTGAGTCAACAACTGTGTGCCAGGTACTGTGCTTACCCTGCTAAGAACTTGACCTTGACCTGCTCTCAATGAGCTTACATTCTAGTGGGGGAAGAGAAGAAGAGAATAAGCATTCAAATAGCACCTGCCTACTATGTACCAGGAACACTGCTAAGTTCTTCACAAATATTATGTCATTTAATGCTATAACAGCCCTGGTACTGTTATCCCCATTTTATAGTTGAGGAAACTGAGGCGAAAGCCAAATTTGCATTGATAAGAGTTTCAATGTTCCTTAAGGTGCTTTTCTTTTACATTTTTGTCATGGCAATTATGTACATTATTTTCTTGGTTCTGCATATTTTACTCTGCCTCAGCTTATTCAAGTCTTCCAGAGTTTCTCTGAATTCCTCATTCATGGTTTCTTACAGAGCAATAATATGCTTTTATATTCATATAGATTCTACTTATTTTCAAATCAATCAGTCAACAAACACTTATTAATCATTTACTATGTACAAGGAACCAGGCTAAGCACTGATGAGACAAAAGTGAAATAATTCCTGTCCTCAAGGAGCTTACATTGTAGAGGGGAAAGAGGAGGGAATAAGCATTAACACAGTACCTCCTGTGCCCCAGGCTCTGTGCTAAGTACTTTACAAATATCTTAGTTAATCCTTCAGCAAACCTGTAAGGTAGGTACCCATTTGGTAGGTACCATTTGGCAATTAGAGAAACCGAGGCAGAAAGACTTTAAGTGAATTGCTCAGGTTCACACTAGTAAGCACCTAAGTCTGAATTTGAACTCGGGCCTTCCTGATGCTTGTCCTGGTGCTCCCTACTTAAGGTCAAGGTTAAGGTCAAGCTCTTAGCAGGATAAGCACAGTGCCTGCACACAGTTGTTGACTTACTGTTGATGTTAAATGTCTTGTCTAAGACAACACAGGTTATACAGTTTATATGCATCGGAGACGAGACTTGAACCCAGCCAGGTTCTAACTCCATTGTACTTTCATTCAGGCTATGCATACAAAATAAATGTCAGGTAGTTTGGGGAGGGAGGACGCTGATTTGACCTGTGGTTACCTGTAATTGAAAGGAATGATTTAACTATTCTGCCTGACTTGAGAGACAGAACAAAATTCAACAGCCAATTTGGAAGGGGACACCCTCTATTTATGCCATCAGTGCTTCTGGCAGGGAGGAGGAATTCAAGCTGACCTCACGGCTGGCTGCCCTCACTGAGAGAAAACTGGGACCAGCTGGAATCTTCGGCTGCTTTTTGACCTGAATTTCAATCAAGCCTTTTCAGGATTTTGAAGAGCCTTTCGATTCCCGTTCTTTTTTTTTTTATTTTTTTGCTTTTTGGAGGGCAGTTGGGGTTAAGTGACTTGCCCAAGGTCACACGACTAGTTTTTGTGTTAAGTGTCTGAGGCCGGATTTGAACTCGGGTCCTCCTGACTCCAGGGCCGGTGCTCTATTCACTGTGCCACCTGTTCTTTCTTAACAGGTTCCATCACAGGTAGACACTTCTGTCTTGGAAATCTTGAGACATCTAAAATGAAATGAAAACACCTAGAGCCAGGCATGTTTGCTTAGGAAGATCTCAGCTTTTCTTTTCCCCAGGAAATAATGTTTCTTGGGGCCACATTTCTCGTGTAACCTCCAGTCTAATGTCCAACGGTATTGGGATGAAATCAGACAAGTAATGGATTTAGGGAAACCACAGTTTAATTTACTTGAATTTCACAAGAACACCACGAGGTAGTAGCGTAGGTATTTCCATCTTCATTCCAGAGATGAAGAAATGGAAACATCAGTGGCTTCTTATTGCTTCCAGGAGAAAATAAAAAATATTCTGACATTCAGAGCCCTTCATAACCCAGCCCCCTTAGCTTTCCAGTCTTCTTACGCCCCAATATATAGTTTTTGATCCAGTGACACTGGCCTCACAGATGTTCCTGGAACAAGATGCTCCATCTCTCAGCTCCAAGTATTTTCTCTGTCCGCCCCCTGTTCTGGGAACACACCCTCCTTGGTTTTGATAACTGATCTCCCTCCTTTCCCTTAAGTCCCAATTAAAATCCCACCTTCTATAGGAAGCTTTCTCTCTCTTAATGATTTCCTATTTATCCTATGCATGGCTTGCTTTGTATATATTTGTTTGCCTGTTGTCTCCCCTATTAGATTGTTAGCTCCTTGAGGGCAAGAATTGTCATTTGTTTCTTTTTGTATCCCCGGTTTAGCACAGTGCCTGGTATTTAGGAGATACTGAATGAATGTTTATTGAATTGGAGAGGTTAAATCATATGCCCATGGTCAAACAGCAAATAACAGTCAGAAACAGAATGTGAACTCAGACATTTCTGACTCCAAGTCTAGTCTTCTGTTTATGAGGTCAAACTTTCTCCCATTTCCTCAATCTCTAGGGATGGGGGTGGGAAGAGGTAAGGAGGGTCAGTTTTAGACCTAGGGCCTGCTAGGGAAACAAAACACAGAAATATTGATGCATCCCTGTGCCTTGCAACATAAATTTATTTTGAGGAGTTCTTGTAGTTAAAAAGAGATTCTTTGAGAGCAAAATGCAAGAGAGTATTGTTTCAAGGAAAGCTTTTCTTTCCCCTAGTAATGGAACCTTTGTTCGTTTTACCATTTTTATGCTACAAAGTCACTATTGTGTTCTCAGAACACTCTCTTCTGTGGAAGAGAGTGTACTATAAGAACCCGGAAGGCTGGGTGATGTCCTGGAAAGATTATTGGACTGCAAGTCGGCATTTTGGCAACTTTGTCAAACTACAGGCCAGTAGTTTGACCTCAATTCCTGGCAAAATCCTAGAAGGCATTATTAAAAGGAAAATGTGTTGGGGCAATGGTGATCTTTATGAACCAGCATGAGTTTATTAAGAGCAGTCAGGCCAGATTCGGCGATCCAAAGCTATCCAATGAGGATTTATCATGTAGTGGGCACCATACGGGTGCCAAGGATCCAGCAGCAAAACAAACAAGCAAATAAAAACCAGTCCCTCTGTTCAAGGAGCTTATTTTCTGTTGGGGGAACATCATACAATGATTACAAAATACTTCTTGTAGATATTATTATAACCTCTTCTCCATTTTGAGTGGGGTCACTAACTCTTACAGCAGAGAATGTTGTCAGAATACAAAGATGGTTTTGTTGTGTGAAAATGGTTATCAGTGATGGATCCCACTGATATCCTCAGTAGGAAGGAAAGACTTTCATTGGAACAATGTTCTCTTATATTTTGCTTTAAAAGAGTTTATTTATAACTTTGAGGTTCCCTCAAAACAAACATGTAAATCAGGGGAATGCCGCAAAGTTTCAAAAGCATATTTAAGAAAGTTTCTTGTAATATCCTTGTGGGAAAGATGGAGACATGGATGAGAGGAGTGAAGGCATGAATGGCAGTGCCATCAGGTGGATTCATTAGTGTTTGGGAGAGAAGAACCAAAGAGTGGCCATCGTTAGCAGAGTGGCTTAGGGCTCTGTCATTGGCCTGGTTCTTCACAATTTTTTTTAGTGATTTGATGAAGTCACAAAGGGTATGCTTATATTTTGGATGACAGAAACTGGGAGGGAGAAAAACTAACAATTTAGATGAGAGAACTATTGTCTAAAATTATCCTTAAAAAAAACCTAAAGCAGCCTGGAGAAATGACCTAAATTTAGTAAGATGAAATTGAATAGGGATGAATGCTAAGTTGTACATTGTTTAAAAGAAAAAAAAAACCAACTAAACCCAAACCCAAACCAACCACATAAGCAGGGAATGGGAGGAGGGGAAGGGAATTAGCATTTATTAAATGCCTACAGTGTACCAGCCACTTTGCTAAGCACTCTAAGAAGGTGATCCCATTTGATTCGCATAGCAACTCTGAATATAATAGGTGCTTATTATTATTTCTGTATTACAGGGGAGGGAACTGAAGCAGGGAGATGTGAAGTGACTTGTGCAGGCAATGTCTAAGGCTGGTTTGGAACTCTGGTCTTCCTGCTGCCACGGCCAAGGTTCTAGCCACTGTGCCACCTAATGATAATAGTTAACACTTATATAGCCCTTATCATAATACCAGACACTGTGCTAAGCCCTTTATCATGATTTTTCTCATTTGATTCTCGCAGCAACCCTGGGATACAGGTGCTATTATCATGCCCATTTTTACAAATGAGGAAACTGAGGTAAACGGAGATTGAATGATGTACCCAGGATCACAAAGCTAGTAAGGGTTGAGACTGGATTTGAACTTCAATCTTCCTGACTCCAGGCCTGGCGCCCTATGCACTGTCATCTAGCTGCAAGAGAAGCGCAGATCAACAATATTGTTCATGTGAAAGGGATTCAAGGTATTTAAGAGATTGCAAACTCCATATAAATCAACAGAGCGAAACAACAACTGAACAAAGTACTTTGAAATAGCCTTCACTATTAGGAGAGTTAAGGGCAGGCCTAACACTGAGATCTTGTTATTTTAGATTCAGTCTTAACTTTGGTAGAAGAGATCAGCTTCATCTGCATGTGGAAAAATTGTTCATCAGGTCAGGACGTGCTGAATAGAGTGGGCTTTGTATATACAACAAGTGCGGCAGACACAGTCACCTGGGCAGAACTTTTTAAGTCCCCGGAGCTATCAAGAAGCCAAGACCATAGAGCCAGAGGCAGCCAGAGGCAATCAGGAAACTGGATATAGGGAGACTCAGTTTGAGCCTTGCTGTAACCCTGATTTTGCATTTGATCTTACAATTGGGGATCTACCTTAGACTTTTAAGTAGGGCAGTAAAATAGTCAAATCTGTGTTTCAGAAATATTGATTTGGCAGCTCTGTGGTACATAGATCAAAAAAGTGGAGAACCTGAGGGACTAGGATATCAACTAGGATTGTAGAAGTCCAGGAGAGAGATAAGGCTCTGGACTACAGTGGTTTTGTGAGTAGAAAGAAGGGAATCAACATGAGAGATTTTTGGTGAGAGAATTGATTAGCATCAGAGGACAGGCATAGTTGTACTAGGTAGAAAAACAGAGAAGCAGACAATGGCTCCATACGAGGGAAAAACTCGTTAGCAATTGTCATTCAGTTATTTTCAGTCTTCTCTGACTCTTCCTGACCCTATTTGAGATTTTCTTGGCAGAGATACTAGAATCATTTGCCATTTCCTTCTCCAGCTCATCTTACAGATGAGGAAACTGAGGCAAACAGGGTTAAGTGACTTGCCCACATTAAATGTCTAAGGGCAGATTTGAACTCAGATCTTCCTGACTCCAGGCCTGATACTCTATCTGTTGTACCACCTAGCTGCCCTTCATTCACAATTAGAGATATCCAAAAGAGGAACCAGTGACTTTGTTAGTTATTCATTCCCAACCACTAGAGGTGTAATGGTAATGGTAATTTGAAGATCTTCCCTGCCCCTTAATAACCCTTAATAAGAAGGGTGGAGCAGAGTCCACAGGAAGCTGGGAATCAGAGCAGTCAGAGTTGGAGGGAGGATAGGACACATTTAAGGAGATAGCTAGGCTTGTGAGTCTTTGCCCCCTGCTGTGACAGCTAGACTTGTGAGTGTTTGTGGAAAGACTAAAGGATGGTGTGGCACCGTGCGGTGCTATAGTGTATTAACTTCTTTGCTACTATGATGGATTTGGTTTCTTAGTATTGGAATTTGGTTTTCTGGTATCTGAAAAAATGTTTTGCTTCTGTCTTCTATAGGGAGGATCTATTATATTTTGCAATTCAGAAGTATGCTGACATATTCACAGTTACTATAGACTCTGTGAATATTGTGTTGGTGCTATGAGAGGTCATTCATCAGGGGCTGGATGGACACCCTTCCAGGATGTTTTAAGGTGAATTCTTTCCATCCTACAATTTAAATAAGGTGACCTTTGGAGTCTTTTATAATGGGATATTCTATGATTTTTGTGGATTCTTGTCTTGGTTTTACAACCATTTTGCTATCCTCCTATAAGTGACTTACCCTCTCTCTAAAGCTCAGCCTCCTATTCTGCTCAACAAAGATGAGGACTTTAAGTATCACTTTTAACTATATTATTTCGCAATTTTTCTCCACAAATAGATCTCTTGATTCTACCTCTAGAGAGGCAAGGGACCTCAGAGGCCTTTCAGTCCATCTCTTCATTTTATAGATAAGGAAGCAAAGGCCTAGTTGGATCAAACAAGCTACCCTAGATCATAGAAGTAATAAGTGGTAGGGATAGAGTATTCCAGTGTCATTCAGTCAGCTTTGCTAGTGGTTCATTTGAGGTTGTATTTAGATGTCTCCCAAAGAACTGATTAAATATCACAGAATCAACCTCACAGTTGCAAGATACCTTAGATGTCCTGTAGCCCAACTGATACCCAAGCCCAGGACCACTCTATAATATGCTCAAGTATTCACCTAGCCTTGACTTGAAGACCTCCAGGGAAGGGGAGGTCACAATCTCTGGACTCACTTCTGGAAAGCTCTAATAATTAAGAAACTGTTCTTGACATCCAGCTGAAAACTGTCTTCCTGCAAGTTTCACCCATTGCTCCTGGTTCCACAAGCAGACCATAACTAATTCCTCTTCCTCACAACAACATAACCTTACAGAAAGTTATCAGGTCCCCTATTCCCTAAATCTTCTCTTTTCCAGGCTAAACATCCCAAGCTGCTTCACCTGACTCTTGTATAGGCACTAGCATAATTAAGTCAGTGTATTGGTTGTTTGTTTGGTCTGCACAGGGCAAGCACATACGATAGATTATTTCCACAAAGTTGATTTTTTTATTCCCCCTCCCCTATGTATAGACACTAATTTAATGTGGGAGATTGTGTGTGTGTGTGTGTGTGTGTGTGTGTGTGTGTGTGTCCATGGACCCTTATGTATTTAAGAATGTGACTCAGACAAAGACAGATATTTGGAAAAAAACAACCAACCAGCCAAACCTCTAAATAGACATCTGTTTACTTGGAAGATGTTAAAAAATTAATAAGAAACATTTGGGTTTAACAAATATGACAAGCCACAGGTTTTAATAGTTGAGAGAGAAAAACTGTCATGGAAAGGTTTGGGACATTGTGATGACTGAGAAATTCTGCATTTTTCTTCCAAGATAATTTTACAAGAAGGATTTTTTAATTAGGTCAGATTTTGTTTGGGACAAAGGCTATGCAAGGTTTTTGTTTTTTTTTAAATTAGACTTCCTTTTCTTTCCTCCTTTCCTTGTCTCCACTTTCATTGCAAGTTAGGTGGATTCTTTTGAACCTTCTCCATAGGAAAAAAATATTATAGAAAAAGTCAATATCCCTATATGTGCTAGCTGAAGATTGTTATGGGCCTTTTCTCAGTACTTAGGGAGTAAGTTTAGAAGCTCTCTCCAGTACAGGCTTTTACATGCAGGGCATTGTAAGGCTTTTCCTTATACCAAGAACCACGGCTGTATCCCGTAGGCCTTCCCCTTAGTGTCAGGATGTCACTTTGACTTGTGAGAAATTCTAGGTTTTCCAATGGCCAACCATAATTCCAGAAGACTGATGATTAAGCATGCTACTAACCCAAAAGAAAGGTGGTAGCTTCAGAATATAGAATGATATAAACATTTTTGGATATGGAAAATTCAGGAATTTGTTTTGCTTGATCATGTATGTTTATTATAAGGTTTACATTTTTTTTTCCAATTTGGGGTAGAGAGAGCAGAGAAAAGGAAGTATTGTTAATTGAAAAATTAAATTGAATAATAATTAAAAAGAAAACCTAGGTTTGGTTCATATCCTTCTGAAAATTCCCAGAGCAATTAGGAAAATGGTAGTGTGATGTTTGTCACTGTTTCATCAATTGGATTTTGCAATTTGTCTGGCGCTTAAGAGCCCAATTTTACCCCACTCTAGCTGTTTGCATTACTGGAAAGGTGTTTCATTCATGTAACGTTTCTATTTGTGAGCAAAACTGAAACCATGACTTCTCTGCTCAGTGTACTAACCTTTTTGAAAACCAAATAAATAAATAAAATACAGGCAACCATTCATTGGCAAAGCTGTATTTGAATTTGCTTGCTGTTTGCTCTTGCCTGGAATAGCGACTGCCAGCATCCTTTCTCTGAGGTTCTCTCTGAGATTGTCTAGGTCATATAAAAGAATAACAAATGTGGATCCAAACTGACTTACCATCGATAACTCCTTTTCTGATCTCTGCCTTGTTGAAGGACCAGAAAAGTAAGGGAGCGAAACAAGAGAAGTGACCACCACTCATTTGTGAAGGGGACTTAGGGTGAAAGATACAGTTACCATGTAACTCTGGAATTTCCCCTAGAGTCCTATCACTTAGGATTTTTTACCTTTCAGCAATTGTTAGGCAGCAGTTCTCAATCTATGAGCTATGTTCAATTTGTAATAATGAAAATACAGCCTGCATATTAGATATTTACATTACGATTCGTAACAGTAGCAAAATTACAGTTATGAAGTAGCAAAGAAAATAATTTTATGATTGGGGGTCACCACAACATGAGGAACTGTATTAAAGAGTTGGGGCATTAGGAAGGTTGAGAACCAGTGTGTTAGGGTTTTTTCCCCCCAGCTTGACCTCCTAAGTCAATTTAATGATAATGATAATAGTAATAACAATAACAATAGTAATAGCTAACATTTATGTAATATTTACTATGTGCCAGATATTGCGCTAAGTACTTTATAATTAGTATCTCCTCATAACAATCCTGAGAGGCAGATGCTACTATTATCCCCAATTTACAGATGAGGAAACCGAGGCTAGATTTGAACTCAGATTTTCTTGTCTCTAGCCCCAGATCTCTATCCATGTCATTGCCTAGCTGCCCAATAATTCAACAAATATTTAAATGCCTTCCAGCCCTACTCTCTTCTCTGTGCTCCAGTTCCAGATCACTGAATGTTTATTTGAAATTTCAAACTGACCATCACGTTGGTATGCTTTTAAACCCACCTCTCTTCCCAACTTCCCTATATATATTCAGAGTACTACTAACCTCTCAGAGATAATAAGAAGGTATTAAAGATTTTGGGACATGTAGAACATTTCTATGCCTTTGCAAAATGAATTTCGCAGCCGTGTGAAGGATGGATTAGAAGCGGGAAGATCAATTAAACTATTGCAACAGTCTAAGACATGAAAGACCTAATGTAGAGTCTCCCTTTTCTTCCTGTGGTGTGGGCTCTGAGTACCTTCAATAGTACTGCTAATGGGCATCGCAGATAAATGGTAAGGTGTACCAAGGCACCATGGAGTTTTTCTTAGAGACTGATGATCTCTATCCCAAACCAAAGTTTCTCTGTATGCCAGTAGCTGGGAAGCCAGTGAGCTATCAGATTGAGGGAGAAGCATTTGTAATCAAGAGGGTTTTGTGGGTTCTTTCATCTATTCCTAGAATTGTCAGCAAGACCGGCACCAGTCCATTAAAATTCTGGGCACCAAGCTTTCAAACTGCTCTAGTAACCACATTAAAAAAATAGAGGGGACAAAAAAACCTTTGATAATTAGAGTGAATCAGTTTTCATAATTCTGCTTCATGTGCTAGAATGGTTAGCCAACTTCATTATCACTGGCTTGATGAGAAAAGCTTTTAGCTTCTGATAGAGATTTTGTGAATAATTTCCATTTGTAACCAAACAGGGGTCACTGTTACACCATTGTTTTCCAGAGAAATGACAATCTTTCAGCCTGCCTTGTTATAAATAATTGCAAGGTGGGCACAGACAAGACAGAAGATAATTAGTATCTTGGTGATTTGCATGAGGCAAGATTCCTGCCTAGCAATCAGAGAATTGGGATTTAATTTCAGCTTTGTCATGTAGTAGCGAGGTGATGGTGAGCAGGTCACTTCAGTTCTCTGGGTCTCAGTTTCCTCCTCTGTAAAATGAGACAGCTGGACTATAATAACCATAAGAGATGACATCTGTACGGTGTTTTAAAGAGTGTGTGCTGTGCTTTAACGCACTATTTTATTTAATCTTTGCTGTAGCCCTGTGAGGTAAAGCGTTATGAGTGCTATTATTTTCATTTTATGGAGGAGGGAACCAAGGCTCAAGCAGCTAGGTGGCACAGTGGATAGAATGCTAGGCTTGGAGTCTAGGGGCTTCATCTTCCTGTGTTCAAATTCAGCCTCAAGTACTTACTAACTGTGTGACCCTGAGCAAGTCACTTAACCCTATTTGCCTTAGTCTCCTCATCTGTAAAATGAGCTGGAGAAAAAAAAAAGGCAAACCATTCCAGTATGTCTGCCTAGAAAACACCGAATGGGGTCTGGAAGGATCAGACATGACTAAAAACAACTGACCACCACCCACAAAATGAATCTCAGAGAGATCAATGAACCTGTAATGGCCACACAGCTAGTCAGTGCTAGGAATAGCTGCTAGCACTAAGATCTCTACTGCCTTCAGTGTGGACTGAGAAAACATACATTGTCTATGACATGACTGAAGGCAGCCATCTAAGTCTTCTCTAATCTAGCAAACCTCTCTGTAGAGCCCTTGGGTGAGACCATTCACATTTGCTTTTCTTCAACTCTAGAACCTTATTTCTAAAACCCACCCATGCACGTTTCTGACAGAGATAATTTTGAGAAAAAAGAACAGAAAATGACCTTGAAAATGCCCATAATCTACAATTGAATCTAGGCATGTTAAATTGACAATGGAACTTGGAGAAACTGCGGTTAAGTGGTCTTTGGGTGATTCCTCCATCCCATCCCTATCATCACTGGAACATTATGTGCTGTCGTTTCGGTAAGTGCAGTGTAATTTTGTTCTCTTTTTGAATTTTAGAACTCATTTGAAAGATTACACTGTGATAATTTTTCTTGAAGTTTTTCGGGGACTTTTGGTCACAGGCATTGAGGTCTTGACCTTGAACAGACATTTAGCTTGAAATAGGAACTATAACAGAGAAAGACAGAGAGAGACAGAGATAAGAGGTAGATAGATAAACATAAACAGAGAGAGAGAGAGAGAGAAAACCACAAAACTTTCATTGCTGATTCTTGCTATTCCTTGGGGAGAGATGAATAATTTAGACACTAAGAATCAGGAGACTTTTCCCTTTTGAAGAAAATTGACTGATTAATTTTAAATTGAATGTTCAGTATCAATACATGTAACTAATAATTTTACTGATGAGGTCACAATTCCATTTAAATATTTGAGTATAATATTATTTTAATGAGAGTAATATAATCAAATATGCTTCATTATTTTAGAACATCTTGGTTAACACTTTGTGATGCAGTAATTCAAAGGTCTGGTTCTAAAGTTCAATTTATTTTGATTCTAGATTTTCATGGTTGTCAAAGGTGAAAAAGATACTGTACCTTGACTTAGATGCAACTGGTAATACAGTGGATAGAGTGGTGGGCCTGGAGTCAAAATTGGTTCAAAACTGGGCCCAGACATTTACTAGCTGTCTGATCCTGAATAAAGCAGTGCTGTGGCTAGCAAGTCTGGGCCTAGCTACCAGCTGAGTGAAACAAAAGGAGAGAGAGAGCTTCCAGCTGAATAAGAAAGAGGGAGAGAGACGGGGACGTATTCCATAGTCTGTTTATTGCAGACCTATTTCATACAGAGCCGAAGATAAATGGAAGATACAAGGTTTATATACCCTTAGCAGAATGCAAGGAACCACCCTTGGTCTCCATCTTTCTCTACCCCAGCCCAAAGTCAATCACTCATTAAGCTCTTTATCCTGGGACCATGTCCAGAGGCACAAAACGGGGTGTTACAATCAAGACTTGCAAATTAACTCAGTACTTTCTTTAGATTGAGAGCACCCACCCAACAAGATTATACTTTCCTTGCATATCTGCCTAATGACCTTTGTAGAACTGGGGAGCTAATGTAGCTAAGGACCCTGAAAGTTTTGGCCTACAACAAAGAGCAATAGCAGAAAGTGAGATTGCAAAGGGGAACTTAGAAGTCACTTAAAGACTGTCCCATAGATCAAAGGAGCATTATTCACAAACTGTAGCATATATGAACTAAAAATCACGTTTTGAATTTATGTGCTAAGTTAGGAGAAGTCAACGAGGCCTTACCATCAAGGCCTTTTGGTCCTATGATCTATAAACCTCAGATAAGCTCCAGACTACTGCAGTAAGACCAGCAGAACACCAAATGTTGCTGATAACTTCCAGATAATGTGGATACCCAAGGTGGTACAGATCAGTCAGTCAGTCCCTCAACAATACCCTATAAAAACAAGACCTCAAACTCTTGTTCCCCCTGAACTCTTCCATCTCTGTCTGGGTCCATGCTGCTGAGTGCTCTCAACTCCAATCGATGTGACCCGGCATGTTGGCATTTTGGGATCTCAGGCAGCTCAAACCCTCTTTGGGCTCCTCTTCAGTTATGTGAGTGAGTCTCTGTGACTCTTCCCCTCCCCATTCTCTTCTCCCTGTTGCCTGCCTTCCTCTATTGCCCTACATGGATCCCCAGGCCATTTGCCTTGGTTACCTATCCTCCCACCCACGCCACCCTTGATTCTTTATGCTGTCAGTCTCTGTATTGTGCCATTTGCCCCTGCACACTCTATGCCTAAGTAAAGTGTGATTGATTGAAGTATTACTCCTCACAAGACCATCATTGTGATCTTTCCTGGTAACTACCCAAAAAACTAGATATGCCTGCCTATATTTCATAATTCCACAAATTAATTAGCAATTCAATAACACTCATTTTTCAGTGCCATGCTCCAATTGTGCAAAGAATTTGGTGAAATTCAACTAATCAGTTTCCATCTTTAAAGCTTATCAGTTGTTCTTGTGAAGTTATTGAAAATTGTTCCATATTTATATTTTTTAACAAATGTATTCAAAATGGAAACTCTTTGGAAAGACAGCTTAAAAAAATAATTTAGAATGTTCTGTTTTCAAGGTTTAAAGGGAGCAGATACGAGAGTTTTAGAAGTGATACATGTGTGTCCTTAGAAACAAAAGCTCAGTTTTGAAGTATTATATTATGGTGGCTTCATTCTATCATTAATGAATATCTCAAAGCATGATATACATTTAGGATGAAATTCATCATTAACAAAGTGGATCTAAATCCATAGCTTAAATAATCTTGGAAATTTAGATTTTTTTTTTGGTTGACCTTGTCACGTTGAATTAGATTCTTACTGTTTTTTAACTCGTAATGTAGATGATAAATAGTTTATATGAAGACTAAAAGAAATGTTCAGTTGATCATTTTCTTGTGGTTCTCTTGTGTTTACCTTATTAGCGTCATCTTCAATGTGAAATTTTTTTTTTTGCAATAATCTTTAGAAGGCATTAGTATATTTTGTAGGAGTTGGTTTAATTTTAAGTTGGCAGTTCTAAGTTAGTAAAATATAGTTTAAAACTATATTCTACAATCCATAAATCCTTTTACACATATACATGTAAACTGCAGTATAATGCAAAATTCTGAAACTGAACAAAAAAGCAAGGGCATCATTGTCAATCCCTTCACATTATGGAACTACCAAGATTCCCTTAGGATGCCTCATGTACTATGCATGACCATCTGATAAATGGATTCGAATGAGGGCCTCAGTGTCAGTCCACATATTAAGTGTTAGAAACATTTATATTTTGTTTTTAGATAAAAAGGAATGTAAATAGAAATTCTACTATTTTCTTCTTGCACCCCAGTGGATCATCTTTTGTGCTCTATGGGGTATAAACAACACATTTTATAAACCACAACCATAGAATGGGGGCAGTGTTTGCAATTCTGCTCTCTGTTCCCTAGTGACTTTCTGAAAAGCTTTGCTAATCACATCCCCTCCTACACCAGAGACCTCCCTCTACCCCCTGCAGAATTTAATCCTTTCATCTCTGGATTGCTGCCTGGGGCCTAACTATCCTGACTGGTGACTATCTTTCTTGGCCCATTATTTTTTTAAAAATTAAATGTTATTTTATCACTTAACAAAAACTCATTTTCTCTACCTTCCACCCATTAGAAAATAAAAAATATAATACCTTTGTAACAAAAATGCATAGTCAAGCAACACCAAATTTCTGCATTGTCCTAGCACATTACTTGAAGAAGAAGCCAGCCATGTTTAATTTTACTCCCTGCTCCTTGCATTTCCCTGACAGCCTTGCCAACTGCCAAATGTATCTTTTCTAACCATCTCTCCCACCCCCAACCAATTCTGGAGCTATGATCAAATCAATTTCGCCATTGTTCCTAGAAAGAACATTTCAATCTATTTTATCAAATAAAATGTGTTTTCATTCATCTCTTCTTCCATTGATTGTGATGGGCGACTTCTGATGGGTTGCTTCTAAACCCACCTGATTCTGACTTTAATAGCAACAAAATAGTAAGCTGTTTGTTTCTTCCTTGTGTTATCCCCCAAATCCTAAAAAGGCAATAAGTCATTTCCCCAGTCACCTGAACTATAATGCATATATTGTGTATTTGAAAGGGCTGATGGAATAAGAAGTGCCTCTTTCCTTCTAGAAAATGTTAGAGGCTGATATCACAAGAGCTTGCTTGGGCTTCTTAGGTGGAGGTTATTCCACTTGGCTAATTTGCTTACTCCACTGTGAGTTGAGGGGGTTGTGATTCTACTTTTCCTTTTAAAAAAGTAACTATTATTTTATTTTGCTTTTTAAAAAGTTAACAAGCATTTCTTTTCTTTCTCTCACCCTTTCCCTTAAAAAAAAGAACCAAAGCCTTTGTAACAAATACCAAAAAAAAACCCAAAAAAACCCCACATTGGCAACAACCAATGTATGTTTCATTTTGCTGGCTGAGTGTGTCACTTCTCTGTGAGGGGGTGGATGGCATTCCTCCTCATTGGTCCTCCTCATGGCTGGTCACCAAATGTTCTTAAGTCTTTCCAAGTTTTTTCTTCATAATGTTGTTATTATATAAATTTTCCTTTTGGTTCTGTTCAATTAGTTAATCCATTTAGCTCTGGAGCTCTTCCTTAGCTGAGTGGCTGTGACTGGTGAATGAGCCCAAACTGACTTACCCTGCTGTATGTATCTGGCTAACTCCACCCCGTGCTTTACATCTCATCTGGTCATCTCTCAGAAAACTCTAGGCATCCTGCCATGTGCTCTGCTGGTCTTTACTGTACTCCTCCTCCCTCTTTCATCTCTAGCTCTGGGGATAACAATCAAATAAATACCACCATTGCTTCGGGAAAGAGCTGGACAATTTATTTCCTTATTGCTCTACCTACCATCCCAATGCCTCTCCCAACCAAAATTCTCTTCCCTGCTTACCACTCACTTACATGTTTTGTTCCCTTTTTTTAGAATGTAAAGATTTTGAGAATAGGGATTATGTAATTTTTGCATTTGTATCCTCAGTACCTACCACACACTGGTGTGTGACAAAGAATAGGTTTTAATTCATTTTTTCATTCGTTCATTCACTCATTCATTCATCTATTTAACATAATTTAAGAAATCACTTCCTGATGTGTCTTAGCTTGTGCTTCAGAATTTCTTAAGTTCCTTCTCAGGGTTGTGTTGGAGCCAGTTTGAACCAGGCAATGACTTTAATGTGAGCGTTTACACTTCATAAACCAGCAAATACTATGGATCAGAGTTTGATTTGTTGCTTTGTTGATTGTCTAGATTTAAGTAAATGATGGATAAAATGTAAATAATATAGGTTATACTTAAAGAGTGTCTGTACAATACTGCCTCCCCCTTACCTCCAGCCAGTTGTTAAACATTTACTAGCATACTTGTGCCTCTTTTCCATTGTTATCTCAGATGAAAACCCAAACTATGGGCCCAAGAAAGGAGAAGGAGGGTTTATTAAATGCTCCATAGGCTTGCCATATGATTTAGAAAGACAAGAGGACCCCTGGATCCAGGAGTTGGAATCAGGGTCCTTGGTTTCTAAGTTCCAATGATTCCTTATCAGCTTTGGTATCAAATATAAATTCTTGTATCTGACATTTAAAATTCTTCACAATCTGGTCCCATTCTACCTTTCTAGCCTTCTTACACAGAGGGTCCAGCCATTCTGGCCTACTCCCTGTTCTTCATTTGTTTGTTTTTATTGTGTTTCTATTTGCAAAGCAAATTTTCTGCTCTTTTCTGGCTTTCTTTGTAGGAATGTTTCAAATGTCTCTTTTATGTTGCATGCCCAAATTTTTTCTTTGATGATTAGGCTCAGGTTTGCAAGATGTCACTTGAGGATGCATCTTGAGCTCCTTTGATCTTTGGAACACATGATTCCATTCCCTCTTGTCATTTTTGGTAGATGTAAAATAGTCTTGTGCTATTTGAATTTTCTTTTCTTGATATTTTAAGGTCTTTTCCCTCGTCATTTGCAGAGTTTGTTGATTGTCATTATAATTGTTAAATTTAAACAGTATGTGTCTTGGAGTTTGTAGTAAAAGGTCTTAGTTTTCCTTTTTTTCCTGAGGCATTTTATGGACTCTTTCAAGTGATACTTTATTTTCTTTGTCCAAAAATTCTGGACAGTTTTAATGAATTACTTCTTGCATTATGATGTTCAGGTTTGTTTTTCTGGAAGACCTATAATCCTTAAGTTGTTCCTTTGTATTTTGTTTTTTTAAGATTGATATGTTTTTTCTTGTATAAAGATCATGTTTTCTATTTATGTTATTGCTTTTTGTTTCTTTTGTTCCAGATTTCCTTTATTTATATTTATTTGTATTTCCCAAATAGTTGTACTTTCTTATGCTCCTTTGGTGAGATTTACCAAAATAAATAATTACTTTTGCTGTGCAGGCCATACATTCTCCTTTCATGATTCTTATTTCTGTATTGAATCATTCAGGAATGTCCTGCTCTGGTTCCATGATCTCTTGGGAATTCACAGGTGCCTCTACCCCATAAGGTGCTGATTCATTTTCCTTTGTCTTGCAATATTTATTCAGAGATATTTGGACTTGTTTAGATGCTCTGGAGCCCACATTATCCTTCTGTTAATAATGTTGTTGCTGTTGGTTTATCTGCTTATTCTCAAAGCTTTTAACTGTATTTTTTCTCCTGAGATCTTTGGTAATTAGTTTAAGGTTTTGTTTTTTTTTTTGCTTGTATTCTCCTACTGCTCACTTTCCAACTCTTTCCTCTTTGATACTGGTTTCCCAGGAGTTGGACCTCAAAGTTGTCTTAGCTTCCTTCCATACTGGAGAATTCACTTTTCACCAGCCTTAGTCTCTGCCCCAGCTGACTTCTTAGGGCACAGAACAGATCTCAGCTAGATGTCTGTCTCCTTCCTTGCAGGCTTTCTGGAGCCCCTTGTACACATTGGCATCTTTCCCCAGCTCCCTCTGCTCCTTAATTCTTTGGTTGATCATTGTTGTACTACAGCGTGTACTCATACTGCTGCTTCAGGCAGAGGTAGCTTCCCGGTTTCCTTTATCTCCATCACCATACCACACTGGATGTGTGAGTGGAGGATGGTGGTGGTAAATAGTTGAGTTCTTTTGCAAGCTCATGGGTCTGGTTGTGCTATACTTCCAGAGTGCTGGGGCTGGTGGAGAAGGGAGTGCTAGGCACATGCATTAAGAATTACAGATTGTCTTTGCAGTTAATTAATTGCTCTGTTACTTCATTTGCCTTCTTGACATCTTAGATCATAGAGACAGCTACAACAGTTTTTTATCTCTTGCACTTAATTCTTATTTTGGAGAGATCTGAGAAGTTGTTAGTCCTCCATCTTGTTGGTCATGTGACTCAGAAGTCCTTCCTGTTCTTCATACACAAGACTCCATCTCCCATCTCCATGCTTTTGCACTGGGGTCTCCTAGTATTCTCCTTCCTCACCTCTACCTTTTGAAATCTCCAGTTTTCTCCAAGACTTAGCTCGGCTCAAATGCTAACTTCTGCAAGAATCATTTGCTGATTCTCCTAGCTGCCAGTGCCTTCCCCTCCGAGGACACGTTCATATACCTACATGTGCACATATTATTTCCTTCATTTGAACTTATGCTCCTTGAAGGCAGGGGTTGTTTTTCCTTTGCCTTTGTAGCCCCTGAACCTGGCATTATGCATGGCACAGAGTAAACACTGAACAGATGTTTCCTTACTTGATTGACTGTATGACAGATTTGTTACATGAATTTGAACAAGTAACTTTACCTCTTGGAGTCTGTTTCTTCATAATGAAAAAGTAGTTAATATTTTCAGGCATGACATGGCACAGCATAGTACATAAAGTGCCAGGTATAGAATTAGGAAGAGCTGTGTTCAAATCCTGCCCTTAGCCATTACTGTCTGTTACCCTAGACAAGCCACAACCTCAGTGTGTCTCAGATAACTCTTGAGGAACCATGTACTATATAGTAGGTTGGGTGTAAAAGGCAATAGTGCAGGAAGTTCTCTTACCACAAGTTCCCCATGCTGTCAAAATAATAGTAATTTAAGGTTTAAAGTTTGTGCTTTAAAGTTTAAACTGTGCTTTACAAAACTATCTCACTCTATCTTTATGACAACACTGAGGTAGATACTATTATCATTCTCATTTTATAATTGGGAGAACTGAGTCTCAAAGAGAAATGAAGGGACTTGCCCAGTGTGGTACACCTAGTGAATATCTAGGGTATGAACTGAACTCAGGTCATCCTGACTCCAATCCAGGGCTCTGGCTACCATACCATGGTGCCCCCTAGTATTCATGTAATGCTGCCTGTTCTTTTTTTTTTTTTTTTTTTGACAGAGGTTATAAAGAATTTATTAGGGTGAAGATGGAAACTTGGGACAAATAGGAGCCCCAGCCCAAGGAGCAGAGAGGGTACCAGTGGCAGGCAGGGGAAAGCCACGGGTGGACAGCTGGGGAAAGTCAGGCCTCAATGCTAAGCTGGATGAAGCCATGGGCAGATTGGGGAGATCTATTTCCCAATTTTAGCCCAGAATCAGGTCCTAAACCCTTTCCTCTGTGGAAAACAACCTGGATTCTGATTCTCACCTGAGGGAGAGGCTTTTCAGGGGCTAGAGAGAGGGTGCTGATCTCCCCAAGACTAGTCCCCAAGGAGAAGTGAGACTGAATAAGCTTGGGCTGAGAAAGAGCTGGTCTTTAGTCTGTCAGGTTCCCTGGCATTCCCAACATGCCATGGCACTTTCCTTCTGGGAGAAGCTGAGCAGTCTGAGCTGCCAGCAGCCCAGGCCCTATCCCTTCCTCCTAGGAATTCCCAAGCCAGCCAGACGGCTTTTCCCAGCAAGGGCTCAGGGAAAGGAATGAGGTATCTGAGGGCAGAGTGGAGTCAGGAGCCAAGAGGAAGGGTGGGGTAGCCTTGCCCTTTGATCCCTACTATCCCAACCCATATCATGGGCCAGGTTGATCCCTGAAAGGTTTGGCAGCTTTGGGGTTAGCCCACAAGCCTGACCTTGGCAATAAACAGGGTAGCAGCTTTCTCCAGGAACTCGTCCCTTAGCATGGCCCAGTTGGGCTTGTGGGCCAGTAGGGCCCGGTCCATGGCCAGCGCAAGGCAGTCGGGGCCCAGCTGAGATCCGGCTTCAAGGTATCAACTGGGGGTTTCAAAATCACCAGCCAAGAGGGCCCCCTCTAGGGTATCTAGCACTGCCTGGCACACCCGGCGGTCAGCCTGGCCTGAGTCATCCAGGACCTCATAGAGGGCATCTGCGCGGGCCACAAAGTCCAGAAGCACAAAACAGGTAAGCATGCCATAGCGGAAGATGTCAAAGGGTACAGCTTCGTGGTGCGGTCACTGGATTTTCCGCAGGAGGTGGGACAAGATCTCCTCTGGGGCTTCCCCATCTCTGCAGATGCGCTTCAGCAGCTCACTGTAGGTACGCCCATCGAGGCCCGGCCTCTTCTTCCGGCCACTGGCACTGAGGCACTCATAGGCCACACTGACATTGTTGTTGAAGGCAGTCCTCTGGGAGTGGTAGGCCAGGCGCAGGTGCCACAGGGCGCGGCCGATGCGCTGCTGCTGCAGGAAGCAGGCCCGGAGGCTCCCCGGCGCCGCCGTTGGGTGGCGAGCGCAGGCCCAGGTTGTCGAAGTAGTGCGCCAGGAAGGGGAGCGGCTCGTCGGGTCGCGCCTCCAGAACCTAGAGCAGCGCCGCGCGGAGCTTGGCCGTCACCCCGGCCTGCCGCAGGAACTCCTCGCTTTCGGTAGCCAGGCCCCGTGCCGGGCTCGCCCGCCGAGCGTCCGAACCCCCGCCACCAGCGCCGTGGGCCGCCGGCTTCTACGCCATCTTCCCTGCGGGCGCCACCTGTTCTTTTTAACCTAACTTAAAAAATATTCTGAAAAACCAGTTGGCCAAAATTATGGGGAGAAAACAGTAGTTTTGAGATCTTATTAACAGTAAAGGAGTGCTTCTTACGTCTTGCTGGAGATGTGGTGGATTAAACGGTGTAATGGTAAGGGAATTTGAACATCTCCCTGCCCCTTAATGGGTCTCACTTGGAGCCCAACAAGAGAAGCTAGCTTAGGGGAGGCTTGTTTTTCAGGAAGGCCCACACCTTTTGTTACTTTGTATTTAGGCAATGGGTCACCAAGGTTGTGATGTTCTCTGACCCTGGAGAAGGATATATGTATGTGCATGTGCATGTGCATGTGTATGTGTATGTGTATATGTACGCGTATGTGCACACGTATACATATGTATATGTAGGTATATACACATGCACATGTATATGTATATATGCATATATACATACACATGCATATACATACATACACATACACACATACATATACATATACCTCTATACCTCCCCCCTCTCTGTGTGTATATATATATACAGCAGCTTTGAAAACTATATGTATGTAATGGTTAGACAGCTAGAAACCCTGTCTGTTGGCTGTTGAATTGTGTAATTTTCTCTGTATTTTTTGTCTGCTTGTAATTTCTGTTGTATTTTCTGAAGTTTGGGGTTCTGACTTTTTCCCCTGAGCTAAGTGAATTATATCTCTCTGTCTCTGTCTCTATCTCTATCTCTGTCTCTATATCTCTATCTCTATCTCATCATCTCTATCTATATTTATCTATATATATAAAATGTTTGATTAAAATAAGATTGTTAACCCTTTTTGAGTTGCTTTCCTTTAGAAAAACAAATCAAAGAACCTGAACTAGCAGCCATCCTGGGTATGCTAAGCTACTTGCTGATACAAGGATGCAGAATGAGATAAACATTTTGAGGTAGGGCCCCTGGCTGATTTGTTGGGGCAGAGTTGGGAGAATTTGGTAATGATAGTTATTCAAAAAAAAGGAGAAAAGGAAAAAAAAGCATCAATGAAATATTTTAAACATTCAAAAAAGCAGAAAGAAGTTCAAAAGGGAAAGGAGACAAGCAAGGCAGTTTTGCTATTACTGTGTAAAATTTAATATACACTTAAAAAATCCCAAGTCACACATAACAGAAGTTCACAGTCAGGGCTCACTTTGGAAAGAGTTGTGTGATTTGGCCTGATGAGACTCTGGGCTGCTGTTGAACCCTCTGGCTTTGAAAACCCAGATGTTGGTGCTTCCCTCTCTGGTAACTAACTAGGTATGGATGAAATGGTCAGATGGTTGGAAACTGTCTGCTGATCTGTTTCTTTGCTTGTAACTTCTGCTTGTAACTTGTTTGTATTCTGTTTGTATTCTCTGAAGTTCAGGGTGCTGACTTTTCCTCCCCGAACTAGGTAAATGATATATGTTTGATTGATTAAAGTAAGATTGTTAACCCATTTTGAGTTGCTTTCCTTTAGAAAAGCAGATCTAAGAACCTGTGCTAGCAGCCACCCTGGGTGTGCTAGGGTGCTTGCTGATACAAAAAGCATAGAGAAGATACAAGCAGAGGAGGCCAGAAGGACTTTTGGGGAGCAGTATTGTGGAGGCAGAGAGGAGAGTTGCTGGGGCACAAAGTTGCTGAGAGAAAGACTGCTGAGGGCCAGTTGGAGCTGCCCAGGACTTTTGAGAACTGCCACCTGTAGCTGCCGAGAACTGTGGAGGCATGGTTGTGATGCCATTATTTTGTCTGTCTGTTTTAATGTTATTTTGCCAGACTTGTCTGCTAGTGAAGTGATGAAGTAGGCTTTGGGACTCCCCCCCCTTTTTGAGCTCTCCTTGATTCTTTGAGGTACAGGCTCTGGGAAAGTAAACCTTTCCAGGGAAGACATTTGCCTGAGCTCATGAGCCTTAAGTTGTGGCTCTGCCTAAGTCTTTAGTCCCCTTTGTTCCAATAGTTTCCCACCCTTGAACTGCCCTGGCCCACCATTGTCTATGGTCTCCAGGTCCTCCGGATCACTCATTTCCTCCCACAACCTTTCTGTATATAGAATCCCATCTCCCCTCCACGTGGTGTGAGAGCGCCATGGAATAGCTTGGCACTGACTTGCTCTGTGTAATAGCACCTTAGACTAGCTTAGTAGAGACTTGCTCTGTGAGAGCCCCGTGAAATGGCCTAGCACCCCACGTGGTGAACTTGAACTTTCAATAAACTTTACTTTTTCTTTGGCTGAGAAAACTTGAGTGGAATTCTTTCAGCAGGACCCGGCATGTTGGTATTTTGGGGTCTCAGGCAGCCCTAACCCTCTTTGGGCACCCTCTTGGAAGGACAGTGCTGCTGTTATAGAGGTCCTGGAAACTTGCTGTTGGTCCAGAAGCCCTGAAGGAGGATTTTCTTGTATGTTTACAGAAATCTTGAAAGAGGGTCTTGCTGGTGT
>CM053595.1:31961665-31986192 GCA_028646575.1 Pseudocheirus occidentalis | reverse complement strand
GAGAGCACCATAGAATAGTTTAGCAGAGACTTACTCTGTAAGAGTCTACCCCATATCTTTCAACAAACTTTACTTTTTCCTTGGCTGAGAAGACTTGAGTGGAATTCTTTCCGCAGGACCCGGCATGTTAGTATTTTGGGGTCTCACGCAGCCCTAACCCTCTTTGGGCACCCTCTTCAACATGACTTGTAGTTGACTTTGCTATGAGTGAGGGAGGGCTGTGCAAGGTCACCAGCCTCACTTGCTCCTCCAGAGCCATCTGGGTTCAGTTGCTCATCAGGATGACTAGAGATGACCCGGGATGCATTGGGAGACCCTGGCTCATTTAGGCTAAGGTCTTTTTAGCTCCTCACTTTGAGTGAGAAGGCTCAGATGGACTTAAGGTAATGTAAAACCTGTCCCAAAGTCCATTGTTATGTAGTCTTTTCTTATTGGTGGAGATGAAGGCCCTGCCCTCCATGAGATGTGGGCTGGAGCTGCTGAGAGGCAAGAGCTTGAGTTTTCAGCCAGTGGGGACTTTCCAAGGGACAGTCTTTTTCCAGTTCAGCTTCAAGTTGATTTCCAGATTTGAAAAAGGAGATTAAAGAGGCCAACCTCACTTCAGGATGCTGAAGGAAAAGACTTTGGGAAGACATGAGAGGAGCTGGTAGTCTTCATCATGTCCCTATTCCCATCTTTCTGTTCTTAAGAATTAGGGGAGTTTCCTCTTGGATGAGATCCAATATATTCTCTCTTGATTGAGTTATCAAAGGGAAAACTCCCTCATTCAGTATTGTCTGTTGTACATTTTCCTGTCTTGACCTTCTCTGATTTCTGTTTTACTATGATTTGGATACATGAGTTCCTTTACTATTTGTTATGTGTGTCCATTGTAGAACTGGCATTTGGTGAGGAAGGGGTCAAGCCTTGGGTATTGAACTTGGGGTCTCCCTCTCCCCAAGAAGTGATAAAGCAATAAAAAGTTAGATGGAACCTAATCATATACCATAGACAAACAATATTCAAGGGAACAGAAAGATATACTTCTAGCACATTATCTCTTCTCTCTGATGAGAGCAGAGTAGTGGCCTCTGGCCTTAACTTCCTACTTTCCCGCCTGGCAAGGATGAAAGTCTCCCTTGGAAAAAGGTTGGGGAGAAGAGGCTAGAGATATCCATTCTGCCTCCTTTCAAGCCATATACAAGGATAGATGGGTCTTGCTACACATGTGGGGCCCTCAGCATCCCCTCCTTCCAATACATTACAAGTCTCATTACACAAGTGAGAACCACCCTTATTTGCTAAAGTAATTTTTGAGAAAAGCATTACCAGCCTGTGTGATCAGAAAAGGTTTCATGTAGAAGACTGTGCTTTAGCTGAGGTTAGAAGGAAAGTAAAAGAGCCCCTTCCAGGCATGGGAGACCATTATTACAAAGGCTCAAAGATAGGGAATGGAATGTTCTGTGTGTGAGGAAGGGTAATAAATCTAATTTGATTGACTATAGTGTGTATGAAGGAGAATAATTTATAATAAGATTGGAAAGGTAGGATGGGGCCAGGAAATGAGGAAGTTTAAATGCCAAGGGAGTTTATATTTAATCTGGCAGATAATAGGGAGCCCCTGGAGTTTATTGAGTAAGGTGAGAACATGGTCAGACTTGAGTATTAGAAAGTCACTTTGGCATTTGAGCAGAGGATGGATTGGAATGGGGAGACACTTAAGCCAGAGAGACTAGCCAGCTGGCTATTGCAATTTGTCTAGGTAAAGAGCAATAAAGACCTGAACTGGGGCAGTGGCATCATGAATAATCTGTTAGAACACTTAGTATTTATTATAGGATCATGAGATGTAGAATTGAAAGGGACTTTGCAATTATCTAGTCCTGGAGTTCTTAACCTTTGTGGTGTTCTGGATCCCTTGCAGCAGCCTGGTAAAGCCCATGGACTTCTTGGAATAATTTTTTTGCAATGCATAAAATAAAATTTGTAAAATTACAGAAATAAATTGCATTACAATGGTTTTCATTCTCTCTCTGTTTCTGTCTGTTTTTCTCTGTCTCTGTTTCTCAATAAGTAAGACAAAAACAGCTGAGGTAAGAAATAAGATAAATTTAGTTGGGTGTATTGGGGAGAGAATGCAAGTAAGAAGACCAAAGTGGGGAAGAGTGACCTTGGGACATTGCTAGGCATGTTGCCCGGAAGAATGTGGAGGGGGAAGTAAGTAGGGTTAGATCTGGAGGAGGAGCTTACCTGGAGTTTTGGTTTCTGGGAGAAAACTCAAGTAGCTTTTGCATTTTTTTTTCTTGTGTCAGTTTTACTTACTGAAGGAATGCTGTCATGCTCTCTAAATTTTAGTTCTCTGGAGCACAAGTATCGATCACTAAACCTTTGCTATGCCTTCAAATCCAGCCCTCTTTTCTGTGTGTTACAGTGCCTATGCTTACCGCACTCTACTTTGTATGCAGGTGGTACTCAATAAGAGTCTGTTGGATTGAAAGAATTTATTTACATGCTACAAAATCAAGTATGTATAAAGTATCCATGTGTATATGTAAAACATGTCTGATAATATTACCATTGCCAGATTCCCTCAGTTCTTACTAGTTGGTCATAGTCCAATTCAATAACATCAATTTAGCAAAGATTTATTAAATGTCCACTCTGTGCTAGGCACTGGGGACACAAAAATGGACACAAAACATGCTCTTTTCTCAAAGAACATACTAGCTAATGGAGAGGGTAAGACATGCACACAAATGACTCTAATAGAAAGGAGAATGGAGAAGGTGTAAAGGAGAGTTCATAATCCTGTGTTATAAGAAATTCACAGAGGGAGAGCTCTCTTTCACCTCAGAGAGGGATAATTCCCACACTCACTTCTAATATTGTCAGGAGCCTTGCCACCAAGTCATTGCACTCTATCACCGAAGGCCAATTATGGTTCTGGGGGAAAAATATGGAGAAATTTTAAAAAGAGAAATGAAGATAATCTAAATGCATAATTTGGTGGCACTCTGTCTGAAATGCCTCCTCATTATGGATGTCTTTGCTATGCATAGTAATAGAACTTATTCTTATAAATGGCTTTGGAATTTCAATGACTATATCCCTTCTGCGAGTATGGGCCAATAACTGGCCATGAGCTATTGAAAACTATCAATAATCTTCTGTGCTAGTTGTAATTTTTCTTGGCGTGTGAAAGGCATTAAAAAAAGAGAAATTTTTCTTCCCTCATTTGACTTAAACAGATGTTAATTGGGGGGAAAAAAGCAATTTGTATAAAATTTAGTGCTAGAAGAGGATTCATTTTTGCACAAAAACCTCAGCCGTTGTTCTTTGGTTGGATTGCCGATTAGGAATGTAGATGCACTTAGTCTGTCTTTCAAAATACAAGGTTTGTAACACTCACCTGAGACTCAAGGTTTTCTTTATCTTTTCTTCTTCCCAAAGTTCATTTACCTTTTATTATTTTCTTGTTTATATACTTACAACTGCACTTTGAAATTCAACTCTCTTCTTATAGGAGGGGGTAGAATTATATATACCCTCTTATAAGGATTATCTCTTTCTGGCAGACGTTTTCAACTTTTGATTATTAAGTGGTTGCTGGTCCAATTATTGGCTTATTTAGGTTCCTAGGTTCTCATCTTCTTTGTTCCTCCTCATCTTAACATTTCTATGCTTATTTTCAAAAGCTGTGACTAGGGGATGAATGTGTGTGTGTGTGTGTGTGTGTGTGTGTGTGTAAGGAGTGTCCATGGGAGAAAGAACTCAAATTAGCCAAATGTAGTCACATCTGGATCCTTTTGTTGAAAGGTTGGATGGGGAGGGAGTAAAAGCCACAGGTCATTAGCATATTTTTGGATTATCCATGAATGTGGTCTTTCAACATTTCCATGTTCCTCATCACTGCAGGATACTGTATTCTACCTAGAGTGGAAAAAAGGCAGAGAGTGTTAAGAGGACATGCAGACCTTTGGATGAAGTCTCTCTGATGAGGACAGAATGGAATAACTACAGAGACTTTTTGCAGGAATGTTAGTAAGCTGGAAAAAGGTGAAGGTGGTCTTTTATATAAGTAGTGGACTCTCTGGCTTATAGGGTCTAGAACTGGAAGGGCCCTTAGACATAATTTAATTTAATACTTTCAATTTTATAGATAAGGAAACTGAACCCCATTGAGATAAAGTGACTTTCCTAAGGTTATTAAGGTAGTAAGTAGAAGAGAGGGGATTTGAACCTATTTCCTCTGATTCCAAATTTAATATTTTTTCTACCATATGATGCTTCTCCTTTACAAGACTACATACCCTTCTGACTGGCCTGCTTCTGAAGAGTAAGTGGTGCTTGATAGGACATTGTCAAGCTAACCAACATTCGTTTTTTTAACAAATATTTTTAAGGATCCACTGTGTACATAGCACAATACTAGGTTCTGGGGAACAATATAAAGTTTAGATAGGATATGGTCCTACCTTTATAGAGATTAGTTGTAGGAGAATAAAACACAAACACCAGGTGCCTATGAAACACATTAATTTGAAGATCAGCCTGGAAATTTTCTCCATTGTAAGGCAGAAGGGAGTATACTTGATGGAAAGAGAACTGAACCATGGGATAAGAAGTCTGTTTTTACACACATAAATACATGTGTAATATATAAATACATCTATATGTACCTGAAGTCAGACACTTTAATTTTTGTCGTTACATCTCTAAAACTGAGAATACTTCCTGAGACAAGGTAAGTGTTTAATAAATGCTAATTAATTGATTGCCATCCTCAAATATCTAAAGGTCTGTCATGGTAAAGGAGTCATCTTGTTCTCTTTGGCTCCATAAGTTACAACTTCAAATAGTAGAGGGAAGTTACAAGGGGACATATTTCAAGTCTACATAATGAAAAAAAAACTTTCTAACAATAAGAGCTGTTAAAAAATGGAAGGAACTGCTGGGTGATGGTAGTGGTAATAAGTTATTTATCCCTGGTGGTCTTCTAATGGAGGTTGGATGATCATTTGTTGGGAATCCATAAAGAGGAGATTAATGATTGGAGTAGGGGCTGACTTAAAATAACTCTGAAGTCTCCTTTAACTCTGTGATTCTATGATATGAGAAAATGCTTTGATAAATAGTCTGCAAATGCAAAAGATTATTAAGATGGATCCCCTCATGGGGAGGAGGTTCCCTGGAGTGATAATTACACCCTGACCTTCAACATAAAGGCTGGTATTACTGTGCTGATAGCTAGTGCTGGGCACCCATGTTCCCTCCCTTGGTCTTCATTGCCACTGGAATGGCAAAGACCTAGGAGTGAGGCCAACCCTGGCCATCCAGGCATGAAGGGTGAGGCATTTTTTTGTAGGGAGTCCAGGCAGAATTGTCCAAGGTTCAACCTTTCAAATGCAAAGCATTTGTCAGGTGGCCAAGGCTGAAACCAAACAGAGGATGGTGCCAAAAAAAAGAGAATTCCCTGCTGCTCCCTGGCTCTTGGTCTGGCTGTATCCCAAAGCAATGGCATCTAAATAGAGCCCTATTCCACAGGCCACCCAGTCTAGTCTGAAAATAAATTGTTTCTGCTTTCCTACCTAGATGATTAACTTTGGGAAATGGAGTGCTCAGTATTTATATATCTAATTATGTCTCTGTGCCTGTGTGTATCTATTCGCTTGTTTAGGGGACATTTGCATTTGGAATGGGTTACATTCCAGAGATTCTTGCAGTGCCAAAATCTGTGAAAAATGTGTTAGCCCTGTAGTTGTTGGAAAGGCCCTCAAAAGTAAAACCAAAAGAACAATATCCAGGATGAATATAACAATGTAAATTTAAAAAAAATTCATGAAGGAAGCTGAACTCTGAGTATTTAAAAATAAATAATGGTGGGGGGGGGGAGGGCTAGGTGGTGCAGTGAATAGATCACGGGCCCTGGAGTCAGAAGGATCTGAGTTCAAATTTGGCCTCAGACACTCAACACAAAACTAGCTGTTTTGGGCAAGTCACTTAAACCCAACTGCCCTGCCCCACTCCGAGAAAGCAAAAAACAAAACGGCTCCAGACAATGGATAACGAAACATATCATATGATCCTCTTCAGCTTAGAGGTAGAGAATTATTAGGGATCTGTTAGCCAGTCAAGTAGCATTTATTAAGCACTTAACTATATACCAGGTGCTGTGTAAGTGCTGGGTGAACAAAGAAAAACAACACAATTTCTAATTGACAACTGTTTTTCTTCATTAAGTTTGGAGGGGAAGCAGTGGGGAGGGAGAGACAGGAACAGAGAGAGACAGAGAGAGAGAAGAGAGAAAAGAGAGGAGAGAGACAGAGAGAGACAAGAGAAAAAGAGAAAGGAGAGAGAGATGGGAGAGAAAGAGAGAAAGGAGAGAGAGACAGAGAGAGAGAAAGAAAATGGTGTTCTTCCTTCTACCCTGCTACCACCCTGTGCCAAGTCCACATCACCTCAAAACTGGACTATTGCCATAGCCTGCTGGTTGGTTTCCCTGATTCAAATATCTTCTCACTAAAGTCTATCCTATTGATTGAGAGCTGTCAATCAATCAGTAAACTTTTTTAAAGTACCTACTATGTACTAAGTGCTGGGATACAAAAAGAAGCAAAAGACAGTCCCTACCGTCAAGGATCTTACAATCTAATGGAAAAGATAACATACAAACACATATATACAAAAAAAGCTATATTCAGGATGAATAGGAAATAATTAATAGAGGGAATGCACTAGAATTGAGAAGGGCTGGGGAAGGCTTCCAGTAAAACAAAGGATTTTAGCTGGGACTTAAGGGAAGCTGGGAAAGTCAGTTAGGTGAATCAGAGGAGGAAGAGTGTTCTAGGCATGGGTGGATGGCCAGAGAAAACGCTGGGAGCCCAGAGATGTCATATTAGGAGGCCAGTGTTACCCCATTGAAGAATAGGTGGTAGGGGTAAGGTGTATGAAGACTGGCAAGGAACTAGGTTTTACTTTGAATGCCAAATGAAGCATTTTGTTTTTGATCCTGGAGGTAATAGGGTGCCATCATAGTTTATTTTGTAGGGGAATGACATGGTTGGGCCTGTGCTTTAGGAAAGTCATTTTAATGGTTGAATGGAGGATGAGTTGGAATGGGAGGATACTTGAGGTAGGCACCAGCAGGCTATTATAATAATCCAGGCAGGGGGTGATGAGGTCCTGTACCAGAATGGTGGCAGTGTCAGAGGAGTGTATTGGAGAGTCCTTGTAAAGATGAAATTGATCTTGCTTAGCAACAAATTAGATAATGAGGGATGAGAGACAGTGAGGACTTGAGGATTACTTTTAGAACATGAGGAACCAGGAAGATGGTGGTGTTCTCTACAGTAATATGGAAAGTGGGTGGGGCAGGGGGACACAGAAGAGTACATTTTGGACATTGAATTTAGGATGTCTACTGAACTTCCAGTCCAAGGCATTTGGAGATGTGAGGTTGGAGATCTGCTGAGAGTTTGGGGCAGGATAGATGGATCTGAAAATCATTAGCATAGAGTTGGCAATTAAACCCGTAGGAGCTGATGAGATCACCATTCGAAGTGATATAGAGGGAGAAGAAGAGAAGAGGGCCCAGGACAGAACTCTAAAGGATACCTACTCTTAGAGGGCATGGAAGAAAATCCAGCAAAGGAGAGAGAAAAGGAGTGATCAGATAGGTAGGAGGAGATTCAGAGAGGAGTGGTATCCCAAAAAACTAGAGAGAAGAGAGTATCAGGGAGAAGAGAGCGATCAACAGTGTCCAGATCAACAGGCTTCAGAGAGGTTAAGGCAAATAAGGCTTGAGGAAAGGCTATAGGGCTTAGCAACTAAGAGATCATTAGTAACTTTGGAGAAAGCAGTTTCAGTGAAATGATAAAGTCAGGAACCAGATTGTAAGGGGATAAGAAGAGAATGAGAGGAAAGAAAGTGGAGGCACCTATTGTAGACAATCTTTACAAGGAGTTTAGGTATAAGAGGCAGAAGAGATATAGGATAATAGTTGAGACTGAAGAATCTAAAGAGAGTTTTTTCAGGATGAGGAAGACATGGGCATGTTTAAAGGCAGCAGAAAATGAACCAGTAAACAGGAAGAGACTGAAAATAGGTAAAAGAGTAGGGATGAAAGAGGCAACATCTGTTGCAAGAGGCAGGATGGGATGGAATTCCTAGAACAAGTAGAAAAGTTAGCCTTGATAAGAAATAAGGTCAATTCATCGTGTGAGATGGGGTAAAGGGGGAGATAGTGGCAGAAGGCATCTAAGTGACAGCAGCTGAAGAGGAGAGAAGAGGGAGCTCACAGGGAATGGCCTCGTTTTTTTTTTTTCTTCTGTAGAATATGAAGCATGATTCTCAGCTGAGAGGGGGTAAGGGAGAGCAATGAGAAGTTTGGGGAGAGCAATGAGAAGTTTGAGGAGGGACAGAAAAATTTGGAAGAGCCACTGTGCAAAGTGGGGTAGTGAGTTGATAAGAGAGGTATAGTATGGTTGCCTAGCAGAAGCGAGGGCCCTGTTGAGGTTATATAATGCATTTGTAGTGAACCCAGAACGGTGGGTTCAGAATGGTGTGTGTGTGTGTGTGTGTGTGCGCACGTGCAACCAAATTGTGAATACATACCTTTTGATCCAGCAATGCCACTACTAAGTCTGTATCCCAAAGAGATCATGAAAAAGGGAAAAGGACCTACATGTGCAAAAATATTTATAGCAGTCCTTTTTGTGGTGCCAAAATATTAGAAATTGAGGGGATGCCCATCACTTGGGGAATGACTGAACAAACTGTAGTATAAAAAATGATCAACAATCAGATTTCAGAAAAACCTAGAAAGACTTACTTGTACAAACTCATGCAAAGTGAAATGAGCAGAATCAGGAAAACATTGTATACAGTATCAGCAACACTGTGTGATGATCAACTGCGAATGATTCAGCTCTTCTCAGCAATATAACCATCCAGGAAAGTACCAAGGACTCAAGAAGGAAAATGTGATCCACATCCAGATAAAGAACTGATGGACTTTGAATGCAGATTGAAGCATATTTTTTTACCCACTTTATTCTTTCTCATGTTTCTTCTTTCAGAAATGTTTCTTCTTTTAGAACTGTGACTAATATGGAAATATTTTTTACATGATAACACATGTATCAACTATACCAAACTGCCTGCAATTTTAGGAAGAAGAGAAGGGAGGGAAGGAGGGAGAAAAATTTGGAACTCAAGATCTTGTAAAAATGAATGCTAAAATAAAAAATAAATAAAAAAAATGAATGCTAAAAATTTTCATGACATGTATGGGGGGGAAATAAAATACTATAAAAATAAAATGTGTGTGTGAGAAAGATGCAAAGATCACTATAGTGCATAAAATGTGTTCATTTTCGACAATAGCTTTTAAGGATTGAGGGGCTTAATGGATTGAGGACACAGTTCCTCTAAGAGTTGTCTAGTCTTGGAACCCATGGAAGAGTGTAATGAGGGCTAAAAGAAAACAAAACAAAACAAAAAAGAAAGAAAAAGTAAAAAGGCTATTTTGGACCAAGAACAGGATTATAAAAGAGAGGTACTGTTCAGGGTGGATGAAATAATGGTAACTTATGGCAATGAGAAGGCCAACTACTCGAATGTTATATTAATTCTATTTTTTTCCACCAAAGAGAAAAACCTTTCTAATGGTGAGAAGAGAATAAAAACAGTTGGTAGGAAATAGAAATGCAAGATAAGCGAGGAAAAGGCTATACAACCTCTTTCTTTAATGAATTTAAGTCAACAGGCCAGGATCAACTGTGTCCTTAGCTACTGAAAAAATCAGCAGATAATAATAATAATACCTGGTAGAGTTTATATCATACTTTAAGTTACAAAAGCCCTTTAGAAATATTCTCTCATGTTATACTCACAACAATGTGGGGAGGTAGTGCTATTATTACCACCCTTTTACAGTGAGGTAAATGAGGTAGGTAGAAGTTAAATGATCCAGGGTCACACAGCCAGTAAATGTCTGAGGCTGGATTTGAACTTACATTGTCTTGCCTCCCAGTCCAGAGGTCTATCTACCTGTACCAAGTGGTAGTTGCTGAGACACTGGGTGATCACTGGAAGATCTGGGAGAACAGAAGAGGTGTGAAAGGACCGATGCAGGAAAAATATTTCAATTTTCCAAAAAAGGGAAGAGAGTGGAATCTTTATCTTACAGCCCAGTGAGTTTCACTTCTCTTCCTGGTAAAATTCTAGACATATTATTAATGTGTTTGTGGAGACTTTGAAAGGGAAGTAATAATTACTAAAAGCCAGTTTAGCTTCATTTAAAACAAGTCAAACCAGACAAACTTCTTCTTTTTTTTTTTTTTTTGGCAAGGTAACTAGACCAGGGGAATACTACATTCACAGCATACTTAGGATTTTGTGAAGGTAAAAAATAATTTTGTGAGTGAACAAAACATGGGGTAAAAATCAGTGACAAGTGAGAAATCATGGGGGAGGGAAAGGAATGATTACTAGATTAGTTTATGGGGGATGTGAGGGGAAATAGAGATTAAGGCTCCAGGTAGGATTATCCTTAATGAAGAACAGGGAGAGAGTCAGGTCTGTGACCAGAGGAAAGGAGGAGAAAGTGCATGGTGGTGCAGACAAGGTTGAAGGAATGTAGAACAATAGTTGAAGGAGTTTAGACTGGTTGACCCCAACCTTACCCATGAACTAAGAGGGTATGTAACTTATCCCCAGGGTAGAGATAGGATTTTGTTGGTGGAGAGGAAGGAAGAGGAGATTGGGAATGAATTAGGGACTCCATGAGGGGAGATGAACTCCTAAGCACTAAGGAGCTCAGCTGAAGGTACACAACAAATCTGTAGTAAGTAAAAGTAATTTGGTTCCACTGTTTTCCCCAGAAACCGAAGGGGAGTCTGGAAGACTGGAAAAATGGTAATGCCTGTTTGAAAAGAAAAGAAAAAAGTTAATACCACTGATGAAAATTGGGGAATTGGAAATGGGGAGGAGGAAGCTGGTTTTAAGGTGGGGAGAGAAGTTGATGTGTTTGGTTTTTGACATGGTAGGTTTCATTGGTAAGGTTTCACTGGAATAGGTTCGGGCATTTTGTGGACTCTAGATTAAAAAAAAAATCCTTTGATAAATGTGTAGCATCCAGGTGGCTGTGGGCAGGCAAGGTCACCGGTTGGGCTTGGAAGAATGGGAAGTTGCACAATGGCATGGGAGTGAAACTCCCATGTCCTGCCAGCTATAGTATTTCTATGGTATTTATTGTGCAGGAAAGCAGGTAGGGACAGCTTTAAGAAAGTGCAAAATTTTTTTCAGTAAACTCTCCTCCCTTTGTTTAATTTTTCTCTACTCTTTGGTGATCTGCCTGTCTCCAAGGTATCTATTAGAGCCTTTAAACTGTCTCTTTGTTGGTTTTAGCTCACATTCAATGGGCGATGACTCAGAGCTTGCCTTCATAACAAAGTTTGCCTTCTTAGGAATGGACTAATAAAAATAATTTTCACTGAAGCAGGTTTTTGAAAAAAAAATTTGAGGGGAACTGGGAGACATCGACCTGTGATTTCATTGATGTAGGTCATTTTTAGCAAGAGAAGTCCCTCTCTTAATGCAGATGGACAAATATCCTGTAACTGCTAGACAGCTGCTTCGGGCATTGAAAAGTGAAGTGACTTGTCCAGGGTCACAACACTGATCTTCAGCAAGCATTTAATAAGCTGCTGCTCTATGTCAGACACCGTGTGTGGGGCTGGTCATAAAAGGACAAAAATCGAATTGTCCCTGCCCTTAAAGAATTTATATTACTTCGAGATTGTTATGAGAGTTTCAATTCAATTAAATTCAACAAACGTTAAGCTTTAACTCTGTGCAGGCTCTGGGCTAGGTGCTAGGAAAACAAAGTCAAAGATTCCAAACAAATTGCTCCCTCCCTTAGGAGCTTACATTACTCTGAGGTGGTTTTTAAAACAACACCAATGACTTGGGGTGGCTAAGTGGCCCAGTGCCTGGAATCAGGAGGACCTGAGTTCAAATGTGACCTCAGACATTTAACATTTACTAGCCGCATGACCTTGGGCATGTCACTTAACCCCAAATACCCTACCTTCCCCCCTCCAAAAAGCAAAACAAAAACCAACACTAATAAGGCCTGAACCCAACTCTGTACAGTTCTGTCTCTGAACATCCCTGAATGTCCCTGTCCCATGGCAGTGGTGTGAACTCACAGCCAAAGTTGCCCACTGATGAGGGGCATTGATTCAGATAAAGAAATTCTAGAGAAAAACCACAATAGGCCTCTGTGTTAGTCCCATCTCTTCAATATCTACTTAATCATAGCTCCTTAAACTAGAGCTGGGACTCAGAGCTTCTGAGTCATTTCCTCTTCATTCTTGTCTATAGAATCATGGAACTAGACGTGAGAAGGAACTTCAGAGGTCATGTAGTTCAAATCTGTATTTTACAGATGAGGAAACTGAGGCCTAGGAAGGTGTTCTCATACAGGTCATAAATGTGGGATTTGAAATCATTTCCTCACTCACCAGAGGTGGTGCCCTTGACACTGTGCCATGCCTTTTACCTCTGCCAGCTATTGTGATCCAAAAGGCAGAGGCATCCCTCTCTCACTGTGGCTTGGCTCTGGTTCTGGTAGTTTTGGATTTTGGATTCCTGATTCTCTTCTTCAGAGATTCCAGGAATGATCTCCTTTTGCCTAACACTGGCCAAAGGTCCCTGATGCTTTCTTCCTGGATCTGAACATGGAAGACATTTTTTGTGTACTGTTACAGAGAAGCTCCCTCCTTGGGTAGGCTTTCTTAGGCCTCTTGTGCCTGTACTAGAAGCTGAGACTGATTGGAACACATATCTAGAAACTTTCTTTGACCATTCCTGGTTTTCATGAGAGTGTGTTAGAAATGAGACTAGACCCAAGCCTTCCTGACTCAGAGAAGGATGGGTCTTTACCTAATGATTGATAAATGGCTAAATAGGCTTTCTAGGCATGTTTCTATTTAACCAAAGAACAATGCCTTAACCAAAGAAATGCTTTTCAGGAGAGTGGAATTAATGACAAGTATTAGAATACTGTAATGTTGCTCTTGAGTTGTTTCAGTCCTGTGACCCATTTGGGATTTCTTTGCAAAGATACTGGAGTATTTGCCATTTCCTTCTCCAGTTCATTTTACAGATGAGAAATCTGTGGTAAGCAAGGTCAAGTGACTTTCCCAGGGTCACACATCTAGTGAGTGTGTGAGGCCAGATTTGAACTTGGGAAGATGAGTCTTCCTGACTTTGGGCCCAGCGCTCTATCTATAGTGCCATCACACTGCCTGTACAAAATAATAGGAAGTAATTTTAGGAAGGCAAGTAAGAAAGGGAACCTGTAACATTCTTGTATGGGAGGAGGCCTGTTGGTGGGAGACAAAAGTGCCGCTTCACAGCTAGCACACAGCCTGCAGAGGCGGGCACCTATTTTGCCTTGTAGTAGGTAGACCCTGGTACATATGGTCCTCAAAGGGAACCTGGGAGTGGACAGCAGATTGCTTTAACAACCTTTATTTTAATTCTGCCCTGTCCCTGAGGAATATGTTTTTCTTTATTCTCAGACCTGGGGTTTCACCTCTAGTCTCTGGGATTTGGAGGATTTAGGCTTGAATCCTGCTGCTCTTCTTTGCCCCATGTGACCTTGGGCCGGTCCCTTTGTAGATCTGTTTTTCCATCTGTAAATGAGAGATCTGATCTAGATGACCTTTAAGCTTGTGTCCAGCTCCGGGCTGAGGACTGCATGATCTTAAGAATTCTAGCCCTCTGCTTGTCTTAGGATTGTGCTGCCAGAAGCTTTTGGATCAGGCTTTCTGACCTCGCTGTACTTACTATTGGGACTTTCACATCCGGCAGCTTTGACCTAGCCTGCCCTCTGGTGGTGGAGTGGTGTTATGGCAGGGGTTGTACTATGTCCCAGACACTAGTAACATTAGAATCCTCTTTCATTTGCCCTGTGAAGTGCATCTGGAGAACTGATGTAATTTTTCCCTCCTTAGAAAAGGAGCATTTGTATGGATCATTATGAAGATTGGTTTTATGCACTGACACAGTGATTTGAGAGAATTCAAAAGGCTCCTATGCCCCCTGAAGTTCTTTTCCCTGGGCCTTTCACTGTCCCTGAAATTTCATTAAAAGTTTTTAAGGTGGGGTGGCTAGGTGGTGCAGTAAATAGGGCACAGGCCCTAGAGTCAGGAGGTCCTGAGTTCAAATTTGACGTCAGACACAACACAAAAACTAGCTGTGTGACCTTGGGCAAGTCACTTAACCCCCAATTGACCTCCAAAAAGCAAAAAATAAAAATAAAAAAATAAGTTTTTAAGGGATCAGGCTTCTAGAGAACTCTTGCTCATATGCAAATATCTTTGGGATGGGTATCAATTAACAAGATTTATTAATAGCTTACTCTGTGCCTGGTACTGTCCTAAGTCCTAGACACGCAAAAACAAATGAAACAGTATTGATTCTCAAGAAGCTTACCTTTTACCAGGAGAAAAACACATAGATGTGTAAATAAGCATAGAGTAAGTAATTTGGGGGGGAGGGGCACTGGTAATGGAGGGCATGAATAAAGGACCCATATAGGAAGTAGCACCTGAATTTTGAAAAGAACTAGAGAATCCACAAGGCAAACGTAGGGAGGGTGTGCATTCCAGGCATGGGGAACAGGCTGTGTAAAGGGATGGCAATGGGAGATTGAGTGTTGTATGACTTCCACATAAGGGAGTCGTGTGTAGTTTTCCTGGAGAAATAAGTTGGACCCGCCTTATGATGGGCTTTGAATAGAAAACAAGGGAATTTGTATTTTATTCTGGAGGTACATCATTAATCATTAATACTTTATTAGTCAGTTACCATATTATTGCCTAGTTAGGAACTAAAAGGATTGACTCTAGGAGGGATTAATTTACTTTGAAGAAAGGGAGAAGGGTTAGGACTGGAGTATCTTTGGAAGTCACTGGGGGGACCCCAACGAAGAAGTCTGGGTAGATAGGGGACCTCCTGAGGGCACTCCTCCTTATGGGTAGAAAGATATTAGAAAGTGGGCAGAATTTCCTCCTTTCTCTGGTCAGGAGGGATCAGAGTCAATCTTTTCTTCATTGTTTCATTGATAGTCACTTATTATATGGTTTCAAAAATGGAATCTCAAATGAATTCTTTGCAGAATTCTTCCCTAGACTCCTTATCAGGCTCAGATGCAACTACCAGAAACTATGGTAGTTCTTCTCATCTTTTGAAGATCACAAGGTCATAACCTGGTCCATTCCATTTTTGATACTGTTACATTAGATCATGAAAGAAGAAAGGCAGAAGAAACATACTCCATTGTGTTGTCCATGGACACAGGCTGCAAGTTCCCACCTGGTAGTTCACAGCAATCATTTCCTGGCTTGAGAGAGAATGTATGAATTAATTTCCCTGAGTCTTTTATATGCATGCTAATTTACAGCTCAGCAGCCAGTTAAAAGGCTTTTAGTCACTAAGCAGTGAGAGAAAATACCTGCATACTAGCATTTGCTCTGAAGGGGAGAGAGAAAGGACTTCTCATGAACTTCCAGGAGGGTTTCACCAAGGCTCCATGTAGATATTATGCATTTTTAAAGAACTGGATCTTCATTGGTTATTCCCTTATTACATCTCATACTAGTTCTGTGATCTTGGGTAAATCACTTTCCTCACTGGGCCTTATTTTCTTCATCTGTGATTGGAAGGGGTTCAACTTAATGACCTTTAAGGTCCTTTCCAGCTCTAAATCTATGAATTTAAGAGCTTGGAAAAATCTGATTAAGATAAGTATTTTGAGATAAATTGGATTAATAATTGCCTTTCTGTGCAGGTAGGAGAGTACAGAAATAGGGTATAGCTCCTCTTAGATTAGGTCCAGTGTGCAAATAGTAATTAACTGTGCAATATTTACTTTGCATTTTTCTTTAAATACTCATTAATATACATGCTGTCTCTCTCTCAATAGAGTACAAGCTCTCTGAGAGTAGGAAATATTTTATTCTTTGCGTTTATATGCCCAGCACCCAGCGCAGAGTCTGATACATAGTAGACACTTAAGAAAATGTGTATTGACTGAACTAAGGTATGTCAGCTCTGCATTTGTCCCAAGACTTACGGTCTCTCTTGTTCTCACTTAAATCATTCATTCCCTCATTGGAAGCTCGTGCCTCACACTGACTCAGTTCTCTTGCTTTGCATCCATTCATGAATTTCCCAGGGCTAGCAATGCATCCATGCTCCATCTTTCAGCACATTCAGTCCAATTTCCAACCCCTCCATGACTACCACTAGCCTCGAGGCTATATTTTGATTCACTTACATAGTTCTGGGCAGTAATTGGCAGCTGCTATTGCCCCCATAGCCTCAGGCTCACAGCTGTTCCTTCTTTTCCCCAGGCTCCTCAACATCTGGCAAAAGTCTAATAGAAAGAGTATACTGTAATAGAACATCTGTCATGCCACTTTTGACATGTATGTCATAGCTAAATACCCAACTGACTCTCTTCTTTTTAAGAAAAATCAATTTATAAAATCTTTAATTTGGATCCCATTTCGAAGTTTGCTATTTACTCTATTTATTTGTTAAAACTAACCTCTCTGGCCTTCATTAGACTCATTAGTGCTTCTCAGTAGGAGATAATGTGCTTGAATTCAAAAGTATGAGTGAATTTAATGCCTTGCTTTCCTAGTAGGGATCCAAGCTTGCTCTCCTATTCACATAATGACAATTGTAATCAAGAAAGAGGTATTAAGCAAACATTTTGAAGAACAAGATAGAATTATGAACAAAATCCTCAGTAATGAATATGTTAATTGTTCTTTCTTGTTTTCAGACAATTAGTGCTTACTAAGTTGGGATATACACATGTGCCTTTTGATGAGCCAACATAGGGCAATGAAAAAACCATTGGACTTAGAGGCACAAGACCAATGTCAAATCCATTTTAGGGGTTTTGAGGTAGCTAGAGTGCTGTCTTGAGAAAGCCCCAGGCTGATCAAAAACTCAGAGATGGAATCCACCAAGAGCAGCAGTGACCACTGAGGATGTGATAATGCTCAGACTAAGACAGCCAAGCTTCCCAGTGCCTCCAAGGTCCTTAGTGCTCTGTTCTGAAATACCACAGAATGCATTGAAGAGCCAACCATTTGAACCTCCAAGGTCGAAAAGGGTAGGGGGAGGTTAATCCTAGGAGGAGGAGGTTAGCTCCCAGGAACCCAGGTGACTCAGGGCAAGACCAAGCAGGGTCAACTAACCAAAAGCACAGCAGGGGACACAGAATGACCTGTTTCAAAGTTCCTTTTTAGGAACTAAAGCTGGAGAGGGGAGAGCAAACTAAGACAATATCACTAAGTATAAAAAAATTATTGTCCATGTAGAGATGCCCAAATATCTAGTTCCAAGGGAGAGAATAACTCTGTAGCATCTGCAAGCAGAGATTGAAAAGAAAAATGACTTTTCCACATTACCACATGAATAACTAGCAGAAATAAAACAAGAGAAAGAAAAATGAAACAAGAACTCTAAAGAATGGGAAGGGAATAAATAATTTAAAGTAGAAAGTGGTAAATGTTACCTAAGTGGTGGACTCCATGAAAACTCGAACAGACCAAACAGAAACCAATGACTCAATATTAGAATAAAATTGAAAAATAGGAAAAAGTGTAAGATATCTGATAACAAAAATAATTGATCTGGGAAACAGGATAAGGAGAGATAACTTAAGAAACATGGGATTCCATGAAAGCCATGATTTTTTTTTAAAGCCCTGGATACTATAGTTCAAGAAATCACAAGTGAAAAATGTACAGATCTATTAGAATCACATGGCTAAGTAAAAATAGAGAGGAGTCACTGATTACCTTCTGAAAGAAATCACAGAAGAAAAAGTCTTAGAATTCATAGCCAAAATCCAGAGCTTCCACATCAAAGAGAAAATAGTATATAGAGAAATGGAGTTCAAGAACCAAGGAATGACATTCAGGATTGCACAAAATCTGTCTACTATAAAGGAGAAGAAGTTTCGGAATATAACATCCCAAAAAGCAAAAGATATACGCTTAAATGAGGGAATTTGTTTTGTTGAACTATTGACATAATTGGTTATGAGGGTTTTCTGTTTTTGTTTAAAATTGTTCAATTAGGTAAGAGTGGAAAGGAGAGATAAAAGCTTACCTAAGTCAGCAAATGAATGAATAAACAAATAAATAGGAAAGAGAGCCCCTAGTCCTCTGGTATTAAAATCCTTTGGGGTGGATCAGTTTATTCTTCTGCTTCCTGGACTCTATTTATCAAAATACCTCTAGAAGCCTCCCTTAAAAAAAAATATGGACTTAGAACCAAAAACAACTCTGCAAAGCTGAGTAAAATCCTGTGTGGGAGTGGGGTGGGGGTGGGAGAGATCTTTAATGGTGTAGAATTACAAACATTTCTGATAAAAAGAACAGAGCTGAGTAGGAGATGTGAAGTGCAGATACAAGAGTCCAGAGAAACCAAGAAAAGTAAACTTATTTGAACAATTAGAAAGAGCTATAGAATGATATTCTAATGGGGGAGAGGGAACAAGTGTTCCTTAAGAACCTTAAGGTCTTCAAATGGTATTAAGAGAATTAAATAAAAACAGAAGACCTAGAACTGGGCTGATTCTGTTCCTGGGGGTTTTAATAGGAGAAAGAGAAGGGAGGATATAAATAATACATTAGTATAGAAAGGAGGAAGAACATATAGCTCATAATTGGAGCATATGAGAACAGTATATAGACATGGAAGAAGGGATGAGGGGAGCATGCATCAGATGGACTTCACTCTTATCTGAACTTGACAAAAGAGGATTGAATGTACATACCCAATACACACACCATGCACACACATACCCAATTTGATCTAGAAACATATCCAACTCCATAAGCAAACAAATGGAGATAGGGATGGGAGGAGGTTAAAATTGAGGTTATACTGTGGGGATGATAGTCACAAGCAAAACGAACTTCTTTATCCTGAAGGGGAGGAGTTTAAAAGGAAAAAAAAATAAAATAAAATCAAAGAACTGAATTCAAAAGGTGGGACCAGGGGGAGTGCCTATCAATTTGAGAATGCTGGATAAATTGTATCTGAATATGATGAAATATATTATTATTATTTGCTTTTTGGAGGGCAATTGGGGTTAAGTGATTTGCCCAAAGTCACATGGCTAGTTTTTGTGTCAAATGTCTGAGGTTGGATTTGAACTCAGGTCCTCCTGACTCCAGGGCCAGTGCTCTATTCACTGTGCCACCTAGCTGCCCACAATGAAATATATTATTGTACCAATAGAAACGATGAAAGACACAATTTCAGAGACTCCTGGGCAGTATGAACTGACACTGAGTAAAGTTATAGAGGGGAAGAGAATAAATATGCATATAGTGGCTACTATGAGCCAGAGGGCTTTACAAATATTTTCTCATGTAATCAGCATAGCAGTGCTATATGATTAGCATAATAAGAGGGCATTGGACTAAATCACATCTAAAGCCCATTCCTGTAGGGCCTTGAAAGCTCCTAAAAACCCCCAATGTAAAAGGAAGGAGCAAAGATCCTGTGTAAGTCATGGCATCTGAGCTTTCTGGCCACTGTATTCTTCTTATTGGATTGATTTATGACTTTATTCAACTTTAAGAAACCTCCAAAGTCCAAATATATACAGCTGAGAGATATGGGTGTGATTATTTGCATAACAAAAGGTTTCTTTATTTTGCAGAATTTCCCTTGAGATCCTTTGAATAAATAGCTCCCCCTAGTGCACTCTAAAATGATTCAGAATGCAAAAATTGAATAACTTTTCTGGATTTCAACTGGGATGCAAGCTGAAGTCTATATCTCCACCTCTTCAGTTCACTGTAGTTGGATTGATATAGTCAAATTATCCATTCCTTAATTAAGAAAGTGCAAGAAGGTAATATTCTTTTTTTTTTCTTTTTGGAGGGGGGAAGGTAGGGCAATTGGGGTTAAATGACTTGCCCAAGGTCACACAGCTAGTTTTTTGTATTAAGTTTCTGAGGTTAAATTTAAACTTAGGTCCTCCTGACTCCAGGGCCAGTACTCTATTCACTGTACCACCTAGCCACTCAGAAGGTAATATTCATATTTACTCATTTATTCTTCCCTATAGAATGTAAGCTTCCTGAAAGCAAGGATCATTTTTAAATCTGTATCCTCACTGACCAGTACAGTGCTTGCTTGCATATATATAGCAAGAACTTACAAAATGTTTATAGAAGTTAGTTGGATTTGGTCAGGTTTTCTGTTTAATAGACTTTGTGGGCAATCCTGGGATTCTACTAAAAGCTTCCTTTTTATGAGAGAAGACAGTTTTGAGTTCCAACCAAACATTTTGCAAATGAATTCTGGAAAATGGCTCCTTTGTAAATTGGGCACTGCTTGTAGTCAGAATTTTGATGTTATTTTTAGAAAAACAATTATTGAGGCAGCTAGGTGGCACAGTAAATAGAGTACCGGCCCTGGCGTCAGGAGGACCTGAGTTCAAATCCAACCTCAGACACTTGACACATTTACTAGCCCTGTGACTTTGGGCAAATCACTTAACCCCAATTGCCCTAAAAAAAAAAAAGCAAAAAAAAAGCCCACCAACAATTATTTTTAGACATTTCTTTTTGTGTCACATTTCCTCTTAGACATTGTGGCCAAGTGATCATATATCTCTTTGCCTTAAGCTTTTTGAAATTTATTTCCCTAAAATCTAAGGTATACATGAGAAGCAGTGCATCCTTAGAGCCAAGAAGACCTGTGTTCAAGTCCCACCACAGACACACATTGGCTCTTTGACCCTGAACGATTCACTTAACCTTTCAGTGCTCTTGGAAGCTTTCTATATACTCTAAGTAGCAAAGAAGATACTGCATTGGTGAAAGGTTTTTCACTCATTGTGTTCCCTATACCAATAAAAACATCCTAAGGCTTCAAATCTGGTTCACAGCCTTGCTTTGCTGCTTAATTGTGTGTAACCTTGGGCAAAGAACTTAATCTTCCTGTGGCTCAATTTCTTCACTTCTGAAATGAAGAAGTGGAAGCAGACTTCCAAGGCCTCTTCCAGCACTAACTGTATGAGCTTATGACTATCCAATGTCCAGTCTCCCTCTCCTTTATTATTCTGAACAAGGCCATTTTCTCTGGAGGGTCCCAGTCACTTTCATATCCTTAACTAGGTCTTTCTGTCAGTAGGAATTAAGTTCAGAATACTAGGTCCCCTCACCCTTAATATTCACCGATCACCATGGTGCTCCAGCCTGCAACATTTCTGTCCCACACAATGCATGTAACTCACCTCACATGGCCTTTTGCACAAACTTGGTGAGTGGTAAATACTTTGGAGGCTCTGCTATTATTCCCACAAGCACGTATTTTCCTCTAATTATAAAACAACAATAATTACACACATTTAATAAGCACTCTATTTAAAATGAGGCAGCCCACATCTGTCCCAATTCATTGTAAATTAACGTATTAGTTTCATTACTATTGACTAGCTCCCACACTGGACCAAACTCTGGGAAAAATATGGAGAAAGACACATTTCCCATTATTCCCTGAACAGCCTCAACACAAGAAGAGCAAACTTTCCCAAGCAGCCTCTGAAAATGCCCCCCTGTGAATATACACGTGCTAATTTTACATTGTAACTGCTGGGTTTTCTTCACGTCAGTTGCTGCCCACATAATTTCTTTGGGGACCTTTTCAAAAGCAGATTTAAAAACTTGTCCCTTAAAAAGTTAACTCATATTAATAATGAGATTACATTTCAAAAATGCCAGATTGCTTTCTGCCCTTGGATAGAAAAATGCAACAATAGCCTTTTAGTAAAAACTGGAGAGACTTTGTAACTGAAATCAGAAACAAACAAACCAACCAACCAGGACTAGATTCTTTGGGATTTTAGGATTTGGGTCAGCCCTATTTAGCTTTTATTTAAAATAGAGAAGTTTTGAGACTTCAAAGATTTCCTTGACCTGTAGGATAAGAGGCTATCTCCAGATTAGCTGTCTATCTCCAGATATTGACTGAAGTACAAGACTTTGTGCTAAGAACTAGTTTACAAGTGTGGTGGGGTTGGAATACAAAGGAGTCTCAGCCATTACCTTTGTTTACACTCTAGATTGGCAGCTAGGTGGTACAGTGCATAGAGCACTAGGCCTGGAGTCAGAAAGACCTGAGTTCAAGGCCAGTCTCAGACACTTAAGAGCTGTGTGACCCTGAACGTCTTCAAAAAAAACCACAATCACCAAAAAATCTTATTGGTCTACTCCAAATCGCGTTTGTTTCACATTGCTCACAACATTCTATCTATTAAGAAATCCAGGCTTTTCATATCTTTTCCTGGCCTTCTATGCTAACACCATTCCAACTGGGCTTCTGCAGAGAACTAGCTCTCTGTAGAATTCTCTTGTTATTTATGCACCATTAAGTGGGAAATTCTCTTTAGAATTGTACTTGGCTTTTTTTCCTTGTGTTTGAGGGGATGGATCCCTGGAATATCCAAGCATATAGTTATTAGAGACTTCACAGATTAGGGCATACCCATTTAATTTAAAGTTTCATACAATTCTCTGTTGTTTACTTGGAGTTTTTTGTTTGTTCTGTGAACTTGGATCCTCCACAACTTCCCTAAACTGTCAGGAGCTGGAACAATCCCGATCTGAGTTGTTCCAAGAAGAAAGGTGAATTATGGGGGTGGAATGTTTCATTAGAATAAGACTGGTCAGGTCAGTCTGGATTTGATTCTTGAGGATTGCATTCCTGGGCCTGTTTAAATCTGGGAGATATATTAATGGCACAATGTATGCATAATATGGAACTGCTTTCCTGTGAGCTTCTATTATGTGTCACAGATGTGCATCCCTACAACTGCTTCGGACAGAACAACTGTTAGTCTTGTGACAGTTGTTCCCACTGGCGATTGCTTCCTCCTTATTTACTCCCCTCCCAATAGCAATGGATGTCTGCTGATGAAAGGGAAGGGTGAAGCATTATTCTTCATAAAGTCCCATTTGCCTGAAAGCCTGAGTTTTTATACTGGGACACCCAAGAAGTGATGGCAATTAACTATAATAGTAAGAGACCTTTGGTTGATCAGTGAATCTCTTATTAGTGCAACAGGTGGAACTGTTCTTAATGAGAATTACATTCAATGGGATAGAGGAGTCCAGATAGGGGCGTGTTGGTAAATGTTTTGGCTTTCTGAGGAAAAAAAATGCATCCCCAATACCCTTTAAAGTTTAATCTGCATTATTAACATTTTCCCATTACTCTACACAATCAACAAAATAATAAATCAAGCCTTGATTTGTAACACTTGCCAATTTCTGAGATGTAAACGCTCACATTGGAATTTTAAAAATTGGCTCTGCTACTTTATTTGCACTGGCTCCAGCACATCCTGAGTCCAGGGGACAATTGATAAACAGAGTCTCAAACATGTCCGCGGAAAGAAAAGGCCACAGTGGCATTTTCCTTCTTCATCACCTCTAAGCAGAATGGAGTAGCAATTGCTAGCTATTTGTTTGGGATAGGGTGTAAACAGAGCTATTTAAGAAGTCAAATTGCACAGAAAAAGTTATGGAGATGATACTCTATGTGCCTGGAAATAATACTCTGTGTGCAATTTTTACCTGAATCACCGTTCATTTTATGGTCACCCATTAATTGTCTAAATGCTACTGGGGGAGGAAAGGGTTTTATGGAGTTGATTCTAAGAACCAACTCTATCTCCTTGGGGGTAATGGAGTTCCAGAAGGGCTTGGAGGACATGACTGTGAGATGTCTCAGGTAGTCTGAACAGGCTTTAATATCCATCAGTCTCCTACTGCTAAAAAGTAAACAACAGTGCCACCCAATGGCATGCGAACAGCTTTTTGATTGGAAAACAAATGGGATTTTAGAATTTTTATTAGGAAATCAGCTTCATAAAACTCAACAACTGAAATTTATTTGATAGGACAGGGCTTTATAGTTTTCACTATGTCTGTATATTGGGGGCTATGCATTTGGTCAATGACATTGTTTTGCTGTGTGACTTTGGGGAAGTTCCTTGACCTCTCTGTGGCCCTGTTGCTCTCATTTGAGGATAGAAAGATACATTTCAATCTCTAGATCTTTGATCCCATTGTGTCTGCTTTGTACTTTTTGAAACAGATCTAAGTACTTAACTATTGGAGATCATCAGGGTTCCAGGTATGACTGTTGCATGCATGCTCATTATTATTTTCACATTAGGGGAATCATGATTATTCTCCATTCTAGGTTCATGTTTTTTTGGTTTTTTTTTTGCCCGTCAGAAATGTCATTTATTACAGAGGTCAGAAGAGTGATCACCAGGGACAGTCACTGTGGGGGGAGGGGGCAGATCAGGGCTCCAACACTGATTGGAGGAGGATTCAAGGCTGAGGGAAATAAGGGAGGGGTTGCCCGCGTGCCCCAGCCCCATCTAATGCCTCCGGATAGAGGGGTCCCCCTGCTTGCCAAGC
>CM053595.1:31902778-31961165 GCA_028646575.1 Pseudocheirus occidentalis | reverse complement strand
CAGGGTTTTCTTCATTTGTCTGGGATATTTCTTTAATTTTCTGAAAATTTACCTGCTTCTGAAAGGCATTTTTGAGTCCTTCTAATAGACAAAGTACTATATGGTCTCTCTTCTCTTTATCCTCTTGGGTCTGATAATCCCATCCTGGGTCACCAGTGGGAACAGCAGCTGTTCCTGGGGGGTGTTTTTCTGGGGTCATTGCTAGCCAAACAATCCCCAAATTTTTGGTCTTGTTCCCAGATTCTCCTCCTTTCCTCAGTGGAACAACAGGTAGAGAAGAGGATATGCAGATCACCCCAAGAAAACTCAAATTGTAGGGTTAAGTCCCGAAAGCCTTCAGTAAACTTTGTGGGGTTTTCAGAGAACTTAACCCAGCTTCTCTTTAATTTGGTTGAGATCAGAAATGGAGAATGGGACATGCACTCTAGTTATCCCACCACCCCAGAGAGCAGCTTCCCTTAAGGGAAAAAGTCCTGAAGGTGCTGTGGGAACAGAGGCTTGGGAAGGGAGATTGGAAGTCCCACTTTGTATGAGAGTGACCTGAGGGTGCTGGCTGGACTGGATCAGCTGGCTGACAAGGGATAAGGTCAGCTGGCACCTGAGGACGGGAAGGGGTAGGAAGAGAAGTTATCCCTGGTGTTGCCCTGGGGATAGGACTTGAGGCATGAGTGGGTGTTCCCTCAGGGGGAAGGGCTACAGAGGGAGGCACTTCAGCCAGGCCAGTGGCTGGGACCTGAGCAGGGGTCCCTGAGAGGGGAGGAGCCATGCTGGGAGATGCAGGGTAGGAGATAAGGATGGTGAAGGAGGGGTGTTGGGCTAGAGGTAAAGGGAAGGGGAACCAGGGGGAAAAGGGTTGGGGTCCAGCATGAGGGACTTGGGCAGCTGCCTCAGTGGGACCAGTGACTGGGACCTGAGCAGGAGTTCCTGACTGGGAAGGGGGTGGGGCTGAAGCCATAGGAAGGTGGTCATTTAATTGGTCCCCGTTGCCCCTTTGTGAAGAGCCAGTAGCTTCAAACATCCCACACTCTTTGCTGAGAACGGTGTTCCAAGACAGTTCACTGAAGGCCAGCAAATAGGCAGCTTCTACCCATTTGTCTTCTCTGGGACAGTATGATTCTAACTGCAAGAGAGTATCGTCTTTTAAAGTCCCCAAAACAGGCCACAATTCATTGTTTTCTAGGTGATAGCTAGGCCAAACGGTGTTGAAAAAAAAAAAACCACTAGCTTTTCCTTTTAAAGGTATCCAGAGAAACTAAATTTTTCCCAGTGTTGTAGAAGACAACCCAAAGGCTAACTTTTGGGAGCCACAGGTAAAGGGTCTTTAAATCCCTTCCACCATAAAAGAAGGTTTGCAAGTAATGGTTCCACCAGTGTTCCAATGGTGATTCCTTGAGGTACAGGCTCTGGGAAAGAGGTGGGAAGTTGCTGGAGGCTACCTGGAGACCATAGACAATGGTGAGCCAGGCCAGTTCAAGGGTGGGAAACTATTGGAACAAAGGGGGCTAAAAACTTGGGCAGAGCCTCAACTCAAGGCTCATGACCTCAGGCAAATGTCTTCCCTGGGAAGTTTCACCTTCCCAGAGCCTGTACCTCAAAAGAATCAAGGAGAGCTCAAAAGGGGGGGGGGTCCCAGAGCCTCATCACTCCTATGTTCTAGGTCCAGCTCATTGTCCAGCTACAGTTTTTGCCCAAGGTATGTGAATTGATAGACTTGCTCTATGAATTGTCCATTTGATTTTATAATTTAGTCTGGATAGTAGGTTTCATTACAGTTATGCAAATCTACTTCTACAGTCTGCTGTAGAGGAATGGAACAACTAACTGATCCTTGTCCTTTCTTTTGTGGTTTGGAATAGTTGATTAACTTGATTTTAATCAAGTTAATTCAACTTAAATCAGCTTGATTTAAGTTGATTTTCTCTGCCTAGAGAACCAAATATGACTGGTTTAAGGTGAATCATGCACAAATGTTAAATTTTTCCAACACTTATTAATTTATCATGTTTTACTCCTAAAGTAAAGAGACTTGGTTAATTTTGCCTCTGCTTTGAGGTAAGTTAGTATTCCATTAATTCACCAAATATTTGAGTGCTTTCTGTATACAAGGTGTGATAGATAGTATGAGAATAAGATACAATAAAGAATAAATCGTTTTCCTTACAAACACTGATTATTAAGTTTGGATCAAATTGCAATTTCTAGGTTTTTTTAAGTTCTAAATATAAATTGTTTGAAAAGTCTATAAACGGTATTGGCTTAGCTTAGTTGGAATAAGTTGGAATAAGATAAGCTGGAAGAAAACAGGTAGAAATTTTGAGTAAATTAAACTGTACTTTCAACTCTTAAAAGCTGTTTTCTAAAATTATCCCTCGTTTCATTAAGAATGCTTATTAGGTATACATCTTTGGAAACTAGAATTGGGAGTAGCAATACAGAAAAAACCCAATGGGTTGATACAGCTCTTCTGTTTTTTGTGTCTTTTTTTCTTGAACTTTTTTCTCTTGTGTATCAAATGGATAACTTATATTAAGAATTATGCACCTTAGCGCATATCATGTAGTAGAAAATAGGTTTCATTTTAATGGGGAGGGAAGATGAGACTTTTTGCATGTATTCCACAATTAGACAATCCTATTCTCTAATTTTAGTGTTATTGTTAATATATAATTCTGCATCATTAAAAAGTCTTTTTTAATAAGACAAAGAGGTGTTTTGTAAATTTTTTAGGCCTCTTTGACTGTACTTGAATTTTATCTAGGAACCTAGTTGTCTACTGCCATAATAAGTCTTGTAAATGAATGTAACTAAATATGAATGTTTAACAATCCTAGTAGATTTTATAAATTTATATCCTGAATTAGGATAATAAAGTTGTTTAGCTACATTAAAGTTATGTAATTGGGTAAAGTCTCATGGCATTTTTTTTTTCCGTGGAGAATATTTTGAGCCATCCTTCACAACTTCAGAGTCATAGCATCCTCATTCTTCCTTACAGCATATATCAGGTCCCTCCTAATCTCTCCACTAGACTATTACTTCTTGCCTTTAAGTCTCTCTTCTTTAAGAATCCTCCACACAGCTGTCATAGTGATAATCCTAAAGCTCAGGCCTCACCATGTCACTCTGTTGCACAACAAACTATGGCTTCATTACTTTTAGGATCAAATAAAACTCAGTTTGGCATTTAAAGCTTTTCACTATTTGGGTCCAGCCTACTTTTCCAAACTTTCTGAAATATAATGGGGAAAAGAATTTATTAATTATTTACTATGTTCTAGGTACTGGGAATACAAATATAAAAGCGAAGACATTCTCTGTGCCTTCAAAGAACTTTCTTCCTAATCATTGGAGACAACACATATAGGATATTAGTGACCAAGGAAGGGTTTGGTTTTGAAAGTTAAAGTATTGGTGAATTATAGATTCATACACTTTCCAGTATTGATACCATTTAATTATGCTTCCTAAACATGAAAATAGGTTAGGGCAAAGTCCTCCATTGTACATGCAGAATACATTGGACAGAAAGACAGTGGGTGAAAAGATAACCAAGTAGTAAAGGAAGTGTTACTGGGATAGGTCTAAATAAGTAAACTACAATGAGATATTCACCAGTTGGGATAGAGGTTGGAGGGAATTCCTGAACTAAAAAAAAGGTTAAGTCCTTGAAAACATGGTCTCTAGTCTCAGCAGTAAAGGTGTATGGCAAAATGATGTCCCTTCACACACTGCAGTCCAGTTAGACTGGCCTAATGGCCCTCACACATAGAATTTCATCTCTTGTTTCAGTGCTTTGCACGGGCAGTATTCCCCATGCATTTCCTCTTCCTCTGCTCTTAAGAATCCCCTAGGCTTCCAAACTTAACTCAAGCGCTACTTCTTGCTTGAGAACTTTTTTGTTTACATGTTATTTCTGCCAGAAGAATGTAAATTCCTTGAGATTGGAGCCTGTTCGATTTTTGGTTTTGTATCCCTTTTGTCTAGCATGGTTCCTGGCACATTGCAAACACTTCACAACTTTGTCAATTGTTGATTGAATAAAATATGGGAAGAAAGTTTCATCCCCTGCTCCTACACGTATACATTTATGGACAAAAACTAATATTCTATAGTAGATATAAATAAACATCAGTATTTGATTTTTGCTGCATTAGAATTATTGCAAATTGACATTTTTCCAGAATAAAAATATTTTAACCAAAAATAATGTGAATTACCCAGATAGTTTTCATATTGACTTTGGATATACTGAACAGGGGATAAGTTTGTATTTTTTTAACTTTATACATACCCAATTTAAATATAAATTCAAGATGACATTAAGTATAAAAGTCATTCAAGCCTAAATCACAAAATGTTTTAAATATTATAAACTTTTCTTTTCATTAAAGCTCATGTAATCAAGTCCCCAAAACATTAATATATCCTACATAGAATTCCTTCATGCTTCAGTGGGAGAATGCCCCTATTTTGAGAGAGCCAGGTTAACATGAAAATGTTCCCTCACTTGCAAGATCAAGAAAATGATAGGTCAAGATGAAAAAAACATTAAAATTAAACACCCTTTTTTAAAAAGTTTGACTTTGTTCCAAGTCATTATATGGTAGTTTTATTTCTTCCTAACAATGTTTGAGGCAGATTTAATCAAGATACTGATTTTGGAAACAGTGATTTTTGAGCCCTACAGGAAATTCTAGGATTCATTAAATATTTGCCATTTCTCTCACAAGTTCAGAAGGTTTGAGTGAGATAGCTCAGTTGATGCCTCATTTTTTCACATACTTATAAAAGTGCTAGGTTTATTTGAGGTGAGCCCATTAGTCTTAATCTTCTTGTGATTATTTGGGAATTCAACTGAAACTTGTCCTTTCTTCATACAACCCTTGAAAACTTTAAATTACTGGTACTTTTAATTTTAGAATGAGCTCTGTACAATAATCACAATGGTAGTAGTAATGGAAATTTCTACCTAATAATCACTAAACATGTAGAGATTGGAAAAGAATATAAAAGACAGTCTCTGACCTCAAGGAGCTTGCAGTCTAATGGGGAGACAATATACATACATACATACACACATACGTATTCATGTATACATATATTTTATGGAGGGGAGGAGGAGAAAGAGAGAAAGAAAGGAGTTATAAATAAAAAATGATTAACAGAGGGAAGGCAGTAGAAGTGTTGAAGAAGGCTTGGATTTTAGTTGGATCTTGAAGAGAACCAAGGAGATCAGTAGGTGTGGGTGGAGGGAAAGCATTCCAGGCTTGGGAGACCACCAGAGAAAGTGCCTGGAGTCAACAAGTAACTTGTTTTTACAATAACCCGGAGGCCATTGATGCTGACATACTCTCTGGAGAAGTAAGGTTTAAGAAGATTAGAAACGTAGTTGGGGGCTAGGTCCTAAGAGCTTTGAATACCAAACAGAACTTTTTGTATTTAATCCTGGAGGCATTTGGGAGCCTCTGGAATTTATTGAGGAGGTTGGGACAGGATCTGACCTCCACTTTAGGAAATCTCTTTGAAGACCTAATGCCCAGTGGATTGGAGTGGAGACAGACAAGGCAGGTGCATTCGCTAATTTGTACCCTTGACAATTTTTGTCTGTTTTTCTAACACATCTTTCAGTTTTATGAGCAGTATTTATTGAATAATCTTTAGAAGGCAGCATAGCTCAGTCAACTGGAAAACTGTAACCAAAATTTCACAGCCTGGCTCAAAATTTACTGTTCAGTTTTATACTACATTGGTAAAATAGTTGTTACCATACTGAAAATGTGTATACAACTATATGGGGCAATTAGTGATTGCAAAGCAACATTACAGGTCAAGGAGAAAATATTACAAGCAGCGAGGAAGAAACAATTTGAGTATTGTGGAAACACAATCAGGATAACACAAGATCTAGCAGCTTCTACATTAATAGATCCGGAGATCAAAGGAACTAGGACTAAAACCAAGAATCATCTACCTAGCAAAACTGAGTATAATACTTAAGGGGAAAATGTGGACAATCAATAAAATAAAGGATTTTCAAGCATTGTTGATGAAAAGACCAGAGCTAAACAGAAAGTTTGACTTTCAGATACAAGAATCAAGAAAAAAATGAAAAGGTAAACAGGAAAGAGAAATCATAAGGAACTTATTAAAGTTGAACTGTTTACATTCCTACATGGAAAGATGGTATTTGTAACTCATGAGACTTTTCTCAGTATTAAAACAGTTGAAAGGAATATGTGTGTATATACAGAGAAGGTACAGGGTGAGTTGAATATGAAGGGGTGGTATCTAAAAAATTAAGAGGTGAATGAGGGATATATTGGGAGAAGAGAAAGGGAGAGATAGAATAGGGTAAATTTTCTCATATAAAAGAGGCAAGAGAAAATTTACAGTGGAGAGGTAGAGCAGGGAGGTGAAAGGGAATGAGTCAACCTTACTCTCATTGGATTTGGCTTAAGGAGGGAATAACATCCACACTGAGCTGGGTATCTTACTCTACAGGAAAGTAGGGAGTAAAGGGATAAGGGGGGGGGGAATGACAGAAGGGTGGGCAGATTAGGGGAGAGGGTAGTCAGCAACAAACAGTTTTTAAAAGGGACAGGGCCAAAGTCAAAAATACAATAAGTAGGCAGGATAGTCTTGCACAGTATGACTACTATAGAAATGTTTTGCATTACTACACATGTATAACCTATATTGAATTGCTTTTCTTAATAGGAATAGGTGAGGAGGGAAGAAGGGAAAGAATCTGGAACTCAAAAGTTTTTTAAAAACAAATGTTAAAAAAATTGTTTTTATATGCAACTAGTAAATAAGATACACAGGCAGTGGGGTATAGAAATCCATTTTGCCCTACAAGCAGGTAATGGGTAAGGGGCAGGTAGGTAAGGGGAAAGGTAGGCTGCAAATTTAATTGGATAAGAGTCAGTACTATAAATCGAATAGCTATGTTATAGGGTGAGGCTATTTTAGCTCAATAAATATTTCTTAAGCCATAGGAGTAGTATTAGGCATTGGGACTACAAAGAAAAAGAAATAAACCTTTCCCTTAAGGGGCTTATCTTCAGCTGGGGGAATGTATCTTATATATAGTTAAGTAAATACATGGTAATTTGAGGAAAGGAACAGTATAACAGGGTGATTCAGAGAGGCTTCATGTAAGGAGGTAATACCTGAGCTGAGACTTAAAATAAACTAAGAATTGTAAAAGGGAGAGATGAGGGAAGTACATCCCATATGTAAAGAATAACATGTACAAAAACAGATGATATGTCTGCAAAGGTAATCAGGCATCATGTTATATAGAAAGATTAATGATTGCTAGGCTGGGCAATTTGTTATCCTAGAGACAATAAGGAGCCACTGGAATTTTTGAGCAGAAAGGAAAAGGAAAAGGAACAAGGATTTATTAATGGCCTGCAATGTGCCAGTCACTTTACAAATATTCTCTTATTTGATGCTTACTACAACCTTATGATGTAGGTGCTGTTATTATCCCCATTTTACAGCTGAGAAAACTGAGTAGACAGTAAATGACTTGCTTAGGGTCACAGAGGAAGTTTCTGTGGCCAAAACATGAACAGCGCTCTGCTCACTGCATCCCCTATCGGCCTCAGTGGGGAAGTACGTAGTGAGGCCTGTAGTGAGGGAGGTTATTTAGACAACTGTGTTGGTTGGAGAATGGATTGGAGAGGGGAGAGACTGTAAGCATAGATACTAATTAGGAAGAAATCTGTTGAAATAATAGTCCAGCTGAGGTGCATTGATGAAGGTCTGAACTAGGTAGTGAATGGTGCCAGTGCTGAGAAGGGTGTAGAGATAGATTCTTTGTAAGTTACTGTGATTTCTACTTTGAGTGCACAAAAAAACCACTGTTTCACTTCTGACTATTATTAGTGAATAATTTAAGACTCCCTCTAATGCCTTTATTATGACAATGGTGGCTCTTGGCCTGTTCAGCAGCCAGAAGTAAAATAGTGTTATTAGATGTACAAACAGACATTGAACTTAACTTTTCCATAGATAGGTAGATAGTAAGGGTCTTTGTCTTACTGAAACTTATCAGTTGATGATTCATTTGGGATCTGTGAACTCACTTTTTAGAAACAGTTTTTTCAAGAAAAATGTTAAACAGTATTTTCTCATTTTTATTTACATTTTCTGTGAATAAAATAAGTTTTTTTAATATTTAAAACAAAATTAATTAGCCTTTGAAATGGTGAAACTAAAATGGAAAATAGTCAATAGTTATCTGTAGTTAAAGAAACAAGGGTGATTTATATTGAGTAGGGGCATGAGTAGACTTGAGAAATTTGCCCATTTATATGCTTCTGAAGTTTTGAGCTAATGTAATCTCTTTTGATTGTTTTAGTTTAATTTGGAGACTTGGTAAATGATAAAAGTATAGTAATTTTTTGTTTAAAATTGCTTTTTCACAGTTGATCAGATATTTTTGTGCCAAACCTTTTAAAAAGTAATAAAGTTTTAGTAGTTTCTTTTCCTGTATTAATGACAAAAAATCTTTTGAGTAAGTATTTAAACTGTACATCTTAATATTTATAGTATCTCTATATACCTAGATGTTCAAAGCTACATACCTAGATGTTCAAAGAGATTTTGAGACTAAATTGAATGTAGTAGGAAATACTCTTTTCTTCCCCTACCACTGCTTTGCAATTTTTGTGAGATAATAATGGTTTTAAACATTACTGAGAATAAGAGTGTGCTGTATTACATAATATGTAATCTCATTGTATCAAAAAATATCCACCCATCTGAAATATCTGAATTCATTCGCAATTCTTGCCAAGGAATATGAAAGAATATCTTTGTTTTTCCCCCATTACTTAGAAGTACCTCTGAAATCTCTTTGTTTCAAAGTACCTTGGTCTTCATAGTTCTATATTAAACATGTAGTTTAAACATGTAAATGTGTATAACTGTTCAAAAATCTGCATCAGGCGTGAGCAACCTTTTATCCAGCTCACAGTGAAAGTACCAAGAGATGATAGCTTGCTTTGTATCTGTAGTTGTAAAAATGTTCATTAATAGCAGTATCCTAAAAGTCCACAAAATGACAGTGTTGTTCCATAAACATCTTTGTGACTCTGTGTGTGTGTGTGTGTGTGTGTGTGTGTGTCTGTGTGTGTGTCTGTGTGTGTGTGTGTGTGTGTGTGTGTGTGTGTGTGTGTTTTGGGGGGGGAGGTGTCCATTTGTATGTGTACCTCCATGTATGTTTGCTCTTCTTACTTTTTTGCCTCTCTTTTCCTTCCTCCTTTCTCTAATAGGATATAATATAAACCTTTACTTATTAAGTAGTTAGAGTTGGAGTAGGAAGTGTTATTAATTGAATGGGGTGTCACATTCCCATCTTTTAATCAGTGGAAGGCTTTATTTTTCAGTTTAAGTTGTTTTTCACTTAGGTTGACCTGCGTATCTTCTCCCTTCTTTCCCACCCCTCCCCCCCACTTCAGATCACTGGCCCTGGAGGAGGTGGGGTGGGGGGTGGATTTCTATGTATAGTCTACATCATTTTTGTTTGATCTAAGCCTCAGGCTTCTTTCTTTTTTTCAGAACATAAAATTTAATTTTAGAAAATGTATTATTATATAACTACAGTTATCCTTTCTATATTGTAACTTTCCCCGTTGTGGTTGTATTATATCATTGGTCTGTGTAAGAAATTAAATGGGAATTTGGGGGGGTGTTTTGTCGAAGCTGTAGACACAAAGATGGAAGGCCAGCAGATGACATAGAGCCTGTGACTAAATATTTAACCCACATTTTACAGTTAAGGTATACCCCATAAAAGAAAAAATTCACTTATTCTCTGGTATGAAAGGAGGGCCCAAAAAATCTTAATATGGATTTCCAGATTGCATGGGGGCGGAGGTAGGGGTAGGGCTCTGTTATGTGGCAGGGATAACTGTACTTTCTCCAAAGAAAGGGTTGAACCTCTTAGAACTCCATCCTGCCCACCAAGAAAGGAGATCTGAATACCAGAAGGCAGCTAGATCCCAGAGTGGTAAGGAGATCATAGATCAGAGATAAAATAACATGACCTAAGGAGTTGTGGGTGATCAGGGTCAGGGGGTAAGACCTGGCCTCCTTGCTCTCCCCCCACCCCCCCACTACTTCCATTTGACATTGCTTATTTGGTAGGTTGATTATTTCTAAGAGTGAGGGACCACAGGATTTAAGTTCATGGTTCATTAAAGGTAGAATTAGAACTAGACTTAGAGGTTCAGTCCCTTCATTTTAAAGTGAAGAGACAGGTCCAGAAGGTAAAGTGACTTGAACAAAGATTAAATTCAGTGACAGACATGTCTTCATTTCTGATTGTTTTTCAAATGATAGGGGCTCCCAGTGGTTAAGCTTCAAGCTTCTCAAGTCAATAAACATTTAATAAATAGATAATTTAATAAATAAATTTATTTATTAATTTAATAAATAAATAGAAAAGAAATGCAATCTGCTATGCTCAGAGAGTCAATCTTGAAGCCAAGGAGACCTCGGTTCAAGTTTGGCCTCAGACACATATCAGCTGCATGATTCTGTCAAGTCACTTAATCCTCTGTTCTAAACAACTCTCCAAGGCTAAGTTGCAGAGAAGGGGTGGACCTACATTGGAGGAAGGAGTTTTGCCTTTCTGGAGTTTCCCATTATAAGGAAGTCACAGTTCTAGTTCTATGTATTGTGTTCAAAGTACTGGGAGACAAACACACACCAGTCCCTTCTCTCAGGGTTTGCACATGGATGTGAAGGGTGGAGGCTGTGTGAGGAGTATCTAGATAAAGGAGTGATTTCAGAAGTATAGAACACTAACAACTAAGGATCATGAAAAGCTTTGTGTCAGAGGTGCCTCCATCATTTCTGTCAATTGGTCCATTTAAAAAAGAAAAAACCCATCCTGTTCAGATGACCCAGAAAGACCTGACTTTTTAAAGGAACCCTGTCACTAGTTTGAAATGCTAGAATTAGCAGCATATCCTCACTCTCTAGCTTAGTAGCTGGGTGTCATTGGCAGGTCACTTTTGCTTTCTGTACTATAAATTAAAGGGTTCTAATTATATATCTTTTTCAGGACCAATACAACTCATTCTGTTATCCTATTAATAGCAAAGAGTAATGAGGTATGGTCAAAAGACTGGATTTGGATTCAAAGGACTGGGATTTGAATCCTGACTTTGCCACATACTACCTGGGTGATCTTGGACAAGTCATTTTAACTTTTCTCAGCTTCATTTATATCAACTGTAAAATGAGGACCTTGGACAGCATCTTAAAACAAATTCTTTCTGAGAATGCTTAGTTAAAATTTTGAGGTTTAACCTAACTTTTATTAACTGGCATTTTATAGTGAACATTTAAAAAATTTATCAGGTGTATCTTTCTGGATGTGTTCAATTCAATAAATATTTTTAGCATTAATATACCAGGCACTGTTAGGAATGGTGAAAAAAGTGCCACAAATCCAATCCCTACCTTTCTTAACCTTTATTCAGTGGGCTACTTTAGTTGGGTAATTCAGTTCCCAAATTTCTCAGGTCTCCACTATATCTGAAGAATCTGTGCTAGACATTGGGATTATCAAAACAAAAGCAAAACTTTAAGCAGCTTTTATTCTTCTGGGGATATACAAGATTTAGATGATAAATAGAAAAGAAATGCAAATCCATTTCAGGGGAAATGTCACAACTGGAGATAGAAGAAAGTAAAAAAAAAAAAAAGACTGCTTCTCTGGGTGGTGGTACCTGAGATTTATCTTGAAGAGGGGTAAGAAGGGGGAGAAGAATATTCCTACCATAAAGGAATTTGCAGATTGCCTGTGCATAGGACCAGAGGAAGGAGATGATATGTAGGATACAGGGAATAGGAAACAAGCAATCAAATTTGTCTAGGATTTTAGAGTGAATTAAGGTGTGGACCATGAGTCCAGAAAGAAGGTTTGAGACAGATTGCAAAGGACTACAAATGCCATCCTGAAGAGATTTTATTTTATACTAGAGAACTACCGAGACTTGGTATCAGAATTTCTCTCTACCTTCAATGGAATTTGTGCTTTAGCTTTTAGATATTGACCTTGGTCATATTCTGTCACCTCTTTAGCCTCATCCTTTCCTATTTGTTTGCAGTATTTTGCTTTCATTTGGACTACCAGTTATATTTGTTCTGATTTTTTTTTTGGACAAAATTGACTCACTTTATTTTAATACAGACCTTCCCAATACACATCCCTACATTCCCTTTATAAAAAGTTAGTTTAGCAATAGTTAAAAGAAAGATGTAGCCTTTAATTTTGATAGGATGGCACAAAAATGAATTGGAATTTTGCCCCAACTTTTACTTACTTTACATTGTTGCTGGCATTGTGCTTGTGCTTGTGCTTGCTTCACTGTGCATTGTTTCATAAAAGTCTTCCCATGTTTCTCTAAATTATTAATCCTTGTTCCCAATTGCTCAGTAATATTCCATTACATTCATATACTATACTTTGTTTAACCATCCTTAGTCTGTAGGCACATATTTTGTTTTCCTGCTGTTTTCTTTAACCATGGACTGGGAGGGGGGAAAAATTATGTATAATAGCTGTATCCCTCCCCAAATTAAAATAAAATAGTCATTTCATTTGGGTTGTATGTATGTACATGTTTATACATTTCTAAATTCCATGTGGTATAAAGACCTCATTAATTGTGATTTATCATCAAGAAAAAGACTTTTCTAAGGATCTGTGTACTGCATACTTATTTCTTATCTGGTAAGAAATTATCATATATATAGTTCATGATTGCTTCCTTTCACCCTGAATATTCTATTGCTCACTTAACTTTTTGTCCAGCTGGTTGTGCCAACTGTTCAGAAATTTGTGTATATAAACTTCCAGCACTTCTATTTCCTTTTTGCTTCCTGATAAGTGGTTTGTCTTTCATTTTTTTTTTTTTTTCAGTTTTCATTTATTTATCTAATTTTTGCTTTTTTTGGAGGGAGGAAGGCAGGGCAATTGGGTTTAAGTGACTTGCCCAAGGTCACACGGCAAGTTAAGTGTTAAGTCTTAAGACCAAATTTGAACTCGGGTCCTCTTGACTCCAGGGCTGGTGCCCTACTCACTGCGCCACCCAGCTGTCCCTGTCCTTCATTCTTGAAGAAGACCATGACATCAGCTCCCAAAGTCTAGTGCAGGAAAGTTCCATTTTAAAAATTTGACAGTATAATTTGCAGTGTGATTCCACATAGTTTCATTTGATCTCATCCTATACTGATGAAGGTATTCCATTAGCCAAGATGTACTTTAAAACCACAGATTCTAAAACAGCTTTAATAATTTTCAAAGAGCTTGCTTTTTAAGATAAAGTGTAGATTCCATCCTCTTGTTTTCAGGTGGAAAAAGTAGTTAGTTGTTCAGTCGGATTGAACTTTTTGTAACCTTATTTGGATTTGTTTGTTTTTGTTAGAGATAGTGATTTGCTATTTCCTTCTCCAGCTCCTTTTACAGTTGAGGAAACTGAGGAAAACAGGGTTAAATGACTTGCCCAGGGTCTTTATTGCTGTTTTTCTTTAATTCTTGACCATGACATCAAGAAGATGATGCTACATGACTTGCAAGTGAATTGAATTTAAGTGAGGGAGGGCTGTGGGAGGTCACCAGGTTCACTTTCTCCTCTGGAGCCATCTGAGTCCAGTGGCAAGATACAGATCAGGGTGACTGAACCACAGCTAGTAAGTGTTTGAGGCCAGATTTGAACACAGGAGGATGGGTTTTCTTAACTTCAGGTTCAGCACTATCCATCTGCTGTGCCATCTAGCTGCCCGCAGGTAATATCAGTGTTAGGACCCAAATGCCAAACCCTGACCCTCATTTTCTTGACTCTTCTCCTATGCTATCAGTTTGATTCTTTCATAGGATGTAATTCTGCCTATCAGGACACAGCCATAATTCAGATGAGGCTATTTCCCCCATATAAAAATCATCAGTACTTTGCAGACTTCTTAAACAAATATAAACTCAAAAACTGTATAGTTCCTTTACTTTCCCAGTCTACAACAGAGAGTTTGTTTTGGTGATAGCTAAGGTAAATTACCTTTAAAAAAAAAAAGGTGCCGATCACAAGAAATAAGAATTATTCAGAATACAAATCAGTTTGTAGTTCTGAATACCATCACTTTCTTAAAAGAATAGTATTTCCAGATTGTTGTTTTTTTTCTGTTAAGACATGAGTGGCATGCCTGAGAGAAATGATTTTTACCTGAAGTTTTAAGTGAAACCTTAACTATAAACATGGTGGCGTACTGGGATTTTGTTGCAAAGTCTAGGCAAAGAAATTGAAGTATTTATGCTCCTTATTGTTCCAGAAAAACTAAATCTCTTTGCCCACTGGCCCTTAGCCTTCACACTGTACTAAGAAAAGAAATGCTTGCTTGTTTTTTGTGTTAAGCATGATTTTATTCTTGTTCCTTTTACATTGCCCAAGAGTATATTTCTATAAGGGAATATAATCCTTTTAAAATAAAAACTTCATTAATGATGATCTCTTGTACAAATGCATCTGAAATTTAATCTGAATTTTCCATAGTTGAAATACCAATTTAAAATACAGAAAAATTGTCTTCATTAATTTCACAAGCATTTATTAAACGTTGATCATCTGTAATGCACAGTGCTAGGCGTCATAGAGAGATAAATAGGAAAAAGTATCAACAAAGAGTTCACATTATAGCAAAGGGAAATGAGATATATTCATGGACGATAGTAGAAATACATCACAGCATAAAGTGGTATGAAGTCATATATGAAAAAATATTCCACTTATGTTGATTTTAAAGTGAAATTTTGCACATTTGGGATATATATTGACTTCAAACATTAGAGATCCACTTTTCTGAAAATGACTACCAACATTTTGTTCTTGCCATTCCAAAGAGGTTGCCTATGGCTTAGTTTAGACTCTTAAAAACCTTTGATTTGAGTTGCTGCTCCTCACTGCCTCCTTTGGCCGGTTGGACTAGCCTTAGCCTATGTGGAACAGTTTTCTTTGGACATGCTACATTGCTGCCCAAGTTATAACTGGGTGGTTGAAGCAGACAGCCCAGTGTCCTGTGATTTTCTTGAGATACAAAGCCAGAAGCATTGAAAACTAAGGTTTTGCAGTCCTTAGGCCAAAAGTGTAGGGGTGTCCATCAATACCTAATCATAGAGCTGTCCCATAATAAACTGTTTATAGCACTTTAAGGTTTAAAGCACTTTCAGATGTTATTTCATTTGATAGATATTTCACTTAATTTTGATAGGATGGTATATTGAGGTAGACAAGATTGGTAACACTTTTATAGCTTAGGAGCATAAAGATTAGAGAGGTTTGGACGTGTCGTTCACAGTCAGATGCCTGGTGAGCAGGCAGGTCCAAGATGAAAACTTTGGCCTCTGAAAACCAGACAGGTGCCTTTTCTGTGATATTGTGTTGCTCACCTAATTGTGCAGAAGTTATTAGTCAAGGAATTGGGATCAGTCTGAAGAGGAAAATGACATCAAGAAAGAGAGCTGCTACTGAGCCCAAAGTAATGTGGAATGTGTTGAATTAAAAAGAGGAATAGCAGCTCAACACAGCATCAACAAGGTGATAGGGAGGGGTAGGGGTATCAATACCAGAAGGAGGAGAAGACAGGAAGATAATAGTATGAGGCTTTTTTGAAGGTCAGGGGAACAAACTATGTGGTAAATTTAGGAATGAAAAAAAGTTAGGGCAGTGCTGATATTACTGTTTTAAATTTCAGTATATATTTTTAAAATAGAAGCTATTATGTCAGTGGTTCTTAACTACGTTTGCATGAATTTGGATGGGAAAAATCCTTTGAAAGCTGCATTTCATTATAATCAGTTTCCTTTGTAATCCTGTGCAATTTATTTTATGCATTTAAACATACTCTGAGAAAAAGTCTAAAAATGTCGGTGACAAAAAAACAACAGCACAGTAAGAACATCTGTTGTGTGTAAAAAAAATTGTGGCTTCATATACCATTATCTTTTTCTGTTCTTTGCATATAGAAACATTTGTGTTCATGTTTGCCAAGTTCATAATAAAAGAACTGTTTAAGAAAGAACCTTGATTTAAGAATTCAGTAGCAGCCTCTCATCTGGATTCTGCTTTCCTCAGTACTGGCACAGTTCTTTGAGTTTATGTCAAAAGAATGTCTTTAAACAAATTGAGTAATAAGTGCATGGTCTATGCTAGTTTTATTGGCAGCTTAATTTTTGTAATAAAATTATTTCATGGAAGGGTAGGTGGCATTTGGTTCCACCTCCACATAGGTTGTAGGTACACAAGAATTAAGTGGGGGGAACAGGAAGGATTTGGGTACCACATTTCTCCCACTTTTATATGATGTGAAATAAAACTTTTGTTCAGAAGGGGTTATAATCCACAAAATTATGGAAGAAATTGAGCTTTAAAATAAAAAAAAAAAACATCAAGGCTTTTATTTGTTCACCTGTGATGGGTAGTGGACACCTTTTGACCTTTAGATCTACTGTAAAATAGTAGTCTTCCTTTGTTACTTCAGCTTTGGGTCAAATTGTGTTTTTCAGTTAAAAACTACAAAAAGGATGCCATTTTTAATATACTAATTTAACGGGGTCACCACATATATTTAGTAACCTGAGAAATTTTGGTGGTCAGGTAATACTCATTTCTTTTAAATTGCTGAAATTCCCAGGCATTTATTTTAAGCAAATATTCATAATGAATCAAATGAATATAGGGAAACATATGAATACATTAGACGTGGGATTTCTGGAGTCTTCCTTGGTCTCTTATAGTGCTTAAAAAGGAGGGAACTACATAATGGGCTATTTTACTTGGTATGCTCTAACCACTGAAGTTGTAAGGCACAGGAAATAGCTTTCTAGATTTTTCTCCCACTAGTCACAATTCAGTTATGGACATCAGGATGGTTTTTTTGGCTTATATGTTTCTATGCAGTTTGCCTTGCACATCTGCTTCATAAATTATTAAAGTATTCCCTTGAAAAGTTGCAAATTCACATCAAATTCTGAATGCATATCAAGAAGATATATCCTTATAGGGGGAAAAAATGAGAAATCCCAGTAGTATCTAAGCTTTCGATACAAACTGTGATATATTCAGATCAAATTAATTATCTTGCTTTTGATATTTTTTGAGAGAACCTAAAGATTTTTTCATGGTCAAGTTGTAGTCAACACTGGGTTGCTATCTTTTAGACCTGTGACATTGATCTAGATATTTGAGTAGCTATGTTGTGTTCGCAGTGTATTTCTAAGTAAATTACTATACTGCATGTTTTAAATGATCAATTCAGACTATTTACCAGATAAAACTGCCTTTAAGAGTGCTTGCCTGTTTGCTTGTACAGCTTTGGTTAAGCTAAAAATAGGTGTCTCCTTTGATTTATGCATAAAGATCTACACTGAATAAACTTGGTTTTAGTCTTTTAATATACCTGTGCTTCAGGTCAACTGGGCATGCATTTAAAAACTCAGGTAGTGCTTCCTTTTAAAAAGTTTTTTGCATATATTATCCCCCATTTACAAATGAGCACATTGAAGCACTTAAGAGATTGTGAAATAAATGATTTCTAGTAAGTTAGAACAGGGACTTAAATGCAAGTCTTGTGACTTAATTCAGACTTTACAGAACTTGAAGAGTTTTGATAAGCTTTTCTATAAGGAGTAACAATATGATCGATTATACTTTACAGACTTTTGTGCAGATCCTGCAAGGATCTTACAGTAGCCTTGTGAAGTAGTTAATGTGAGTCATAATATCCCCATTATATATGAAGAGAAAGACTTAGAGAAGTGAGTACAGTAGCTTATACAGGGTCATACAGCTGGTAAAATAGTAGAACTAGAATTGGAACTTGAGTTTCTTAACCACAGTTCCAGTGCTTTTCTGCACTAAACCAAAATGTGTCACTTTCCAGATGTTTCTTTCAAGTACACAAAAAGTGAAAATAAAGGATCCTTTGCTTTTAAGATTTGGACTTTTAAAAATTTTAAGCATTTAATAATTATGGGTTTTCTTTGAGGAATATTGAAAATGTGTAACTCATTGGTAATCATTGTAAAAATTATTGTGGGAACATATTACTGATAGTAAATTAAATTTTATTCCAACCCCACCACACCCCTTTTTTCCTAAAATTTAGGTTTATTCTTGCAAAAAAAAAAAAGTCAAAACTTTTCCATTGAAAGTATTTATATTTTACATGAAAAATAGTCCAAATAGGAACTTTTTAAAAAAGTACTTAAACTGCCAGACCAAGTGCATTGGTGAGAATACACTAAAAGAATATTACTCTGAAAGGAAAATAACAGAGTTAATTCAAATTCTGTAATTCAGAATTGCTTCCTAAAATACTAAGATATTGGCGTATTGATTACTACAGAAATACAGGCCATTTGGGGGGAGGGGGATATTAGTAGAATTTATATATTGGGTAGTTTTTGAAAAGGACAAAATTAGATTAGTCAAAAAAATGTAGTCCTTTGTTGTTTTGTAGGTTATGAAGAGATTTAGAAAATTAAATCAATTTAAACAAGCATTTATTAAGTTCCTACTGTGTGCCAAGCTCTGTGCTAAGGACTTGGGCATAAAAACAAAGGGCAGATTAAGTTATTGGAACTTCAAAAACAGTGGTATCAGAGGTTTATCTCTGTTGTTTCAATATATCCACGAACGGCAAAAGAAAACTGTATTTTTCCATTTTTTTATTATTTTATGCTAGGCAGTACTTACAACATGCAAAATTTTCTTTTTGCATTGTAGCATTTTAAAAGTTTTGGCTACTCATTGTCATTGATAATGATTTTTTAAAATTTTAATCAAGTATTGAGAATGATCCTAAACATTAAATTTTGGAAGGAGAATAACTTTTCCAATGAACCTGGCAATGAGCTCTTTTATTTGTTTAATCTCCTTTATTCCTTACGGAAAGAGATATTGGAAGGATGATGTATACTGTTTCATTGAAAACTCAGGGTGGTAGTAAAAGAAAAAGGAGGGGGAGTTAGAAAGTTTCACATTTCAGCATTTAGCATTTTAGTGTTCCCTCTTGGAAAGTAAAGATGGAAAACAGAAGGTGCTTAATCCAGCAAGGTCCTCTGTGTAATAGTTGACTGTATAAAATTATGCACACAGGCACTCCATGTACACACAGTATAATTGGTTTGAAATATACATTTTAAAAGAAACCAGGTTTCCCTTTTTTCAAATCTTGTAATAGAATAAGGCATTGGGTTTTAGAAATGTTTCTAATTGTTTTCTTATTCAAGGTGGTTTTCCTTTTCTTTTGTAATGCATGAATGTTGTTTGTCAAATTACTTTATTTTCTTCTTCATGTTCTCAAGATGAACGAAGTAGACCTCTTACTAGACTGTATCTTTCTCAAATTTCCTTGCACTTTGTTGTAGCATGATTTGCCTTAATGCCTTGCTATTATTTAACAAGCAGTTTGAATATTTTTTTTAAAAAAAGTTTCTCCTTAGGTATTAATTGCCAATTCTCTGTTGCTTTTTCCTATACCCCTGTTGTTTTGTTTTGTTTTGAGATAATGGAGAATGGGTTATTTGTTACCTATCAACTTTGCAATGTTTATTGAATGTTTTGGGGGAGGGGAAATGTAAAGTTATACTAGACTTTATTTGGCATTGAAGTTCTGTAACAGAGCTCCTTTGTAAATTGTGATCCTATGTAACCAAATATAGCAATAGAGTTGGCAATGATAGTTAACAGCTTTTTCTACTGAGCCTTCCTCACAGGGTTGTAATGGGAGTGTGCTTTGCACTCAAAATGCCTATGAGTTATTCTTATTCTTAGGATTTCAGCTAACAGTAAAGAATATGTAAATATTACAGCTGGTCAGAGGGATGTTGGTTGGTCATGATAGATTTCATATTAACAAGAGTGATAATAAGTAACTTGTGAATGGTTCCGTGAAGTAGAAAATTGAAAATGCCCTATGAAATTTTCACCTTGTAGAAAAACAAAACAAGGAGCGTATTTTCCTGGCACTTTAAGTGACTAGTTCCAAGGAAATTTTTCTCTTAATTATTTTCATTTTCATGTTAAAACATTTTGAAAATGTTTATCCAGAAGACATGATTCACTTCACCTTTCTTTTTTTTCTTACCCCTTTCTTTTGATATTTTTTTCATGAGTTTAGGAATCATTCTCAGTTTAATTCCTTTAATATTAGGTTAAGACTGCAGTGAAAGATACTTTAATAAAAATTATTTGGATTCTGTGCATATTTAGCATGTTTGTTACTTATACATCTACGTATAAAAACTAGGGATAAAAACCCAACTATCCTATCAATATTTAAAAAAAAAAAAGTCTGCCATGAATACAGTGTTCCATGCCCATGAACCTCCATACCTATGAACCTCTGGCTCTGTCTGCACAGGAATGGGAAGAAGACGACTCCTCTTTGTCACCACACTTATTCAACATTCAGATTTGGTTGTTTTTTCCATTTACATTGTTGTATATGGTGTTTTCCTGGCTCTGCTTATTTTACTTTGTATCAGCTCATATAAATCTTTACATGCTTCTTTCTATTCATAATTTCTTATACCACAGTAATATTTCATTAACTTTTTGTTTACCCATCTCCTGATCAGAAATGCGAATGTTGGTATTTTGGGAGCATACAGGCCTTTCATTTTTGTTAGTGATCTCTTTCTGGTTTCTGCCTAGCGATTGAAACTCAGGCTCAGTGGATATGGATTCGAGTCAATGTGTTTGTATGATTAGAAATTTCTTTCTAGAATGGTTATAGTTCACAGCGTCACCAAAAATGCATTCCTACACCTGTCTTTCCATAATCCCCTACAACATTTTTTCTCATCTTTTCTCATCTTTGCCAATTTTTTGAGTATGAATAGAAATTCAGGGTTGATTTGATTATTAGTTATTTGAAGTAATCATTCTTATGAGTTAATAACTAATAATTATTCTTTTGAGGACATTGTTATTATTCATTGATCACTTATCTGTCAGGAATATGTATTCCTGTTGTGGTATAGATATAACCTAACCCATCTCTCACCGTTCTCAGAAGCAATTCACTCCCTTCTTCTTTAAAGTCACTTTGTTATTGAATCATTTTAGTCATGTCCTGCTCTTTAGGACCCTATTTTGGAGTTTTCTTGGCCAAGATACTGGACTGGTTTGCCATTTTCTTCTCCGGTTCATTTTCCAGATGAGGGACTGACAGGAAACAGGGGTAAGTGACTTGTCCACAGTCACACAGTGCCTGAGGTTGGATTTGAATTCAGGAAGATGTCTTCCAGTGCTCTAGCCACAGTGCCATCTAGTTTTACATTTTCCTTTATTTCATATTTTGAGTATATAACTCTTTAAGCCCATATTGTAAGCTATTTTAGGGCAGAGACTGTAGCTGTTGTACATTTTGCCATATGTGTAGTTGACAACTCTTTGTTGGACTGAATTGAATTTTAAGTCGTTAAAATATAATTATAGTTGTACTGTGATTTTTGTGTTTTGCTGTGATTCTTTTTATTAGTTACATTGATGGATCCATATTAGTTACATTTTAAATTCTCAAAGTGAATTTTGTTTTGCTTAATTAATATGCATTTCAAGAATAGCATAGGTGATTGAAATATAGAAGCAAGTCAAAAGCCCTATTGTAAACATTGATTTCAACCTTTTTAACCATCAGAACTGCTGATAAAATGTAAAGTTCATTGATTTTCATTGCTTAGCATCTTACAGAAATCCTGTTCAATTTTTGTTGGCATTCTGTAGAATTCTGGATGTATGAAATTAGACATGTAGTATGCCAGTATACTTCTGGTGAATAAGGTTAGCCATATATTTAGTTCTTGAATAGCTAAAATTTGGAGAACTTGACAGTTCCTGAGTTATCTCTCATTTTAAAGTTAAGAAACAGGTTTAAGTAGGTTTGGATTTGCCTAAGGTTCACTAGTAGTAGACCTGAACTGTTTGTCCAAATCTCCTGCTTTTCACTACTTCTCACTGCCTTAATGGTAAATTATTTCTTCTAGTTGGAAACTAAGTGACCCACACTCAGTTGGCAAAAAGTGCATTAAAACAACAGCAAGCACCCCAACATTTATTCCTTTCCCTCTTACCTTTTTTTGGATATTTCATTAGTTTTACTAGGAAATTAACCCTAGCGTGTTTCCTTTTAGAGTTGAATTGTGAGATCTAATCAGTGCTAATCATAATCTTTACTAAGCACCTATGGTTTTAGAGCCACTCTTTTGTCATAAATTGTAGCTTTGGCTAAATCTGCAGAAGTTGTGTGACTTGTCATACAGTTCTTAGACAATTCATTGTTCATTCTACCTACCCAGAGTCTAAGAATACACTGCAGGGAAACTAACAAAGAGTATCTGCCTTTTTCTTTTTTCATGTTGTTTTCCTGTCATGTTTGTCAGAAAATTGACTGTAGTATCTAGATAAGTTCTCTGTGTGATCTAAGTTATATAGAATTAGTATAAACCTAAAGGTGATATATGTAACTTAAAGCTATTAGTTGACATGGTATTCTCAACTTTTTGTATAACTATTTTTGCAAAAAGCTAGTACACAATTGCTTGAGCTGTGTCTAGCGAAAACTTATCGAAGAGCTCCCTCTAGTGTCTAAAATGCTCTTTCATTCTTTTTCCTCAATCACAGGAAGTCTTAGAAATCAAACTAGTCATTTTTTCCCCCTTCACATCTGGACATAAATTATTATTATTATTATTATTTTTTTTTTGCAGAAAAAGTCACAGGAATCATGGGTAGGGCATGGAATGCAGGCCATAGAAAACATGGGAAAGGAAGAATAAAATGTTATTTCCACCTTTTTAGAAATGGTTATTTTTAAATGACCTGGAAAAAAGCCAAACTATACAACTCTTTTTTTGGAACTATTTATGCCAAGATAGACCCTTGGCATTTTTGAGAGAGCACTTTCCATTTAGCTGAAAACAAAAAGGTTATATTGCAGTATTGACTTTAGAAATTAAAAATGGGTTTGTATTTAGTGATATCTTAGTTATAGTTACAGATTTTTTGGTTGCTATATGCTTTCTTGAACACCACTGTACACTGAATCCCTGCTATCTTTTTTTTTTTAATTGTGAATTTGCAAGTGAAAATATTTGGTGCTTTTTGCAATTTAGGTTTTTCATCTGAAGAAATATAGGAAACATTTTTTTTCACCCCTCTGTCGTTCTACACGCATACAGACCTTCAAGAACTTTGTGAGGGGGTTATATAAACAGGACCTATTTCATTTGACCCATGGGTCTCTTTGTAGTTTAAACAAGGAAACTAGTGTGCTGAAAACTGTAGGATTCACAAAGGCTCTACTAAAAACTGTGTGTGTGTGTGTGTGTGTGTGTGTGTGTACACATGGAATGGAATTAACTTCCAGTATTTTGTGAAATGAATTAAAATACACAAGCAAATTTAACATAAATTCTCAATAATACTTGTAAAATGAAATATCATAATCCTAATTACTATTGTCCATGCTCACAGCTGTGTTTTGACATGCTTTTTGATTTATGGTAGATGATAGACTCATTTTGCTAATTAGCTATGAACAAACGTAGCCAACTTAAGCTTATGTTCTTCATTTATCGAGATACACAAGTATTTTCGAATCACTACAAGGATATACTTAAGTGAAGATTTGCCTGTGGCTTCATTGATTTTACTTTGCCTTATTATATCAGACAGTTTGAAAACATTGCCCCTTCTCCTTTCTTCATTAAAAATAACTTATTTAAGGTTTTACATGCCATTTTTAGTTACAGGGAAAGTAATTTGCATCATTTAAAGTAGTTTGTGTTTTATGTGGCAACTTTTCCTAAAGATCTAAAGCAGTGGTTCTCAACCTTCCTAATGCCGTGACCCTTTAATGCAGTTCCTCATGTTGTGGTGATCCCCAACCATAAAATTATTTTCATTGCTACTTCATAACTGTAATTTTGCTCCTGTTAGGAATCGTAGCATAAACATCTGATATGCAGGATGTATTTTCATTGTTACAAATTGAACATAACCTGCTGATCTAAAACATAAACTTGATTAACAGTTGTCTTTGGAAGGAAAATGTTCATTTTCTTTTAGAACAAATGCTTGTTTGACTTTCCATTTTAATTTAATCAAAAAACTTTTTTTTAACTAATCTTCATATACAAAGATAAAGACACTGAAACATTGAAGTGAATTTCGGATGTCTGTTCATTTGTAATGGAATTTATGAGCACTAAAAAGTAAACTGTCATGGTTTTCAAAAACCTCTAAAATAAGAAAAAATACATCTATAGTTAGGCAGGAGGGGATGGTGGTATGACTATATAATCAATAAATAATCATTTTGACTATATTTCTAAGACTTCTGAAGAACACTTAGCGATTTGAATTGGCTTCATTAATATGCTTTAAAATTGTTCATTAATGACAAGTACTTAAAATGTTTATACTGTCGTAGCACTTAATATTGTCACCGTATTCATTTCTTTGCTTTCCTCAAAGGGTCTTTAAAACTCTTAAATTAATTATAAAAAGGTAGAATTATTGAGTTTTATCAGTACTATCTTCCCATCTTATTTTTCAATTTGATGTTCTTGCTTAAAATGCTTTTTTCCTTGTTTTAATACATCTTCAAGCCTTTCAAATTTCTCACATGATTTAAAAAATCCTTTGCAGTCCTTTTTCAAAAATTTGAAACTATCAGTTCCCGTCTAATTTTGCTGATTGAGTTATGGAATTTCTCGTAAATGTGCAACTCACATAAGGCTGCACACAAACCAGATTTGATCAGGAAACTGACAACTTCGTCTTATAATAGACTCTATTGGTTCGATTTCAATTTTAATTTGACCAAAAGCCATTTTTATTGGACCTCTGCCAACTCTAATGTAATCCCTAGTCTCTCATCTGTAGTCTTGAAGGGTAATGGAATAGTAAAGCCTTCTTAAAGATAACTTAAATGCATAGTATAGTGTCCTCAGGGTAGCTTGTGCAGTAAAGATGTTTTCTTTCCCACCCTGTAGAGGCATCTCATTAGGACACCCAGTAGTGTCATTATTAAGTTTTCATGTGTTTCTCAGTTTTGATGCTAATCTTCATGTGTCTGTGTGTGCAATTTTTTCCTTTGCAGCACCAATGTGGTTATGAATTATTCAGAGATTGAGTCTAAGGTTCGAGAGGCAACCAACGATGATCCTTGGGGACCTTCTGGGCAACTCATGGGAGAGATTGCCAGGTAAGTGATAATTTGACTCAGCAGTGCAGAAAGAAGTGCATCTTTAAACAGAAATGTAAACCTTGCTTCCGAACTCAGGCTTGATTCTCCATCAACTGTAGCTTAATTTCATAGGATCTGAACAGACAGTAATATAGAAAATTGAAAGCAAAGTCTATTCTGCTTAAGGGTGACCCAGGTTGTATTTATAAATTGCTTGCTCTGTGTTTCTAGAGTTCCATTAAGGCACAAAGAATTGTATGTTTAATGCAGAATTGTTGACAATAATATAGGTAACAGAACTTGAAATAAAAGCTTAAAAATAATTTTTCCTTAGTCAGTGTAAAGATTAGTGTAGCAAATAAAAATGTAGATAATCTATAAGTAAATGATAGTAGGACCTTTCAATGAACTGGTATTATTGTCCGTGTGTGTTTGTGTGTGTCTTGTGTGTGTGTGCGCACACACGTGTGCATTTTCTATATGTTTCTGTCTGACTATCTGCATATCTTCCTCTCTTTATTTTTAGCTATTACAAAGAAGTTAGCCCCTTTAAGTTTTAGGAATGAGATTTGTAAAATGCCTCTGACTTTTTTTTTTTTTTGGCTTTGTGGGAAACACTAAGTTAGACCAAGTCTGCCATCTACTGTTGAAATGAACACATTGTAAATCTTTCAGGAGAATCAAGGTTATTACCCCCTCTCTTTTTTTTTTTTTTTAAAGGGCCACATTTATGTATGAACAGTTTTCTGAACTTATGAACATGCTTTGGACACGAATGTTGAAAGACAATAAAAAGAACTGGAGAAGAGTCTATAAGGTTGGATTTGAGAAAATTTAAAAGTTTTATTATTTTAATGGGTTCATTATATATGCTTCAGACTCAAGTGGACTAATCAAAGTGTTTTTAAAACACAGTTTATATGCTATAATAGATTACCATAGAATGCTAAGAGGCAGTTTTGTTGTTTGTGTATTCTACTCATTTTAAAGCATTTTATTCATTATGTGAAAATATTGGAAGCTTTCTTATAATGCTTTTAAATGTATATTGTATCTTTCATTTCCTCAGTTAACATTTCCCTTATTTAGATTTTTAATGAAGAATAAAGTTTTTAGGTAAAGAATTTCATTTCATTGTATTCTTTTTCAAAAATGTCTATTTTAGTGTATGAAATTAACATAGACCCCGATTTTCATTTAATTTTGTATGTGTCTTTTTTAAAGAAAATTTTCATAAAATAAAATACTATCACAGTATGGTATTCTAGCATGAAAATAGAAGCTGTACAACTAATAAAATAGTTCTGATAGTAAAGCGCTTTTTAAACCTTAATATTCTGTTATTATTGGATTACATATACATGAAGCGAGAGAGAGAGAGAGAGAGAGAGAGTGTGTGTGTGTGTTTGTGTGTGTGTGTTGCTTTTTTAAAGTCTGTATTAGCATCACAGATGATAGGAAAGTGTGGAAGGGTTGCCCTATACTGACTGAGGTAAGATGCCTATTCTGATGAAATGATCACAACCCTGTTGAAAAAAAGTTGTAAAATCAGTTATGAGATTTTATCTCAAAATGGTATTTTTTTCGTACCTTGTATGGTTTTAATACAGAATTCTAAAATCAGATGCTTAGGTATAGAGTTATTTTTTAAATAGTGTTCCAAGTAATTTTTTTGTATGTAACTGTAGTCTACAATTTTATATACATTATTGTTATATTTTAGTCTTTGAAGCATATTTTGACTAGCCATATTTTAATAAAAACTTTTTGTTGACATCTACTATCTTGATAGATTGATATTACAGACAAACCTCTCTTTTAAAAAAAAAGTTTCAAGTCTGAAAATATGTTGAAATTATCATCTGCATCCTATTTTAACATTAAAAACTTATGGCAAATTATAAAGTAAATTATATTCTGGTAAAGGGAATTCTCAGCATGTTGTACAAGTTTCTCTACATTGGGTTTTCATAGATGAGATAAAACTTATAGAAGTTAGAGGAAGTTCATGTCTTTTAAAATCCCCACGTAATTTTTTGAAATTTTATGGAACTTTTATAAATAAATACAAATAAAAATATTTTCAGTAGGATCCATATAGGCATTACCCTAAAAGTTTTAAATTGCAAAAAGAGAATCCATATACTCAGTTCTAAAAAATATAATTTTTTATTTGTCTTAAATGACCAATTTGGTTTATTTAGATTGATTTGGTTACTATAATCCCCAGTGTAGAAGCTTGGTTCCATAGTGATGTTATGTCACTTGGATTAAAAGTAAAAAATTTAGTAAGTTTTGTAAATGTTTTGTTTACATGATGCCAAATCTTTGGATATTTGGGAGCATCTAAGTGAGTAGAATTTTTACTTTTCAACTGGACATTTGACCTCCTTCAAACAAGTTAAAATTGATGTGTATTTAACAGAAGAATTTTATTATGTTTTTATGTAAGTCTATGCACCCAAGATATAGTTTAAGGTAAGAATCTTTATAGCCTGATATGAGTCTATATTTTTCATTAATTTGGTAATCTAGTTGGTTTTTAAAGAAAAACACTTGTAAAATGCTGATGGAGCTTTTGTTCATGGCCATCATAAGGTGCTTTGTATTTTTATAGTCGTTGCTGCTCCTAGCTTACCTCATAAGGAACGGATCAGAGCGTGTTGTTACAAGTGCCAGAGAACACATTTATGATTTGCGATCCCTGGAAAATTACCACTTTGTAGGTGAGCAATAGAAAAATCTTATAAGCAAATTAAAACAGTAGTTGGAGTTGTCAGTCACCTGAACCAGCTTAGAAGCTTCTCCGCTCTAATTAGAATGTGACTGTTGCTGGTTGTGTGAAGAGTGCAGAATCCAAGACGTGGTACCCTAGAGTATTAATTAGTGAAGACAAGAACTTGCAGAAAAGACTGGCTAATAACAACAGAACCAACACAACATGAGTGTTCGGGTTTATATTAAAATATGCACTAGAGACTGGTCCCCTGTGGTGTCCATAAAGGAATAGCTTTAATCATATGGGAAGAAAAGGTTAGAGCTCTAAAACACACACATCTGTTTGAAGCTGGGGTTTTTTCCTCCCACCAAATAATATTTACTGTGCAAAGGCAGCAAGGCCAGTGTGTGTTTTGAATGTGAAAGAGGCTAGAGAGTGAAGTAAATTTCAGTTTGTAGTGTACCCCAGTTGAAAGCATTTTTAAAATTCAGTCTTTAAACAAGATCTCTAGTAATTAATATTTTCCAAAACTACTAATGAAACCAAGAAATAGAAACACTTTTTTTTTAAGCACTTAAACTAAAAGTATTGTCTTTTGTTTAAATATAAGGGAAAAGCAAACTGGCATTTGGTTGTGAGCTATTGTTTCATAATGTTATTTTTAGCAAATCAGACGCTTATAAAGGTACTTTAAACCGAAATATTTTAAGGCTATCTTAGAATTTGCAGAAGAGGAGGGACTGAATTAAAAATGAAATTAACTTCATTTTAAAATTAATATTATAGCAGACTGTTGTCTGTAGTAGGGTTTGTAGAGTTTTGGTTGTTTTTTTTTTTTCTTGTGACTTGGTTTTTGTTGGCTACATTCTTCTCTTTCACATACACAGATGAAAATGGCAAGGACCAAGGTATAAACATACGCCAAAAGGTGAAAGAAATGGTAGAATTTGCCCAGGACGATGATAGACTCCGAGAAGAGAGAAAGAAGGCCAAGAAGAACAAAGACAAATATGTTGGGGTTTCTTCAGATAGTGTTGGAGGGTTCAGATACGGTGAGTAGTGGGTGAAGAACATTGAGTGGAGTTTAGTTGACCCTTGGGACTTACTGCAAAATCAGTGAAGTACTGCAGACCAAAGCCCAATTATTTAGGACTGTAGAGTGTTATACTTTGATTGGCTTTTTAAATTTCTAGCTGATGAATCCTGGAAATCTTCTAATCTGCTTCTCAGGGTTTGGCATAGCAAGTTGCACTTTTAGTAATTAACTGAATGTATATTCTATAACATCGTTAGGAAATGTGCCTGCAAAAAGATACTTGTTGAGCATATTCAATAATTTTGGTCCATTCGTATATATACTCTTAAAGTTTAACTTTGAAACAAACAACAATGAAAAAAAGTCTGGTGTTAACAGTGTAGTTCTTGTTGGAAATTTATACTTTGTTGGAGAGGTCACATGTCTCAACTCTTAAACTACCCTTGACCAAGAAAAGGTGACTGGTGGTGAGTTGTCCTCTTAAGCTTTAATCCAGCTTTATTATTGGTCTTTTTCTTAAACAGTGTAGAGCACTTTTCTCCCATGTGAAGTGAAATAGCTGAATTCGGATCCTCAGTAGCCATTAGGCTTGTAGTTATATATTGTTACACTGTTATTGCCTAACACAGCTTCAAGTTTTCATGAATTAGAATGGTTACAGTGGACTTGCTCACTTAACAAGTTTTTCATTGTTTCTCCTGAACAAGCTAGAATATAATCTATTTAAAACAGGACCCTTAAAATGGGTTACCTTATGTTTGTAATTAAGGTACAACAAGGATAACTATTTGTGAGTGTAATCTGTTGAGCTTATAGTGTCCTATGCTAGGTGCTTCAGTAATCCTGTGATCTTGTGGGAAAAACACACATGCACACATGGTTTCACACATACCCCCTAGATTGGATTTACTGGTGTATAGAAAACTTGTACAAAGTATCTTAATACTTTATATGTGGAAGCATGAAGAATTCCTAATTTCTTATATTCTCTTCCCACAAAGAAAAAGAAGAATAGTTGAACACAAATATTGTTGAAATCCAGGAATACTTCTAAAATCAGGACGTTTTTATGTTACCAGAAACATAACATAAAGAGCAATCCTTGAACAGTCTTGATTATTTTACTTAAAATTAAAGCACATTATCAGGAATCTAAGAAATTTTCAAATTTTGTTCAGCAAAATAGCTGTGTACATCATTTTTGGAGGAGCAGTTTGAGAGCACTAATGATGTCTCTATTAAAAAATTTTAAATCAAATTTTTCAACATTTGCTTTATAGACTACCTGCACATTTCAAAGGTATCTTAAAGCTCAAAATTCTAAGTTTTCTATCACTCCAAGATACACTTTTCTAATTATATTGGTATAATTAACTTAGAATTTTGAGCTTTAAGATACCTTTGAAATGTGAAACATTTAAAGTCTATAATAATGAGCTACTTTCTATTGCAATGATTCAATGTAGTTGCAGGTTTTAATCACATCTTCCATGTTTTGGGGCTTTTACAATTTTTGACATTGTCATTTCTGTAGCCCAGAGACTCAAGAAGCCGTTACTCCCATAATGAGAGTTCCATTTTCTGTGAGATGATGTTATCACTGCTATTCAGCAATTTTTGTATAATGATTTTGTACACCATCTATAATCATTTTTTCTGTTAGAATTCATTTTCATGATCTAATCTAGATTTCATCTATGTTTGTACTTCATTGGAAAATATTCCTAATATTTAGTCTCGATAGCATGGATATAGTTATTCCTTTTTTAGTTGGAGTATTTCTAGGCTTTAAAAAAGGTCCTTTTAATCATTAGAAATTATTGTAAATAATAGTATAGCACTTTTATTTTCAAAGACTGTTGGGTCGTATTTAAATAATGTTGATCTGTTCCGGAAGCAACTGACAGTCTTTATTCTGAGAAACCATTATTGAAAGAAGTCTGTTGTAGTTAATGCTAGTTTACTCCAGAGTTCATTATTTTTAGTTAGTAAATCATTCTGTACCTTTTAGTAAGGCCACTCAGAGATTACCACACCCCACACCCGTTCTTTTACCCCATGTCAAATTTTACCTCATAGCCTATTCCATAAACTTTTTCCTAAATTGATTCAGGACATGTATGCAAGAATACATTCCCAGCTCACTGAATGAGATCCCGTTTATTGTCATTCTTCTGCATTTCTCTCTGAGGCCACTAGAAAAACTAGACTAAAAGTGAACTTCTTGAAATGATGGTCTCGGACTTGTTTGCTCACTGCTTCCTACAGTTGAAGCAGATGGTCCCTAAGTAGTGCAAGTCCAATTATGTGTTTGAGCTGTGTACTTTTTTTTTTTTTTTTTTTTTTTTTAGGGCGGTTGGGGTCAAGTGACTTGCCCAAGGTCACACGGCTAGTTTTTTTGTGTTAAGTGTCTGAGGCCGGATTTGAACTCAGGTACTCCTGGCTCCAGGGCCGGTGCTCTATTCACTGTGCCACCTAGCCGCCCCTTGAGCTGTGTACTTGATCGAGCTGTGTACTTGATCAAGCGATGTGCTGTTTTTAACTGTTTAATTTACAGTAACGCCAAGGTACTTTTTGTTAGTCATTTTGTTTCTATTCATGTTTAACTGGTGGTGGCAAAGATTTGTTTCTATAGACTAGCTACTGCTGACCCCAACTACACAGTAGAAAAGTTCGGGATGAAGCTGTTCTCTCTACTAGATGATGTTGCCATTTAAAACAAAGAATTCTTATGAAGTTCCTTTGACATATTAGAAAATATATAATTTTGATAATGAGAATTTGTTTTATTTCATTTGAATCTACAGAATTGCTGTTAGTCATTTTTTAGCCGCTGAAAACATATGTAACCTGTTGGAAAGTAATGTTTTAGCATCAGTTCAATATTATTTATCTTAAACGTTGTGTTCATTTCCTTCCCATTCTTTTCTGAAATATGATTTTTGTTTAGTGATGCTTTAAGTTTTCTTCATGATGTGTTCTAATATGAGATTTAGTTAATAAGGCAAAATTACATACTTTTTCTAGACTTTGGAGTAGTACCATGGTAGTTTACAAATATTCATAGCATTAGAACATCTTAAAATCTTCCCCAAAACTTAAAATGTTTTTCTTGAAATGACCATTAATTTTTTTCTATTCCTGATTTTCTTGTTATCATTGTGTTTGATTTTTCTATCTTGTGGTGATCCTTTCAGCAGCATTAAAGAGCTTCCTATGTGCTGGGCTGGGCATTAAGGCTGTGGAAGTTTTCATAAACAAAAGCTTTTGAATCTGCATTCCTGCCACTTAATGACTGGCATTACATGCTGTGCCTTTCTGTAATTGTGTTGATTCAGCACGGTGGGAGCTTTCAGTTTTGCTTTGAAAACTGTTTTGTAGAAGGAAAAGCTTCAGAAATTGGAACCGCAGGCACCTTTTTGAGTTTAACATCCTTAGCTTTACTTGTGTTTTTAACGCATCATGTAGGTGAAAGGTACGATCCTGAACCAAAGTCAAAATGGGACGAGGAATGGGATAAAAACAAGAGTCCTTTTCCATTCAGTGATAAATTAGGTGAACTCAGTGATAAGATTGGAAGCACAATCGATGACACCATCAGCAAGTTCCGCAGGAAAGACAGAGAAGACTCCCCAGAAAGATGCAGGTACTAACACTTTGTCTCCTATGTCTCTTGGAAAGGGTTGCGGCTTTTTAAAAATGCTTTGCCAACAGTATTACTTCATTTTCCTTATCAGACACTCCCACCAGTTCCTAAAGTTGAACAGGTTTTCTCCATGCATTTATTTCAAGTCACTTAATTTCTCCTGTGGTGAATATTTCCCTTACAACAAGAACTGCTGGTGTTTATTCTGATTCTGTGGCAGGATATGGGTGGCCTTAAGGTGTCAGGTGAAATACACAAGGAAGAAGAAATTGTCCCTCAGATGGGGATGGGAACTACAAGTTTATTGAAATTATTCTCCAAAATATAAAAAAAAGCTAGGATTTGGAATTTTATTCTTTTGCTTTCTGCCACTTCATTGTGTGTTCATTTCATATACATTTAAGGGGAAACAGCAAAGTGCCCAACAGGTTAGTAATAAAGACCAAAAGAATTAATTGCCTCAGTATGGTTCTGAGGTATGGCATCTACTTTCATGCATCTTGTTTTCCTCCAGTAGTTGTATAAAGCAAAATCTAAATTATTTCAGCATTTGGTATATTGCTTTTTCATAAATCTGTGTTAAGTATTTATTTCTTCCCTACATAGTAAAGTCTCTTACCTCCAAAGGGAACATTAATCTGTAATATTTCTGTGACTATTATAGAAACAGTAGAACTAATCTCCTGAGCTACTTGTTGTATTCGAAGGTAGTGCAGGTACTGGAATATTTACTAATATCCTGCGTCTCAGCACATTTATTTTGTTTACATCTCAGAGTCCTGGGAATACCAGAGACTGACCTTCACTTTCAAGATTATTTCTGGATTGTTGTCTTTATTGGCCCAAGAATTTATGAATTTTTAGAATTTTCTTTTTGGCATTCTTGTATTCAAGGATTTATTCAAAAGATAAATAAGGTGATGCCATAGACAGCCCATTTACTAGCATCTTAATATTCTGTACTGTGTTTTGATGTCTTTTTCTTTACTCTGTTTCTTCACATCTTTCTCTCATTCATTCCTTAAGTCTAAAATAAAACCCCTGTACATATGTCTAAGAACTTGTAATTTTCATTTCTTTGTTTTGGAGTATACAGGTAGTAGTAGAGGGAAGGATATGAAAGAGTATAGAGAAGATAAATAGGAAAGGGAATATGACTTACTAGATTCAGTTCTAACAATTGACACATACAAAAGCCATATCTATTTTGTCACCTTATTTGGGAAATGAGGTGTGTAGATTTTTAGATGACTAGACCTAGACCTGAGCACCAGGCCAAAATAAATAGGCACAGGGTGAGAGAGAATCATTTAGTATTTTTTTGTTTGTTTGTTTTTTTGTTTTTTGTTTTTGGAGGGCAGTTGGGGTTAAGGGACTTGCCCAAGGTCACACGGCTAGTTTTTTGTGTGTGTGTGTGCGTGTTAAGTGTCTGAGGCCAGATTTGAACTCAGGTACTCCTGACTCCAAGGCCGGTGCTCTATTCACTGCGCCACCTAGCCGCCCTGAGAATCATTTAGTATTGATAGACCTCTTTTCCTGCTGCTTTTTAGAACTCAAAATACAAAGCTCATTACTTCATTATTGGTGGCTTACCCTTGAAAAGTCACAAACTACAAAATTAGTCTGGAACTAAAACATGTGGTGGCAAAAAAGTAAGATTTTCATCAGCATAACTAGCACGATCTACAACATTAGTATTAGAATTCTTCAGTCCAGTTATTGTTGTGCTGCTAAGTAGGAAGGGCCACTGAATGCATTTCAGAGTTGTGACTTTAAAATCATGTAGCTACAAAACTATGTTAATCCCCAGTCTACTTCATCTTAGATTTTCAGAGTTCCAAAGTGATTCATATAAAAGTAGAAAAGTGCTTGTAGCTTAGCCTGAATTAGTACATTTCAATAATAATTTTTTAGTGAAGTAGGAATTTTTTTCTATACTGTATTAAGTAGTATCTCTAAATTAAACTACCTACTTTAAGATTAGATAAAACAGAACACGTGGCATATTCTTCTCCTTATTTTCTACCAGATCACCAGTGTTTCTTTTGAGTTTTGGTATCTAAAGGTACCAGCCCGTTTTCTTTTATTCTATTAAAAACAAACTTTTGTTTTAAGCTTTACCCAAAATATTTCAGTACATTTAGGCTTTCCATGTAGAGTAAAATGCAGCATATTTGTTTCTAAGTGAATTAAATTCTGAGGTTTTTTCCCATTTATATAGAAATCAGCTTAAGTATCTATTGAAATTGAGGATAATAATTGTAGTGTTTGAAAAGTTTGCTCAGGTGAGTTAGTAGTAATATAGTACTATATAGGGAAAATAAATAGGAAGCTGTTTGTGCAAGCTTCTTTGCAAGAAAATGGATGCCAAACCCTGGAGTTTACACTGTGGAAATCTGATAAGATAATCCTGCTGTCAAGATGATTCTGTTAGGTGGTTTTTTAAATGAAACTCCAAATCTCAGAATATCTGAGTGCTGATAGGTGCTTTACAAAGCAGTATAATATATCAGAAAAGTACCTTAGGTAAATTAGTTAATTTCTCAAGGCCTCAGTCATTTTCCTTATTGACAACATTGAGATAATGATATTTGCAATAAATACTTACTTAATTCACAAGTTTACTTTGAGGGTGGGTGTCAAATGAGATCTATATAACACTTATTTGTCAGTTATTTACATTTTTTATACTTTTATATAGGAAACGTACTTCATAAGAGTTGTTTGAAATATATTACTATTTCTTTCACTAAAGTGTTTATTCAGATAGCTTTCTGATGATCCCAGATAGTATAATGAAGCATGGAATTTCAATGTTACTGTGCCTCAAATTCCTAGGTACAAATTACTAAGGATAGTTGTTTCAGAGTCATATCACTTTAATATTTTGCTTGATTTTTAAAAATATCTTTTAGTGATAGTGATGAAGAAAAGAAAGCGAGAAGAGGTAAATCTCCCAAAAGTGAATTCAAAGATGAAGAGGAAACTGTGACGACAAAACATATTCATATTACACAGGCCACAGAGACAACCACCACTAGACACAAACGCACAGCCAATCCTTCCAAAACCATTGATCTTGGAGCGGCAGCACATTACACAGGGGATAAAGCAAGTCCAGATCAAAATGCTACAACTCATACACCTCAGTCTTCAATAAAGGTAGGAATAGCCCTAAGTTAATGTATTTTCAAAATTCTGCAGCGTGGGCACAGAACAGTCTATTGTATAGGTATCTATTGTATAGGTATCTGTTAATTAGGAATTCTCTAGCAAATCTCTTTATAATAAGAAGGCTCTTTGGGCAGAGAAAGCATTCAGTTGGTGACCCTGAACACATATCCTGAATGCAGAAGCAACACTTCATTTTAGGTAGAAAAAAACAATGTTGTTTATAGGTTTCTTTCTTGGAACTACTTCTGTCTTCTGAGAATAAGTAACATCACTATTGGAACCACAGAGGAATTTCTGAGTATGGACTCCTATTGAAGATATAGAAAAGAAAATAAAGCAAGTACATAGGGGCAGTTTATATTTAACATACACTTGAAAGAGTCAGTCAGCTTTGAAGAATATCAGAAAACTCATTTTGCTCAGTCACTCTAGAAGTGAACTTGACATACCAAATTTGCCAGTGTTAATAGAACCCGCCTCTCTGAATAAATGCTCATGTGTGATATCAACATTTTTCTCAGTGTTTTATTCTCTCAGAGTTCTTGTTCCAGCTCTCTCTTCTATCATATACTGACTTAAAAAACTGGAAACATATTTTTGGAGAGTTGGGGTAACTCTTGATAGGCATGAGTAGTATAGCATAGGCTTCGAATATAAGTACTTTATAGGGAACTTGAGCAACATAACCTTGCATGTTGGTCTGTAATTCTGCCTAATCTTGGGTGGGAAAAAATCAGCTTCAGACTTCTAGTTCAGATCTGTTGTTGGGAGATGTGACATATATCACGGAATATTTTAAGACCTTAGCGCCAGAGTTCACAATCCAGTTAGGGAGGCAGTATGTACATGAGACTGTTTAGGAAGAATCGTTAGAAAGATAACATACATATATGTCAAGTGCTAGATTGCATGGTCCGCACCAGAGGTGTCAGACATGTGGCTGGCCTTCCTACCCACAACGTTCAAGTATGGCACAAACCAAATTAAAACATAATTAGGAAATATTTAACAAAATAAACAAATAGGACAAGTTAATGTTCATATGTGGTTTTCTAAGTCAATATGTGACCCAGAAGAATCTTTATGTATGGTTTAGTGACCTCCATTTCTATTTGAATTTGCCACCACAGGTCTAAACTAATGCTTAGCTCAGAGAAAAAAAACATTAATGTGGGGTAGTGTATAATTAGGAAAGATTTCATGGACACAGCAGGGCTTGATTTGAGCTTTGAAGAGGGAAGGGGAATAGAATAAGGATTTGTATGGTGTCTGCTCTGTGCTAGGCATGTGCCAAGGGCTTTGACAAGTATTCTCTCATTTGATTTGATCCTTTGAAAGGTTCAGATAATTTAGTTTGTTTTGGTAGGAAGGATAAACCCCACAAACAAAGATTCAGACAAGAATGAATACGTATTTGGAAGTGGGGATGTAGTACAAAGTCATTTAACCTGACATTTGGTGTCTCTCAGTCGGCCCTACCTTCCCTAGCTAGCTGGATTAAGGTGCATTTGTATGGAACCCTCCATAGCCCTCTTTACCAAGTCCAGCTCTTGAAAGTCGCACTTCTTTGTGGGGATTATGCCGATCTAGTTACCTTTCACCTCTGATGTTCATGTGTACTTCTTGGTCCTTCCCACTTAATTTTATTATGAACTCATTTAGGATAATGATCGTGTTATCTTCATGATATATCTGTCATAATGCCTACAGTTTTAGATGGGCTATAGCCACTTAACAAATGTTTGTAGACTTGTCAGTGTTTGTGAAAGTTGTTATTTGTTTTGTTTTTAAATAGAAGTAGTATGATTTCATTAATGTTTGGAAACTTCTTCTTAGGAACCACATCTGTCTAGTAGTGCACATCGTTACCTGGGTCTGCAAGTGTCAAACTCTGCATATTTTAGAGTTGTTTCTGAGATTGAAGTTAACTGATCTTTTTAAGAATAATATGATTCCCCTTGTTTAAAGTGAATATTTAGCTGCTTTGTTTAGAAGTAGAAACGGATAAAATGTAAAACTTAGTAATTGTCCAGCTAGCCAGAGTTTCTGTCCACTTGACTTTTTCAATTACTTAAAAGTTTTGTTCATTGGAAGAGTTGTATTCTGGAAAAATATAAGAAATTAAGTTTATTTAAACTGATATGTTGTGGGTTTGCTTTTAGACTTCAGTGCCTAGCAGCAAATCATCTGGTGACCTTGTTGATCTACTGTTTGATGGCACCAGCCAACCAACAGGTAAGCATCGTGTTTACTTTTTTTTTCTCCACTAAAAAAAGCTTTCATCACAGAACCGCTCTGACTACAATAAAAAAGATATTGCATCACTTTTAAACTGGAAACAAAGTTGTAAAATAGTATTTCTGAAAAGGAGATCATGCAGTGGAAAGAGCATTAAATTAGGAATAAGGAAGTTTTGTATTGCCTCCACTTTGTGCTGTGGACAAGTCACTTAAACTTTCTGAATATCAATTCCAAACTGTGGGTTGTGACCTCTTAGGTTGGTCACCTAAGACCATCAGAAAACACATATTTCCAGTGGTCTTAGGAACCATGACACTGCTCCTCTATCTGTTTCCAGGCAGGTCCGCCCACATGCAGGTACGCCCACATATGAGTATTAAAGGGTCGCGGCATTGGGAAGGTTGAGAACCACTGGATTGGACTATATGCTCTGTCAATCTTTTGTAATTCATATATTTCATGATCCTATAAAAAGAAAGGTGGAAAAGACAATAGCACTTAAGGTAGAGAGATTACAGAAAGCTGTGTGTATGTATGTGCGCGCGTGCGTGCGTGTGTGTGTAAAAGAGAGAGAGAGAAGGAGAGAGTGGGAGAGGGAGAGAGAGAGACACTATTAACCTCAAGTTCTGCCATGATATTGACTGTTTGATTATATGTAATAAAGTAATGGAAAGGCACAGAAATTTGACTAGCTAGTGATCACATCTCTCTCAGTGCTTATACTTCCTGTAAACTATGCCACTTAGTTGCAGTATAGCATGATATATGACAAAGACAGATCTATGAACTTAAAAGTATAGCTGCCCTTCCAGAGTACAACCCTGCCGTATTTTCTCATTCTTTGATTTTTGTCTAGGTCTTTTAATATTGTCCATCTGTTAATTCCTGCTTTTTCTACATGACCAGCCCACTTCTTTTTTTTCTGGTCACATATGTCTTTGATGAATATTTTATGACTTTGTGATCATTATTATGGAACATTACATTAGCATGCTACAACCAACCTACATACACCCTTTTCCCCAAAAAATATCTTTCTAGTTCCCTTTGGATCTCTTGCATTTTGGTTTTCCTATGGGCTTGGTGTTCTAGGATTTATAGCTATGTTGTATCACTAAGAGAGTATTGCTATTTAAAAGAAGTGATTTTGTGGCAGGAGTCAACTTGGGAATCTTTGAAAATGCTGTGCAGTTTCCCAAATGCAGTCCCAGCCCACTTTGCTCAGTCATGAGCCCAGCTTTTCATTGTCCACCTTCCAGCGCCTGTCCAAAATAACACAAATACATGCACAGACACACTCATTGAAAGTCATACATAACCTGCATACTGTGCATTTTTTATTGTTTTCATTTTTATTATATGAATTACTAGACCAGTCTCTTGAGTGGATAGAATGTCATTGAGGAAATATTGTAGACCTCCTAGCTTAGGGTATCTACAGACAGGAATATTTAGAAAATTTCACTATCCATGTGGACTACACTTTCCATTTTAATTTTGAGCAGGACAGTCCTTCTTGATAATGATGAACATATTTGGTGTCTCCCCATTCTGAGTTTTGCTTAGTATTAGTTATCAAGGGATTGATGAATAGTTATATTTGTAATCAGAGCTATCAAGGACTCTTCTGTATGGTTTCAGTATGAATAAAGGACATGTTGGAGCAAAACCTTCAAGCTTGTTTTGCTCAATTTAGTCAAATTCTTACCTTGCTACTATTAATTTTATGTATGTTTTCCTGTTCACAACAAGATCTAAATCCTTTGAAAGTAGGAGCCATACTTCCTCATAGACTCATAGACTTAGAGCCAGAAAGGATCTTAGAAGTTGTTTAGTCCAGCCCCTACTACTTTGCATCCCCAGTACCTAGCATGATGCTCTGTACATTTTATGTTTGTGGGTAAAATAAATTTAAAAAAAAAAAAAGCTTATTATAAAATCACTTTTTCAAAGATCTCATTCCAGTGACTTGACTTTAAATTAATCCTGTTCTAGATAACGTTAGTGTTATGTTCAGCTTATTATATGCCCAGTGGAATTTGTCACTGAGATCACATTTGTTACTTTCTATTTTTCTGAATTGATTCGGAGAGAAGATGGTGTTTTTCTTCATAAAGCTACCTAATCATTGAGCTTTAGAAGGACGAAGCACTAGGTTCTGCCTATTAAATTGCTCCTCTGTTGAATGTAACTTCTTTTGGCTCTCTTGGACTTGCGGCATGTCTAGAAGACAGGGCAAGTTTTTGTTCTAGTTGGAAGGAGGAGGCCCAGCAATGCCATTTCATCAGTCTGCTTAGAAGGTTTTTCCAGTGTTTGAGGATAAAATCTTTCATTCTAAACCTCTACTATATTTAAATGTCCTTCAAATCATTTTCATAATTTTTTAAATCATGAAAAATTGATTTCAGTAAAAGTGTCCTTTTTTAAGGTTGTGCACATGGTTGTAGTATAATAACTGTTTTGGTGAAGACAAATCAACAAGTTAAACTAATGCAAAGCACAGATTTTCCTAAGTTTGCTTTAATTACATGTTAAGTAAAATTGGAACAGTAAAAAGAAAGATGATAGGGTAAGGAAAGAGGAATAATCTTCTAAAGTATATTGAATACTACAATTAATTTTAAAGCACATTTGAGCTAAACAATTTGCATTCCAGGTTTAAGTGGAAGACATAACTCAAGGTGTTTTTTTTTCATGCTGACCTGTTTGCATTAGAAAGTCTAGATTCCCATGTATCCTTCTCTCTGCTTCTCAGTCTTTTCCCTATTCTTTCTTCACGGTCATAGCATAGATAGATCAATCTAAAATGATCAAACATTATTAATATGGCAACCCTAAAGTATTAGATATTTTAGCCACAGCCATTCATTTTCATTTTCCCTCTTTTGAGTGTACTTTGAGTTCTCTCCCTCTGTGTATATGTAAAATGGTTAAGTTGAAATATATCTTTAATACAGAAGTAGTGTCACAAAATATCAACTATTTTGGCCTTGCTGGCTTGAAATATTAAACAGCTTCTTTCAAATAACGTATGGTGCGTTTCTAATAGAGCATTCCTAGGAAGGTGAGTTTGATGACTATAACCTTTTGGGGTGGGGGTGTATCAGTATTACTTTGAACAGAATTTTTAAGCACCAACATGCTTCCTTTTTTGGACAAGAAACCTTTGAGCAGCTTTCTTCCTCAAGTATAAGCAAAAGTTTAATAAATTAAATAGAAATCATTATTAATATAGCGACATCATATGTGGTAGCAGAGAAACCATAGTTAAAGTTATGTCAACTTTTTCCTCCAATATTTTTTTTTTGCTTTTTTTGTTTGTTTTTTTTGTTTGTTTGTTTGTTTTGTTTTTTTTTTTTTGGAGGGCAGTTGGGGTTAAGTGACTTGCCCAAGGTCACACGGCTAGTTTTTGTGTTAAGTGTCTGAGGCCGGATTTGAACTCAGGTACTCCTGACTCCAGGGCCGGTGCTCTATTCACTGCGCCACCTAGCCGCCCCTTTTTCCTCCAATATTTAGTGAAAGTTTGAATGAAACCTCTAAGTTCTCACATTAAAATTTAATTTTCTCTTAATTGCTTAAGCAAAATGAAAAAATTGTCTTAGAAACCACTTTTAAGACCCTTTTCTTATTTTTTTTCTGTCTTAAGTCCAAATCACATGATGTGAGAAAGTTATCGATTATCCTGGATCTCTGTTTAAATGTTTTAATAATATACAGACCATTTCAATTTGACTTTACTATTTAAAAAGAGATTCACCCATACATCTAAAGGTATAGAAAGCTGCCACATGAACGTTGCTGTGTGGGATGCCATTTGGGTGCCATTTAGCAGATGTGCCTATACTTAATACTTGTGCCATCCTGCAAGCAATAAGAGCATGAACTGTAAAAGCTAAGCAGATAAGGCATCTGTGCTGCCTTCAGATGACTGTCCTTTGAGGAAAAAAAGAAAAATTTTTATGTTTTTGGGGAGGATTTCATACTTCTTGTTAGCATCTTTAAAAACACCTATGGTAAAACTGTTATGAAATGTTCCATTGAGTTTAAAATGTGACTGTCACCCAACCATTCTTCAAGATTCATTACTAGATGCCATGAAAACTTTCTGATATTGGGATGTTTTCGTGTGGAACTATGTCTTGGGGATATTTTGGTGGCTTTTATAGATGACAAATGGCAAGCATCAGATATGGGAGGGGGCACCTGTTTTACTTTTAGTATTGAATATATCACATTTTCTGCAAAACTAGTTCCAAAGATCCCTCTTAACTAACTAAAGTACTGGTTCATTAGGATGCCCTCATATGAGATTGTTTATATGTGTGGTGGTGTTCAACAGAAAAAATATACTCCGTACAAATTTGGGAGATGCTCATTTAAAGTTATATAGAATTCAAAGGGGAATCACAAATAGGTCACTGACAAATTTTTCTCTCATATAAATTTCTCTTATCAATCTCATAAAATTATAAAGTATCCAAAAATTAGTTTTCATTATATCTATACCAAGGATTTTTCATTAATGAATAATTTAGAATTTAAATACATACTTAAGTACACATCTTCAGTGAAACCCTTAACAGAGCTAAGACTTAGACTGAAGTTGTTCACATAAATATTAATATTATATACCTAGTGCATTCTCAAGATACCAACTCAGAATTCAGGTGTTCCTACATTAGACAGTTTTATTTTAGCCATCAGTTTTAATACCTAACTGATGAAACTACTTCTCAAAGTGGATGTTATTTACTCTGTATTTTAAATACCATGTAGTTTGGCTATATTTTTCCTTTGTATAACAGGGTTGTGAAAAAAGACATGTTACCAGCTGGTGATTGTAAATAACCTCCTTGCTGCCCTGAGAAGGCAGATGGAAATGGTTCATTTATAATGACAGCTCTCATGTGGGAATCTTGAAGGATAGCTCATGTTGTGAAATTTAACACAGTCTTTCACATGCATTTGATTTGTGATAGACCAATATATACTTTCTGCATAGAGTATGGGAACATTTTTTCTTGTCAGCAAAGAATGTGAGAAGGCAGAAGACAGCTTTTAAAATTCTCTTCAAAGAAATTACCTGGGACAACCCAAAGAATTTAAAATTTTAGTGGCTTTAATCATTTTTATGGGAATTGTACCACGTGTTTGGGTAAAAGATAGGTTTCTTGGATAAATAAGAAAATTAGATTGAAACATAAGAGGTTTTGAATTCAAGACTTTGAAACATGAAACTTAAGGTAGTATTTGTTGAGCCTAAGTAGAATGATAATTGGACTGAATGCACTTGATAATTATGAGATGAAAGAAATATCAGCTTTCATTTTGAGGTGATGGCCCTTTACTATAAAAGGTAGTCCACTTGGGCCTCCTCTAGCATGTTTGATTTGGGCAGTCTTCTTATAGTATAGAAGACGAGGAGACACTTTGTGTCAAGAACAAATGCTTGTCTTTTGGGTGGCCTTATGATAAAAGGTGGAGAAGTGTGATGAACCGGATTGATTACTTAGGAATTTAATTTCAGACATGGGAATATTTAAATTTATAGTCCACAGTTTGAGAGGAACTAGTGCTTAATTGAAAATATATTGTATTTTGCTCCTTATGTAGGGAAACTAAAAATAGCTCTACTGTTTACATTTGTTAATACAAAACAATGTGGTACAGTGGGGAAGGTATTGGCTTTGGGGTTTCAGGACCTGATTTGGAGCCTTTTTTCCACTTCCTGTGACATTGGGCGAGTCATTTACCTTTTCTGAGCTTCAGTTTCTCCTGTAAAATGAGGAGGGGTGAGCTAGATGACCCCTAACATCACATCTCTAAATCATTGATCCTATGAAATCATAAAAACACAGTTCAGTCACCTGATAATAAATCTGTTACTTTGAAATTGGTTATTTTCCTTGACCTATCGTCAAGATTTTTTATTACTGTGTTAAATTAATGTAAACAAATTGGATTAATTTATGGATCAGGTTAATTTACTAATTATCACAAAGTGTAATGCGTGTGCAAATACTGGGAAAACTAAGGTTGTAATGACATGAGGCTTTGAAGACTATGAATAGAAAGCACAGAAACGTGATTCCATCTTTGATTTAATATCTTTTAGGAGTTTAGGTGCAGTGGGTGCTCAATCCCATTTTGGGGAAGGGAGAAGGGTATTTGTTATGCCTGCTGATAACTGAGTATGGTAAAATGCCATTAAAAAGGAATACAAGTACACATGTATTGGAAACTGAATTGTTCCTTTCATTACTGCTGGCCATTTATTAAAAAGGGGAGATGGTTCTAGTTTAATTAACCCAGTTGAGTGTAGCAGATGGGGCAGAATGTCTTGCAGCGATAAGACAATTCAGAAATGGCACCAGATGTTGGAAGTTGTCCCTGGTGGTGTTTGAGTGCAGCGCAGATGTTCCAGTCCCACCTGGCTAGTTTCTAAGCACTGCAGGCTAAGCAGCTGTGATGTAACCTATATAATGTACGCATAACACTAAAAGCACAATAATTGAGCTGCTTCTACTTCTAAGGTTGTGACTGTTGTGAGGTGAATTCTCTAAGGACAAACAAAAATAAGGGCAACCATTTCAGAATTTAGGTCAGTCTATTAGAAAGTTTAAAATTGAAATGGAGAAAGAAATGTTCAATATGCTGTCACTTAAAAGAATAAATCTCAGTTGAAATTGTTGCTAAAATTAAATTTGGCATAAATTTACAAACAAGAATTTAAAAAATTAGACATTGCATTTGATCTACATATTTATAGATTTGTGATTTGAAGTCTTTTTTTTAAAGTATGTTTAAAAATGAACATGATGCGTACTTTGTCCTTGAAACATCAGAAAAATAAATTCTAATATTTTTAACATTAGTATTTTGACAATATGTGGACCAGAATTTTCATGCTAAATAAATCTCCCCAAGCATTAGAGCTTTGATATTCCCCGTTTTTAATTTTTATTTTTAACCCAATCAGCTTCAGATTTTAATAACAGAATAATTTTACCTTTTTTTAATAGCATCCCTAGCTTAGGTTTTTTTTTTTAATGTAATGCTTTTAACACCAAGAATGGTGCATTTTATTTCACCAGAAATAGAACTGAGTGGCACTGGTTACTTAAGAGAACCATTGTAGTGTCTTGCAAACTAATATTGATCAACTCTTGCTTTTAAGCATCATGGGGAGAGAATTCTGGTTCTTTTTCTATTCTAAAAATTAAGGTGTTAAAAAGGCTTTGGAATTACTAGCTCTTCTTTGAAGATATTTATTTTTTCTTTGTCTCTAATTTCCAGGTGGATCAGCTGATCTTTTTGGAGGGTTTGCTGACTTTGGATCAGCTGCTGCATCAGCAAACTTTACTTCACAAGGTATGATAAGATTTTATTGACTCTGCAACTAAAGGGTTAAGTTAAAGATTTTTTTTTTTTTTAAGTTCCACCTCAGGATTTTTTTTTATCTCATTTTTTTCATCAAATGAATCATTTGCCAAATGTAAGTCATATTGTACTGTTGAATGAGTCTGTTATTTATAAAGATGCCTTTTGGTTTGGAAATAAATTGTAATTCAGGTGAGTTTCATTTACTTGGAGTTACTGAGTTTCAAGTTATAAATAATTCTTCATTTTGGGGAGCAGTAGAGGAGTCAGTCAGCAAGCATCTGTTAAGTCTTGCTATGTGCCAGGGACTGTGCTAAGCACTAGAGTTTATATTTATAACAGTCTTGTAGTTTTGTGGTTTAGTTTAGCTGTTAGTATGTGGTTTTTTTCCAGAAGAACTCATAGATAAATCAAGATTGATATGAACTGTTGAGCTCAAGCTCTTTAATAATTTAGATATTTAAATAAGTTACTACAAAATGTAACTGTCTAGGTTAAAACATGATGATGCAGAAACCTTAAAAATAGCCCTAAAATGATTTGAGAACCTCTTTTTGACATCCCAAAAGGAGGAAGTGGTAAACAAGGCTGTTGTAGAGGGTCCCTTTCTAAGTCTCCTTAGAGAAAGAAAGATCATTTACCCAAGGAGAAGACAAGGAGTAAGCAGTGAAAAGATAGGGCAAACAGATACGAAGATTCTTTAAAGATTTGTCCTAGTAAAATCTTTATGAAACTATAAAGAAACATTTTGTTAAATTGTTATGCTTTTTAGTAATGGTCTAGTGATCCCAGACTCTTTACAAAAAAAACCCTTTAAAGTTGCATTATGCTTTCTTTTGCAACTCTTAAGCCTGGAATTGGACATTCAGATGTGAGGAGCTGCTCCTGAGTTAGGTATAAAATTCCTTAATTTGAGACAGAATGGGTATGTAATTTACACGTGACGTAAACTAAATTACATGGTTCTTTATTCTCCAAAGTAGCTATTTCAAGCAGAGGGTGGCAACAGTTTTCCAGAACATAGGTTAATAGGAAACCAGAGCTGTTGAGTCATTACTTAAAAATGTTTCATTGGGAATTATGATTGATTGTCTGCAACTAAGAGTTAATAGACTTCAGTTCATGAAAATCAGAATGAACAGAAACTGTGTCTTAAGCTCCCTCTTTAGTTAGAATATTTAAAGTTTTTAATATATGTGGCCCTGTCTACTGTGTACATCATTTGAATATGTGCGCAGTTTAAATAATACATTTGTTTGTCTATGTGAATATGATTAATCTTACCTGATCAGCATTATGCAAGGGGCAGAGACTTGTGAGATGATTAATCATTTCTGAATAATAAGAGCCCCTCTAGAAATCTTTCCCTCTTTTAACTAATCAGCTTTGGTAAAATTTTATAAATTGGCAACAACTTTTACCCTTTTCCATTCTCCATTTTCCAAAATACACTTCAGTCAAATTAGTGGAGAATTAGCACGTTCATTGTTTACTTTATCCATCCAGGTTACCTAAAGTGGGTTTAAAACTGATATGTAGTACTAGTTGAAGTATCCCTGTGTACAGTCTCTTTTTTGTGGAAAATTCCAAGACTAGCTTTAGTGAAGGCCTTGAGGTAATGAATTTCTTGAGTTAAATTGTTAAATGCGTAGGGGCCTGCAAATGAATTCTTTTCTCAAAGGTTTATTTACCTTTTTTTTTTTTTTTAATTTTTTTTTTTGGAGGGCAATTGGGGTTAAGTGACTTACCCGAGGTCACACGGCTAGTTTTTGGGTAATGTCTGAGGCCAGATTTGAACTCAGGCCTTTCTGACTCCAAGGCTGGTGCTCTATTGACTGCGCTACCTAGCTGCCCTGTTTATTTACTTTTAATAGTCTCATGTACAACTCGACTTGTAGAAAATGTAACTGTGGTGTTTGGAGCAGTTAAATACCTTTATTTTAAGTGATAATTAAGAAAAACTTGGTATCTACTTACTGAAAGGGGAAAGTTTTCCCTTAGTTATGCGTTTGCTTACAGCAGATCTTACCTTAACTATGAATTAAATGTTCCAAACAAAGCTTGATTTTCAGCTTTAAAACTATAATTGTATTTTAAAAGAACAAATTTTTTATTTGCTTTTTAAAAAAGTTGCCTCTTGAAAGACTTTTAAAAAATGATACTTCAACCTAGTAAAGCAAGAAGTAGGATGAGTTAGCATTGCTATTGCATTATGACTTTGTGCAAAATACATTAGCATTGATGAGATGGCCAAGTGATTTGGAAGGTGCTGTAGATAGTCTGCACACTCTTAATTTTACCTGTTTCTCACTTTTGTTTACATTCTATTAATTAAATTTCATTAACTTAATGGTATTGTTTTAGATACTTTAAGTAGCTTGGTTTCCTAAAGAGTCAGTCCTGTGAAATGACAATAGTTTCTCAGAGTATTTGTTGTCTCTACTGGGCTCCTTTTTTGAGAACACTGGCACTCACTGGGTAAAGTTCAGTCAGTTTGGAACTAAAACTCTCTCCCTTCCTTTTTGACATTCTCAGCCTGCACATACCATTATCATCTAGTTAGAAGCACTTTTAATTTGTAAACTTGGCTGAAGGGAACTTTTTCCCTATCATTTCAGAAGTGTGTCACCTGAAGACCTGTCAAACATCGATTTTGCTTTATATGTGGGAGTTCCTTTTTTTTTTTTCCCCTTTGGTACCTTGTTAAAACTCATGGAATATTCATGAGAGAGAATGAAGTCCAGATGGAGATTGTACCTGCAGATGTTAATCTGGACGGACACAAATCAGCTCTCATTTGTTTCAGTTCATAGAGTGTTGCATTCATTCTATGCCTTTCAAAAAGTCTCTTACCTTTTCTTCCCCCTCCCCCTCTCAGGTTCAGCAACAAGTGGGAATGGAGATTTTGGTGACTGGAGTGCCTTCAACCAAGCTTCTTCTGGTCCCATGGCTTCTGGCGGAGAGCTTTTCAGTAGCCCTGCCCCACCGGCTATGGAACTCTTCAGTAGCTCACAGCCAGCTCTGAGTCAGCCTCCAGCAGCCTCAAATACTTCAGATCTGTTTGATTTGATGGGCTCCGCCCAAGGAACCATGACATCTTCCCAAAGTATGAATTTCTCTATGATGAGCACTAATACGGTGGGCCTTGGTTTACCCATGTCACGATCACAGGTAAGTCCAGTCCAGCCTTCATCCGTCTTCACCCGTCCCCTAGAAAGAAAAGAATGGTAAAGTCATCAGCTCAGGAGATACTGAATCATCTTCTCTATGTTTTCAGCTTAATGAAAATACTGTGTTGTTTAGTTTTCCAAATTGAGAATGTTAATGTAACAGTAGTTTAGAAGGTAGTAAACTCATTTTGAATGAAAGAGGCATGTCGCTTTTTGTGGGTGTGGGGGGGGGTCTTTTTGAAGGGGGGAAGGCGGGGCAATTGGTGTTAAGTGATTTGCCCAACTGTCTGAGGCCAGATTTGAGCTCAGGTCCTCCAGACTCCAGGGCCGTTGCTCTAATCACTGCACCATCCAGCCGTCCCGAAGCATGCCACTTTTGGTAGGGAAAAACTCGGAAGTGATTTGTATAAATATACAGACATAACATTCTGAAATTTTCAACGGTGGTCTTAAAAACCAAAACTTAGGTGGATCATCATTATCTCTTTGAGGTGTTGAAATAATTATGAGCACGAGTTTTATTTTTTAAATTGTTATAATTTAGAAAGTATTTTCTCCAGCTAATATCATTCAAATGAACATTCATCTCTGGGACTGAGTCTGCCTTATACTGGCCAACTATTTGTTTATTCAGATATTTCTCTTTAAAAATTCCTTAGATCATTTTGAATGAAATGGAAATAGAAGGTTTAGGGGTATTATTTATATATTTTTTAAGTTACTGCATAAAAAAGGATACAGTTCAAAATAAGTACAGATTAGGAATTCGGTAATGTTTGAGTGGGAAACTCGATAATTTTATGACTTTGCCACTTGAGCAAATTTATTTGTGATGTTAACTACCAATTTCAGTGTCCAGGTTCTCTCTTCCAGGTGTTAGGATACAGGAAGAGAACAAAGAGGGTAAAGAAGTGACTGCTGTCTACAGAGATTGAATCTAAAAATAAATTGTAATGCTGGGTGGTGGGAGATGGACAAGAAAGATGAGAAACTGCTGGGAAAGGCCTCAACCTGTGGAATAGAATAGAAAGTGTTTTCACTCTATCTCTCTCTCTTTCTGTGAGCAAACAGGCTTCTTTTCTAAAACTACATAAAACTTTTCCCAAGCACACAGCCTCATAAACTTTTCACAGTGTACATCAATGTCAGTTCTGCATTCATGCCTGTGCCTTGCTCTCTTTTTAGGTATATTTTCCCTATCGTCTTAATACCTGGCTGTCTCCTTTTTCCTTCTATTGTCCTAGTCTCTCAGACTGGTCTCCTTTCTCTTGAATTAATTACAGAAAAATATAATAGGTGCATTCAGAGTGCCTATATATTTCTCGCCCCTCTTATTTTAAAGGGGTATAATTAGTGTACGTTTTGAGAAGTCATCTAAATTAAAGTTCATATTTTCATGAAAAACATTTTCTTGGAGTATGACTCATCTTTAGCTAGTAGTAACATTGAAGAGTACCCAGTGTGTACTAGAAAGGGCCTCAAACTTGCTCATGGTGAGAGGTTGAGCCACCCTGGACCTCAGTGTCTTGTGAAGTATGGGTCTTGGCCTAAGCCCTTCTCTTCACTAATGTCCTATGGTTCTTTGTGAGTTTTTCTTTAATCAGCAGGTAATTGGGATCATAAAGGTGGCATTTCCCACTAGCACACAAAGCTGGAACTGATTGTTAATTTTGTGGTATAGATGCAATTTTAAAATGTTACTAAAGGGGGAGAGGTGAGTCAGAACCTTGATTTGAGGACCAACTTTGCTACTAATTAGCCGAGTCCTTGAGCAAACATTAACGTCTGCATCTCAGTTTCTCCATCTCACACGTGCAACCTAAAAGGTTGATATAAAGAAGTCGCTTTATAAACCCCAAAGCTCTCTATAAATGTAAACTTTAAAAAAAATTTATAAACTAACAAAATAGTTATGATTGGCCTTTTGTTTCAGGGTCTTCATTTGAAAGTCCAGATATATTGGTGCTATTTTTGACAGAACTACTATATGATCAGACTTTCTAACTTTCCCTTATAGTGTCAATTGAAAAGAGGCTTAATTTTTAGAGTATTTTTCTTTTTTCCAGCCTTTACAAAATGTTAGCACAGTGCTGCAGAAGCCTAATCCTCTCTATAATCAGAATACAGATATGGCCCAGAAATCAGTCAGCAAAACCCTGCCATCTACATGGTCGGACCCCAGTGTCAACATCAGCCTGGACAACCTACTACCTGGTCTGCAGCCTTCCAAACCCCAGCAGCCATCTCTTAACACAATGATCCAGCAACAAAGTAAGTGACATTGACCCTTTCACCTTAACCTTGAACTGTTCCCTTCTTGTGTGTGCTACACTCTACAATCCTGATTCCAGCTCTGTCTGGTTTCCATGTCAAAAACACTTCAGACCATGAAGTCTTTTACTTTAATTGCAGAGACAGCCCAGCTACAGTAGGCCCTAAAATTTGGCTTCCTTTTGCTGCCACATATTGTCTGTTCCCATCACGTTAAATGACTTCTTTTACTCCTCTCACCTTGACAACGTTTGTTATTATGAACCCAGTAAGAGGCTAGGTAGTGATGGTTACAGAGGGGCTCATATATATTCCTCTTTCCCCTTCCATCCACAACACTGTTTGGATAGCAGGGCCAGGAACCACAAAATAGCGCATTATTAGCTGGGAGCAGAAAACTTCATGTTCTGCCTTTTCTACTGACTTTGCTGTTGTTTAGTTGTTTTGAAGTTTTTATGGCAGAGATACTAGAGTGGTTTGCCATTTCCTTCTCCTGCTCATTTTACAGATGAGGAAACTGAGGCAGTGTTAAGTGACTTGCCCAGGGTCACACAGCCAGTAAGTGTCTGAGGCGAGATTTGATCTCACAAAGATGAGCCTTCCTGACTCTAAGCTGGATATTTGATCCACTGCGCCACCCAGCTGCCCTTACAAAGTATTCCCAAGGGAATTTTCTTTTTCCTTGGCTTATTCCACTCTGCTTCCATGTAAGACTTTAAGGCAGTAACGTTTTTTCTTCCCATAGATATGCAACAGCCTATGAATGTGATGACCCAAAGTTTTGGAGCTGTGAACCTAAGTTCACCACCGAATATGATCCCTGTCCGGCCTCAAACCAATACATTGATGGGAGGACCCATGCCTGTGGGCATGCCTAATATGATATCTGGCACAATGGGCATTGCCTCTCTTGGAAATACTCCTATGATGAACCAGGGAATGATGGGAATGAATGTGAACATGGGAATGCCAACTGCAGGGCTGGGATTGACAGGCACAATGGGCATGGGAGTGCCCAGTCTAGCCATGGCTTCTGGAACTGTACAACCCAAGCAAGATGCCTTTGCAAACTTTGCCAACTTTAGCAAATAAGAATCTATAAAGAAACAGATTGAATGAAGGATTTTTAGCTGCAGAGAGGTGATATTGGGATGGAAAATGCTGATCAGTACGCTTTTCTTTTTATCAATTACTAAAAATGAACCTGCATAAAAAACCAAAAAGGCTTTTTTGTAAAAGTGAAATATCTAGTGTTCCAGATGGACAGGCCAGGGCGCTTCAGACAAGGCAGTATAATTATTTTTTCCAATGAGCCTAGACCATGTTTTGTAGTGAGACCATCAAAAGCCTTTATAAATTACTTAAGCAATTTCATCGTAATTTGTGGAAAGACTGAAATAGGGCTGAACAAATCTGTTTGAATCTCTATAATTTTATACTTTTCTTTTACCTGATGAACTTGATTTTTCTGTCCCCGAATCGCCTTGTCATAATTGGACCCGTTGCTTTTACTACCACTCTCTAGTCCATAGTTGAAGTCATTCAAGTCTGATAATCTGTTTTTTATAAAAATATCTATTTTTGTCCAAAAAAAGGCTTACATATGTGATTATGGCTAAATCAGAGGTAACTGGAATGTATATACTTTTGCTAATGTTCCAGGCACACTGCTATACTATCCAAATTTTTATTATAACAAAACCTTTTGAAGCAATTGGTGATAGGTATGGAAGGGGCTTCTCCCATTTCTCCCACTATAATTATTATTCAGAGGAGAACTGGGAGAAATGCTTTATCTGGGGCTGTTGTACGGTTTCCTTTCCAAAAAGATCTCCAGCATCTTTTATTTTCAGCAGGCATTCTATACAATTTGTAGTCATTGAAGAAAGAAGCAAGACTTCTTTCTCTTTTTATCCCCATAGCCATTGGTTAACAGCAAAAGTCAAAGAGCAAAAGTATTTATTTTTTTCGGCATCTTTTTGAAAAATAAGGTAAAAAGCCTTAATACATCTTTAAGTTAAATATAAATGTTTAAACCCAACAGTGTTGGTTTTTAGATTTTATACAATACTTGGTTTTGGTTTCATTTTGTTTTGGTTTTTTGGTGTAAATATGGCATTTGCAAGCTGTGGTTCCAGTAGCGGGAGTTAAATATATATTATTAAAGGAGACCTGTAGCAGTCAAAGATTTTATTGATTTAATGGAAAATAAAGGAAATTAATTAAAAAACATTTTTGTTTTCCTGCTATAATTCTGCATTAAGATCACATGAAAATCATGATTCTAGAGTTTGGAATGCAAAATGAATTGTTTTACCCACAAGTTGGGAATAATAATATTGAAAATAAACACTATAATATAGGTATCAAATTATTACCTCCCCTCTTTATGTTGGATTTCTTTTTTTATTAAATTGATAAAACTTTGTTCCCATTGTATTCATAATGTTCTGTTATACATAACATTAAAATATTCATTAAAATCATTGTTGAACTGCTTTTCCTTCATTCTGTTTGACATTTGAGACTGTTTGGGGAAAAAATAATTATAATTTGGGCAAAGTAATTTTTATAAATAATTTAAAATTGTTTAATGACTTCTCTCCATTCTTTCCTATCCGACTCTACTGTTAGGAATTAAAAATGAAGCAGCAAAGATATCCTGACCTGCTCCAGTCTTGCTAATGCTCCATCTACAACATTTCTAATTAGGCAGAAATTCATGTACTTCAGCTAAGTGGTAATGAAAAGTGATTCATTTGCTGAATAAGAGATGAGAGAGAGTGTAATTAGCTGACTGCGGTTTTTAATCTTTCAACGATTCAGTGTGTTTAAATTAGTTTCAAAGAATAGGAGCTTTCAAGTGTTGTTACTTCAAAGTAATCAAGCTAGGCTCTACTGGTAGGGCAGGATAACATTGCTGATTTCTTTTTAATCCATAAATTGGGGGGTTGAGGGAGTCATGCTTTTTTTTTTTTTTAGCTTTAGATTGACAATTGTTACACCTCCAACCTTTAGCAGCGTGCAGTTGTCAGAGGAAGTAAATTAAGTTTTTATTCCCAGATATCTCATACCCAAAAGAAACAGCATTTTCAGTAAGTCAAGTTTAATTGATTTAGGGAAAATATGCCATGTCTTTCTAAAAGAGCTCTCCTGAGTCCAGAAGTAGATACATCTCACATTTCAGTTTTTATGAACATGAAAATACTATTTGCTGGCATTCTACAGCTTGGTTTTTGTTTTTTTCTTAAATGTTATTGGCCCCACAAGACAGAAATTGCCACATAGGATCAAACTTCACGATCTAATATTCTGTTTCTGAAATTGGCACCAAGAAATATTTGGTGGTCTGTCTTCCCTGTTACTCATCTTAAAAGGTTGAGCACATTCTCACCTTTCTTCCTCCCTTCCCCCCCCCCCCCCCCCCCAAATTTCCAACAACCATCACCAGCTTCCAATTATACATTGACATTCTTAGGATTTCTCAGGGTGTAGTGAGAAAGGAAGGGCTAGAAAAATTCTGGGTGTGGTTCCTCTGCTGTTAAGATGAGGGAGTAAACGGGACAGACTGAAGTTTATCTCTTTCATTTCAGAATTTCTATCCATATATTTCAAGCAATCTCTTTCTTGAAAGTTCTTCCTTTCATTTTCTACAACTTCCTGAAGTAATGATAAACTTATTACCTGCTGTAAGAAGTACTTTGCAACCTAAAGTTTTCAGGAATCTACATTCACTTTATCAACCCCCATTTGTGGTTTGACTTTGGTCAAAGTTGTTTCCAAACTAAAAGAACAAATTTTTTTTTTTTGGTCCAAACAATGCATTGAGCAAAATGGTTCATTGTATTTTCAGTTAAAAGTCAACCTTTACTTTAACAGTAATAGGTAATATTCATACAGAACTTTGCAGTTTACACAGTGCCTCCCGAAAACTGTGACATAGATCATGAGATTTTTCTAACTAACTATCATATGGTCAAAACTCCTTAAGTGAAGGAAATAGTACCTCAGCACAGGTCTTCTGGCCGTCTTTTTGAATGTATTGGTACACCCGGCTTTGGTACATATGGTATACTGAATGAAGTCGACGCAGATGATCCAGAGCAACATTCATGCAGAGGTCTAGACAACATTGCAAGAGTTTTAATTTTCAATAAAGCCCCAGATCTGAACCTGGTGATAGTTTGGGTTGTTTTCAACAGACCACTGCTGATTTAAGTTTTGTTTTCTTTTGATTTGCCTTTTTCTTAATGGAGTATGTCTAGATTTTCAGAACTTGGCATGGGCTTCTCTTCTAGCTGTCCTTCTTTAGGAATTGTACCCCTTCCAACTTTTATTGATTACTTCCTTGGCTTCAGTCTTGTTGACCAGTATTTTCCTGGTTAATGCCCCAGTAAGTATTGAGATAGAAAACTCCAACCAAATCTTTTTATCAAGTACATGAAAGACTTCAGGAACATGGGAGCAGACTTTTAAGAATTAGTAGTTTAGGGGAGGAAATTTGGAACTCAGCATCTTATGGAAGTGAATGTTGAAAAGTATATTTAAATAAATTTTAAGCCATATTTAAATAAATTTATTTTTTAAAAAGATTAAATAGGTTAGTATCAAAGCTGTAGATAGAAGACTAAATAGCTATTTTCCAACAGATAAGAAGAATGTGAACAAAGTTCATCCAGAGATTTGCAGACTATTAACAGTCACATAAAGAAATGTTCCACATCACTGAGATGAAAAGAACCCTAGGGTTTCACCTCATATCTTGCAAATGTAGATGACAAATGAGAACGATCAATGTTGGATGGATTGTAGGAAGATAAATGCATGATTATAAGCATGAGATAAACACTTGAAGCTGTGAATTGGTGAAATCATTTGGAGTTATGCAGATAATTGTAAAATAAAGTGACTAAAATGTCTATACCTTCTGATCCAGGGATTCCATTACTTGGCATATGTCATAGTAATAAGAAGAAAGTTCTCACATGCATCAGCACTTTTTATGATAGCAAAGAATTGGAAGCAAAGTAATGCCCCTTGCCTGGGGAATGGGTAAATGAATTGTTTTTCATTGTAATGAAATATTACTGTGGTATAAAAATGATGTATGTTATAAAGACAAGCATGGAAAGAATTGTTTACAGGAAATAAACAGAGCCAAGAAGACAGTATATATAATGACTGTAACAACAAAAACGGAAAGAACCACCTAAAAAAGTGGACATTGCAAAATCACAAAGACCAAGCGCATCCTGAAGAAGAGACAAGGTCTTGCTGCACCTTTGCAGAGGTGTGTGTGTCTTAAGACTTACTCAGTGTATTGATCTATTAGATCTATTGGTAATAGATAATAATGGATAATTATTGATAATAATAATAGATAATAATATATTGGTCTATTATTGATTTCCTCCTTTTGTCTTTAGAGAATTTCTATTATATGAAATAACTCACTAGGAGGGGGAATAGGAGATACTGGAGGAAACTGATGTGAAAAAATAGAACACCAGTAAGACATTTCACTTAATGAATCTCTAGCTGAGAGAAACTGTATTTGTTGAAAGGTAATATATTGTAGTGAAATGGAAGTGAATCATTTCAAGATGATCTGGGTTTGAATTTCAACTCTGACAATAGTCTGGTCTTTGTTAAGTTAAATTCAATGACTTGCCCAGGGTCACACAACTAATAAATCTCTGAAGCAGGATTTGAACTCTGTTCTTCCTGAGTTCAGGTCTTCCAACACTGCTGTGCCATCCACCTGCCTCACATAAATTTTCCATGTTGGAAATATTTATCATGAAAAGTTTGTTTCTTAAAAAATGATTTTTTTTTCTAAAAAAAAAACCCTTCATTTGGAATTAATCATCACTGCTCTCCATCTGTGTCTCATCTCAAATTCAGCAAGTGTTTTGAAAGAATCTGCGGGTTTCTACAAGTTGTATTTATAGGCCAAATGATAATCCTCTTCACTGCCAATTCACAGAGGTGATCATTTATGAGAAGCGTATTTTGTAATGTGAAAGAATGCTGTAAAGGAGCTGATAAGTTGTTAAATTAGCCTTAAGTAATTGATTCTAAGAAGGTAAAAGTTCCTTATCTGAGGGGAATGTATGTTAACTAAGATCTTTTGATGTTTAGCTCACATGTCTCCATTTGCGGTTTTCTTGGCATGGAAACGAGTGGTTCGCCATTTGCTTCTCCCACTAAGGTTTGTCTGTTTCTGTTTCCTAAGTGTGTTTCAAACACTCAGTATTCTAACCACCATTTGTAGTTACTGTAATATTCTTTCAGTGCCTAATATGCCTTTAAGTTCATGGGGGTTTTTTTGTTCCCACTATTGTGATAAGAAGATGTTGAATGTACTTACATATAAAGAATGATCCACTGATAAAAAAAACAAAAAACGAAGTCATTTCTTGATTTTGTTTTATCTCAGTTGAGTTGGTTTTATGGAACCAGAGTAAACCCTGATATGATTCAGAATTTTGTGAATTGGGGTTGTCCAAGTCATTTTATTTGTGTCCAACTCTTCATGATCCCATTTGGGGTTTTCTTGGTAAAGGTACTGGAGTAGTTTGCCATTTCCTTCTCCAGCTCATTTTACAGATGAGGAACTGAGACAAATAGGGTTAAGTGACTTGCCCAGGGTCACACAGCTAGTGAGGCTAGATTTTGACCTCCGAAAGATGAGTCTTCCTGCCTCCAGGCTGGCCAGCTCTAGCTATTGTGCCGCCTAGCTGCCCCAATTGTTCAGACCCTCTGGCTCCAGTATGATGATTTACATGTGGAATTCCTGCCTAGGTTTTGAATATCAAATCTAAATAATGCCTCATGATTACCTTTTGAAAACTAGTGACTTTTGCTCATATGTTTAAGGATTTTGTTTCAATTTGATACATGATAGATAAATGACTGATAGTCATGTTTCACAGTTCTATGAGTTAATCATTGTGGACTTTCCCTTTATTAATGCAGGTCACCACTCTTTTCCTCACTGAGTGGTCTTGGGGAATGTATGTAGCAGAAAAAAAAAGTCCATCACAAGAGACAGGTGATGAGCCTCATCAGACTTAGCCAGACTAGTACGCTGACAATTTGTCTCTGGGCTTGTACTCAGAACTTCTGCAGTTCAGTAGACCCTGTTGGAACATGCAGTCTGCCGACCCATAGTCCAAATTCAGCCATCACCTCCTGTCTACTGCAATGAAGCAGTCGTTAGGGCTTCTAATCATGGAATGATGATTCCTCGTTAATTAATTTTTAATATCAGTATTTACACATTTTCTCCCTATCTTTTCCCTACCCAACCAATCCCAAAACAGGGATCCCCCTATAAAGCCCCTCCCCCAATCTGCTCTCTTTTATGTCCTCCAACGTACCGCTAACTTTCTGGTAGGGCAGGGAGGGTCTTCCTACCCCAGTACCTGTATATTTTAATTCCCAGTTGCATGTAGTTAATGATAATTTTGTAT
>CM053595.1:31872141-31902678 GCA_028646575.1 Pseudocheirus occidentalis | reverse complement strand
ACGCAGGACAATACTGTGAGAGGCTGATTATTTGTCCCTCCTTATTATCCCGCCCCCCCCGCCTTGTTCTGTTCTCTACCCTGTCCCTGTCCCTTTACTGAAGTGTATGCTTCCAGCAACCCTCCCCCAGACTCTGCCCTCCCCTCCATTATCCTGCCTCTCATCCCTGTTCCCCCTACTCTCCTGTGTGGCAAGATACCTAGTTTAGAGTTTATGTCATTCCTTCCCTAAGCCAAATTCAATGAGAGTAATGAAAGTAAAGTTGTAATAGTTATCCCTTGCCTCTTCTATATGGGATGATTAACCCCATTTTGTCTCTCCCTGTCTCCTCTCATTCTAGTCCTCTCCCACCTCAGCATTTCGTCTTTTAAAGTATCTTCCCTTCATATTCAATTGATTCTGTAGCCTCTGTGTACACATATACACACATGCTTAGATATGTATTATTCATATACATACATACCCTCCTATATAGACGTATAGGTATGCATATATATACAGTTGTATTCCCTTCACCTATCATACTAAAAAAAGTTTCATAAGTTACTATTATCGTTTTTCCATATTGGCATGTAAATAGTTATCCTGAACTTGGATAAGTTCCTTATGATTTCTTTCCCATGTGTACCTTCTCATGGTTCTTGTGTTTGAATGTCAGATTTTCTGTCCAATTCTGTTTTTTGCAGCAAGAATGCTTGAAAATCCTCCACCTCACTGAATAACCATATTTTCCCCTGGAACATTATACTCAGTTTTGCTGGGTAGGTAATTCTTGGTTGTAATCCTAGTTCCCTTGATCTCCAGAATATCATATTTCAGGCTCTTTGATCCCTTAATGTAGAAGCTGCCAGATCCTAGGTTATCCTAATTGTGTTTACACAGTATTCAAATTGTTTTTTCTTGGCAGCTTGTAATATTTTCTCCTTGATCTGGAACTCTGGAACCTGGCTATAACATTTCTAGGAGTTTTCTTTTGGGGATCTTTTTCAAGAGGTGATCAGTGAATTCTTTCAAGTTCTATTTTGCCCTCTGGTTCTAAAACATCAAGGCAATTTTCCTTGAGAATTTCTTGAAGGATGCTTTCTAGGTTCTTTTTTTGATCATGGCTTTCAGGTAGTCCAATAATTTTTAAATTGTCTCTCCTGGATCTATTTTCCAGGTCAGTGGTTTTTTCAGGGAGATATTTCACATTACCTTCTATTTTTTTCATTTGTTTGGATTTGTTTAATAGTATCTTTATTTCTCATTTGCTTCCATTTGCTCCACTCTAATTCTGAAGGAATTCTCCTCATAAAGCTTTTGAGATACTTTTTCCATCTGGCAAATTCAATTTTTTAAGGCATTCTTCTCATTGGCTTTTTGGGCCTATTTTGCCATTTGAGTTAATCTATTTTTTAAGGTGTTATTTTCTTTAGTTATTTTGTTGACTCTCTTTTCATGCTTTTCTTGCATCATTCTCATTTCTCTTCCCAATTTTTCCTCCACTTCTCTTATTTGGTTTTCAAAATCCTTCTTAAGCTCATCTATGGCTTTTTACCAGTCTAACTTTTTCTTGGAAACTTTTGGTGTGGGAGTTCTGACTGTATTGTCTTCCTCCCGTTCCATGCTTTGATCCTTTTTGTCCCTTAAAAAAGGAATCTGAAGTTGCATTTCTGGGTTTGCTTTGCTTCCTTTGCCTGCTCACATTGCCAGTCAATTACTTGACTTTTGGGTTCAGTAGAACCCACCTTCCAGAGGAAAAAGCTCTGCCCCAAATTGCTGGGGTGTTTGCAGCTGCAGGGGCTATTAGGAGGCCTCTGCAGCCCCTACCAGCTTTGGCTCACTGAAAATGCACTCCAGGAACACCCCCCAAGACCACAGTCTGGATGCAGGCAGCTCAAGGCAAGAGCACTTAGCCTCTGGATGATTGTTTGGTCCCCCCTGAATCTGTAGGCTGCAAACTTCTGAAGCAGCCATATGGAAGCCACTGTAGGGCCACCACTTCTGCCACTTCCTTGCCCTGGAGGCGGTTTGGCTGGACCCGCTTTTCTTCCCTGAATTTAGCCAAGTTCCACTGACCTTTCACTTAGTTCTTGTTTCTTATGGCTTGATAATTCTGGAAGTCACCACAGCTGCTGCTGATCCACTCTCCTGAAGGCTCCAGCCCTGGCTTGTCCTGGTGGCCCCACGGCAATCTGCAGTTTCAGGCTGGGCTGGTTTCGGCTCCCAGCATGCTGCAATGATCCCTTCCTGTCCCGGCTGCTGAGCTGCTTTCAGCAGGAGATGTGTTTTTATGTAATTTTGTGAGTTTTGGAGCCCTAAAATTTGTTTAGAGTCATATTTTATGGGTATTTGAGGTGGTTGTGGGGGAGCTGCAGAATTTTTCTGCTTCTACGCCACCATCTTGGCTACACCCCCGATGATTCTTCATTGACTGAAAAACTGAAGAAGAAAGTGTCTGAACCACTTTGGCTTTTAAACAAGCTAATGTTCACATCTTGCTGAATTGCAAAATTCTTAATATTTTCTTTTTCATCCTGATTTGTTACCTTGTCCTGGGGCCAGAGAGGAAACTGGATCAGTTCTGAAAGGTGCCCACTGTTTTCGGAAGAAGCCTGGCAGCTTTAAGGAAATTATTGTGCTTTATATCACAAGGATATCTTCAATAAGCAACACCTGTTAATGAGGGGTATCTAAAAAACCAGGACATAGTGATCCTTGGGTGACCCTGAGCAGTGTGTTCTCTAAAGAACATCCAGGAAGACAGACATAATTAACCTGAAAGATTAATGTTTTAATTTTGTAGAGATGTCTCATGAGTTTAACAAATGTCCACGTGTATACTTTTTTTTTCCTTTTACACTTAATGAGGGGGGGAAAAAATCAAAACCAACATTCCTCCTTATCTTATTTGGGGAAATATGTGAGAATTTGTTCAATCAGTAAACATGTGATAACTTCATATTGTGTGCAGTGCACTGGAACTATTCCATGGGCTACCATTTTATTAATACTAATGTGTGTGTGTGTGTGTGTGTGTGTGTGTGTGTGTGTGTGTGTGTGTGTGTGTGTGTGTGTGTGTGTTCATTGTTGGGAGGTGAGAAGATGCAGAAGTGATAGGTGATCCCTGCCCTTGGGAGCATTTAATCTTCTCATAGGTCATTGTCAAAGAAGGGATTCATGTTTCAAGTAAGTGACTTCTAGGATTCTACACTAGACTGGATTTAGAGAAAGAAATGCAGGTAAAGGAACAGGAAGTAGTAAGGAGAGTAGGAGGAGCAGATGGCAAGGAAAGAAAGGTCGAGTGTGTAGTTGGAGGATATCCTCAGGTCATTTCCCAGCTCATTACCTGTTTGACCTTCTCCCCGATCCCAGTTTCATCATCTGCAAAAGGAGAAAATTGGACTAGATGTTTTTGAAAGATTCTGCAACTCTCATTCTGTGATCTGCCGATTCATGAATTCAGAATCAGCCATACCAATAGATAGGGTGCCAGACTCATTTTTCACTCATATCTGACTCTTTGTGATCCCATTTGGGGTTTTCTTGGCAAAGCTGCTGAAGCGGTTTGCCATTTCCTTCTCTGTGTCATTTTACAAATGAGGAAACTGAGGCAAACAGGGTTAAGTGACTTGCCCAGGTCACACAGAGGTAGTAAGTGTCTCAGCCAGACTTGAACTCAGGAAGATGAGTCTTCTTGACTCTGTACTGCTTTGCTGCCCTGGAGTCAGGGAACTTATTCAAGTCTTGCCTCTTGCATTTACTACCTATGCAATCATGGGCAAGTCACAAGACAGCCTCAGGCTTCGTCTTCTGTAAAATGGAGACAGTACTTGAATTATTTACTTCCTTTGGTACTGTAAGGAAAGCACCTCACAAACCTTAAAACAAGTGAGTTATTGAAATGAAAACCATAGAAGAGAACTTGAGAATAAGCAAGGCTACTGAGGACATTTTAACACAACAGTGACTGGTGTTGGGAAAGTGACATCAGCGTGGAAGAAAATTCATGTCACACTTTTATTATGATCCCAAGACTCAGACTTGAAGGGGAGCTCTGAGGTCATCTAGTTTAACTCCTGTATTTTACAGGAGAGGCAGCTACGGGGCACAACGGAGAGACCACCAGCCCTGAAGTCAGGAAGACATGAGTTGGTGTCTAGTCTCAGACACTTACTAGCTGTGTGACCCTGGGCAACTTAACTCTGCCTCAGTTTCCTCATCTGTAAAATTAGCTGGAGAAGGAAATGGCAAAACATTCTATCTTTGCCAAGAAAATCCCAGAAAGGGTCATGTAGGGTAAGACCTTACTGGAAATGAATAATAATTTTAGAGGAGGGAAAACTGAAGCAAAGAGAGACTGGCATTCTTAAAATGCATGTCAGGTACTATTGAATTCAATGAGGGTGATAAAATAAAAAGCATGAGATTTAGGGTCATCACATTAGACTTTGAAACACATTGTAGATGTTTGTCACCTTGGGCGGAAGACTTGCCCTCTCAGGTCCTTCACCCTTCAACTCTTCGGGCTCCTCAACACAGAATGAAAGGGTTGGACTCTCGGGAGCTCTTAACCTGGAGTGTGTGAGCTTTTAATCTGTTTTGATAACTATTGCAATGTAATCGATGGCTTTTATCATCCTATGTATTTCATACGTCTAAAGTTATTTTGAGAAAGGGGAACCCCAAGGATCCATGACGCATAAAAGTTTGAGAATCCCTGATTATCCCCAGATTATCTTTCAAAGGTTCTTTCTAGTTCTAATTCCTTACGGTTGTAGAGAAAGCACTTTGCTATCATGAAAAGCCACTAGTGCATACTTCCACAGCTGGATGGACCATTTGGTCACCTCATTTTGACAGAAGAGCTTGCTTTTGTATCAATTTTTCATGTGCACAACTATGTGCTTAGCTGTTATTTAAAACAACAGCAACCACAACAGTGAAGGTCACTCAGATGAGTCTGTCTTCTCATCAAAGTAGATACTCTTCCCAAGGATGTGGATCTCCAGCCACAACCACCTATCCTGGGCAGCTTTTGTCTACATTCTCCCTCAATGCAGAGGGTATACGCAGTGTGCGTTACTCCCCCTTGACTTCACAAGAATACCAGTGAAGCACCTGGGCTGTCCCTTGATTATTCCTTGCTCTTGCCATGTGATCAGCCAATTTTTTTCATGCATATTTCTTCGATCACATCCTTTATACTGTATCTTCATAATTCAGTTTGTGGCAGATTGCTCACAGGCTGATGCACCTCTTCATTTTTCTTTGGGTGATCCTCAGACTATATTGTTCTGTAACTCATATCCAGGCAGTAGCAGTGGAAGAATGTTAGTATTTAAAAAGATAAGCTTCCAGAGAAGTTGTGAAAATGTGCCTCCATCCTCTCTTTGAAGGAGAGGGGAATTATGAGTATGGAATATTGCCTATACTTTATTAACTTTCTTTTTCTTTCCTCCTTTTAATCTTTGTTACAGGGGCTCTGTGGCTAGGGGAGAGAGAATGGATATATTTGAGAATGATGAAAAACAAAAATATTCATGAGAATAAAATTCAGATAAACAAATTGTTTAGTTGTTTTTCGGTTGCTTCCAACTCTCTGTGATTCCATTTGAGGTTTCCTTGGCAAAACTGGAGTGGTTTGCCATTTCCTTCTCCAGCTCATTTTACAGATGAGGACACTGAAGTAAACAAGCCTCATGTGTGACCCTGGGCAAGTCACTCTTCAGTGGCTTTGGCTGCAACTTGTGCTGTTTCTGCTGTGGCTTGTCTTCCTTTGGCTCACAGCCCTTCCTTCTCACCACAAGTGACATGATGTTCCCACAAAGCACGCACTGGGGCTCCTCACTCCTGCCCCAGCAGCTCGGGGTCACAACCCCAGATTCCTGTGACCAGATCTGAGATGAGTTTCAGCTTGTGCAAGTGCAGCACCTGAGCTTGAAGCTGGAGCGTGACAAGCTGCCCAGTGAGAAGACGGGGATGCTGCATTACTGTGTCATGTATCAGGAGATATCCTTTGGCCTTCACATCGAAATGCACAAACAGTTTGAAATCATCAAGAGGTTCAATGGCATTTGTGCTCAGGTCTTGCCCTACCTCTCACAAGAGCACCAACAGCCAGTCTTGGGGCCAGTTGAGCTGGCCAGACAGTTGATGGCTCCTGAGCTGAACTCCATCATCCCGCAGGAGCTCCAGCTCACCAGGCATCCCAGCTCCAGGCCCTGGCCTTGCCCTGATTCCGCTGCTTGTGAGTCTGCATCCTCTGTTGCCTCCAGCTGTCAGCGCAGGCACTGCCTCCTTCCTTTCTGCCCTGGACTCTCAGGCCCGGCTCTCTAAGGAGGATAAGAACAGTCATGATGTGGGAAGCTCACCAGGACGACAAGGTGACAGACAAGTTAGATTAGAGGCACAGCATGAAACATAGGGAGAAAGGCTTGGTATTTATGGTGGCTGCTGGCACCTTAGAGCCAGCTGGGTCATCTAAGATGTCACCCCCTGCCCCATAGCTTTGACTGCTCCCCTGCCCCTGGCCAGTCCTTGCTCCCTCCCCCTAAAATCCCTTGGGGTGTGAATGGGACAGGGGGGGGAAGGGAATAAAAGAATGAAACCACCTTAGCTCTGAGCACCTTTCCCCTTCTCTGTGCACATATGTAACTGACCCTCCTTTTCCTGCTCCCCCCTTCACCCTGTTTGTTGTGCACCCAGCACAGCAGTTCCCCAGTCTCCTCCTGGTACTGCAATGCAATCATGGATGCCAGCTGACCTAGGTTCTTCCCCTCAATCCCCACCATGTGGAAGCTCTGCCCTGTCCAACCTCCTCCATTCCTCCCTCTGGCTATTTGCCTGCCTCTTTAAAAAATGACCTACCCAAGGTTACACAGCTAGTGAATGTTTGGGTACTAATTTGAACTCAGAAAGATGAGTCTTTCTGATTCCACTATACTATCCACCACACCACCTAGTTGCCCAGTTAAAATAGATGAATCTTTGTTTCATCTGGCTGCCTAGTTGGTGATGACTTACTTGATTATGGTAACCTAGGAGAAAGTTTTATGATATTCAATATGTGTTAAGTAAAACATGTTATAAGAAATTCCATTTTTTTCTCTAAAACCTTTAGAAAAAACAGTTCTTTCATAATAATCCTGATATGAGGTTATGTTTTGTGTCAGTTTTGTAGACTAAAAAATGATTATCCCTGATATCTGAAATCTCAAATCAAAACCAATTTTTTTTTAAAAGCAGAGTTTTATTTCTTTTTTCCCCCAGACGTCTCACTTTGTCCCCCTGTGTCTGGTGTTAGTCAATACAGCACTCAGTAGACATTCAATAAGGACTTGAAAACCACTATTGTTTTCAGTAAGCCCTGAAGCATTTACAAAGACTATTTGGATTCTCTAAAGGTCCCCAGCTCAGAGTGTTCTATGAAGCAAACCAACATTAGGTTCATAGTTTACTAAGGATTCCAGTTTTGGTAATTTTGGTGGTGTAGATATATGATTTTTATGTATGAAATTAGTTATTGTTGGATTCAACTTTCCTCCCAGTTACTCAGAATTGATTGGGAAAACTATGGTGGATGTAATAACATGTAATAAATGTATTAATACATATTTCGTGAAGTCAATGTTCAGTGCCATGACTTTTACATTTGATACATAGATATGTGAAAAGGTAATCCTCCTGTCTGTTTAATATCTGGGAGTCAAGAGGTCACATTTAATAAGAGTTCATACTTCTAGAAAGCATTTCCCATTTACATGGTGCCTTCTTAATTATTATGAGAGCTAAGTACTAACGTGTTATTCTCACATTACAGAAGAGAATACTGAAAGAGAAGTAAAGTGACATGTCTGAGGTCACACATCTAGTAAATGGTGGTGCTGGGATTTGAACCCAGGCCTTGTGATCCCACAGACAGCATGCTTTTTATTACAACACAGCTTCCTCTCTAATAGAAACAAGAGTTGACAGATTTAAGGAGTTTTGAAAGTCTGCTTAATATTTTGAAAGATAATATCTAATGTATGTTGGGCAGCTAGGTGGTGCATGGAGAGAGTGCTGGCCCAGAAGCATGAGGATCTGAGTTCCATTTCAACCCCAGACACTAGCTGTGTGACCCTGGGCAAGTCACTTAACCCCATTTGCCTCAGTCTCCTCATCTGTAAAATGAGCTGGAGAAGGAAATAGCAAACCACTTCAGTATCTTTGTGAAGAAAACTCCAGATGAGGTCATGGAAGGTAAGACATGTCTGAAACAATTCAACAGCAACAGCTCTGGAGTTCGCAGGGTTGTGCATACATTGTACAAGCCTTACAACTATCTTGTGAACTGGGTACATTCTTGTTATCCCCATTTTCCAGATGAGGGAACTGACTCTTAGGGTGATGAGGTAATTCTGTTGTCCATGGGCAATCATATAGCCAGCGTCAGTCAAGGCTTGAGTCCAGGCCTTCCTTCTTCTTCACTCATGCAGCAAGAATTCACTGAGTGCTTACTGTGTGAGGCCCTGAGCTAAGTATTGGGACCATAAAGGCAAAGGAAAGCTAATGCCTGCTTTCATCCTTACCAGAGAGATACAACCTTTGTGCAGGTGAGTAAGGAGATAATTTGTGGGGGGGCACTAATCACTTGGGGCATGAAAAGCTTATCCTTAAAGGGCAGCTGCACCCAAGTGGAGTCTTTAAGGCAAGTGAGGAATCTGAGTGAGAAGACAAAGAAGCAAACCATGCAAAGGCCTGGAAGTGGACAAAGAGTGAAATAGCAGGAGCAGTAAGTAGTCCAGCTTGGTTGTATTCTAGCCACTGCACCACACTACCATACAGATAGCCATCATGTTTAGAAATGGTTCTTTGAAAACCCTATTTCATTACCAATGATCAAAACTCTTCATTTCTGATGATAACTTTTTTTTTTAATGATCCATCTCTCAGAATAAGGTTCGGGGAATAAATTAGCCAAACTTTGAAAAAATTCCTCATGCAGAGAACAACTTTGAAAGCTACTCCCTAGCAATGAGGAAGCTTATGGATAAAAACAAAAAAATAAAAATATAATCCATCTGAAAAGCTAACTTTGGATGAATTTACAAGGCTTATAAATGTTGCTTTCTGGGCTTAGCTCCTTTGATGAATCAGAAGAAGGATATAGTCTTAATAGAGCATCCTATAAAAACTTGCTCTGGCTTCTCTACTGTAAACATGTCTGAATTGATGAGCATTGACCCAGCATCTGTGTGTACATATATGTAAATGTGTGTAGGTAGAAGTTGACTCTTAAATACTGTCTCTTCACCAAATTTTTTAGGGGTCCCAAGAGTTCTCAGATTTGAATGATAAAAACAAAGTATGCCATAAGGTACCACTTTGGTAATTAACTGGTTCTTTAATAGAGCCTCAATTACTTTGTTTCATGATAAGGAAAAAAAATACATTCCAAGACAGAGTTACATTCGACATCTGGGAACCTCCTAACAGCTGGCTACCTAATGAATATGCATCTGCTTAAGAGGCTGTAGACCATTAATAAACCAATAGATGTAAAGCAGAAACAATCTTTGTCAGCTTCAAATGAGATTGGATGCAATGTGCTGTGAAGTGTCACTGTCACATTGAATAGAGTTTGGGAGGGTAACAATGGACTGTTAGCTACTGGAGTCTTTGTAGCTCTGGACTTCTAACACTTGCCACAAACTAGTAACTGTGTTTTTTGATGTACATCTTATTTCCTTGTCCTGAATGTCAGTGTATATGTCTGGAAAGTGGTTTCAAATTTGTTCCATCAAAGCCATATGGAATAGTGGAGAAAACACCGAATTAGAAGACAAAAGACCTCAGGTCTGAATCCAGGCTCTGCTACTAACCTCTTTTGTGACCTCAAACACCTCATTCATATCGCTCCACACCTTTCCTTTCCTCATCTGAAAAGTTGGGGGATTGGGACGGAGTTTGGACGGTTGACCTTGAAAACCTCTTGTCATAATATTTAATGCAAGGTGCTCCAAAACCCTTTGGGACACCCTGTATTTCTAAATGCAACAGAACTGCTCCTATTTGTTGTTGTTTAGTAATTTTTCAGTCATGTTCAATTCTTTGTGTCCCCTTTTGGGATTTTCTTGGCAAAGATACTTGAATGGTTTGCCATTTCCTTCTCCAACTCATTTTATAAATGAAGAAATTGAGACCGGGTTAAGTGACTTGCCCGGCGTCACACAGCTAGCAAGTATTTGGGCATGGATTTTAACTCAGTTCTTCCTGACTCCAGGTCTGGTTCTCTATCCACTGTGCCACATAGGTGCCTTACTACTATACTTAGCAATCCTATTGCTCTTTAAAATGGTAAGAATCTGATTCTAGGATCTGAGCTGGAAGATACCTTAGAGATCATACAGGTTCCTCCTATAAAATGTAAACTATTTGAAGACAAGTGTTTTTTCTTTTATCTTCATATCCTACTATATCCAGTTCCTTGTATATAATAAGCACTTAACAAATGTTGGTTGAAAGCATATTGATATACTCTTGGGGGAGATGAGATTTAGTCCAACTATTCTTGAAAGCAATTTGGAATTAGGGAAGAAGGAAGAGAACAAACATTTACATAACACCTACTATGTGCCAGGCCCTGTGCTAAGTGCTTTTTACAAATATGATCCCATCTGATCCTCACAGCAACCCTGGAAGGGAGGTGCTATTAGTATCCCCACTTTACAGTTGAGGGAACTGAAGTAAACAGAGGTTAAGTGATTTGCTTGTGACCCAAGGGTCACACAGCTAGTAAGTGTCTGAAATTTGAATTCAGGTCTTCCTAACTCTAGGCCCAGTTCTTTATTCACTGTGCCACCAGCTGTCTCAATTAAGCTATGAATTAGGCTATGAAAGAACTAAAATGTCCATCTCCTTTGGCCCAAAGGTTCCACTCTTGGCATATGCCCCATAGAGAAGTCAGTGATAAAAACTAAGGTTTCATATACATCAAAGTATTTATAGCAGCACTTTTTATGTCAATGAAGAATTAGAAACACAATTGCCCTTCAGTGAGAGAAGAGCTAATGAATTATGGTATGTGAATGCAATGAAATATTATTGTGCTGCAGGAAAAAGTGGAAATGGAGAATTCAGAGAAGCACGAGAAGGTTGATGTGAACTGATGCAAGATGAAGTAAAGCAGAAGAGGAAAACAATATACAAAGTAACTACAACAACATAAATGGAAAGAAGGGCAACAGAAAAAAGTGTGGTGGCTGTGTATGATTATAAATGTAATAATGGCTGGTGGAAAGAGAAGCAGAAGTCCCTTTTCCCTTCTTTGCAGAGGTGGAGCAGAACATATATGCAAGTGTCATATGCAATTGATGCATGGTTAGTTTTTCTGACTTGCTTTTATTATTATTATTCTTTGTTACATGAGATAGCTCTTTGAATTGGAGGCAGATGGGAGAGGAAATCTATGGAAATAAAAGTGCTGTAAAAACAAAAGATATACATGTATATACATATGAATTGTTGTTCAGTCATGTCAGTCATGTCTGACTGTGACCCCATTTGGGGATTTCTTGATAAAGATATTGGAATGGTTTTGAGCCAGGGGTGGGGACTTTTGGGAATCTTTGACTTTGAGACCACATGTAGCCCTTTAGGTCTTTAAGTGAGGCCCTTTGACTGAATCCAAACTTGACAGAACAAATTCTTTTATTAAGGGAATTTGTTCTGTCAAGTTTGAGTTGAGTCAAAGGACCTCACTTAAAGCCCTAGAGGGCTACAAGTGGCCTCAAGGTCACATGGTTCCCCACCCCTGATTAATCCAAAGCCTTCAATTTATAGGTGAGGAACCAGTGATCTTGCTGCTTAATCTCACACAGTTGAGAGGTCATATCTCCAATGTTCCTGACCCAACCACAAAACTGATCTGAAGGCCTGTTAGAAGTGATATCTGACCTGAGTCTGTCCTAAAAGTGAGGACTAGGTGCCAGAGAGGAGTTTGGATTCCATGTTAAGATCCATGGTGAGAAACAAAAAAATGTTAAATGTCAATGAGACACCAAATGGTATATTAAGCATTGATTTCTTTATAGTGTTCCTACAGAATTATTGTGCCTGACCAGTTGATGTTGTGCAAATTCAACTTTTTTTTCTTAAAAATTTCCTTTCTGATATTGAAGACTCATGATTGAATTAGATTAAGTCCAGCAAGAAAATTTAGGTTCCTCACCCTTGGTTTTGACATTTCCTTCTTCAGCTCATTTTACAGATGAGAAAACTGAGGCAAATGGTGTTAAGTGACTTGCCCAGTGTCATATAGCTAGTGTCTGAGGCCATATTTGAACTCTGACTCCACGGGATCCTGACTCCAGACCCCATGCTCTACCCACTGGACCACCTAATGACCTGTATACATATGTACATATATTCATACACACTCAAATTTAAAAGAAATACAGATTAACTGAAGCAAGTCCACTTCTCTTATTTTAAAGATGAAGAAAAGGCAAGCCCAATAAGTACAAACGACTCGTCCAGGTCACAGAGCTACTAAGAAGCATCAAGATTTGAATCCAGATTCTGACTCCAAAGTCAGTATTCTTTCCACTACAGCTCCTTTTAGAGAGAAATAAAGAATATTCTTTATTTTTATTCTTTATTTATTATTATACTTATTAATTATTAAAATAAAGAAATAAAATAGAGCCAGCCAGAAATACTTGCTAGAAATAACAGGTTCAGAGGATGATGCTCAGGGTGTTGAAGAATCCTTGGTATGGAGCACCACTGTGTTGTGTGTCTGTCTGTGTTGTCATGCCCTCTGTCTGGTTACAAAGATCCATTCTGTGATACCACAGATCACTCCAAGCCCAGCTTTCATGTAGTGCATTCAGCTAGTAGTTGTGTCATCTAGACCACGAGTCTCTGATTTATTGATTAGGATGTCTTGAGAGATGAAATCAAAGGCTGTTCCCAAATGTTCCCAGATGTAGCAAGATTCGATCACTCGTCTCCAGCCACCGGGCCATCATGGCCATTGAAAGAGATAGAGCATCCTGGGAGGGCTTGTTCTTATAGAGCCAAGTTAGTTGTTACCTAGGGTTTTGTTCTCATTAGGGTGTTTGTTATTGATTTTGTAGAGGTGAGCAGAAATAGGGAAAGAATGGGGGGAAGGAGAAAAAAGGCTGAAGGCTCTAATTCCTCATGAATGAATAAATGAAGCATTTCTTAAGTGCTCACTATGTGTTTGCCTCATGATTAAATATAATAGAAACACAATAAAGTACAAAAAGAAATGTCTTAGCATTATTAATTCAGAACTGGAAGATGCAGTTTTACATAGTGGCTAGGCTACTAGACTCCAAGTCCAAATCTCACCTCAGGTACTTACTAGTTGAATGAATGAATGAATGCATTGAATGAATGCATTGAATGACTGAATGAAACATTTATTAAGTACTTACTATATACAGAGTATTGTACTAATTGCTCTGGATACAAATAGAAATGTAAGACAATTCCTATTCTCAAAAATCTCCCAGTCTAATGAGAGACATGAACTATAGAAGTTTTAGCTGCAAGTCAGATGGAAAAGTCTCATGGTCCTTAGGGGATAGTGGCAAAGCAGAAGTTAATGTTTCTTCTTTAATATCATGTCTACTGATAAAAGCCTATCAGTTTCTGATCTTGAACTATTTGGCAGTGTGAGGGACTTTGGTGGCAAGAACTTTCTTTTCTGGGTCTTTAGTAGGAATAACTGTGGCACCCAAACAGTGGTTGCTGGGCTCTGTCTCCATGAGGGGTTCCTTCCCAGGAGGATGGTTCATGGCCCTGGGCTGTCTGCACCAGGCTCTGAGGGGAGATGGCAGTCAAGGTGGTAGGAGAGAAGAAGGGAAGGTAACAAATTTAAATGATTTATTTTTTCTTCTATGAGTTTGGTGAGAAACAGGAGAGATCTGGGATGATAGATTGAGGGGATGGTAGGATCAAGTAAGGGTTTTGGGATTTTTTTTGAGAATAAGGTAAACAAGGGCAGCTAGGTGGTGCCGCGAATAGAACACCAGCCCTGGAGTCAGGAAGACCTGAGTTCAAAATCCACCTTCAGACACTTAACACTTACTAGCTGTGTAACCTTGGGCAAGTCACTTAACCCAAACTGCCCTTCCAAAAAGCAAAAAAAAAAAAAAAAAAGAGAGAGAATAAGGGAGACATGGCCATGTTTATAGATAGTAGGGAAGAAACTAATAGCTGAGTTGCATTTGAAGATTAGAGAGAGGAAATAACTGTGGAGACAATTTACTAAAGCAGATGAAAAGGGAAAGCAGGGGATGGGATCAAAGGTAAACGTATAGGTCTTGGCAAGGCCCTCAGAGACAGGAATAAAAGAGAGAATAGGGGATAATGTCAAAAGATTATAAGATATAGAGAAGGGGAAAAGGAGCTGCCATTAAATGGCTTCATTTTTTTTTCTATGAAGCATGAGATATGGCTCACTGCTATGAGAGACTTGAGGAAAGAAGGAGCAATTTGGAATAGCTATGGTGATGGAGTGGAATAACAAATCAATTAAAGAACAACAAAAGGGATCAAATAGGGAGGAACAAATTGTGCCTTTCTACAATGAAAGATGAGATTATATAAGATGCATTTTACTCTTTTTATTTTATACGTTTTGATTTATATATGTGTTTTTTCATATACACACATATATCTCAAATGTAATTAAACATTAGAATGTAAGCCCCTTGAGGGAAGGGACTATTTTTGCTTTTTCTTGTATCCCTGGTGCTTACATAGTTCCTAAGAGATATTAAGGACTTAATAAATACTTGTTCACTGACTGATTGTAACTGACCCAATCAGCGTAGTTTCATGACTTTGTTCAGCTTTATTCAATCATACCGATTTTAGAGGCTAATTCGGTTTTTTTGTCTAATTTACTTTGTAAAAATAAGCTTAATTGATATTTTTTATTGTTATATCATTATAATTTCCTGGAAACTTAGTAGCTCAGTAGCCTGAGCACTAAACCTGGATTCAGGAAGACATGAGTTCAAATCTGACCTCAGACGCTTACTCGCTCTGTGATGCTGGGCAAGTCACTTAATCTCTCTTTGTCTTCATTTCCTTACCTATAAAACAGGGATAATAATAGCTCCTACTTCCCAGGGTTGTTGTGAAGATCAGACAAGGTAATAATTATGCTGTGCTTGGCTCAGTGCCTGGGCGTAGTAAGTCCTATATCAATGTTGCTATTACAGTCATTCTTTCTGTATACATGTGCCCTTCCCTCATCCCCTCACTACTGGATCTCCCTTATAACAAAGAAAAACAGTTCAGCAAAACAAACCAGTACAATAAGCAGTCATGTCTGACAACACACTCAATATTCTGCTCCCATTTCTTCTGAGGTCCAAAGGTATCTTCTTCACTAGTAAAATGTGTCATTACAGTCACTCGGAGCTCAGTCTTCTTTCAGGATTCTTTTAGTTTACAGTAAGGTAGTCATTGTTCATGTTTTCCTGATTCTGCTTACTTCACTCTGTATCATATATAAATCTTTCTATGTTTCTCTGAATTCCTCATATTCATCTTTTCTTACAACACAATATTTCCATTATATTCATACAGCACTGTTTTCCCCCCCAGTCATTCCCTATCAACTGTCACACTTTTCATTTACAGGTTTTTGTATCTTTTTTTTTTTTTTGGAGGGCAGTTGGGGTTAAGTGACTTGCCCAAAGTCACATGGCTAGTTAGTGTGTCAAGTGTCTGAGGCCGGATTTGAACTCAGATCCTCCTGACTCCAGGGCCGGTGCTCTACTCACTGCGCCACCTAGCCGCCCCCAGGTTTTTGTATCTTATATCAATTTCCTGTTCAAAGGTTGTGGAATTCCTTTTCTCTGAAATAAAAATATGCAAGGAAGCATCATTACTCTAATCAGCCACAGAGTCTTCCTTGAACACTCAGATGGATGAAGAGAAGAGGAAGATTGTGCTAAGGGGGCTAAACAACCTCACACTCCAGACCTGCTCCAATTACCTTCTCAGCATATCAGTGTCCTTGGCTTAAGCCTTGCTGTCATCATTGTTGTTCAGCTGTTTCAGTCACATCTGACTCTTTGTGATTGCATTTGGGGTTTGTTTATTTTGTTTTTGTTTTTTCTTTTTTGGCAAAGATACTGGACTGGTTTACTGTTTCTTCTCCAGTTCATTTTACACTCGAAGGAACTGAGACAAATAGGATTAAGTGACTTGCCCAGGGTCACACAGCTAGTAAGTGTCTGAGACCAGATTTGGACTCAGGAAGATGAATCTTCCTGACTCCAGGCCTGGCGCTCTATCCACTGCAACACCACCTACCTGCCCACAAAGTGCATGACTACATAATGCATGATTACATACATTACATCCTATAGGAAAAGGAATATGTGGAGGAGGGTGAAGATGACTATGGTTGAGGTTCAACACTAAACAAACAAATACAGAATAGAGATAATCGCTATTACAATATGTTCTATGATACTGTAGCCGTTAAAAATATACTCTCTCTAAGCCCTCATTTTAAAATAGGAAGGAAATGACAATGACTAGGACTCATGCATGCACTTCAAATACTGGAGCTCTACACAGATAATCTACCCGTCTTGTCATATAATAATGTGCATGGAGAGTGTGTAGCATGTATAACTTTCTCCAAAGCAGTTTGTGAATGAGGAGACAGCATAATGGCACCAAAAAAGCATTGGACTGGGAGTTAATAAAGGTATTAACCTGATATGTAATATTGGATAGCTCATTTCAACCCTCTAGAATTTTGTTTCTTAATCTTTAAGATGGAGAAGGGGGGGAACCTGAATGAGATTATCTCTAAGGCACTTTTCAGTTCTGAAGTTCTGCAAACTAAAATGAATTCTTCCAAAGCCATCCCAGTCTACCCAAAGGCACATGCACCCAGTTGAAAAGTAAAAAAGGTAGGAGTAAAATTGGCAGCCTAATTATCTCCATTCCTTTACCTCCTAAGCTTTCCATTTTCCAACTTCTCTAATAGATTCTGGAATTCTCATACATAAAAATAAATAAAACTGAGAGATACTTTGATAAATAAATAAAACCTTATTTTTAAAAACAATACCCAAAGTAAGTAGAACCAAGAAAATGACATACAGGGCAGCTAGGTGGTGCAGTGAGTAGAGCACCGGCCCTGGAGTCAGGAGTACCTGAGTTCAAATCCGGCCTCAGACACTTAACACACACACATACAAAAGCTAGCCGTGTGACCTTGGGCAAGTCACTTAACCCCAACTGCCCTCCAAAAAAAAAAAAAGAAAATGACATACACAATGACTTCAACAATGTAAATGGGAAACAAGATAAGAAAGAAAATACACATTGTGTAATCATAGACACCAAGCTTAACTTTAGAGAAGAGTTCAACAAATTCACTCCCCTCATTTCATTGCAGAACTAGGGGACCATTCATGTGAAATGTTACATCAGGCATGGTCAATGTGTTGGTTGTTTTTTTACTGAATTTTCTTTTTCTTTTTTATTCTTTGTTACAAAGGAAGGTCTGTTGGGGAGGGGATTGCAAAGGTGATATCAGGAAACAAATGTGGTATAAAAACAAAAGATGTCAATACAAATAATTAGAAGTAAAAACAGCTTACCTTTGAAATAACAACTGGAATCCTAACATGTTGGACTCAGAAGGAATCTTAGTGATGTTACTGTCTAAGGTGGCTCTGCCATAGGTTATTAGCCTGTGAACTTCTGTCAGAAGGTGTCTTTCAGTAAGTCTCCCTAGGAAGTATAAAATGGGTGTACAGATCCCAGGTCATAGGAAGTATTAAACAGAACCACCAATAAATCCTTTCTAACAAAAACATTCCATGTTCTAAGATCCCTCCCATTCTAATATTCTAGGTCCCCTACTGACATTCTACATTCTGAGGTCCCTTTTTACAGTGACATTCTCTATGTACTAATGCCACTTCCAGATTAGACCTTCTATATAGTGAATTCCCTTCTAACTCAAACATTTTTTTGTTTTAGGGTCTCTTGCAGCCCTGAAATTCTATGCTCTATCCTCTACGGGTCCCTTCCTGCTCTGGCATTTTACATTCTAAGGTTCCTTCCAGCTTTGACATTATATGTTTCAAGGTCACCTCCAGTTCTATATTTTATAGTTTTGTGGTTCTCAATTTGGCAGCAGAAGCAACAGGGTTTGAAAGATCCTATAGGAATGTACTTGAATGTTCTTTTAATATCTGTTGTTTTCAAGTCTCTGATAGTGAAAAATAAAGCAGATGAGGTATCAGTGGCCCTTTAGATACTTCCCTCTGCTTTTCTTCTGGGTGGCTCTTATCTCTCCAAACCACTAATACACACTAAAGCACATTGCCCTGTCCTCAAATTAAGGCTCTTGTAAGCAATCAGAGAACACAACGTTTAGCTTGCGAAAGGCTTTTTCAACCTGAGTATCATTAGGCTGAACTAAAACACACATTACAGGTTTGTGTAATGAACAAGCCTCAAGTTAAGTTCACTAGGCTCTAGTTATCAATCACTGTATGACTGAATTATTTAGGAAGGCACTTTTGCAGTGATTTTCATTTAAGTTTTACCCCCTTGGTATATGTTTGTAAAAATGACTAATCTAATGGACACAGCTATTGTACTTTTGCATCTATCACTTTCAGGCCATTCTTCATAATTGGTTTATTAATTATAGCATCTTAATGATCTGTTTAAAATAAATAAACCATTTACACCATTTCAAAGGTATTTTGTGATGCTCAGCTGATATTAAAATAGCACCAGCCTTATGTGCTTTTTCAGCAAGTGACCTAATTAGTTAATAAAGTAATTGAATATTAAAAAGGATGTTGCAAGTAATTAAAATTTAAGAGCCTTCAGAACATTATTAAAGCTATAAATCATACATCACTGTTTTAATTTGCATAGCTACAGAATTACTGATGGTCCCACGTGCATGCACTACTTGGCAATTAGTCCTTTAACAAAATGTTGATGATGATGAGTTACCATTCTTCTTTCAGCTCTGTCAGATTTCTACATGGTAGTAGGCTTTGGCAGAAGAGTCTTCAGGTCAGGGGCCGCCAGTTGGGGTAACTTTTGCCTTTCAGCAATACCACAAGTTTAATTCCAACCTGGGCACGTGTGGATTTGGAGCAGGGCTGCTGAGAGAAGCCCCAGTGTTTGCGCTCTGAAGAGGAAGACCATATCAGTTTCCCAAGCCAAACCTCAAAAGCTATTTCTTAACCTCACAAACTTGACAGAACATATTGTGGTTAGCACTACTGAAAGCTCAGGAATAATTGGTCAGTGGCACTGAGCCTTTAGAAGAGGAGTTCCTGGTCTGCTCCACCTGCCCAGTTTTACCTTAAGTTAGATTCTTCTTGACTGTTTAGTGCTCTGTTAAGAGAAGCCTCTGAGCTTCATTGACATGACCCTTCTTCAGCACTTTGGACAGGGATTTCTTTTTAAAAGATATATGACTGAAAGATAGCTAATACAGATTTTTAATCTACACCTAGTTTAAAAGAACCTGGTTTTGAAGGAAAATCACGTGGTTACTCTTGTCCTTGAGGAATGGAAGGAGGATGAGAAAAGCAAGGGATTAGAAGAGCCAGCCCATCCCTTGAGAGTCAACCTAGTCCATTGATCCTCAATCCCCCACAAATAGTGTTTTAAATATAAAACCTTATATCCATACAATACAGCTCAATAAACACTATTAGGCACTGGACTGGCATCAGAGTTAGAAAGGCAAGACTGCTCCTACTGTCAAAGATATTACTGGTGTGGATACAATATATACACAGGCAAGAAAATGTTCACATAGGGGGTGGCACCTGAGTTGTGCCTTGAAGGACGCTAACAGCTTTAAGAGGCAAAAGTGAAGAGGAAGCATGTCCCAGATATGGAAGAAAGCCCACGCAAAAGGCATGGCGAGGAGAAATGGAGCATTAAGCTCAGGGAATGATTAGTAGGACTATTTGGCTAGGATATAATGTGAAGGGAAATCATATGAACTAAACCTGGAAAGTTAGGTGGGAGTCAAGCTTGTTGAGGACTTTAGATGCCAAGTGGAGAAGCTTCTATTTTATCCTGGAGGCCAGACAGAGGCACAGAATCAGACCTGTCCTGGAGAAAGGCTAATTGGGTGTGTGGACAGTTGACTGGAGAGAGGAAAGACTAGAAGAAGGCTGAAGGAGCCTATTACATCAGCCCAGGCCAGAAAAGATGAGGGCTTGAGCTCAGACTGCAGTAATGTTGCTGGATAGAAGGTAACAGATGCAAAAGGTGTTGGGAAGGCAGCAGAACTACACAGACTGATAGAATTAGGGGGACAGAATTAAAGGAGACTTTAATTTAATTTAATTTAATGACTCCATGAACTCTGGAGAGCTAACTGTTAGGTTTTCATCATAAGCATTTACATCTCTAAAACTAGTGTGAGGGATAATTCATAGTGATGTTTCCCCATTCTAAAAAATTAAATTTAGAATGGCTTCAGAATTCACTGGGCCTAGGTGTAGGTCACCTGACCTTCAAGCAATCTGGGACTTTAAGCAATGGAGACCCTCCCCCAGAGCCGGCTCAGAGGAAGATGAGCCAAATGGGATTAGGACTGCTTTCATTGGACACCCACATGTTTCCGGGTCCTTTGTCTCAGAAAGATTCCCATGCTTAGGTTGTGGGTCAGCCCCCCTGCCAATGGGAGTGAGGGTCAGTTGGGGGGGGGTTGGGTTTCTGCATTGGAACTCTATATAACCTTGGACTGGTTTCTACCTATTGCTCTCTCCCTGCTGCCATGTAGAAGGCAGAGGAAGGGTCCTTTCTCATGAGAAAGAATAAAGACCTTTTCTGACCTTAGATTCAGACTTTGAACTCTTTCATCTCACACAGCTTGGAGGTCCCACCGAGATTTTTTCGGACTTCTCTCTGGAGCTGGGGAGGGCTCCCTAGCCTTGACTAATAGGTAAAGGACCTCCCACTGACTCTTTACAGTGACCTTATGGTAAGTTGGAGAAGTGATTCCCTTCTCTGGAGAATGAGGCCTGAGGGGGTCTGAGACTGAGATCAGAAAATGCCAAAAAGGCGGGGGGGGGGGGGGAACAAAGATTACTGGAAACCATGTAAGTCTGTGCACAGACCTAGGTAAGGAGAGGCCTGGGTGATTTGGTTGTGGGTGGGGTCGACTGAGTCTGGCCAGGAGTGAGGAAAGTCCTGGACCAAGAGGTCAACCTGGTTGACTCCTGGCAACCATGAGGCAGTTTTCAAGGGGAATGCTGATGAGTGGTCCCTGATGAGGGCCCCTCTGAATTCATGCCTCAGCACCCCAAGTTCTGGACCAAGAGGCTGACCACATGTCCGGCAAGACCTTGGACCTGGAAGGAGGGGGCTGGCTGATGGGCCATGTCACCTGCCTCTGGTAAAAAGGACATTTTCAGCTTTTACCCACAAGCTGCTAAGTCAATTAGGAAGAAATGTTTCTTTCAAACCCCCCTCCCTTGGGAGATAAATTTGGCAAAGCTAGTTGAGACTGTGTTTGTTCTGTATTTCTTCTTTTGTTTGTTTGTGTGGATATGTGTGAAGCTGTCTATTCATGAAAAGGAAAATATTTTAGCATTCAGACTGAAAAGCCTTTGGAATTTTAGAAATCTTCCTTCTCTGCCTAATTAAACTTAGAATGGAAAGAGAGAGAATTCAGATCTTTAGCAAGATAATAGGTAAGTGAAGCTTCTTTTCCCCCTGTTTGTCTGAAATGCCTAGGGCAGAGGTGGAGAAGGAGAAACAAAAGGCTTGATTATGATAGTTAGGGTGGGGGGGAGCCACTACCCACCCCCCACCTTTAGAAGGTTGGAAGATAGTGCAAGTTAATTTTTAGCCTGACTTCAAAACCAGCAAACCAAGCCATGGGAAGTTAGAAGGGATAATGTCTACCCATCTTTGAGGCTCTATTGGAATTTAGTTATAAAAGTTCAGATAATCATTAAACTCCTAAGGCCCTCCACTTGAGAGAGAAGTCAAAATGTAACCACACCCAGTTAAATGTTAATGCAAACCCTTTGTCTATGAAAGGAAGGAATGCAGGGTGGGGGCAGGAGGGCAGCTTCCACTGAAGATGAAATGGAGATCACACAACATGTGTTCCTTAAAAATACTTCTAAAGTTTAAAGTTATAATTTAATTCCTGTAGAAGGAGGTTTGGAAATGCATTTGCCTAAAGTTTTTAGTAGAATATAAATTTTAAACATTTCTAAATTATGTAATTTGGAAGTATTTATGAATTCTGATGTTAAAACAATTTTCTTATTCCTATTCAGAAGCTAAGTTATCTAAGTATATAGTTCTGTATGTTAATTTGGATATAGGAAATGTGTAATGTTTTGGAATCTATGTTACTTAAGAAATTTGAATTTAAAGATGGTCACTGAGTATGGCAAAGATATTTGTAATTATCACTAGAACCAAAAGAAGCAGTTAGAATGATGAGCCCAGCATATTGTAAACTGATCTAAAATGTGAGCAGGAATGGATATGGTGTAACAAAAGCAGTTTTTGTTGTTTGTTTAAATGTTGTTCAAAGGAATAGAAAATGAGAAATGGGCTTAGGAATGGTAGGGAAATACCCTCCCCCACTTGGAAAGAAAGAAGGAGGCAGGGGAGGGGGTTGGAGGAGAAAAGCCGCTACTCATTTTGGAAATGCAATTAATTGCATAATGTCATTGTGTTATTATGGTATCTAAATCGCTTGTATATTGTAAAAACTGACCATTGTGAGCCAGGAATGGTGTCAGTTTTAATCTAATTTGGGTTGAAAATAAAAGATGGAGAAAAATTGTGTAAAATGTAATGTTATATGTTGTTACTTCTGCTATTCAGAAAACCAAGTATGTACACTTTTACCTGTAGTTATGAATAATCCTCTGTGCAAGGTGAATTGGAAATGTGTTTTTTTTTTCAGAACTCTTATTGAGCAAATTTAAAAAAATATATACATATATAAAAAAATATATATACTTATATAGAAGGATGTGAAGAATATATTCAGATGAATTAAGGTAAATGGATTGGTAATTAATTGGTTTTGAATTTAAAAGTTTAAATATAAGAACATAATAATTGTGTTACTGGCAAACAGTGGTGTTATGATATATTGAAATATTGTAATTTTAAAAATCATAGATTTTCAAGTTTTTTTAATTTAAAAAGGAAATTTCAGCTATCATTTATGAGATATACTTGTGAGAAGTAATTATTGGTAATTATGTGAAAAAAAAGACCAGTGAGAAACCTCTTAAGTTTTGTCAATTATGTGGGAAAGATTTTATGATCAGAGAATTTAGCAATTGTGTATTAGTTAATAATATTAGGATAAATTGTTTTTGAAAAAGGGAAATGATTTACAAGATCTTTTGTTATAAGATGATGGGGAACAAACAGATTAGCAGACAAGAAGGCTTGAAGAAACAGACCTCAATATTTGGAGTGTTTATGGGTTTAACCAGATGAGGGACACAAGATAAGAAACCTCATCAGTCCCAGGAAAGGGGCAATAATAAATTTAAAATTTGTAAAGGGAAAGTTAGTAATTATACAAAGACTTTGTAAGATTTGTAGTCATTTTATTAATTGTGTGTAGATTTTGTAATATTCAAACTTACTGTGAATTTTACTTTTAGGCGGATTGCCTAAAGAGTCCTTATCAGATTAAGTAAGAAATTTCTCAACTCTCCACCAGGAAGGAGGTGGGGAGGGGCAGCAGTAACTTTTTCAGGCTATGAAGTCACTCACTGAGCCTCACTCAGCCTCACCGAGTCACTCTCGAAATTGGCCCTTTAAAGTTGGTATAATTGATTTCTAGTAATTGGTTTTAGGTACCAATTTGGAATACAGAACAGGAATTAATTATGCATATGAGTCCTGGTAAATCTTTGTGGTATACTGTATGTTGCTTTCATAAAAGTTCAGTGACACCAGTATAAATTCAAACTATTTTTTTTAAAGAAAAGAAATACTTTTAGAAAGGATCTTTTACAGAAGACCTCTTGCTGTTTTAATTTGAATTTGTGGTTATTGTATGGTATAAGCAAAAGTTAACATTTGTAATGTATAAGTAAAAGGTTTAGATTCCTGAAGTAAGAATAAACAAACTTGGGAGAACATTCTTTCTGAATAATATGGGAATAATTAGACCAAGGGAAAAGAAGTTTGTGAAGCAAAGATGCAAACACAATGTCGAATCATTATCCCATAAACTAAGGCTGGGATACATTTGAGCTCCTATAATAGCTCAGTGTGTGTTTAGGATCTGGGCTATTTGGCCTCAGATCATATTCGTTTTTTATATATTCAAGAATTTGGTAAATGGGTATTTGGTCTAGTCTTCTGCCTATCACTAGATATTTGTCTGTATGAAATAGGATCCTTAAATGTTTCAAAATGATGTTAGAATAATTGAGTATTGGTACAACTGATTGAGGGACCTAGCTGTTATTCTATTAATTACTGAAACTAGATCAGAAACGTCTTCTATGTGAGGAAAAGACTTTCAGTGCAAATTTCTTAAAGGAAGGTAAATTATTGAATACTTTTGTATTAATGGAAAAGTCAACTTTATTCAAAGTTTGTTACTATTGTGGAAATAAAACATGTTTTCTGTGGTGCAAACACGTTTTATTATAAGCAACTTATTGATATGCACTGTTTTGGGATTAATTACTTATGGAGCTTCCCAAGTCTTTTATGATAACTGGAGTAGAAGTCAGTCTCTCCTATAAGTGAATTCATTTGTATAACTATTGAACTCAAAGATAGGAAACTCCTATCTGCAAAGTGTAGACTTACAGTGGAAACTTCTGAGGGAACAACAAGATCAGATAATTCTGTATGTCAGATTTATCAGTTTGTGAGGTTTAGCGATTAACCTCTTTGCTTTGTCTAAGCAAAACAGTTATGTTACTAAAAGGATAATATAACTGATGAGCTATCTTGTTTTATGGTTAAAAATGTAAAGGTTGAGGTGCAGCTAAGTGGCACAGTGAATAGAGCACCAGCCCTGGAGTCAGGAGCACCTGAGTTCAAATCCAGCCTCAGACACTTAACACAAAAACTAGCCATGTGACCTTGTGCAAGTCACTTAACCCCAATTGCCCTTCAAAAAAGAATAAAAATGCAAAGGTTGAATAATGGGTTTAAGAATTTTGGAAGGATAAAGGTTTGATTGGGAATATGAAAGGCAGATGAGAAGGTTTGGGAACAAATGTGGGTTTATCCAAGCCCTTCTGTCTCTGGATGGTGGCACTGGTTTTAAAGGATTTTAAGTAAGTTGAGAAAGAGTTTGAGAAAGTGTCTAGGAAAACAGAAAGATCTGTAACTTGATGTTGTAATGAATAGGTCAATCAAATTTGAAAAGGGGAGGAAATAAGCATACACATGCAACTTTGAATCATTATCCCATGCACTGAGGTTGGGATTATAAAGTTTCTGTAGAGAAGGTATATTCGTGTATATGAGTGAAATGGGGTCCCAGTGTATTTCAAAGTTATGAAAGAGCAATTGGGTATTAATCCAATTAATTGTTGAGATTAAACCAGAGACATTTTTAGTTGGGAGAAGAGAAATTTTAGTATGAACTCAGATTAAGCATAATTATAAGAAGGTAGAGAAGTTTGGAAGCAGATGCAGTATATGCTCTATAATGTATATGTTCTATTAGAGCAATAATTTATAATCCCAATGGGAGATTTGATTTTTTTTTATGAACAAGAATAAATATAGGAAGGAATGTAGGTTATTTGAGGCTCACTTCAAAGATGTTCCTTAACCATTGTGAGATTATAATCACATCTTAAGCTGATTGTTGGTTCTTGTTATTTAAAACTCAATGGGACTGTTAACTGTTTCTTTGAGTTCAACTCCAGATAGGAGTGTTAAAAGAGGCTGCCCGAGCTACCCAAGCCGCAAACTGATGGTGCCAGATCCTGTAAGATACAGGTATGAAGGTCAGAGGAACGACTGTTCAGCATGAGCTGAAGTAGGATTCTTTTGACTGGGGTTTACCAGCAAGAACCTGGCAGACTTTAAGCTTGGCTTGATGGAGATTGCAGCATGGTATGCATTGTGCCTGGAATTAGCATTATTAAGTTGGGGAAATATGGTTCCCTCATTATAATTTTGTCCCTATTCCTGGTGACAAGTTTCAATAATCAAAAGTTTTTAAATAAAACAACAAATCTACTTGATTCTGGAACATCTTAAGTTACTATAAGATAAAGCTGCTAGGTTTAGGGTTTAGTATTAAGTATCCTGTATGAGTCAGGATCCTTTAGTTCTTTGTGATAATATGACAAGTAGGTCAAGGGTTTGTGGGAATATTATTCCATTATTTAGTTAGTATCACATTTGTCAATGTTAAAAAGAAGGATAATTTCTGGACTACTTGGAAACATTTTTAATTGTTATAATTGTGAGCTTAGTGAAATCCTATCCTCCTGGTGGAGAACTTGATAATGGATTAATGCAAAATATAAGAAACGGGTCCTAATGTGTGGTCATGACAATTGACTAAGACTCCAATTTTAATTTTGTAAGAATGATAAGGGTTCTGGAGTTGTCATTTACATTGTTCCAAGGTTCCCTTTGTAGGTAAATGAATGAAAGAAGGCAGAAGGAAGAGAAACTGGGAATGTAGAGCTGAAGATGGATGACCCTATGTGACCAGAGGACTTCCTCACATCCAGACTGCAGTGTCAAAAGAGACTTTTGGACTTTGAAAAGACAATTGTTATTGTTTTCTTTTGAATCTCTGTACCTGTACTCATAAAGGGGACTGCCCCCTTGTATGTTATCAATGCAATGAGGGCTGCAAGGGTAATTAGAGTTAAGAAAAGTGGGGAAACTTCAAAAGGTATAAAAATAGAAAGTGGGGAGTTGTGAGGGATAATTTATAGTGAAGTTTCCCCATACTGAAAAATCAAATCTAGAATGGCTTCAGTATTCACTAGGTCTAGGTTTAGGTCACCTGACATTCAAGCAATCTGAGGCTTAAAGCAATGGAGACCATCCCCCAAAGCCAGCTCAGAGGAAGATGAGCCAAATGGGGTTAGGACTAGTTTCACTGGATACCCACATGTTTCCGCGTCCTTTGTCTCAGAAAGATTCCCACACTTAGGTTGTGGGTCAGCCCCCCTGCCAATGGAAGTGAGGGCCAGTTGGGGGGGTTGGGTTTCTGCATTGGTCATGGCTTCTACCTGTTGCTCTCTCCCTGCTGCCATGTGGGAGGTGGTGGAAGGGTCCTTCCTCATGAGAAAGAATAAAGACCTTTTCTGACTTTAGATTCAGACTCTGAACTCTTTCATCTCACACACTAGCAAACTTACAAATCAGAGTTTGACTTAATTGTTTTGTTGAACTTAAAAGTGGGTTGTGAGTACACTTATTTTATTTTTCTTAGATCCAGTTGATAAACACTTACTGGCAAAACCCTGGGTGAGGGCAATGAAAGTAATTGAAGAACTTCACTGACTAGAGGGGTAGTGGTGCCCTTGACAGAAATGGGAATTTAGGAAGAGGGATGGTTTGGGAAGGTTGGGAAAGGAAGGAAAACAAGTTCTATTTTTGGCCAAGCTAAATTTGAGATGCTGAGGAGACATCTAGGTGATGATGTCCAGCAGGTAGTTGGTAATATGAAACTAAAATTCCAGACAGAGGTTAGAAAGGAAGAAAAGAAAGATTTATTAAGTGCCTATTGTGTGAGGCACTGTGCTAAATGCTTTTCAAATATTACTTCATTCAATCCTTACAATACGACAATCCTGTGAGATGGGTGCTGCTTTTTATTCCATTTTACAGTTGAGGAAACTGAGGCTGACAGTGGTTAAGTGACTTGTCCAGAGTCATACAGCTAGAAAGTGTCTGAGGTAAGATTTGAATTCAGACATTTTTCTTGACTCCAGGCATAGCACTCTATCTACTATGTCATCAGTTTCCTTTAGATTTATGCCTAGATATATAGATTTGGAACTTATCTGCATATGCTTAATGGCAGAAATCATTAACAAATGATATTACCAAAGGAGAGTGTAAGGAGTAGTAGCAGTAGAGATCCCAAGGCAGAGCCTTATGGTTTACTCACCCACAAAGAAAATAAAAGTCAAAAAAAGTCTAATTTTTTCTTAAGTTAAAATGTTAAAAATTTCATATCTAAATATTCATTATTGAAGATAATGGATTACTTTATGGTTCTAAACCAGCCAAGAAAGGGTGGTTTTTTTCTTTTTTAATATTTTCTTTTTTTCTAATTACTTGAAAAAATTATTTTTAACATTTACTTTTAAAAATCTTGAGTTCCAAGTTCTCTCCTCTCCCCTGCCCTAGATTGAGAAGGCAAGCAATTTGATATAGGTTATATATGTACAGCCATGCAAAACATATTTCCATATTAGTTATGTTGTGAAAGAAAACACAAACCAAAAAAAAACCCCAAGAAAAATAAACTTTAAAAAAATATGCTTTACCCTGCATTCAGACTCTCTCTCTGGAGACAGAGAGAAAGAGAGAAAGACAGAGACAGAGAGAGAGAGGGAGAGAGAGAGAGAGAGAGAGAGAGAGAGAGAGAGAGAGAGAGAGAGAGAGAGAGAGAAAGAGAGAGAGAGAGAAGAAAGTTCTCTCATTAGTTTTCTTTCTGAAAGTGGATGATATTTTTCATTATAGTTCCATTGAGATTATCTTAGATCATTTTATTGATCAGAGTAGCTAAGACTTTCACAGTTGATCATTCTTACAATACTGCTGTTACTGTGTACAATATTCTCCTGGTTCTGCTCACTTTACTTTGCATCACTTCATGTAACTCTTTCCAGGTTTTTCTGAAAATATCCTATGCATCACTTCCTATAACACAAGGGTATTCCATCACAGTCATACACAACTTGTTCAGTCATTCTCCAATTGATAGGCAGCCCCTCAGTTTCCAATTCTTTGCTACTACAAAAGGAGCTGCTATAAATATTTTTGTACAAATAGATCCTTTCTCCTTTTCAATATCTTTTGGATACAGACCTAGTAGTGGTATTGCTGAATCAAAGGGTATAGAGAGTTTTGTGGCCTTTTGGGCATAGTTCTAAATTGCTCTCCAGAATGGTGGATCGGTTCATAACTCTACCAACAGTGCATTAGTGTCCCAATTTTCCCATATCCCCTCCAACATTTGTCATTTTTCTTTTCTGTCATATTAGTCAATCTGATAGGTGTGAGGTGGTACATCAGAGTTGTTTTAATTTTCATTTCTCTAATCCATAGTGCTTTAGAGCTTTTTTTCATATGAATGTAGATTTCATATGAATGAATTGTTTTATTCATCTGAAAAACACCTGCTCCTATGCTTTGACCATTTATCAATTGGAGAATGACTTATATTCTCATAAATTCGACTCAGTTCTCTATATATTTGAGAAATGAGGCCTTTATCAGAGAAATTTGCTATAAAAATTGTTCCCACTTTTCTTCTGTTCTTCTAATCTTGGCTGCATTTAGGGTGTTGTTTATGCAAAATCTTTTCAGTTTAATGTAATGAAAATGATCTATTTTACATCCTGAAATGCTCTCTATCTCTTTTTTTATTAATTGATTTGTTTATTTACTTTTAGTTTACAAGATTCAGTTCCACAATCCCTTGAGTTTCAAAGTTTCTCCTCTCCCTTCCCCCCGCCCCCTCTACCCCTCCTTGGGAGCATGTAATCAAGTACAAGATCTGCAAATACTTTCACATTGGACATTAGTCTGGTTGTATAGAAGAGTTGTAACCAATGGAGTGAACAATGGGAAAAAAGAAAGAGAACCAAAAATGAAAAAGAATGATAGCATGTAGATTGCTTCAGTCTCCATTTAAACTCTGTTCTTTCTAGATCTTTCTCTGAATGTAGACATCTCCTTCCCTCCTGAGACTTTTAGAGTTCTCTTATAACTGTGCATTGCTGAGAAGAGTCCAGTTTATCAGGGCTGGTCATCACACATACAACATGTTTGTGACTGTGTACAAATTTTTCCTGGTTCTGCTCTTCTTACTTAGTATCAGTTTGTATAAGCCTCTCCAGGTAAATATGAAGTCCCTCTCCTCCCCATTTCTTATAGCACAATAGTATTCCATTACATTCATACACCACAACTTGTGTAGTCACTCCCCAATTGATGGGCATCACCTTAATTTCCAGTTTTTTGCCACCACAAAGAGAGCTGCAATAAATATTTTTGTACATATGGTTCTTCCTCCCATTTCTATGATACAAGATTCAACCACAGAAGTGGTATTACTGGGTCAAAGGGTATGCAATTATTTATAGCCCTTTGGGCATAGTTCCAGATTGCTCTCCAGAATGGTTGTATCAGTTCACAGCTCCACCAACAATGCATTAGTGTTCCATTTTTTTCCACATCCTCTCCAGCATTTGTCATTTTCCTGTTTTGTCATCTTAGCCAATCTGACTGGTGAGATGTGGTGCCTCAAAGTTGTTTTGATTTGTATTTCTCAGAATCAATAGT
>CM053595.1:31845664-31871641 GCA_028646575.1 Pseudocheirus occidentalis | reverse complement strand
GCATCAGCCCCCCTGCTATCTGCAGGCCGAGGGCTCTGAAGCAGTCCAGTGGGGGCCGCCGCGGCTCTCAGCTGTTCGTGCTGCAACAGCCGCCTCCCGCTGCCTCCTTGCCCTGGGAGCAGTTTGGCCGGACCCGCTCTTCTCCTCCCCAGTTAGCAAAATCCACTGACCTTTCTCTTAGCCTTTTTTTCTTCTGGCCTGATAAACGTGGTAACTGTGCCTCCAGTGCAGCCGATCTGCTCTCCTGTAGCCGCGGTTCCCCGCCCGATGCCCCAGGGCCTGAGCGGGCCAGGGTTTCAGCCGCGTCCCGACTGCTGAGAAGAGCCCCGCCTGCTGCGCTGCCTGTAGTGCTTTCTGTCTTGTGGAGAGTTTTGGAGCTTGAAAATCTGTTTAGCGTCCCATTTTATGAGTTTTTTAGCGTATTTGTGTAGGAGCTGTGGTGCTTTGCTGTTTCTATGCCGCCATCTTCTTTGACATTGTTTTGGAGGGGAATTTGGGAGATTTCAGAAAAAGAGTCCCTACCTTTATTCTTCCATGTTGGCTCTGCCCCTCCAGAGTATTATTAAAACAGAAGAATCCCACCTCTAGGAACCCTTAGCTGCCGCCTACACAAAGTCTTTTCTGATGGCCTTAGTTCTTAGATCTTTCCCTTATTGCCATAAAACCACCAAGAAACAGGATGGCACTGGGAAGATGTCAGTTTTCCTTGGAACTACATATATCCTTGTAAAAGCAATATGGAGAGCAGGGAAGACCAAGGCCAGTGTAGATGTAGTTGGGCTTGGTAACAACAGAGAATGTGCTTACCTGGGAGACACAGCCCTGTATAATAGAAAGAGACTGAAAAATCTCTCTTCTGTCTCTAATTTACTATGTGTTTTTGGACAAGTCATTGTGTTTTTCTGAGCTTCAGTTTCCTCCTTTGTAGAATCTGAGGATTTTGCTAGATGACTTCTATGCCTCCAGCTCTACCATTTTATGCTTCTTTGGGTCCAGGTTCTAAAATAAGAAACCCTTCTAAAACAATAGCTTTCCTTATGAAACAGCAAAAATGAGAGCACCTACCCTATACCTACACATTAATCTCACAGACTAGAAGTAAAAATAGTCCTAAGTGATGGATTTGATAATTGTATGGACAGTATCATTAAATTACATTTTTACATAATTCAATACTTCCCATGAATGAATTCCTCTCCTGATATGGTTACTCCTTCCATTGAGGCAATTCTCTCACCCCTCTACACCATCCCATCCTTGGGATATTTCTATACATGTACGTGCATATATTTTCCATAGAGCATCTACCTAAGTAACCCAAAACCTTCGTCTTTGTTATCTCTGAAATACCACTCTAGTGCTCAGGCTACAATCTGTTATCCTTCACTATGTTTGCATAGCTAGTGTGTTGTCTTATCTTCAAATCCCTTTACAACCTGCCCCCTTCCTACCTTTCTAGGTTTCTTTCATCTAATTCACTTTCACATACTCTAGCAACACTGGCCCCCTTGCTGTTCCTCTCAAAGAATACTGCATCTCCTGACTCAAGGATTTTTTTTTAATTCTAGGAATTTTTACCGACTGTTTCTGGGCCTAGAACACCCACTTCCCTCCTCTCTTACTCCTACTTCCCTGACTTCCTTCACATCGCAATTAAAGTTATACCTACTGCAAGAAGCCTTTCTCAGCCTTCCTTAATCTTAGTGCCTTCCCTCAGAGATCACCCCCAATTTAACTTTAGACAGCAAGGTGGCACAGTGAACAGAGCACTGGGCCTAAAATATGTATGTCATAACCTTAGAAAAATGCATTCTTCATCCACTTGCTTTTTCCTGAATAGGTGGCTAGGCCAATCATTTCAATATTACTGTAGTATTCCTTGGCTCAGTGCAATCAGCACAATGTCCTAGAAACAGAAACATCTGGAGAAACTCACTGTCAATGGAGAAACCTAATATACAGATGGGAACATATAATATATTTGTTATTTGCATACACTATAGACTATTGCCTAATATATACAGAAATATTAGGGACTGTGTTATATGCTCAGTTTATAGAGTTTGACTTATATGATAAGTATTTTGGTTTTTCGTCATTTGAGAGGGTTTGTTTTGCAAAGTTAGTATGGGAAAAATAAGTGTCTGAGGATGTTTAAATGATATTTTAAAGGAGGAATGTAGGAACCAGAATTGGATTTGCTGAAACAATGAACAGGTCAAAATTTCTAACCCACATCTTGACATCTATGTTTCACTGATCAAGAGTAGTCTTTTCCTTTCCTTTTCCACTGGCTTCTCATGAATGATGGTTACAAGGTATGAATGTCTTGGCTTATCTCCAGGAAAATGGAATTCTAAATTATTTTCAGTGGATAGGATCTTATTCAAGGAGTATGCTATTCCTCAGGTCATTGAGGTGAAGGTGCTGTTCTTTGTATAGTTTGATGCTGCTACCACCCTACCATCAGTAGGATGTGAGATCTGAGCTGTTTTGAGTTTTGTTTTTTTTTTTTTGAAGTAGTGATGGTCTATGTTACCTCTCACTCAATCCTCGTAACCAATAGCACACACGACTGGCTGAGGATAAGGACTGTAATCCTAGAAGGGAGTTTTTCTCTATATGAAGCTAATTGGCCATACAGGATGGAAGCCATGACCCTAGCCTCATTAGCCACATGCTTGGACCAGCTGAGCTAGCTGGCTCTAGGTCACTAGGGTACCATGTAGGAAATTACCATTCTAGTGCTCTATGCCACCTTAGTGACCTTAGTTAATGAATCTCCCATGGTGACTAATGGACGCTTGGGGAGTATATAGCCCTACTGGCAGTATAAGACCCAATGATATATTGAAGTTTTAACACAGTGAAAGCCAATGGAAGCAATTAGGACTAAGGGGGCCTTGGAAGAAACTATCAGAAAAGGTTAAGCTTCTAGAAACAGAATTGAAGTAGTCAACAGTCAATCCTGCTCCCTTTCCCTAGACCCTGGGCAATTTGCAAGGTCTAGAGTGAGAAGCAAGGTGGAGAGCTCTCCTTTATGCCTCCTTATATGTGAATATAAAAGCAGCACAGCAGTGTCTCATGAGGTCATTGTGAGAAGCAATGCTCATATCTATAAGGCTCTTTGTAAAACTTCAAGTATTTTGTGACATCAGCACCCTTCTGCCCACTCAGGTCCACCATCTTGGAGTAACCCTTGACTTGCCTCTCCCCCTCAACACCCATGTCCATTTTGTTACAAAGTCTTGTAATTTCTGTGTCCAGTACATGTGCATATGCTCCCTTCTCTCTATTCATTGATCACCATAGGTTAGGCTTTCATCACTTTTCTCCGAAACTCTAGAATTACCTTCCTAACTCTCCCTCTTCATCCCCATCTCCATGACTGATTCAAGGTCCAGCTACACTCCCACCTTCTACTGAAAGACTTTCCCCATCCCTTTTAATGCTAATGTCTTCTCTCTACTGATTGTCTTTAATTCATCGTGTGTGTGTGTGTGTGTGTGTGTGTGTGTGTACAGAATCTTTATAATCTTGTGTACGTAGACCTTTGCATATTGTCCCCTCCATTAGACTGAGAGCTCCCTGAGATCAGAGCCTGTCTCTTACCTTTCTTTCTGTCCTCAACACTTACTAAATATTGATACTAAGATACTAAGAATCTGGCTCATAGGTGCTTAACAAAGGTTATAGACTGACAAGGAAAAAATTCTGAATCTGGTACTCAGAGTCTTTCATAGTAGAACTCCCACTCCCTACCTACCTTTCAAATCTCATTTCATAATACTCCCCACCATACTCTGCATTCCTGTTGATGTGATCTGCTTTCTGCTACCCGTATGTGATATTACATCTTCCTCTACCATGCCTTTGCCCAGGCTGCGTCCCAGCCCTAGAATGCCCTCCTTCCTTTCCTCCTCAATCTCTGGCTTCTCACAAAGCACAGCTTAAGTCCCACCTCTTACACAAGGCTTCTTTCTCCTGATTTTCTCACTGAGGAGGGCTCTTTACCTCTTGAAATTTTATATTCTATTGTACATATTTTGTATACTTGCTTAACCCAAGTACACGTTGTGTCTGCCAGTAGAACAGAAGCTCCTTCAGCACACTGTTTCATTTTTGCCTTTGCATTCCCAGAACCTAGCACCAGAGCCTTGCACACAAGGCAGGCATGTAATATAAATGGCTGGTGAATTATAGTAGAAAGATGGATTCTATAGAGTGAGTCAGGCGGGTTGAGTCCCCAGCTCGGGATTGGTGACTCGCTAGCTCTGTTCTCCTGGACAAGAGGGTACATTTGACCCACAAACCTTGGATGGGGAGAGCCCTTCGAAGGTCCCTCTGGTAACCGGAGCCTCCATTTATCCTCGGGTGGGCATTATAATGCTTACACTATCTTCCCCCTGGGTCGTTGTAAGGATCCAAGGAGATTACCTAGGAAGCTTGACCTATTGCCGCAGGACCCTTCAACAGGAGCATTCTCCCTGTTTGCCGAGGTAGAAACTGACGTTCAAGATCCGACGACCATCACAGTTTAGTCAGTGGCGCAGTCTGGTCTTGTTCCCTAGATGCTTGGTTGTTTCTTGTTTTCAGTCCCTCCCTCTCCGTGCCCCAGGAATAGTGAAACTGCACCAACATTATCCAGGGGATATCACAAAAAAGAAAGCTATGTGTAGTAATACTAAGTTTGTTGTCATTGTTCCAGATCTGTGATTTCTGATGGGAAAAAACTCCCCCCACCAAAGCAAACCTCAGACTTAGTGGTCTCAAGAGAGTTGTCTGAGGTACCGAGGTGGAGAACATTCAGGATCTCTCAGTAAATATGTTAGAGGTGGGATTTGAACCCACATCTTCCTAACTCTCAGACTTTCTATTCACCATAATGTCTCTCAATAATAGTAGTCATAGTCTATACATAAAGGCATACAATTTTATATTATGTTATGTTTTCATTTCATTTATGTTACGTTTTTAAAATTACTTTTATCACAATTGCCCTATGAGGCCGGCGGTAGAAGCATTATTACCAACATCATTCTTCAGATAAGGTAACCGAGGCTCAGAATGATTAAGTGACGCCTTTCTGTGGTCACGCAACATTGTTAGAACTGGACATTGAACCTGGACATTCTAGTTCTAAGTCCAGTGTTCTTCATATCATGGAATGTTCACAACAAACTGCTTTTTCACACCCATAGAGACTAAGGAAGGAGGTTGGCCATACAGTTCCCCATTCACCTTGCCTGGGTCCTCCAAGAGCTCCATCAACCAAATCAAATTATTGCGAATGGAGGAAAGGTAGAAGAGAGAAGTTGAGAGAAGTATTTAAGAAAATTAAGTCTAATGGGGCAGCTAGGTGGTGCAGTGGATAGAACACTGGGCCTAGAGGCAAGAAGAATTCAGCCTCAGACACTTACTAGTTAGGTGACCCTGGGCAAGTCACTTAAACCTATTTACCTCAGTTCCTCATCTGCAAAATGGGGACACACAGGAGAAGGTGATGGCTAACCACTTCATTATCTTTGCCAGGAAGACCCCATGGACAAGTACATTGGTCACAAAGAGACTGACATAATTGAACAATAACAAAAAGCAGTATCAGGGAGAACTTCATTTGATCACCAGCTTCCCTTTAAGCAGCCTAGAACTTTTAAGCAATATGTTAATATCTACCTACAATTTTTAGTCTTAGAAAACTACCCAAGACTCAAAAAACTAAGCACTGGATCATGTTGATGTAGTTTTAGAAGTGACACTAGAAGCCAGGCCTTTCTTGCCTCCAAAAATAGTAAATTGCCTACTGTGCCATGCTGACTTTCATTTTAATCAGTCACTTAGATTAATGTTTTGGGGTTGTTTTTTTTTGCTTTTTGGAGGGGGGAAGGCAGGGCAATTGGGGTCAAGGGACTTGCCCAAGGTCATGCAGCCAGTACTGTTAAGTGTCTGAGGGCAGATTTGAATTCAGGGCCTCCTGACTCCAGGGCTGATGGTCTATTCACTGTTCCGCCTAGTTGCCTCCATTAATACACTTTTAATGGGACAAACAGAATTATGTGGGAGGGAGGAAAGAGGTGGAAATGACTATGTTCCCATCTCCCATTGATCTCTGTTCTGTTCACTTTGCCAAATATTTCTACAATGGCTGAGAAAGGGAGATATGATAAATCTTGAATCAGAGAATGCTAGAAATGGAAGAAGGGATGTGCTGGAGCCAGCTTGTATCAGCTCAAGAGAATCAATTGTTAAATTTTCAATATGAGCATATCCACTTCAGAAATCAGCAAATGATAGCAATCAGGGCTTGATTTATTATTTCATTGACTGTTTAGACTTAAGAAAGTGATAGGGAAAATGTTAATAATGCAGATTAAATTTAAATGTCTGTTGGAGTCAGGATTTGGGGTTAGTGATAGTAATAATAAAAGAAAGCATTCACTTAAAAATACACAGAAGAAAGTAGAAGGAAGTTCAGAAGGGCACATAGACAGGGCAGGGCAGCGCTGGTGCTACATTGCTGAATAGACCAAGACTAGCTGTCTATAGTCAAGTTTCACTGTTTCATTAACGGCCCTTTTCTCTGCTCTTTAGATATAGAAACATTCATGTTTGTTTGTGTTTGTCAATGTCATAATAAGAAATCAAATTTAAGAAAAGAAAGACTGTGTTAGGCCCACTGAGCTTGGACAGATGGAATTATGGGAGCTGCCATTGTCCAGAAAGGTGTAAAATGAGGGTCAGCTTTGTGTTCTGGTTTTGGTGAACATAAAGGGCTCATGTTCTCATAGGTGACCTATTCCTCTTTCCCAAGGTAATTGGAAAAGTATGCTAACCTTGGGAAAGGTGGTTTTCCAAAAACTAAGATAAAGCAGTCTCTAAAGTAAGTACTGCACACAGGCTCCTCAGTCATTACATGCCCAGTAGACTTTGGTCTTCCCAAGGTCAGGCACCATTTTGTTTTAATACCACAAAGAGCCTCTTCCCCTCTGGGAGGAGGGTAGGCAGTGAGTATATCACAGCAAGAACCTCAGTTCTGGTGCCAGAAGAATCAACAAGTTGCAGACTGTTTTGTTACCTGGTTCTGGGTAATCAAAGCTCAGTGCAGCAACTTTTTTTAAAAAAAAAATGAAGCATGTAGGGGCAGCTAGGTGGCACGATGAATAGAGCACCTGCTCTGGAGTCAGGCGGACCTGAGTTCAAATCCGACCTCAGACACAACACTTACTAGCTGTGTGACCTTGGGCAAGTCACTTAACTCCAATTGCCCTGCTCTCTGCCCTCTAAAAAAAGCAAAAAAATAAAAATTTAAAAATTAGGAAAAAAAATGAAGCATGCCTCCCCCCTCCAAAAAGAAAAAAAAAATTGGGGCAACTAGGTGGTGCAGTGAATAGAGCACTGGCCTTAAAGTCAGGAGGACCTGAGTTCAAATCCAGCCTCAGACACTTAGCTGTGTGACCTTGGGCAAGTCACTTAACTCCAATTGCCCTGCCTTCCCCCCTCCAAAAAGAAAAAACAAAATAATAAAAAAAAATGAAGCAGTAAGTGAAAAATTCTGTCCTTAGGGCTTGCCCACTATGATCATCATAGCAATTGATATTTGTATAGCTTAAGGTTGACAAAGTGTTCTGCATACAGTAAAGATGGTATCTCCTTTGGGATTCACAAGCCTTTGGGGTAGCTGTTATTTTACTTAGCAGATGAGAAAACTGAGACTCAGAGAGATGGTTTTCCCAATCCAATGTCAAGCAAAGTCTCAATTGAAAGAGCACGGAACTGATGAAATGAAAGTCACGAGACTTGGGATTTTGCCCTGGTTCTTCCACGACTAACTCACCAGGTGTGAAAAGTCTAGGTGCTCACCTTAGGTGTCACTCCAGCTCACCAAGCCTGTCTCTTCATCAGTAAGATGTGTGTGGGACTCAGTCTTGTCTGAGGTGTCTCCCTGGAGGTCTCTTTAACTGCTTTAATATCTTTTTTTTTGCTTTTTGGAAGGCAGTTGGGGGTTAAGTGACTTGCCCAAGGTCACACGGCTAGTTTTTGTGTTGAGTGTCAAATTTGAACTCAGGTTCTCCTGACTCCAGGGCTTGTGCTCTATTCACTGCGCCACCTAGCTGCCCCTCTTTAATTGCTTTTAAAAATGTTTTTTATGACTCTTTGGAAAGAAAGAGTGAGGTTAGTGGCCTAAGAGAGGGAACCAGTGAAGGAAGGGTAAAACCAATTCCTAGAAAAATTGTTCTCTGAGAAATCAATCGCTTCTTTCCAATGCCTTCCTCCAGCAGCAAGTACATACACACTGATTATGCATCAACTGATTGCCAAAGGCAGGGCCAGGCTTACTTAGCTGGCTTCCCTCCACTGCAAATTAAGTAAGTTCAATATTGATAAGAAATATTTATGTTGCCACTTGGGCTGATTATATCTTGTTTATCCTTCATTGCCCGAATCCAGGCTGGTAAATGTTCAGCAGTAAATAGCTGCAGTGATCAGTCTAACCCAGACTTCATCACCTCTGGGACATCCCTTTAGTCATTACCCTTTAGCCAGCTGCCACCTTGTGGTGATGGAGCAGATTTTAAAATGCTTTATTTGAAACAAGCCATAGCCTGGTATGAGCAAAAGCTACCTTCCTTCCATGGCCATACCAGCTTAGTGAGAGAAGAAGGGGCCAATGCATTACATGCCAGTCTTCTACATCACCATCCTTCCCCCTTTCTTTAAAGCCACATGGACACCTCTTGTTTTTCCCACCATTATCCCTCCCAAAGTAAATAGAACCTCCCCTTGTCACAAAGAAAAAGTTAAGCAATACCATCTCAGACAAAATATGCAACAGTAAATACCCATAGTTCCCCATCTACCTACCTACAGAAGGGAGGTACATTTGATTATCTATTCTATACTGTGGGAGAAATGTTGGTCCCTGCCTTTTAGGCTGAATTCAGCAACCACTCAGTGTTATTATAGGTATATATGGTCTGCTTTCTTTGATCTGTGTCAATTCACACAAACATTCTCATTTCTCTGAATTTCCATATTAATCATTTCTTACAGAATAATATTTCATCACATGCGTCACGTTAGTTTGCTCAGCCACTCCTCATTCAATGGGTACCCACCTTCATTCATCTGTTGTTTTTGCTACAACGCTCTTAATTTGGCATGTATGGGACTTTTTGTTTTAATTCTGATCCCCTTAGGGTGCACAACTTATAACAGGATAGCTGGGTTAAAGGGTGTCATTTTTCGAGTGTTGTTCCAAACTGATTTCCAGAATTATTAGACCAACCCACAGCCTCCCCAACACTGCCGGTTTTTGAGAATCTTTTTGGGCCACATCATGTATAGTGTCAAGCTAGCTCTTCTGTCATTATGAAACACAAAAGCATTTCCACTTCAATCTAAGCACATCAGTTTTCTATAGGGTACCATGAAGTGAAGGCTTTAGTTCTCCATCACTCCTACTGTGTGGTTATCAATTTCAATATTGATCTTAGGCAAGTCAGCTCTCCTGGGTTTATATTTTCTCACCTATAAAAAGAGGAATTTGAGCCAGACAATCCTTGTTGTTGTTCAGTCGCTTTCAGTTGTGTCTGACTCTTTGTGACCCCATGTGATGTCTTCTTGGCAAAGATGCCATTTCCTTCTGCAGTTAATTTTACAGATGAAGAAACTTGAGGTTAAGTGACTTGCCCAGGCTCATACAGCTAGTAAATGTCTGAGGTCAGATCTGAATTCAGCAAGGGTCTTGCTGACTCCAGAACTGGTGCTCTATCCACTGTGCCACCTGGCTGCCCAGGTAATTAATTTAATTTAATTCACATTAAGGCTAGATGACCTGAGGGCCATCTTGGTCTAGAAAGGCTGAGTGGCTTTGCCTCCACTAAGAGAAGACTCAAGATCACAGTGAGCTCACTGTGGCAGAGCTAGGAACTGTTTCCTGTCTCCTAGGTCTAGTACTTTATCTACATCCTTGCCTGCCTGCCTGCCTGCCAATTCCAAAATTTTGATTCTGACCCTGTAGTGATGTTCCCGAAAAGTAGAGAATTGTTTTCTTGGTTTGTTTCTTGGTGAGGGGGAAAAAATTTTACCCACACAGTTTTGGGTACATCTGACGTTTGAACTAGTGTCTTTGTTGTTGTTGAGTTGTGCTCCAATCTTCATGACCCCATTTTGGGGGGCTTTCTTGGCAAAGATACTGGAGTGGTTTGCCATTTCCTTTAACTCATTTTACAGATGAAGAAACTGAGGAAAAAAGGGTCAAGTGACTTGCTCAGTGTCACACAGTTTCTGAGGCCAGATCTGAACTCAGGTCTTTTTGATTCCAGGTCTGATGCTCTAACCACTGTGTCACCTAGCCACCCCATGAGCATCTTAACACCTTCTAATAGTGTTCTGAACATGCATAGGAAACCAGTAATCACTGCAGCAAATGCTTTGGCTATTCTGGCTTGTGAGTGATCAGACAGGCAACTGGATGACATACCTTCAGGTTTTTTTAAATATCTGGGAACAGGGATGCAGGGGTTTAGCAGAACAAAAAAGAAATAGGTTGATGATGCCAGTAAGCTACTTACTGTAAGCTTGCCTGTAAGTTGAACTTACAGGGAGGGTGTCATAGCTTAAAGCTGATAAATGCTGGTTCAAATGTATTTAGTCAAAAGTAGGGGATGGGAAAGCTGTACCAAGAGGAACATGAATATAATGTGTCTGGCAAAGAAAAGGTACCAAGCAGCAACAGTAACACTGATGTAAGCCCCATGGTTTTCCTAACTTCAGGCAGGGATTCATGACCAGTATGGGATTTCTCCCCATGATAAAGATTTGCCAAAAATCAGCAGAAACCAAACAGCCAGTGTGTTATTAAAATCATATTTATTGCAGTTTCCAGACTTCATGTACAGTACTTATAACTAAAGCAGAACATTGCCGATTCACATTAAGGTTCTTAGCAGCAATCTGTCCCTAAAGAGCAGCTGTTTGGGTGAACTTGACAGTTAGAAGCAATTTACAAAATAGATTCCAACTCATGGTTGTTCCCATTATAGCTGGTATCTGAATAGTGCAAATAGAAATGCCTATGTTCACCCCAGTTTAGCTTTATCTAGAAAAAGAGTAATAAGTCAAGGTGTAGACAGATATCCACAGAAACTTTGGGGGATAAGATACCAATAAGAAAGAAGGGTCTCAGGGGTGGCTAGGTGGCGCAGTGAATAGAGCACCGGCCCTGGAGTCAGGAGTACCTGAGTTCAAATCCGGCCTCAGACACTTAATACAAAAAAACTAGCCATGTGACCTTGGGCAAGTCACTTAACCCCAACTGCCCTCCAAAAAGCAAAAAAAAAAGGGTCTCTGATACAGGTTTAGGAGGTAAATAACCTACTTTTTCCAACATCATCTGCTGTTTGCTCTACTGTCATGAGCCCGGGGGTGCCTCTGGGACTAAAACACTTGAGAATCAGGCATCCAGTCCTACCCTAAAGAATGCCCTTTAAAAAATTTAGATATTTTCCCCAGATATAACACAATGATAACATTAGTTGTAGTTGCATTTTGTTCCAAAGCTACAAAAATCAAAAGCAAGTGCAAAAGTACTGGGACTGACTTTCGTATCTTTCCTGAGAGACAATTCCCATCTTTTAAGAAGGGATTAAAAAAAAAAGGCAACCATATGCTTTCACATAAACTGATCAAATTACTCTTCATTCTAAGTGAACACATGGGAAACTGAAGGTCTCTGGTATACTTACTTCTCTCCCCTAGATGTCCTGAACTTAAGCTTCTGTTTGACATCAATCTTGTTTCTACTAGTTGAGAAAAAGAGCCCTTCCAGAAATGTCCAAAAGGACTCTTTTGTCCTCCTTTGTCCCATAAGGAGCAAAGGACCCCCAATCTTCTTCCTTCTGCACCCCTGGCACTTTGACCAGAATCCTCTGATTGTACTGTCTAGTAATAAATCAATTTGCCAGAAAATAAAGATTAGCTGGTTTTTCCAACATCAGCAACATCTGGAGATCACTGTACCATCGCTTCTTGAATGAATACTTACTAAGTGCTAACTACGCATGTGGTTGTGAGACAGAGCCCTGAGGCCAAATAAATGATTAAAACCTTATTGTTTAAAAGGATTCCATTGAACTTTGTACCTGACCTACTGTGAAATAAGAAATTCCAAAGATTCTGTATTTAGAGGTCATTATTACTCTTATACCAATAGTATCATTATAGAATTTGCCTTAAAAAAAAATAAAGGTTGGGGGTAGCACCAGTGAATGGCTGAATGTCTTTGGATGCCTTCTTTCCTAAGTTGCAAACATTTGGTGAATATAACTGGTGGAAACAATTTTAAAAAACAGTCCAATGTATGATTTTCCCCTGGAAGCTAGTGTTAAAGAGTAGCTAAAAAAAAAAAAATCAATATTCACAACAGACTTAGCCTTTTCTAGAAAAATAGGAAGAGGCCAGGTCTACTAGCCCACATGAATTCTGCAGAGTTCTGTCTAGATAGGGGAGAATAGAGGAACTTACTTGTAGTTGCCTGTCTTTTCATGGCAACAATTTCTATACAAGATGGTCTCAATAAATGCAAACAATGAATCCTCTGAAGGAGTTGAATATGTCTGAATTCACAATATCTGAAGTTATAATTATTTAAAATAATAGTTCCAGCCCAACAGAAATAGAGTACAAATTTAAATGTGATGACCTTTTTAGCTGGGCTCACATGAATTAAATGAGACCCAGTTACACTTCTAGCTTTCAGTTTTTGCTAATTTATTGTTGATTTGGTGCACACAACTTCTGCAGAAAATAGTGTTCGAAGTCTTAAGTTATCCCCACTCTTAACCCCTGGCCAACTAGATTGCACCTTTGTCCAAAAGGCAAAAAGGGTAAAAAAAGGTCCAAATAATTCAGCAGCAATTTGTTCCTACTACTGGAAAAATAACTTAAAGTGCACATCCCTTTAATGGTGGGTTTGTAGTAACAATTCTGTAGACACAGAGTGGCTCCTGAAATTAATTTGATAAACACATGAAGCTACCTATTTTCCTTCCTACCCATTCTAATAATCAATAAGAGACTTCAGCTAATCCAAGGGAGTTTCAGCTCTTGAAATGTTTAAGTGATTTATGACACACAATGGTCATTTTTTCCAAAATAATATGATACCCTCTATTTGAACCAGGTTCACTACATACAGACTATATTGTTTTAAGGTTTTATTAGATGAATCAGGCTAGATGCTTCTAAGAATCTTAATTTTCCCCTTCCTTACCTTTTCCCTTATTCTGATGGTTAGGACTTTAGCTACATTTATTGCAACCAACATGTGTTTTCAAAGATTATATTTTTGAGCTACAAATGAATGTCTAAGGAGTGATTTTTTTCCCTTTTAAAATATTTCTTCAGGAATAAAGAGAAAGTATTGGTTTTTGTTTCCGAGCAGTGCAGATGAGTTATTTCTTTCATCTGTCCGATTAAGTTTTCAACACAATCCTGTTTTGTAATTTTTGTTTTACTAGACAGGAATCATGGAAGAATCAATACTGACGCTACAACCAAAATGACAGTCATGGTGTATGTGATCAAGTAGGACAAATCGTATACAACTTATAAGAACTAGTTAGATAAGCAAGGTTCTGAAAGTGAATGGAGAAGTGCTGAGCTCCAACATACAAGAAGTAACCTGTATACTTTAGATGTAACCATGAAATAAATCGCCATTTTTGAAAAATTAGGCTGTGTCTAACGGAAATCAGTCACCATGATGAGTAACAATTAAGCATGGTTTTCCTAAGTCCCTTTGGTTATTTTCCTAGGATATGTTTTTCTGGGAAAGTGAGCATTCGCTCTAGTTTTCAGCCTGGGGGCAGAGGTGGGGAGAGCTACAATGGCAATACTGTTAAATGGGGCAGATGCCCATCTTGCCACATACACCCTCCCAAATAGAATTTTTGAAGACTAACTCTACTGGGAAAATGTTTTAAAGATCACAAAACTGAATCCACTCATTCTGGCAAGTTTCAAAGGTGATTTTCATTTGATTGCTGCATGATTTTCTAAGTCTAGTATCTATAATTAGGTTCTAGAAGTAGATTTTTAAAGATTATTTAAAAATTAAAGTAAAAAGCTCCCCATGACTTTTTCCTTTGAAAGTGAGGCACTTTTAGGGACTTGTTCTTTTGTTGGCACTGCAGCCCCCTAGAATAGTCCAGGGCAGATTCTTTGTAAATATCAAAGGAAAAGACAAAGAACAGGGAGGGAAAAGGAGCTAGTGATTCCCAAATTGGCACTGTCTTCACATTTGTGGCATTTTCCTAAGGAATACAATAACTCCTTAGAAGTTGGGAATGGAACACACACTTTCCTAAGAACCTGATAGTCTCCTGATTTTAAAAGTATGGCAAGATCACATATACCCCTAATGACAAATAATGACAATCTTATATAGCACCTGCCTTGACCACAAGATAATTAAGCCTTAAAAAGCTAGAGAAGAGTTAGTAAGATGATACCTGGCACTTAAATAACACATTTTGTCTTCAAAATGCTTTTCAGGTTCTTCCAATACCCCTGTGAGGTAGGTGTCTTATCTCCCCATTTGAGAGATGGGGAAAACTGAGGCAGCGAGGGGTTACACTGACTTACCTATAGTCACAAGATGAAAAAGCAGCAGGACCCAAGTCTGCTCTCTACACCTGAGCTCCCCCTCCTTCTCTAACGGTTTCTGCCACAAGTTACACAGCACTTTTTCTTCCGTATACTTGAGCAACTAATCATACAGTGAGCTCATTCTCATTCTGCACAAAAGCTAACTCTTGCTGTAGGAAAAAAAGAAAAGAAAACAGTCAAGCCCCAAAGAGTCAGGTATTGCCTAACAGTCTATTTCAGGGTGTAGCCTGCTCTGCACTAGCTGAGTTAAAGAGCAAAGAACCACGACAGCGAAGCCCAGCAGCTCTGCTGAAGTCACATTTCTATGGTGTTCTTGTTGCATGTACCACACCTTGGGCTGCAATGTCTCTCTGACACGAACACTGCTTATCACCGTAGCTTGCAAAAGCCTCTTTGGCCAGATATGAGGGGAAAACAATCCCCCCATTTCACATTAGAACCAAGCTAAAAAGCACCCTTTGTTCCCCACTCCAGGAGAGGGAGTTCTAGCAGTGAAGATATGTCTATGTTATGGAGTTCATGCTGAACTCATTTAATCTAAATTAAACACAGCACACAGCTCACAAGAGAACTCATACTGCACTGCATGCCATGCCACACCAGCTCATGCACCAACAGCATGCCACACAAGGCAGAGGCGGGAAAAGGACAAGACGGCAGGACACAATTCCCATCTCACCCACAACACACAGACACTAACTTCATCAGAGCAGTAAACACATTAATCAAGCCACTGAATTCACAATGACAACAGGGACAGCTATGGTGGGTTTACTGCTGGGTGTTTATAACATACCACCTGCGGAAACCCCACCCTATACAAGTTGGTGGGTTCCATGGATGTTAAGAATGCTCAATAAAGTCCATAAATTCTAGTCTCCCCATCAGGAGAAATTCCAGAAAGATGAATGGTATAATGTAAAATGCACTGGTCTGTGCAGGGATGGCAGTCCACTTTATACCACCATCTCTTAAAAAGAAATGTCTATGAGCATTTGCCACAGATACTGAACCATTTTAAGAATGGATTCCCTTTTCGTGCTGTGGTATCTGTGGTGAGTTAGAGACACATCATGACCCTAGTGGAGTCAAGAAGGTAATCATTTTTCTAGTATATCTCAAGAGTACTGATAGTAACACGTGAAAACAAATCTAATTTATATTTATGTATAAATGAATAGATCTATATTTTATAATGATGCCTTCTGCCTCTGAACAGCCACCCATTCTACAAAGGGTCTGTCTTCTTCATGTGGTAGCATGCTGTCCCCATCTTTGTGGACAAGCAGATATACCACAGGGTCCTAGACTCAGCTCCTTCCTCCCTACATCCAAGATCAGAGGGAATCATTCCAAATTAGCTCTTCACTGAGATGCTAAGAAGCACAGTGCAAATACAATTCATGCGGTTTATTTCTAAAAATAAAATACTCAAAGCTCAGCTGATCACTGGGCAAGGTGGACAAGTAGAACATTCTCTCCTCGGATAAATATCTGGTTAATGTGTCGTGTGAATACCTGCTGGTAATCCACTTTGGGCTTCTGCCTTTTCTTACGAGACCGGCCCCTTGAATTAGAACCCCCTGTACTAGAGCCCTCTGTCCGTGTAGTCCTGCCTGACAGGTCAGACCTGGAAACTTCCTTTCCAGCTGCCAGAAGCGATGAAGGTGCTGAACGGGAACGTTTCTGTGACCCTCGATCCTCATCGTCTCTCCCCCACACGTTGGCCATCTTCCACGTAGATGTCTGTGAATATCGAGACAATGTGGAGTCTTCAACCATCGACCTGGAGTCAGCTTCCTTTCTGGAGGAATCCTGAAGTTTGAGCCGATCAAACAGCTACAAGGAAACAAGGCAAATGTTAGCTGCTCTCTTGATACCTTATATTCCCCTTTAAAAACATACATTCTTGTCACTCTTGTCACTTTACCTTTCTAAATCAGTCAATACTTATTTCTCCTATTCTAACCAGTGGTTAAATCAATAAAAGGACAATCAAGATAAAAGTCACCTGCCATATTATGTGACACCATGTTATAATGATAAACAAGTTTATTTTTATATTGAACTAAAAGACATTTCATCTTCAGGTGATGCAACTTGTTACACAAATCACATATAGATCAGCCTTAACTGAGGTGTATGGTAGGGAATAATGAAGACTCTACATCATAACTTGTTTCTAGTAATTAAGTGTATTAAGTGGAAATATAGAGAATAATGATACTAGTCCCTTCACCCCTTACCCTCTGTCCCTGCCTTACTTCCCCTACCCCATCTCAATACCTTATTTCCTAATACTAAAAGCATATATAGGCTGCTTGTAAGTAGGGGGAAACTTCTTACCCTGGTGAGAGTTAAAGGAGGCTCACGTTCAAATGCTTTGCCCAGAACTGGTTTTCTGTAAGTCTCATCCACATCAGTAAGTGCCTTTGAAGAAAACAAAAAGAGAAAAATCGAAAGTGTTGTCAAAAATCCTAGCAGATTAAGTGCTTTCAAAAATAGCATTCTCTTCACTGGGCAACTACAACCATTAGCTATCTTGGTTCACAAGAAGAAAATAAGAACCACTAGTAAAAAAACAACTAAAAGCAATTTTCATACTATTTCCAAATCATCCACGGTCAAAGCTTGCAAAGTCTCAAAAGTTCACTTTTATTTGTGATTCTTATTCATTTTTTCCCCCTGATAAGCCTCTGGCAACACCAAAATGTGACTCCTGGATTGTACTCATTTCCATTTTGGAGGCCATTCCAAATACACCCTAGTTTCCTTCCCCTTCCCTGCTATCTATGTCAGCAGCTAATAGGAAATGACTCATGTCACACACAGACCATTAATGACTCCCTGGTCAATCAGATCTCATGACATCACTACTATGATGTATTAGTTATCACCTACTACCTTCCCTTTGATAGTATTTAAGAATAAGACATCACTTGCCAGATCTGTTGGGGGGTGTCAAAGCATACTGAATAACTTGGAAAAGTTGTAGGAGGAAGGTAACCGTAACTGCTGGAGAAGAAACTCCGGAATGATGACATCAAGATATTACCTTGTATTACAGTTATTTGTGTATATGTCTTCTCTTCGTTACTAGCCTTAAGCTCCTGGAGGGCAAGGTCTTTGGTTTATATATCTTTGCATCCCCCCTACAGTGTCCAGCACAGAGCTTTGCATATAACAAAGAATACCTGCTGAATGAATGGATAAGAAAATTGGATTTGGGGGGAAAGGAAGTAAGTTGAGCACAGAGCTTATGCCTGAGCGTAAGCAGAGCTCAAGGACACCAGCTCTTCTCCAATGCAATTATCAGTACAATTGCTATTCTAAAACGGTTAGATTGGTTGCCTAATCAAATAAAGGAGTTAGTCCCTATGAGATTTTTTTCCATCCCTATAAAAAGAACTAATTACCATATTCCAGAACTTGTCAAATGCAACCAGGAAGCCAGAGCAGACGCCCCGAAGACCCTTGAAAGTGCGAATGTGAACATTGACCTTCACTCCCTCTCTGATACAGCGATGAAGTTCACCCAGTGGGCTGCCCTCATGCACTGCAATGAAAAAGAACAAAAGTCAGAGTGGCATGAGGGTGTCTGTGCCAAGAGCCACTGAGATGGCACTCCTTACTAGAACAATCCACTGAGTATAATCCAGTGTGTTTTCCATTTTCAGTCTACCTTTGTAGTGTAGTGTACTTATTTTTACATACACTATGCTCTAGTAAAACTGGACTACTCCGTTCCATGAATATGTTCCACATATCCCACTCTACGTTTCACAGAGCTGCACTGCCCAAGCTTCTGCACTCCTTCAACCACACAGGATGAAGAGGAGCAGGCTGGGGGAGACACTTGTCTAGGCAAGCTAGTGAAAGCAGCTATAGCCCTCTGGGTTCTTGCTGAGCAACAACTCCCTTTCAAGACTGTGAGCATTAGTATTCACTGACCACCCACTAGTACCACTACAGCTAATAATCTACCACTTTTTTCTCTCCCTATCCCTGCATCACTCAACTACCCACTTTATTGGAGCAAACTATTCTCAGTCTCCTCCTCAACCTCACTCTATTTCATTTCCTACCTCAACCCTGCCTACCCATTCCACTGTGCCCTCTGCAATTCCTGTTCATAGTGAACAGACTTCCTTTCATTCTGGACCTCTTTCTACCATTCTCCTTGTATCTACTGACCTCATTAAGAAAGAACTTCTCCCAGATGACTGCTCCTGTGATTATCCTCTCCTTCAATACTCTAAACTAGGACACCCTGAAGAGACGTCAGAATACTCTGTGCTCCCCCACTGTCACTTCTAGATTCTTCCGTTACTGCTGATGTCACTCAGCAACTTCTCTTCTTTTTAATTCACTCAGTTAAAGTTTTCCACCCCATCCAGAAAATTTGTAGTAGCTGCCTCCAGGCCATTCTATCCCTTTTTAAAAGTAGGACAGTGCCTCCCTCACCTTCTTTCTCCTTCACTACAAGTCCTGACCTTAAAGCCAGAGATTTCAACATCTATATTGATGCTCCTCCAAATTATATGACTTCCCAATTTTTTGGTCTCCTTCATGACATAATCTTTAATTTTGCTTAAATAACACATAGGGATGGTTCGACCCTGGCTCTCAACATTATACATAACTGCTCTACTTCTTTATTAAAAAACTCTGATATTCTCTGACTTTTTCTCCTGGCATCTCACCTCTCCTAAATCTATTCTTCACTTTGATTGAAACTTTTAATTCCTCTACTTACAATATACTCTTAGGATATTACTTCTACTATGGCTTCAATTTCTTCTTTTTCCAATTGTGACTCTGTAAATTCAGCAAACTGCGCTCCAATACTGCTAACGCCACCTCACCACATCTCAGAACCACATTCCTCCTGCCATTCACCTCCTCTGTTCCTAGTCACACAACACTGAAGAGAGCTAGAGGAAGTCACACAACGATGCCAATTGGATGCATGTTATCCACCTCCAACTTTCTTTTGTCCCTACGACAAAGCAATCTTTGGCTTTTTCTTCTCAAAACCTTTGGATGTTACCTCCCACTCTTCCTCCTTTTTCTTAGTCTCTGACAAAGAGGTGGACCTTCTCCTTGCCAGGGCCAAGCCCTCTACGTGTTCCCTTGATCACATCTCTTCCCACTTTTTTCCAGCAGATGGCAACCTTAACTACCAACCTCTTAATTTTCAACCTCTCTTGGTTCCTTCCCTACTATCTTCAAATATGCCCAAGTCTCTCTTCTAAGGAAAAAAAAAAAAAAAGAAAAACTTTCACTAGAAACTACCATCTTCTCAAGCTATTGTCCTATATCTCTTTTCTGTTTTTAAGTTTTTCAGCTTTTCTGTTTTCCCCTGTCCCTTACTTCCTAACCCTTTTTTAATCTGGCATCGGAACTCATCACTATGATAAAACTGCTCTTTTCAAAGTTACCAGAAATGTCTTTTTTTTTTCAAACAATTCTGAGGTACTACCTCATACTATTAGAATGGCTAATAGGGCAGAAAAGGTAAATGACAAATGTTGGAGGGGATGTGGGAAAAATGAGACATTAATGTACTATTGGCAAAATTGTGAACTGATTCAACCATTCTGTACAGCAACGACTTAATCAACAAATCTGATGGTCTTTTCCCAGAGCTCATCCTTCTCAACCTACCTGCTGCATTTCACATTGTTGACCACTCTCTCTTAACAGAAATTTTCTCCTCTCTCAGCCTTTGTGACACTACTCTCTTGGTTTTCATCTGACATGTCTAATTGTTCCTTCTCAGTCTCCTCTGCAGGTTCACGACTAATACACAGCTTTTAAATCTGGGTGTAGCCTGAGAGTCCTGGCCTCTCTTCACTCTCTCTACACCCTCCTGGTGACCTCATCAGTTCCCACAGGTTTATTATCACCTCTATGGAGATGACTTTATATCTTTATATCCAACCCTACTTCTGTCCCCTAAACATCAGTCCTGAATTGTCAATTAACTTATTGGGCATGTCAAAGTGGTATGTCCCATAAAAAATCTCAAAACTCAACATGTCTAAAACAGAAGTTAGCATCCTTCCTCCCAAATGCACTCTTTTTCCCAAACAACCCTATTTCTGTTGAAGCTATCACCATTTTTTGGTTTTTCAAGTCCATAACCTTGGCATTCTGTTCAGTTCCTCATGGCCCCTCAAGGTAATATTGGCACACTAGCTGACAAATCTTGCCATTTCTTCCTCCACGATGTCTCTTGCATTCAGCACCTTCTCTCTACTTACACAGTCACTTTAATTCAAGTTTACATCAACTCTTGCCTAGAGTACTGCAAAAGCATCCTCCATGGTCTTCTTGCCTCGAGTCTCCCCTCATTCCAGTCCATCTTGGACACTACTGCAAACTGATTTTCCTTAAACGCAGATCTTACCATGTCACTCCATGCTCAACATACTCCATGGTTCACTACTGCCTACAGGATAAAATGGAAACTCCTTTGGTTAAGCTTTTAAAAGGCTTTAACCACCCGGCTATAACCTTTCTTTGGCTGTGATCCAGCTAAACAGACCTTTATGTTCTTCAAACATGACACTCCACTTCTCATCTTCATGCTTTTGTACTGACAATGCCAGAAACGTACTCATTCCTCACTTTCAAATAAAAGAATCCCTTTTTTCCTTTAAGACAAAGTTCTAGCACTACCTTCATGAAGCCTTTCTTCATCTTCTCCTTACCTTCTAGTGCCTTTCCTCCAAAACTACCTCAGATTTCACAGGTGTATGTTTATTTTCTTTGCACTGGTTACATACACACACACATATACACGCATGCACCCACACATGTGCTTGTCTCCCCTGTTAGATCATAATGCGCCTTGAGAGCAGGCACTGTTTCATTCTTTGCGTTTGTGTCCCTAAGTAAACAGCAGACACATAATAAAAGCCTGCTGACTGACTGAACACCCTCTCTATCTCACCAGCTAGAACCCTACCCACTCTTTGAGAAGGTTCCCTGATCAACACAGGTCAAAAAGGGTCTTTCTCTCATCAGAAGTCCGATGGCACTGGGATTACACTTGCTTATGCACTTACCATGTTTTCTTTTGTATTATGGTTGTGTAGATATCTTATTCCCCTAATATACTGTAAGGTCCTTAAGGGCAGAGTCTTGGTCTCTTCTATCTTTGTGACTCTCTCAGAGCCCAGCAGAGTGCCCTGCACACAATAGGCATTTAATAAATGGATGATGAATGAACTTTGAGCTCCACCCAACCCCAGAAAAGAACAGTTTATGCTGTGATGTCTCTGTTGCATTCCCCACTCATAGCAAAATGGTAAGTCCCCAAAATAACACAGTTAAGCCATGTATGTATGAATGTATGAATATACACATACACAGATCGGTAGATGTACACATACGTTTTATAATATATGTGATATGCATCATCCACTAGCATCAAGATTTTCTTTTTACATCGGCTCATTCTATTACCTATCATATCAAATTTAAACAGTCCTGTCTTCAAAGTCTTCTAATAAAATATTCTGTCCCATTCACCTGAACATTTCCCATTCCCTTTGGCAAACTTTCTACTTAAGTCAATTTAATCTGTTTCCCACATAACCTGTTATATATAATTGTTCTTCTTAACTCCATGCCTTAAGATATCACTTTTTTTTGTGCTTTTTTTTTGGAGGGCAGTTGGAGTTAAGTGACTTGCCCAAGGTCACAGGGCTAGTTTTTGTGTTAAGTGTCTCAGGCCGGATTTGAACTCAGGTCCTCCTGACTCCAGGGCCAGCGCTCTATTCACTGCGCCACCTAGCCACCCCAAGACACCACTTTTAAGAAGGTTCTTCTTGAATTCCATTTCTAGTTTGATTCATAAAAAGAATACATGCACATGATGTGAACTTAATGACTTGTCCTAAATACACATAACACTAAGATATCTGCAAACATTGCCTGGATACAAGAGTAAGGTCTACTCCATGTCTGGACTCCCTGCAATGAAAAACATTTCACTACACACTGTTCTTCATATCAAGAAAAATACTGGTTGTAACCAAGCTGTGATGGTGAAAAAGGCACATGCCACACATCTGAATTGTATAAGACTGCAAATAGGTGCCATGTAAAAGCAGCACTATGACTCACGGAGGAATTTTGGGACTATAAACTTCAGCTTTTACTGTTGAACTCAAGGAGGGAGCCTTTTCTAAGTGCCTAGGGACTGTGCTGAATTTTTTACTGCTCTTGCTTAAATTTCTGGGTTCCTATTTCTCCCTAGTCTATTTATAGACTGGTTTGGTATAGTCTAGACATGGATTACTAGTGGAAATTACTTTTTGAGAAAGTGGAGGAAAGAAGCTTGGGAGATGTGCCATGGAAGGTTATTTCACTTTGAAAGATCAACAGGACAGAAGGTCTGATACAAGTTTACTGCCAGCTCTAAGATGCTATGATTCTAAATAGGAATATGTAGGGGAAATATTTGAATCCTGCCTTAGTCTTCTATCCTTCCTATAACATTATTTCTAATAATATCTAATAAATAGTATTTTTAAAAGAGTTGGAAGAGATTGCTGACTTTAAATTTCTCCTTCACCCATATGTTTTCAAATATACAAGAGTAAAAAAGGTAGGTTTTAATTTTTGTAAGAATTATTGTAACTTATAAGACTGACATGATTATATACTATTACCACCATATCTGAATATGTACCAAAAAAGTTGGTGACCTTTCTGTGTATATTCCTGAAATAACTTATAGATATGTTTAAATTCACCTTGGTTACTTACTCACCCTTGTATATATTGCTAGCTCTCTCTCTCTATATATATACACATATATGTAAACACACACATATATAGTGTATAAATACACACACACACACACACACACACACATATATATTTACTTCATAGAAAAGTCTCTTCCAATGTTGCCATCATCTCACTCCACTGTTTTCAAATCTAGGGTGGATCCTGACTTTTAGCACATCCAATCTATGCTTCAGTTTGGTTTATGAGGTTTTCTACCAAAACAACCTTCTGCCTCTCACTCCTCATCTCAAGAGTTCATTTCTCTTTGTGATCAACACAAACTATCTGCTCCACCAAAGCAAATTAGCTTATCATCCCTTGAATATCACTTGTTCATTTGTACTCTTATCTGTCTGCCCTATACACTTTTCCATCCCTGGTCCTTTCCTTCCCTCACAGCCTAAGGTTCACTTCTCTCAGGGAGCTACTGCCAGCCTGACGATTCTCACTGTACATTTCCCTTGGTGTTCACTTGCTCCTTTGCTCTAGGCATTATCATGGAATCTCTTGCTTTGTGAATACTAATCATTCTTTTTTACATACATGTGTCATACACACCTACCTGTTTTCAGTGATAATGAAAGATATCTGTCCCCAGTGCAAGGTTTCCAAGCACTCCGGGCACGATTTGGGGTGTGAGAGAGGGACTCTACAATCCATTCAAAGGAGCTCAGAGAACTGCTTCCTTGAACTGACTGTTCCAAGAATGTTCTATGGTCTCACCAATGTTGCATTTTGGCAACAATGCAACATAACTATGCAGATAGTGGCATTCTAATTAATTAGTGTTACGATCTAAGACCTAGCTACATCTAATTCACAGAAGAGATATAGGCCCTTATTGTTCCCATTTAGGAACAACTTATAGACATGCTGTAGACAGGCAACATGAGCTGTAAATTTATGGAAGGAATCTTATGGCACTGTAAATCATTTGTCTTAACTTATTACAGCTCTATATCTTGCCAGTGGAGATGTTCTTTTTCAATAAACAAACTACTAAGAGAAACCTAAACATCACTCATTTAACACACTGGCTCATTTAAGAGGCATATTATAACAATTAAGCTATCAGGATACAGATGCTTGGAATGGCTAAGTAGGTCATTGTGTTCACTGGGCAGATGTCAGAACTGCCTGCCATATGACAAAGGTATAAGTCTGGCTGTTTATTACATTTATACAAGACCCAGACTACACATTCTAGCAACCTCTGTCTCCGACAGCTTTCCTAACAGAATTTATTAAAAGGTTCAGAGAAATTCCCTTGTGCTATCTGAACCTCTGGAATTTAAAGAAACCCATGATTACAGTAATATGAATCCACACACACAGTTCATGCATCCAGAAGGCATAGCAAGTGTTTTTCTCAGTGGCAGCCACTGCATGCCAAATTTCAGACCTTTTGATTAAACAGTGAATGTTTAAAGATTCTGGAGTCTACAGAAGACTCCTTGCATCAGCAGAGGGAAAGCTGGAAGAAAAGGGAGAGACTAAGCCACTGCTAAAAGTCAATGTCCTTCATGCTGTCCAGGAACCCCATGGTAAAGATACTTATCTGAAACTGCTGGCCTAGCCGACTTTCCAATCAACTATGTATAGATTCGCCTCAAACCAGGTCAAATATAAAATTTCCTCAAATCAGCCAAGTAGACTAATTTCAAATCAGACTATACCTCATATCAGCCATGTAGACCCTCCCCGCATTCTCCAAGCCAGCCATGCAGACTCTCCTAAATCCCCCTATATATCAGCAAAGAATATCCTCCCCATATCAACTGCAAAGCCCTTCTACTAATCCTACCAGTAACCCTTACATCACCCACAAATACCCTTCTCCCTGTCAGTCATGCAGACCCCTGTCTTCTCCAATATCAGGCAAGCAGACTCTTCCTAAAATTCCCCATTTCATCCCTACTGAACATCCCCACATTTCACAAGATCACAGGTTTATAGGCTCATAGACCTAACATGAAGGGACCTCAGAGGCCATCAGTCACAGAGACATTTCAGACATCGCCTCCCCATTATTAGTCACACAGACCCTCTCCCCACATCAAACATGCTGACCCTCTTTGAAATTTCTCTATCAAACAGCCCCTCTCCATATGTTCCCCATGTCAGCTACAGAGACCCTCTGCCTCATTCTCTCCAAGAGTCAAGACCATCTCCTCATATCAGTAAAACTGACCCTCTCTACTTCTCCCCATATTAGCAGATCCTCCTCATTGCCCCACATCCTCTATGCAGACCTTCCCCTCAATCCGTCCCCTCATCTCATCAGTCGTGCAGACCCTCCCCACCCTTTCCTCCGATCAGCTGTGCAGACCCTCCTCACCATGCCCCACACCTGCCGTGCAGACCCTCCTCACCCTGCCCCACACCTGCCGTGCAGACCCTCCCCACCCTTCCCTCCAATCAGTTGTGCAGACCCCCCCTCACCCTGCCCCACACCTGCAGTGCACACCCTCCCCACCCTTCCCTCCAATCAGCTGTGCAGAC
>CM053595.1:31745986-31845164 GCA_028646575.1 Pseudocheirus occidentalis | reverse complement strand
AAAAAAAAAACCAAACAAACCAAACTCTTGTGACAAATATACATAATAAGAACAGACAAATTCTCACACTGGCCATGTCCAAAGACATATGTCTCATTCTGTACCTTGAGCTTATCACCTCTTTGTCAGGAGGCACGCATCGGTCCCATAGTCATTGTGTTGGTCAGAGTTCTCAGGTCTGTTTAAAGCTGGTTGCCTTCACAGTGTTGTTGCCATTGTATATATTGTTCTCCTGGTGCTGCTCACTTCACTCTGCATCAGTTAATACGAGTCCCCCAAAGACCTGGGTTAGAGTTCTTCCTCAGATATGGACTAACTGTGGGATCCTGGGCCTTTGACTTAACTTTCCTGTCTATAACCTGAAGGAGCTGGACCGGATGATGCCCTGTAAAGCTCTTTCTAGCTTTAAAACTATGATCCTTTGATCTCATTCTTACCTGGTTCAATGACCAGGCCTCTGTTTGCTGACATCTTGTCACTGCCATGTTTTCATTCTCCCTCTCCCTCCCCCCACTGCTTTGGGGTCAAAGTTTACTACCTCGTTCCTTTGAAGGTGCCATATACAATCACCCCCATCCCCTACCCCACATTGAGTCTAAATCCTGGCCCTGCTTCTTCCTACTTTGAACATGGTCCTGGGTAAGTCATCCCTCCCTCTCATGTGTACGTTAGTGGGCTTTGGCATGACATCTAACACCCCATCCAGCTCTAAATCCCCCTGATCCAATCTGTGTTTTTTCATTGCGGTTTTCTGGATACAACAACACCTGAGGAGTGTGTGTGTGTGTGTGTGTGTGTGTGTGTGTGTGTGTGGTTACCCAGACCTGCGATCTCACTGACATACGGAACTTCTGGAATAGAAACTGTACCCCAAAATGCAGATCAGCCTCGGGTGCTCAGAGGTTAGGAGACTATGGTTACACAGTTAGCATGTGTCAGAAGAACCCTTTGATGCCAGAGATCTTGCTTTATTTACCATACTACCGACATCTCCCTATAGATATTGCCTATGTTTTACAGATAAGTAAACTGAAATTCACAGAGGTTCAATGACTTATCTGTGGTCATATAACTGAGGCCAGAGGTAAGATTCAAATCCAGATCCCGAGTTCTCAAAAATGATACATTAGATGCAAGATCAGTTCATCTCTATCATGCTAGAAGGCTTTGAATAAACATCCCAGTAATAGATGAGCTCTGTTTCCCAGGATCAGCCTTAGTATAGCCAGGCCCATCATCAATAGGCTGATGTCAATGCAAAGGTAGCCTAAGGGTAGATGGTGAAAATTATATTGGAACATATGTCCATGTCCCAGGAGTCAAAAACCAGAGACATCAAAGGCTCGTGATTAAAAAAGCCAGTTGTGTCTGGCTCTATGTGACCAACCCCATTCGGAGTTTTCTTATAAAGATGCTGGAATGGTTTGTCATTTCCTTCTCTGGCTTATTTTACAGATAAGGAAACTAAGGTAAATAGGGTGAAGTGACTTGCCCAGAGTGACACAGCTAGTAAGCATCTGAGGCCAGATTTGAACTCAGGAAGATGAGTCTTCCTGACTCCAGGCCTGGCGCTCTATCCACTGAATTACCTAGCTATCCCCCTGAAGTCTCATACCTACATACAGTAACTTCCTCTGAGACGTGCTGTATATAACGAACACCAAATTATGTAGTAAAAAATGAAACTGATTACTTTTTAATAGACGGGAAATGACCACCTTGTTGATGTGGAAGGCACTTCTGAATCAGCTGCTTGCTATATACACTCTTATCATGCTAGAGCAAAGTTCAAAACTGGCACCAAAGTGGGAGAAAGATTAAAACCAAGAAAGGCTCCTAGTTGTGGTGACTTGTCTGACTTGTTTAAATAGAAGCTAATGGTGCCCCCAAATGAGAAATGGATAAAGCAACAACCATTGACACAAATGATCACAGTTTCCTAAGGATATTTAACGGATGTACATCAGCTGTCAGGACAAGAAGACCAAAAGAAGTCAGACTGTGCTGCAGCCAGCAAGCACTGGGTCGCCTCGGTGAACTGAAAGAGAAGGCAGTGTAGTAGGGTGGAAAGAGCCTCTGTCACATGAGGTGGTCGACTTCTGAGGTCCTTTTTAGCTTTACCAACAGAAACACTGGTTTAGAACATGAATTTATTTGTAAAATGTTATGGAGGGCAGGAATATGAATAGGGTTGCCACATAAAGTAGTGGAGAGGAAAGTGAGTCTACAGAAAACTTGATTAGAGAGACAACTAAGCAAAATCATCCCAAGGGTGCGAAGGATGAAATTGTAAGAAGGATGACAAAACAGAGAATAGAAAAAAAAGTCCATAAAGATTTGTATACCAAACAATTTTCACAGTAAATAAAGCACGTATTTAACTTTGTTATGTGTCAGGTACTACATATACAAATACCAAATGTTCACAGATAAGTAGACATAGAAGATGTTTAAAATGAGCATTAGAAACTGGGCAGTCAGTTGATGGAAGGGGCACCTGGTCTGGACCTTGAGGGAAGCTAAGCTTCCAAGAGGTAGAGGTGAGGAGGGAGAGCTTCCTGTACATCAGTGACAGACTGTATAGAAGCACTGAGTCAGAAGAGGGAATTGTGTGTGAAGTAGAATAATGTGTAATCATCCTGGAGGGAGAGACTGGAGCCAGATTGTGAAGGGCCTTAAATGTCCAACAGAGTTGTTTGAAAGTTATCCTAAAGGTAAGAGGGAGCTATCAGAGCTGCTTGAGGAGGAGAGTGGTGGGGTCCAACTGTGCTTCAGAAATAACGCTTTTTGTCAATTGTGTGGAGAATGAACTGGAGATGGTAGAGGCATTTATTAGGAAATTTTTGCAGGTAGTTCAGGCAAGAGGCAGAAAGGTCCTAGACTAAGGTGGTTTGTAGTTGTGAGTGGCAAGAAGGGGACAGATGTGAGAGACTTTGAGAAGGTGGAACCAAGAAGACTTGGCCAGTCTTTGGCTTCAAGGGAACAAACAGGGATGACTCCTAGGTTGAAAACCTTGGTGACTAGAAGAGTGCTGGGGTCCTTGATGGAAAAAGGGAAATCAAAAGCAGGAGTGGGTTTGGCAAGAAAGAGAACTAGTTCTGCTTTGGACATGTTGAGTTTGAGATACCTATGGGAAAAAACAGGTGGATATGTCTGGCAGAGTCTTGAAGATATGGGGACTGGAGTCCATGAGAGAGATGAATATATATTTGGAAATCCATTATATAGAGATGATGCTTATTAAACATATGGTACTAATGAGATAATCAATAAAGAGACAATATAAATAGAGGGAGGAGAGGGTCCAGGATAAAGCCCTGGGGTACACCCACACAAAGAGCATGGAACATGGATGAGGTTCCTGCAAAGGAGACTGAGGAGTAAGAGGTAGGATGAGTCACAAAAACTCAGGGAGGAGAGAGTACCCAGAGAGAAGGGGTAGACATCAGTGTCAAACACTTCAGGGAAGTGAAGGGAGGATGGGGACTGAGGAAAAGACCATTGGATTTAGAAATAAGGGATCATTGGTGACTTTACAGAGAGTGGTTTCTGTAGAACAGGGGAGATGGAAACTAGATTGCATCAGTAAAAGTGCAGCTACCATGTTCGAATTTGAACGTTAGCATCCCAGATGCACTACATGAGGAAGTGGAAGTAGCACTGAGGAAAGTAGAAATAGCACAAAATTGGGAGGAGTAGGTGGACTGACTAAACAGTCTTCACAAAGGAGGTCAATGGTGGAGGTGATATGCCTCAGAGAGAATTGATAGATTGATTCTCAAGGTATCTGAGAGAGTGACAACAAAGTCTTGGAAAAAATCTTGACCTTTTTGTTTTGACCAAGAGAATATAAAAAATTACTGGCCCATAAACGTACCTTCCAAACTACAAAACTTTTTATGAGAATCTATCTATCTATCTATCTATCTATCTATCTATCTATCTATCTATCTATCTGTCTGTCTGTCTGTCTACCTACAAAGGTCATCCATTGACTACTATGATAGCCTCCTTAATTGGTCTCTTTGTCTCAAGTCTCTCTTTGTTCCATTCTATTCTCCACACAACTTGCCAAAGTGATTTTTCATTGTCTTTTTCTGACCACATCACTCCCCTGCTCAAAAAAAAAAAATCCTAGTGGTTCCCTGTTGTCTCCAGGATAAAATATAAGCCCCTCTATTTAGCTTTTGAAGTGCTTCAAAAGTAAACCTAGCCCAGAAAATTCTATACACAGTGAGTACAACAATGCAAATGGAGAAAAGAACATTTTCAGAATAATAAAATGAATGTTGCAAAATGATAAAGGGCAAGCTTGGCCCCAAAGAAGAGACACAAGAAGACACTTCTCTATTCTTCTTTGCAAAGGTAGAGGGGGTGGTTCATGGATATAGAATGTTGCATATCATTGGCAGATTTTTTTTGATATCTCAATCAGATTTACTGATTTTTTTTCTTTTGCTTTTTATTCCTTCAAAAGTAAATTCTTTGATATATGAGATAGCTCTCTGGGAGGGGGAATCAATATTATATCAATCAATTTATATCAATAAAATTTATTTAAAAGAATAAAGTGAGTCCCCAAATATCTTTCCAGACTTGTTAGACACTACTCCCCATCCCATACTCTACAATCTAACCAGACTGGCCTTTCTATGTGCCTCACATACAGAATTTCTTCTCCTCTGTGCTCTGGTTGCTTTCCCTTATTCTTGGAACGTACTCTCTCCTTATCTCTGCCTCAGAGAATCCTCTTCCTTCAAGATTCAGATCAAGCACCAGTTTCTCTCTGAAGCCTTTCCTGATGCCCCCAACTTCTAGTGCCCTTCCTGCAAATAACTTGTATGTTATTGATATTTATTCTGTATATCCTTAGAAATGTACCTGTTTTCTCCCCCAGTAGAATATAGAGTCCTTGGGAGAAGTGATTGTTTCCTGACTTGTATTTGTCTCCTAAGGTCTAGCATGGTGCCTGATATATTACAGGCACTTAATCCTTTTTGATTAATTGATTTATCCTTGAAAAAGATATGATAAGGGAAGTCAGACTTTGGCAAATGATGTTATATAGCAGATCTTACTTTGCAGTAACACAACTGACTGGGAGGTGTACCGAATACTCAGTCCCCCTGTACCACTTGTTTTTGATTAGAAAAAAAGCATCTGATTTAGTAGGACAAAATGCGAACAACACATTGATTTTGTTCTGGGATCTCTTTTCTTCTGTTTTCATATTCTCTTGGTGACCTCATCAACTCCCATGTCCAGAATTATCCTCTTTACACAGATGATTCCAGCCCTAGTTTCTCAAACACCACTTCCAAATTACACATCATTTATTCAGAATTTACATCTGGATATCCCATAGGCATCTCAAACACAGTATGTCCAAAGCAGAGGTACTAATCTTTCCCCCCAAATCACCCCCTCTTCCTACCTTTCCTGTTTTTTGGAGGGCACCGCCATCTTTCTAATCACTCAGACGCTTAACTTCAACATCGTTCTTCACTCCTCACCTTTGCCCACCCCCCAACATCTAAATATTGTTAATTCTACCTTCAGGAAATTTCTCTTCTTTGTCTGCTTATGTAGCTGCCACTGTAGTTCAGGCCCTCTCCACATTCTCCTAGACCTAGATTGTTGTAACAGCCTCCACATTGGTTTCCCTTGCCTTCATTCATTCACTCACTTCTCCAATCCATGATCTGCACACTTGCCAGCAGGATGTTCTCAAAGCACAGATCTGACCGTATACTTACATTTGTGTAGTGTTTTAAGGTTTACAAAGCATTTTACACATATTGGATCCTCAGCAATAACTCTGCAAGGTGGGTATTACAAGTTTTATGTTACAGACGAGATTCTCAGAGAGGGTGAGTACTTTGCCACAGTCATGAAATACCATTTGAGGTAGGCCTTCTGGAGGTGAAGTCCTGCAACTCAGCCTACTATATCTAATTGTAACATATCTCCTGCTTTTCTTCCATGTAGACACAGATCCAGGAACCTGTTCTGTCTCTCCCGTTTTTAAAAATAAATTGCATTAATATCTTTTATTTTTATCCTGGTCAGTCCCAGAAATAAACCTGCCTCAATCAAAGAAGCCCTCCTTGTAACAAAGAGTTCATCAAAGCCAACCTACACAGTGACTCTTTTGAACAGTATGTGCAACATTCTGTAATTATGATCCCCCTTTAGTTTTCTTCTGCAAAGAGGAGGGCACTTATATATATTTTTTCTCTGTTCAGGGTTAGCCTGTATAATTGCTCAGCACTTGATTTCACTGTAAAATTCTTTTCATTTCCATTACTACAGTGATTATACTTTTTCTGTGCCCCCCCCCTTCCTGGTTTAAGCAGCCTATTCTCCTCCACCTTGTAACTCTCTATTACATGTGTGTGTGTGTCCACTTTGTGAATTATATGAGACAAATAGAAAGGTCCCAAACTGGCTTTCTTTTATCACATTGCACACTTTTGGGCTGTTTCTCAACACTGGCTCCTCGGCTGGCCAGCTAATTGTGTGATCTTGGAGAGAATCACTTGGCTTTCCTGGTCCTCAGTTTTCTCCCCAGTAAATGAGGGATTTAGTTATCTAGTTGTACTTCTATGAAAATATCATGAACATTTGGTCTGCTAATGGAATGCAAATTCCTTCTAATATTAGTACAAGTCAGACGAGATTAGGGAAAAATCTTAGGCTCTCCAAGTTTAATTGGGCATTCTTTTAAGCACCTTCTGTGCACAAATTGTGGACTGTGCCATGAGCCAGAAGCACAAAGATGAACCATGAAGTAATTCCTGCCCTCATCCTTGATGAGCCTACTGGGGGTAGCCAGGAATGTCATACACAATTAGTATAATTCAGTGTAAAGGGAGATGGGTGCAAAGGACAGATCCAGACAAGGTGTTATAAGAAAATATGAAGCAGGAAAAATGCTTTTAGTTGTGCGGGGAGGGTGGGTGTCAGGAAAAGTTTAATGAAAGAAATGGCACCTGAGCAGATCTTGGAGGAGGAGACAGATTTTAATGGATAGAGATGGGGAAGTCACCTAGTCCTTGTCCCTAAGAACCTTACAGGTCAGTAAATAGATGTCATTCATTATACGCAAGATGGAGAAATTGAAAATAGCTTTAGAAAATATTATATTCATGTATGACTACCAGATAGTCATCTATTATTGAGGGAAGTTAGGAGCACGCATTGAACATGGTAGGAAGGTCTTATTTCTGTAGATGCTTCCCTGAAGACCCACTGTGTGTTTCTGTAGACAGATGGCTAGCAGAATTACTAAGGATCATCAGAAAAGGAATTATAAACAAAACAGAAAATGTTATTTTGTCTTTCTACCAAACTGCAGTGTGTCTGAATGAGGGATATTGTGTTCTGCAAGGGACAGAGAATACAACTCGATAATGATTCTTCTTTGGAGTCTTATGCTATAAATAAGATCTTGTTACATCCAGTCCAACATGAGCTGAAAAAAGGCTTTTAAAGAAAAGTATCTGAAATCTTTGGAAATACATTCTTTGAAGGCAAGGTATGAATCTTTTCCACCTTTGCATATCAGCAACTAATAATAATAACCAACATTTATGTAGTACTTACAATGTGCAAAGCACGGTGCAGAGCGCTTTACAGTTGTGTTTTCTCCTTTGATACTCACAAAAATCCTGGAAGGGAGGTGCTATTATTATCCCCCTTTTACAGATTGTTAAACTGAGGCAAATAAAGGTGACATGACTTGTCTGGAATTACACAGCTACTAAGTGTCTGAGGTCACATTTGAACTCAGATCTTTCTGACTCCAGGACTGGCTGCTCTATCTACTGTACTACCTAAGTGTTTGTTAACTGAACGAACCAACAAGTTTGCAGAGGGAGCACAGCTCTTCTCTAGATCTTTCTTAAGGCATCAATATGATGGCTCTCCCCGGTTTAGGGTGGGGGACAGTGGAAGGTTGAACCAGTGGAACTAGATGAAAAAGATGAAAAGAACATTAGAAAGGTGTTCATTTGTTTTGTTTGAAGTATTCCTGGCATATCAGGAATGCCATATCTAAATTTAAACATAAGAACATTTTCCAAAATCAAAGAGAACTGATTTTCAATTGAGATGCTTTTCTTTGGGAATTATTTACACCATCCTTCCGTGAGTGAGGATGCTCCTTTGAACTGTTTGTAACATCTCTTAGTTAACAGGATAATGCTATTGGCCAGGGCCCGCTTATCCATCCTGAAGCCCCATCCAATCTATTTTGTTGGCCCCTGAGATACCTTTAGGCGTCTTTAGAACAACCTTCCTAATGCCACGACTCTTTAATACAGTTCCTCATGTTGTGGTGACCCCCAACCATAAAATTATTTTTGTTGCTACTTCATAACTGTAATTTTGCTACTGTTATGAATCGTAATGTAAATATCTGATATGCAAGATGTATTTTCATTGTTACAGATTGAACATAACCCACAGGTTGAGAACGGCTGCTTTGGAAAGTTGGTAACATGTGGGTAGCTCAGAGTTTGCCTGTGAGAGACCTACAGTGTAAGCAGCAGAGGGATATGAGCTGAGAGGTGATGGCAGAGGTAGCTTGAGCTGGTAAATGCCTCTTCACTTGGGGAAGAGTTAAGCAACCTATTTTAGGCAGCTTTCTTGTTCTCTAAGTGCGAAATTCTCCTGCTTGTGATTAAGTAACAGAAGAGTTTAAGCAATATACCCTGTTGTCATTTCTCAAGAGTTGTGGGTCAGAACATTCAGATCTCAGGGGATGCCTGTCCTGGGGCTCTTAAGGAAGTGGAATTTGGGGGAAGTGGGCTGGGGGTGGGTAGGGGAAAAAGAGAGCCCAAGCTACACTGACAGTACAGTTGGAAATGAGATCCAAACCAAGAGGAGCAAGGAGTCACACTTGACTTCTAATCTGGCAGGAATCTCCTTGGGGTTTCAAGAAACCTTGGCAGATTCCCTATTGGATTGTCTTGACTAAGCAAGATCATGCTAAAAACATCCTGGAACCCCTTTGTTTTGTAGACTTGGAGAGAATTGGTCATTCTATAATCCTCTGAGATGGGTATCTTCCTCACCTTTGTCCCGCTCACACGCTGGGTTATATTTATTTACATATCATGTGTAGCCTTCTGGGCAGACGGTGAGCTCCTGGAGGGCTGTTCATTTTTAGATCTTTGTTTTGGCAAGGCCTGCCACTGTGAGCTTCGTGTAGCATGCATGTAATGTTTATTGTATTGGAGATGACTTGCTCCAATGTCTAACAATATTCATGGCTAGGAAGTCTTGCCTTTTATCTAATTTAGGTCCCTCAGGCCACAGCTCAGACCTGGTTGCTTAGACCTCTTTCTTAGAGATCGATAAAAAATGGGCATCACTTAGTAAATTGTCCTTTGTTTGGTAATAATAGAAACAAAAGTATCTTGCAATTATATGCTTTGCCGGTCACTTTGCATTTGATGGTTGTCACAGGAAAAGTCCTTTGAATCATAGTCATAAAATGTCAGTCCTAGAAGGCCCCTTAGAGATTTTTCACTCCAAACCATTTGTTTAACAAAGTAGAAAACTGGAGTTAAAAGAGGAAAAGCGACTTTCTTTGCTATATTATAAGTTCTCCAAGTTCAGAGGACGATGTATTATTGAAATCTTTAGAGAAGCAGCTTGGATAGAACACTGTATTTGGAGTCAAGAGGACTCGAGGTGAAATCCAACCTCAGCTGTGTGACCCAAGGCAAGTAATTTAACTTCTTTGGATTGAGTAGGCAAGAAAGAAGGGCAGTAAATACAAAAGTCTGACTATAAAGGGGAAAATTATATAGAATAATAGCTTGAGGAAATGTCAAAGTCAAAGGAAGATTGTTAAGGGTAGAAAATATAAGTACTGGACAAATAACCAATAGACAGGATGAGGCAGAGGATTAAAGACAGGTAATAATTTTCAAAAGGGGGGTCAAGCTTCTGGTAGGAAATGGGAGATAACTGAGTCATGGATACAAGTGGAGGAATTGGTGTTGGCAAGGAGAAGGACTAGTTCTTTAGAGGGGTAAAATAGGAGGAAATGTGAAATGATATAAGAGGATTTTGAAGTGTGAAATAAGGGAGGAATGTAGTTTAGAATTCAAAGTAGGAGCCAAGGTCATTTGCTGAAAAGGAAGGGGTGGGGGTGGGGAGAAATGGAGTGGCAAAGGAAGTCTGAGGGACAAGGAGAAGATTTAGAAGAGCCTCTGCAGGGAGTGTTAATAGAGAACGAATCAGGGAGAAGGAAGAAGTGTCTATGCAGCAAAGAGGCCCTTGTTGAGATCAGATAATGTGAATTGGAAATGAAAATCTCGTTGGTGTAGTTGGGTGACTTTTCCCAGTGTGTTCAGCTACATGGGAGCAGGAATACGAAGAACTAGTGGTAGGGGAAAAGAAGCTTGTTGAAATATCAATTCAAGGGTGGAGGAGAATGCTTAGTTAAACCAATCACTTGTGTAGGGTCAAGACTGAATAGAGGAAATGGAGCCAGAGATGGAATAAATGGATGAATGAATAAGAATGTCCTAGAAGTTTCAGTGAGGATGAAGAACAGATTTAACAAGCATGAGGCATAGAAAGAGATAGAAGGACAGAAATCTGTGGTCAGGAATGGTAATTTCGGATGCCATAACTATAGGTTATAGTGATAGCTAAGGTTTACTTCTTCCTCTGCCATCCTACTCCCTGAAGTGGGGTGAAGATTTAGGTCTTGGGAAGTGATGAACTTGAAGGTCAGGGTGTTTATGGGAATGTTGGCATAATCTGAAATAGTAAGTGTGTTAGGGTGGAGTGGAAGACTGTGAACAAAGTACTGAATTCCTTTAGAAAGGAGGGAGAGTGATCCAGGGACCGGTAGGTTGGAGCAAAAGGCTTCCAGATAAGATGATAGAGTTGAATGGAGACAGCTGAAGGATAGGGCAGAGAGATCTAGAGGCAGCAGTCAGGAGAATGAGTAGACCTGCTAGTCCACCTGGCCCAGTGGGCCAAGAGGAATGAGAGGAACATCCTGTGATGGAGACAGCTAGGGTGCACTGTCTTCAGAAGGGAGCCAGGTTTCTGTGAGGATAAGAAGATGTAAAGAAGATGAGTGGAAGTAGCATGTGATAAAGTGGGAGTTTCAGAGGACACAAATGAAAAAAAAAGGTAAAAAAGAATAGGGGTCTGTGTGTGTGTGTGTGTGTGTGTGTGTGAGAGACAGAGAGACAGACAGAGACAGAGAGAGGTGAGAGTGGTGAGAGAGTAAAGTTTGCTAAAAGGATTAGGTTTCCAGAATTATCATAGATATTAGGGAAGGAAATGAGAGACTTTTGCCATTAGCAGGGTAGAGGAAGTATCAGTTGATTGGGATCCAGAACTTCCAGGGTCCTGTGATGATGCATGTCTATGCCAGGGAAGTATCATTAGCCTGTCCTTTCTCCAAACACTGGGAAACTGAGGTGGAAAACAACAGGAGAGTCAATGGTTTTCTAGGGCTTGGGCTTCTAAGGCTCTAAGCCTTGGGCTTCATCCTTCTTGGTCTAGTGATGTCGGTAGAATAAGCAATAGGTGCCCCAACTTACCTGGGCACCCAGTGGTTGCAGAGAACTAAAGTCTTGTTAATAAATATTTACTGTTTTAGGTCATTCAGCCAATGATTTGCAGAGGCAGGTCTTGACTCAGGGTTTTTGATTCCTAGTGTGGATACCATACTACTTTCCAGTATGAATTAATTTAGTTTGCTAAGCATTAAGCATTTATTAAGTACCTACTATATATAAAGCACTTCCATCTGCTAGGCACTGGAAATACAAAGATGTCTTCAAGAAGTTTACAATATTCTTGGGGAAGGGGGAGGTGTACATGTATATAGATACATATAAAATGTGTATTAAAAACTATAATTGCCAGGTGATTGGGAAGGTACCCATGACTAGAATATGGCTCTAGAAGGGTATCTTTAATTCTAGGGCTGCTTCCCAGGTGACCTGCAAGGGGGTATATTGTGCAGGTCTGTTTTACACCCTCTGCATTTTTAGTGAACTGCCTGAAATCCAAGTGACTATGGGCCCATATGTTGTACAGACCTGCCTTATTCAAAACAAATAGAACAGAGAGGGTGGGGGGGGGGCAAGGTTGTTTAAAGAAACAATGTGGATGCACAGAGAACTCTCTGGCAAAGTTAATTTCTAATAAAAACACATAAAGGAAACAGAACCAAGATCATGTAAAAGAGGATGAATTAAAAAAAATGTATGAGCCTGTGAAATAATAATGTCAGGAGTCTTAAAGTTCAGTTGAAGCATAAAAGGAATGCTTAGAATAAGAAATAGGATTGTGTGTATGTTTTTTTTAAATAAAAACACATATTGGGGAAAAGAACATTTTAAAAAGAGGAAAAACCTTCTGTGTGAGTTAGATGGGAAAATTCTTATGGATGATGACAGAGAAAAGATAGAATTGCATGACTCTTTGTTTTGCTTCTGCTTTCTCTACCAATAAGAATGATCTTTGTATTGGAAAACACAGAGCAAAGAGTGACTATTAGGGAGTTAAAACCTAGGTTAAGTCAGGAGATAACAGAACATCTAGTTACCTTGATTGAATTCAGGTTGTCAGGCCCAGATGGACTACATCTTATGGAACGCAAAAGCGCTAGTAAAGATGATTGCTGAATCATTGAAAGTTCATGGGAGATGGGAGAGTTACACTGGGGTCAGAGAAGAACAAATGTTAGCCTGACTTTCAAAAGAAGGAAGAGCAGAGTCAGCAAAGTTTAGCCAATGAGCCTGACATTGGCTCCAGGGCAAAACTCTAGAATGTATTATTAAAGGGATAGTTTGTGAATATCAAGAAGAAAAAAAGAAGAGAGACAACATAGCTTCATCTAGAATAGATCATGTCAGCTTAATCTCATTGGTTTTTGATAGGGTTATTATATTGGTAGATGAGGGAAATGTGTGAGTAGGTACAGTTTATCTAGCTTTCAGCAATGTAACTTGACAAAACTGGACAAAGATCATGGGGGTCAAGGGGAGGAAGGCAATTATAGGATCCTTGATTTAGGACTAGAAAGGACCCCAGTTTCCTAAAGGACAAGATTAATATGTTAAAAGATGAAATAGACAATAGTACAGTTAAGAGGATTCAGAACTGGTTGAATGGCCAGAACCAAAGGATGATCATTAATGGTTTTATACTTTAAAAAACCATGAAGGGTCTTTAGTGGAGTGCCATCCTTGACTCTGTGCTGTTGAACATTTTTTTAAATCAGTGATTTGGATAAAGGCATAAACGGCATGTGTAAAGAACATCATATGAAAGAAAGGCCAAATTCAGGAAAGAAAGGCTAATAGACAGGGTGATAGAATCCATATTCAACAAGATATTGATAGGCTAAGATGATGGACTAAATCTAATAAGATTAAATTTAATTGGGATAAACTTGCAGTTAGGTTATAAAAGTAAACTTCACAAATATAATAATTATATTCACAAATATAATAATATAACATATAAACTTCACAAATATAATAATATAATATATAAACTTCACAAATATAATAATTAATTATTAATATTAACTGATAGTATAAAATAGCAAAGTGCTATGAGAAGTTTGAGAAGGAAGAGATTGCTTTCAGAAGGATTGGTTAGATAGCAGTTTGTTTGGAAAAGATGTGGGGGTTTTAATGAATTGTAAAGTCAGAGCATCACAGCATCACAGGATTTGGGAGTTGAAAGATCCTAGTGGCTATCTGGTTCAACCCATACAATATGAGTCAGTGGTGTGACATGGCACTCAAAACAACTAACTTATCTTGCACAGCACTGAAGAGAGGCATAGTGTCCAAAATGAAGGAGGTAATAACCCCACTGTATCCTGCCCAATAAGTCATATCTGGAAGGACATAAATAAGCTAAAATATCCAGAAAAGGATAGCTATTAGCATGAAGAGTCTCAAAATCCTGCCATATGAGGATCAACTGAAGAACCTAGAAAGGTTTTGCCCAGAGAAAAGAAGACTTAAAGTGGAGAATAGGGGTGGAGGAGAATCTAATAGTTGCTTTCAAGCCTGTGAATCATTTTCTTGTGGATTAGGTTTCTTCTGTTTGGTACCAGAAGGAAATTAGGAACAATGGAAGAGGCAGGTTGGTTGGTATATGCAAATGAGCCCTGAATTTGGGTAACCTGGGTACAAATCTCAGTTCTACTGATTACTAGCTTTATAACCTTGGGTGAGTTGCCCAACATTTCTATGTGTCAACCCCTACATTCCTCATAAGGAGATTGGAATAGTTGATCTTTCAGGTCCTTTTTAGTTCAAGATCTTTGATCATGTGATTTTAAGCTCAAGAGTAATAGGTTTGAACTAGACATTAGGAAAAAACTAACAATTGGAAGTATCCCAAAGTAAAATGGGCTGCCTCAGAAATGGTGAATTTCACCTCATTAGAGCATTTGTGTCAAGCAAATGCAGCATGACCTCTTTTTAGAGACGAAAAGGTTGAATTAGATGGCCTTTGGGGTCCCTTCCAATTCTGAGATTCTGTAATTTTCATAAAATACAAAGTAGAATGAGATGGAAAGCAGGCGAAGTGCTATGAGAAGTTTGAGAAGGAAGAGATTGCTTTCATCTGGCGTGGAAGAAACAATCAGGGAGGCTTCATAGAGGGGACGGCATCTGAGTTGTGCCTTGAAGGAAAGGGGAGACTTTGCCATATGGAGATGGGATAGGGTAGTAGTGGTGTTGGTGGCAAGATTCCATTCCAAACGTGGGCTATGGCATGAACTGAGGCATGGAGCTAAGGGAGGGCAAGAGGAGGGCAGAAAGTGGTCTCTAGAATACATGAAGGGTAGTAAGTAGTATGAAATCAGGCTGGAAACATCAATTGGATCCAGATTGTATGAAGCCTTGGACATTGGGGTCAGTTCTTTTTTTATTATACTGTGGGGAGACACTGAAGATTTTTGAGTAATAGAATGACCGCATCATAGTAACCATTAAGACGATTACTCAGGGAGTTGTATGGATCGGAGAGGAGATGGAACAAGGCCAGTAAAGAGTAATCTCTTTATTGTATTTATTTAGATCGAAAGAGATGATTGGGTAGCTGGGGGGGGCGGGGGAGAGAAGGGGTAGAAAATTGACCCAGAAGGTCAGATTTGCCATACTGCCTTGAGACAGTGGCACCAAAACACATATTGGTGGGAGGCACAATCATTCATTATTCCACTTATGTAAAATATGGCTTAATTTTCTTTCTACAAAATGTATATTTTACATTTGTCTGATTAACTGATTACCTCCATATGTGGAGATAGGAATATAAAATGTATTTAGAATAATATATAGTAGAAGACTCCTCACCCCTTATTTATTCCTTCTAACCATAGTTTGAGGTATTTCTCAGCTACTTCATCTGAACATAGTGGAAAGAGCGATGGACTTTGATTCAGTATTGAGTACTTGAACCATCCAAATAGATTGCTAGCTCCTAACTATGGTGATTAACCTCCATAGCTCTCCCCAGGTCTGCTCTTTCCGCCTTGCAACCTCTACCTGTATGCCCTTGCCAGAGTATTCATTCTGATGCATACAAACTGCTTATGCTCTGTTTAAAGACAGTCAGTGACACTCTCTATCCCCTTATGAAATAAAGTCCAAGCTCCTTTAATTGGCATTCAACCCCCTGTCCCATAACACAATGCCATCAATCTGTCTCCTCTCCTATCTGACATTTCTCCCCTGAGTTCCAGCTAAACCTGGCAGCTCTACCCCTGCCAAAACGCTTTGTGATGTCTTGTCTCTGTTCTTTGCTCACATGGCTCCCTGGGCCTGGGATGCTTTTCCTCTTCTTCCTTGCCTGTTAAATTCCTGCCTAGCTTTTAAAACCCAGCTTGAATGTCATCTTCTCCAAGAAGCCTTTTCTGATCTTCCTCCCCAGCTCCCCCACCCCCAGTTTGTTAATCACCCTCCTCCTTTGGCCTTACAGAGAACTCTGTTTAGCAACTCTCAAATGCAATTATATCAATCATATTGTAGACCATATGTAGTGTGTGTCATATCCCTCTACTCTAGGTATAACTGGCTTGTGGATGTTCTGGAGAGCAGTGTCTCTGACACAGTTCTCTGCATACAGTAGGCATTTAATAAGTATTTGTTATACTATATTTTATTACTGAGATATTGTGAAGCTCACCTGACATGATGTAGGTGTGGCTCTTTGCAATAGAAAGTATAAAATTAATGCGAGTTATTATCAATAATAATATTTATAATTATTTATGAAAACTTGCCATAAAGTGTCAAATCAGCCATGAATATCATATTTATTTATAATGATTATTAATTACTAGCATTGATCACATAAAATACCAAATCAATGTCAGCTAATAATATTTAGTTTACAATTATGATTAATAGTAATTGTTGTTGATTGAAAATCAAGGTTACAAAGAGCCTCCATTATATCATCTAAGCCTTACAATAACCCCATGAGGATAGTACAGTGCTAAGAGTGTTAGTTACCCTGGCAAGTCACTCAATCCTGTTTGCCTCAGTTTCCTCATCTGTAAAATGAGCTGGAGAAGGAAATGACAAACCACTGGCAGTATCTCTGCCAAGAAAATCCCAAAAGGGTCATGAAGAATCAGATATGACTGAAAACATTATAACAACAACAAAAATTCTTCATAGTACTTCCAATTGTAGAACTGTGGAATCCTGGAATTTTAAAGCCGATACTCATTAATTATTTTGTGTGGTAGACACTGGTAGAGATACAAAGCTTAGATAAGACATGATCCTGTTTCTCATTAGCACTGAAGACTCTGTCCTAATTATGGATTATTCCTAATAGTTATAGGAGCAGTGATATTCAAACCGAGTGCAAAAATGTGTTGCAGCCAACTGTGGGATTTGGTCTTCTTTGTCCCTAGTGAGGGGCGCTTGTTTTTGCCGTTCAGTACAATAAAACTTGTCTCTTTTCTAACATTTGCTCTAGACAGCCCTGGTCCCCTGTGCACCTTGACGGTGCCTGCTTCTGTTGGACTGAATTTCATGTTTTATGTTTCCTTTGTCCTTCAGGAAAAGGCAGAGAGAAGGCTCTGGCGGTTGCTCATCTGGGCTGCTTTTTATTAAGGAAGTTTGGTCAGCTGTGGAGCCAACTGTCCCTTTCTTGCCCACTGTCACTTGGTGTCCATCCTCTGTGCTCAGCCATGCCTTGAACATCTGTGGGACCCGGGGCCCTTCTCTCAGGGAGCTCATATTCTTTCTTTATTGTTTTCAGCATCCCCTCAAAGCTGAACTCAGGATAACTGCAGAAGGGAAAGACCTAATCTTGGATCTGGAGAAGAATGAGTAAGTGGATCCCTACAATGTCTAGGAAATGAACCAATTACCTTTTGTAACCTTACGTGTCAACCTTACGTGTCAAACAGAGGAAGCAGGTGTTGGTGTTTTAGAAGGGAAATAACCAAGTGTTCACAGCTCTTCTGAGGAAGCCGTGTTGGCATGGTAAGCCTGGGTTCTGGTGCAGTGGATGGGGCATTAACTTTGGAGTCAGAGGACCTGAATTCCAATTCTGCCTCTCATGCTTATATATGCTTGTGACCTCATGGTGAGATTCTTATCTGTAAAATAAGAGTGTTCAGGGAGTCTTTGTGGTTCCCTGGAAAGCATGTTAGATTTGGAGTCAGAAGAACAGGGCTCAGATCCCAGCTTTGCTGCTTATTATCTGTGTGACCTTGAGAAATTGCTTAACCAGCATAGGCCTTAGTTTTCTGGGGTTGGATTAGACAGCTTCTTGTTAATTCTAAGTTTTATGAGTGATATACCTATGAACAAGACTGGAGGTGTCAGCTGGTGCTCTATGAGCTGCTACAAAACTTCTGAGTGTGGCAGGAAGCAGATTAAAATGTAATTGGGAAATATTTAATGAAATACATTAAAATACAATACAACATAGATAATGTTAATTTCTGATATTTTAAATCAATATGTGGCCAATCTGTGATTATTTGATTTTGATACCACTAAATTAGATGATCCCTAAGACCCTAAATCCTGTGGTGCATGCTTAATGTACTGAGGAAGTCATTGCTGGATTTTTTTAGTTTTTTAGCTTTGGGGTCCCTTGGAGGTCATGATAGCTCTCTTGGAAAAGGTTGTTGTAGAGCAAATATTACAAAGCCACAACAGCTGTTTCACTCTCTATAGTAAAGCTTCAACCCACCATATAGCAGGAAGCAAAGAAGATTGTGGAAACCAGTAGAGCTGAGCAGAGGCCAGCAAGACATGTACTGGGATTTAAATCCAGGGACTCTGGCTTTTCTGTGTTCTGTAAAAGCACTTTCTTCCCAAACAAAAGGATTAGGTTCTGCCGGTAGTGGCTATCAGTAGTCTGGAGGTCACATCTGCTCTGGGCCCATCTGTCTACCTAATGCCATTGATTTTGGGTGGTGGCATGGCTCAGGATGTTTATGTATTGATTTCCCATCTGACTTTAGAATATCTTGATTCAGGCTGTTGTGCTGGCTAGCAGAAATACACTGCCTTGATATTCCCCCAGGATAGTAGGAGAGCAATCTCTGACCAGGTGATCTCCCTTCTTCCTTCAGCAGGAAGGAATGAAGAACTTTGGTATAACTCTACCAAAGGAACCAGGCTTCATTGTGACATATAAACATAGCTGATAAGGCTGCATGGCTTGGATCACTGCCGGCTTCTTCTTGGCAGCTCCCTGAGCCCCCTGAAAGCAGATGAGTAATCAAATCAAAGACTTCCAAGAAAGGGATGGATGAGGACCGTGCCATATTCAGCATGATGAGAATTATTGCAAGAGTCTAGTAGCAAGGGAGAAAATGAATTATTCCTAATTTGGGCTTTTTTGTCCTTTTAAGAGGAAGGAGAAGAATGTCTGAGTCAAGGTAAAAGTTATTCTGATGCAGTGGGCATGAATATGGTGGGGTGGGGGGAATCATGGAGGCAGATGGGGAGGGGAACATCACTGCACCACAGAATTTCAAAATTGAATGGGACCTCAGAGGTCAAGCAGTCTGTGCTTTACCTGAGCAGAAAGCACCTGTAGAACACATTTCACCTACATTATTGCAGTAGCCTCACTTGGTCTCCCTGTCCCAAGACACTCTCTATGCCGGTCCATTCTTCACACTGCTGTTTTACTTTGGTGCAGATTTTTATTTTAATGCAGTTTAACTTTAGTGCAGATTAGACCCCCCTAATTTTTCTGTTGTTTTTTTTTAAGCTTGCCATGACATTGTCCCAACTTAACTTTATCAACTTCATTGTACATTACTACGCCTCCTATACCATATGATCCAACCTAACTGGCCTTTGTTCCTCACACATGACATTCATCTCCCACTTCTGTGCCTTTGTACTGGCTGTTCCCCATGCCTAGAATGCACTTCCTTTTCACCTCTGCCTCACAGAGTCTCTTCCTTCAAGAAGCAGCTCAAGCTTCAGTACTTCTAATCTTATTTGTTGATCTGTGATTTTAATTGTAAAGCACACCTCTTTAATTCTAATTTCGTATTCGACAGAAATGCAGATCCTCCCAGGAATATTTATAAAAGCTAAAAGCCTTGATTGAACAATTTCATCTGTAAAAAGGAAATGTTTTGTCATTGCAAATACCTGCTGTCCAAAAAAAAAAAAAAAAGAAAGAAAGAAGCAGATCGGACACCACCTTTTACATGAAACCTTTCCTGATCTCTTCTAGTGCCCTCCCTCATAAACCTTTGTTGTTGTTCAGTCATGTCTGACCACATTTGGGGTTTTCATGACAAAGATACTGGAGTAGTTTGCCATTTTCTTCTCCAGCTCATTTTACAGATGAGGAAACTGAGGCAGAGTTAAGTGACTTGCCCAGGATCACACAGTTAATGTCTGAGATCAGATTTGAACTCAGGTCTTCCTGATTCCAGGTCTGGTGCTCAATTCACTGTGCCACCTGGATGCCCTGTAACCTACCTTGAATTTAATGACTTTATATTTAACTATATTCATTCTTATATTTATTCTGTATACATGTACATGTAGTTACATGTACATGTACTTGTCTCCTTTATTGGACTAGAAACTCCTTGAGAGTAGAGATTGTTTCTTTCTTTGCTTTTCTATCTCCAGTTCCTAGCATAGTGTCTTGAACACAGGTTCTTAATAAATGAATTGATCTCATAAGCCAGCTTGATTCATCTGTGGACAGTTTATAGCTTGTAGCTTTCTTACATGGAGATAACGTTTTCCTCTCTGTAGTTTGTCTTTGCCTCTAGTTCTGCTTTTTGGGGGCCAAATAGATGTATTCTCTTCCACATCGATCAACCAATAAAAATTTAAGTGCTTACTATGTACACTGGGCATGACAGATTTTTAAATATATAATGACATCTATCATGTCTAAATCTTCTCTAGGTTAAACACCCCTTGTTCCTTCAATGATGGGTTTATGGTATAGTCTCTAGTGCCCCTCAGCATCCTCATGGTCCTTTCCTGGACTTGTCCAAGTTGGTCAATATCTTTCTTAAAATGTAGTGTTTGTAATTGAATTACCTCCACCACTCTCTAACCCCAGCCAACTGAATTTGCCCCAGGTGCGGTGATGCTTAGGTACATCTGTGATGCAGATGTGGCTTATTCTGTGTATTATGCCTTTTAATGGAGCCTAAGATTATATTAAAGTGGGTTTTTTCCCCCTTGGCTTCCAATTCACATTGTCAGTTCACTGAACTTGAAGACCGCTCAGACCCTTAGATCTTCTCCAAATAAAATGTTATCTAACCAGATGATCTTGTATTTAAGAAATGAGTGTTTAGAAAACAAGTGAAGTACTTTACATTTATCTTTATTAAATTTAATCTTGTTAGATTTGACCCATTGTTTTGCCCTGTTGACATCTGTTTGGATTGTGACTCAGTTACCTAATGTGTTTGTTATACCTCTTAAGATTTGTATCATCTTCAGATCTGATAAATGGGTGACTCAAGGGATAGAATGCCAGCCCTGGAGTCAAGAGGACCTGAATTCAAATCTGGCTTCAGACACTTAGAAGCTTAGGCAAGTTATTTAACCTTGTGTGCCTCAGTTTCCCCATCTATAAAATGATCTAGGAGAAGGAAAGGGTGAACCGTATCTTTTTTCTTTTCTTTTTTTGCTTTTTGGAGGGCATTTGGGGTTAAGTGACTCGCCCAAGGTCACATGGCTAGTTTTTTTGTTTTAAGTATCTGAGGCTGGATTTGAACTCAGGTCTTCCTGGCTCCAGGGTCGGTGCTCTATTCACTCCGCTGCCTAGCCACTCCAAAATGAAGCTTGGAGAAGTCTGACCAGAATTTTTTTTTTTTGTAGACCATATCTTTCCTAAGAAATCCTCAAATAGGGTCATGAAGAGTTAGACACAGCTGAGAATAGAGAACAGAGAAGAGACAACATCCCTTTATCTAAATCATTGATAAAGATGTTGTACACAGGGCCAAGAGCAGATCCTCAGCACCCTCCACCGGAGAATTCTTTTCTAAGTGGATGCTAATCTTTTACTAAGTACTCTCTGGGTCTGGCCTTTTAAAGCTCTAAATTGGTCAATTAATTTCTTTTGTGTTCTTCTGGATCACTTTAGATAGCTCCCCCTTTTCTTACTCATTGTAATTATTTGTGTCATTAAATTTTATTCTTGAGAGAGCTTCCCATTTCCTTTGAGTAGACTTCCCCTTTAGAGTTTTAAGTCATGGATCCCACTTATCCTTCCTCTGCACTCTTTGAAATTTGTTTTTTTCATAATCTAGGGTGTTTGTCAATCTATGCCTGGCTTTCCTCTCCTCTGTCACTCATTGTAGGAAAGAATAATCATATAATCCCTAAGTTCCAAGTAGTCTTGCTTATTGGTCAGATTTAGGTCTAGAATAGCAGTTTCTTTTATTGCTTCTTTCAGTTTGTTTTGAAGAATAAAATTACCATTAAGACAAATCAAGAATTGATCGTCAGCTTTATTTTTGGTAGAAAGACACACACACAAACACACACACACACACACACACACACACACAGAGGAAGCAGGAGGGGAAAAAAGGGAGGATGAGAGAAAGAGACCTAGAAAGAGGGAGAGAGATAAGCTAGAAAGCAAAAGTCCCCATTACTACAATATCGGAACTCTGTGCCTGATTTCAAATCTATTTCCCAAATTCTCATCAATTTCTTTTTTCTGTCCAGGTTTTGATGCTGTCATTTCTTTTATTCCCTTCATTGATCTTTACCCAGAGGTTCTTCATCAGTGTTCTCCTTTTGAATATATGAATTTATTCATATTTGTGTATATTATTATTATTTAAAATTCTTTAAAAATTGTTATGAACTTGTCAAAAATAATTAAACCTCATTTCCATATACAAAGAAGTGCTGTGGAAACATGAATAAATTAGTGATAATAGAAATGATAATAATAATTAACTTTTATCTAATACTTTTAAGATTTACAAAGCACTTTAGATAGGTCATCTCATTTCTCCAGGATCACGCAGCTAGCAGAAGATTGTCTTTGAATCTGCCAAGCTCTGTTATGCATATTTTTTAAAAAATAATAAGAAATTCAACATGGTAGTTCCAAAACTGTCCTATTCTAACTCTCCCTCCCAACTTTCTTCTGCTCTCTTCTACGAATTAAAAAAGAAATTATTGACATTTCCCTCCCCCCACTGTTTTGGTTTCCTCCCTACCATTCTTCTCTCTGCCATAACCACCCCTCCCCCTAGCCCCTGCCAAAGGGAAAAAAAAGTCTTGAGAAAAGCAATATTATTTTTGTGGTCCTTTTTATCTCCTCTATTTCTCATGAAAAGGGCATATTCTTATAGAACCATTTTCTAATCATGAGTCCCATTCCTTCAAATTGCAATGATATCCACAGGGTCTAATTTGCCTCTTTCTCGTAGGATCTCACCCTATTCCTTATCCATAGTAGGTGCATTTGTGCATAGGAATCTGAGGCTATGTGTTATTTATGGCCAGTTTTCTTAAATTTGGCTCCTGGATGCTAATGGTCCTTTCTGTGGATACCCTTCTTTCTGTCTTGTACTGATTAATCTTCTCTCTGGCTTGTCAGTTCCTGGGGGGCAGTTTCCTCTCCTTCTTTTTGAACTTTAAAGACATCTCAATCAGATTTTCAAGACTCCAGTCAAATACATATTTTATTGGACCTCATTAGCTGTGTTCCATTCCTGGCAAGAGCTAATAATTTCTATATTTTAATGAGTGGTCCAGAAATCTAGATCCCACTCTTAGGCACCACTTCCTTAGTCACTTTTTCACTTCTTGAATCTGCCTCCACCTTCCTCTATTCAGTCCCTCCCTTTTCCTTCATTTAGTAGCTGTGATGAAAGTACCATTTATGCTCCTAATGTCTTCAGTTTCTCCTCAGGATTTCATCATCCCTAACAATTCTTTCTAGATTCTTTCTAATGCTATGAGTTTTCCCATGGCCACCAGTAAGAATGTTGGCCATCACTTCTGATAAGTCTCCGAAGGCCCTCTCTTGCATTCTGCTCATGCTCCCTGAAAAGATGAAGATGACCAACCTTGCTCATGCTTATATCAAACTGATTCATAGCTGCCCTTATACTCTTCTGCAATGAGTCAACAAGCACCACTATTCATCTCTACTTCCTCTAATATGATTATTTCTGAATGATCTGTCTAGTCATGGCATCTGTGCATCCATATCATTAATCCTTGGAGTTTCTGTCCTACTGAGGTGGTCTAGCTCTTCCGTTCTGTAGAAAATGACTCACATACATTGTTATTTATTTGTTTTCAGTTGTATCCTACTCTCTGTGACCCCATTTGGGGTTTTCTTGAGAAAGACACTGATTTGCTCTTTCCTTCTCCAGCGTATTTTACAGATGAAGAAACTGAAGCAAACAGGGATACGTGACTTGCCCAAGGTCATACAGCTAGTGTCTGAGGCTGAATTTGAAGTCATAAAGATGAGGCCTCCTGATTCTAAGCCCATCTGGCTGCCCATCACACACATTCTATAACTCCAAATGTTCTGGGCATCTTCTTCCTCCCTTCCTTCTTTGTGTTACATTTTTTCCTCCCCTTTCCATCTTGCCCAGGTAGGATTCTTCTCTGCTTCGTCATATTTTTTATTTTCTCTTTGAAGAATTCCCCCCCAGACTTTCTAGGAATACTTCACCCTCCTTGATAATCTGGAGGTTCTCAAAAGGACTCTGTGTTTGAGAGAGCTGTTGTTCCATCCCTTTCGTTTTCTTTCTCCTTTGTTCACATGTATCTGTTACTTGTCCCTAATGCCTGTACTCTGAAGCTTGGTACACATTTCTCCTTTCCCTTCTACGGTTTCTTAAAGCAAGATCCTCAGTGCCCAGGTGTTTTTTGTTGGTAGCTCTTGTGACTCACCGGAGAAGGAAATGGTGAACCACTCTATTATCTTTACCAAGAAAACCTTAAACAGGGTCACAGAAGACTTGGGTGTGACTGAAATGACTGAACATCAATTTGTGGCTAACTGGTGAACTGATAGGGCAAACTGCCTTTTAAGTATGCTGGGGGCTCCTTAGCAACTTAGTTTATTTGCAGAATGTTTACTGCTTTTTCTCACCAAGGAAAACCAGCCTAGTCTCCTGCTTTTGTTAATTAGCAGGAGACTAGGCTGTAATTACTAGGAGTAATTAGCAGGTTTTTTTTTTCAAATCTCTAGTCCAAACACTGACTAGCCCGTATCCACTTTGCACCTCTCTGTACCTTTCTTCTCCTTTCTGATAAGATGTCTCCATCTCTTTTACTGATTGTCTGCTCAACTTCCTTCCTCCTCCCCAGTCATTTTGTCCATTCCTCTGCCTCTTAAGTAGGACTACTCCCACTGTACCCTCTAGAAAGCTAGGGATCTCCCTCTTTTCATTACTGATCTGCAGCCAGAACTTTCACAACCTCTAGTGCAAAACTTTCCTCATCTGCAAAGTGAGAGCCGTGTTGTCAGATACATTAACTATTTTTTTCCTTACTCTTTTTTTTCTATTATAGGCATAATCTAATACTGGGGTGGGGGATATTCAGAAATGATTGTAATGTAAAAATTTTTTAGCAAAGTGTTAATTAAAATTTTTAAAAAATTTTTTAAAGGTGGGCGGTGAGGGGTGGACAAACTGCTTTTTCTTCAACTCTAGTCCTTTCTAGCTCTAAATCCTGGGACCCTTCACTCCTGTGTTCTGGTGTGGGAAGCTCTCCTTGAGACACAGTCAATGTTCCTTTGATAGATACTTATCATCTGCCTATTCTATGCCAGGAGTTTGTTCTAAGTCCTGTGAAAAACGTGAATAATAATAATGGTAGGAATTGTAATAATAATAATAATAATAATGATAAATGACTGACATTTAGATAGCACTTTCAGGTTTGCAAAGCGCTTTACATGTATGCTCTTATTTCATCCTTACGACTCTGTGTAAGGTGCTAATACTATTTTTTTCTTTTATAAGTGAGGACCTGAGGCTGAGAGATTTTAGGCAAGTTGCCCAGGGTTATATAGCTAGCAGGTATCTGAGGTGGGATTTGAGCTCCAGTCTTCTGAAATCCAAGTCCGGTGTGCTGTCCATTACAGAAATTCTCTAAGAAGAACACTGTTCAGTCCCTGCCTGCATAGGATTTAAATTCCAGTAAGAGATATAAAAAAATCTACAATACAGGATAGAATGTGCGGAGATGAAGGAAGTACAATGGGTGGTGTTAGTTTGGCCTGTGCTCCCTTGCATAATACCTGGACATCATGTTTTTCTCTCATTGTTGATGGGCTCACCTTCCACTAAAGTCTTCTTCCAATTTCCCATCATGGCACTGCAATAATTTTACATTTGAAAAGAAAACTGTACCTCCAAGCATAAACACTAATGCCCTAGGAGACTTAAAGAAGAAAGCTTCAAATACAGGCCCAGTAAGAAGTTGGCTATCAGTCTTTTGAGGACCAGCCTAGCTAGGTTGGAGAAGCTTACTGTGCAAGAAGATTGGCTACTAGGATAAAACTTTCTTGCAACATTGCAATTCATGAAGACCATTTCTTTAGTGGTGGAGGGGGCACCCATGTGAAATTCACCCAATGAAGTCATAGAGGATTGTCAGAATACTGATAAACTTGATTTTTCTGTCTGAGTGGGGGAAAACAAAAAGTTTCTCATTGTCCCTCTGAGCAGGTTTTTTTTTTCCAGATTTCTTTTTCTTTTCTTTCTTTTTTAAAAATTGAATTGGTTTCCTTCCTCAAGGTAGACTAGATTGATCTCAAGATTCTATGATGTTAAATGGTTTCCAGGTTCTCAGACCATTGTTCTTCCTTTCCCTCCTAGAAAAGTATCCAAAGATCACCCTGCAGATGTGAGCATGGGTCCCATACTTTTTTGGGGAGTTGCTATTGTGTTTTATGGTAAGCAGTAAAATGATGGATACAAGAGACATTTATTAAGTGCCTACTGTATGCAGAATTTTGTGCTGTGCATTAGTGAGACACAGAGTTTAGATAAGACACTGTCCCTCCTATCTTAGAGCTTTTGCACTGGCTAAATGCCCTCTGCTTCAAATCTGGGTTTTTTGGGGGGTGTTATGACTTGTCCCCATGTACATAACATTTAGAATCTGTAGATCTGTTCCCATTCACTCCCTTCTCTATACCTCTGCCTTTTAGAATCTCTAGTTTCCTTCAAAACTAAGCTTGAACTTCTATATGATGTCTTTACTGATCCTTCCACCCTAGAGCCTTCATCCCCAAAATAAAACTGCATTTAAAAAAAGTAGCTATAGATGTGCTGTATCAAACACCTTAAGGGAAGGAACTGTTTCACTTTTGTCTTGATATTCTCACTACCTGTGTACACAGCAGGTGCTTAGTACATGCTTTTTGAGCAATTGTTGATTGATGGAGCTTACAGTCTAGCAAGGGGGTAAGACAGGAACATAGAAACCTGGAGCACACAATTTTATGTGGCACATGCATTAAAGAAAGATGAACCAAAGAGCAATGTTGTGCGTGTTGTTTGCTGCATCTCCAAATTGGCAAGAGTCAGGTTTTTTGACAGAAATGGAAACGGCAGAGCTGAACACCATGACTTCACCTGATTCCCCCATGGGAACAGCTTCCTGCAATTTTGTTCTGAACTTGACTTTTTAGCTCTTACCATGTTAGAGAGAGGAACTCACAACACTCATGACTATCTATTATACTTGTTCACTAAAGTGTTTCTCATTTGTGATTTGTATACATGCAGATGCTAACCAGTCCTCTGAGAAGAAATGACTTTCTGATTTAAAAATTGGTTTGTCACAATTTTTACAGTTGTATTTAGGGGAAAATAGTATTTCTCAACATCAAATTGTAATCCTTCCCATTGTCCAAATCAAGGAATTTCTTAGCTTTTGCTCCTACCCATTCACCCTGTTGCCCCTGAGAACAGAGGCTTTAGAAGTTACTCCCATTCTACTCCCACCTGATCAAGAATTCCCTTTATAACATACCCAACAAATGGGCATCCAAACTTTGCTTGAAGACCTCTAGTGAGCAAAAATCAGCTCAAGCCCAAAGATGCCCATTTTACTTTTGCTTAGCTCTAATTTCATGAATTTTTTCCTTGTATCAGGCTGATACCATTTTCTCTTCACTTTGCCCCTAATTCTTCTAATTCTGACTTTAGGATGAGCAGAAACAAGACTAATTCTTCTTCCATGTGACAGTACTTTAAATACCTGAGGAAGGCTATTCTCCTCCCCAAGGTTTCTTTCCACTGGGCTACATATCTCTACTTCCTTCAGTGGATACCATATTTCCTTTGTCGTTCTGGTTGCCTTCCAATGAACATGATTCCATTTGTCAATGCCCTTCCTTATAACATGGTGGCCAGACCTGAACACAATACTCCAAATGTGGTCTGAACAGGACAGAGTACAGAGTACATCCATCCCTGTGGATACTCTGCCTCTCTTAAAGACATATTAAGTTATATTAGTGGTTTTGGCTGCCATATTATAAATATGACTTATTTTGATTCATAGTCCACTAAAAAGTAGCAGAAATGATATTTGAACTCTGGTCTTCTGACTCTGTATCGTTCCCCCTTTTTTACTGTGTCACAAAAAAAGCTTAAGGGCTGATGTTTTCCAATAATAGGGGGAATATTAAATGGGGATAGGTGAAGAGTTACTCAAAATTAGGTGTTGGGAGATACATAAGAGCATAATCAAATGAGATATTTGTAAAGCACTTAACACAATGCTGGGCACATAGCAGGCCCTATATAATTACTTTCCCCTTCCTTTCCTAAACATATACTAATCAAAATAGCATTCCTATAATTTTCCCCATGAATTGCTTCCTACAGTCTGACTTGAGTCCTAATGTATGGAGCTTCTTCTTTGACTTCTTTGTCCAAAATCCCTGTGTTGGTCAGTCATTTCAGTTGTGTTCAATCCTTCATGACCCCATCTTGGCAAAGATACTGAACTGGTTTGTCATTTCCTCCTCCATTTCATTTTACAGAATAGGAAACTGAGGCAAAAAGGTTGAGTGACTCACCCAGGGTCACACAGCTAGTAAGTATCTGAGGCCAACTTTGAACTCAGGTCTTCCTGTCTCCAAGCCCAGCACCCTGTCCACTATACCACCTCACTGCCCAATCCCTGTACCTCATGCCTATTGCCACTTTGTAGGTTTCTTCTACTTGCTACCAACTAGTGAATTAGAAGTGACCTTAGAGATAACTTCTCAAGTGTAATAAGGAGCAGAGCCTGGATTGGAACCAGATCTCCTCTGATTCCAAATTAAGTGCATTTTTTATCCCACCATTCTGCCTTGTCTGTGCTAAATTATTAATTACTTGAAGGCTGTGACTCTGTCTTAGAAAACTTTGCATCCCCCACCTCACCTAGCACTATGCCTTGTACATAGCACGCACCCAATAAATGTTTGTTGAATGAAAGAAAATATATAGAGCTTTGTCGAATGTCTGTGCTATTTTCTCCCCACATTCCTTACTTCTGCTGGACCATGTGTTCTTATTCTCAGTCTGCGTCACTATTTATATCTCCCTATGTGCAAATTCCACTAAAGTGTTGTTCCCTTTCTGTTCTGGTGACTCATTAATAATTGATTTTAACTTGGTATTGTTGATAATAAGACCATAGATTTATACCTGTAAAGGACAAGAGACTTGCCTGGCTCATAGGGTGTGTAAAGTAACATAGCCAAGATTCAAGTCTTTTGACTCCAAGTCAAGTGTCCTTTCCACTGGCCCACGTGGCCCCTCTAGAGTGAAAAGAGCCAGACTCCATATGATCATGTTTCCTCAGTTACCTTCTGCTTTGCCAGGGTCAAGAAGCCTTAGCTCCAACAAGTAAGAGATTTGTACTACATCCCAGGGTACTATCAGAGGAGTGGATGTGAATACTGGCTTGCAATCAGTTATCTTTGAAAGGCCAAGGAAATGGCAGAAGTGCTGTGGAGCTAGAAAAAAGGGAGAGATATCTTAAAAAGAGGAAAAAGGGTGGGTTCCCCAAACTGCAGGCTGGCGAGCTCTACTTTGCTCTTGAAAAAAATCCAAGACATTATAAAAAGGGATGATTTCTGAGCATTCAGAAAGAGAAACAGTGATTACTAAGAGCAAACATGGCCTCATCAAGGACAAATCATGTAATTAATCTCATTCCCTCTTTGAATAGTATCACTAGATGAGGGATGATTGTAGATATTCAGATTTCCACAAGACATTCAGCTTCATTCAGACCCATCACCTTTTAATTGGATGGTTGCTATAGCTTCCTAGTTGGTCTCCCTGCCTCAAGTTCTCTGTTTTCTAAGTGATTCTTCTAAAAAGCAGATCTGATCATGTCACTTCCTCATGCAGTAAATTCCAGTGACTTTGAGGATCAAAAAGAAATGTCTTTTACATTTGGGAGGTATTTCATTTTGCAAAGGCAAACAGAGCCCCAGAAAAGTGACTTGGCTATTTTGCAGAGCAGAGAGGTTGGAATTGGAGAATTTATCTCATCAAACCTTCTCATTTTATGGCTAAGGAAACAAAGGGCCAAAGAAATGAAATGACTTATTCAAGGTCACACAGTGTTTAGCAGAGTCAAGATCTGAACCCAGGTCCTCTGATTCCAAATCCTGATCCCATCTAGTGCCATGATAAAGAAGGTTTAGAACTAGAGAGCTCAGGTTTTTTGTTTTTTGTTTTTTTTCTTTTTGGAGGGCAGTTGGGGTTAAGTGACTTGCCCAAGGTCACACGGCTAGTTTTTTGTGTTAAGTGTCTGAGGCCGGATTTGAACTCAGGTACTCCTGACTCCAGGGCCGGTGCTCTATTCACTGCGCCACCTAGCCGCCCCCAAGAGCTCGGGCTTTTCTTGAAGTCACAGCACACCTATCCGTGTGCAATGGTAGCTCGCATTATACCCAGGACTTCACAACTGTCCTGTAAGGCAGTGGTTCTCAACCTTCCTAATGCCACAACCCTTTAATACTCGTATGTGGGTGTATCTGCATGTGGGCAGACCCGCCTGGAGATGGATAGAGGAATAGTGTCTCTGTTCCTAAGACCATCAGAAATATGTGTTTCCGACAGTCTTAGGTGACCCCTGTGAAAGGGTCATTTGACCCCCAAAGGGGTAGCAACCCACAGGTTGAAAACTGCTGCTGTAAGGCATATATTACAGATTTTATTATCCCCATTTAAAAGATGAGGGAAGTGAGCCTCACAGGGTAAGTGACTTGCCCCTAGTCACACAGCTGGTATCTGAGGGAGGATTTCCACAAAGGTCTTTGTGGACTCTTAAGTTCAGTAATCTAATACCACTCTTATCTCTCTGTCTCTCTCTCTCTTTTTTTTTTTTTGTTTTTTAGAGGGGGGGGAAGGCAGGGCAAGGTCACCCAAGGTCACATGGCTAGTTAAGCATTAAGTGTTTGGGGCTGGATTTGAACTCAGGTCCTCCTGACTCTAGGGCCAGTGCTCTATTCACTGCATCACCTAGACGACCCTGTCATGTAATGTTCTTGTCTCTGAGTTTCCTCGACTGTAAGATGAGGAGATTTGATTGGAGAACCCCTGGAGTCCCTTCCAGTTTAGGAACCGTGATATCTCTAGTAGCTCCTGCTTATAACCTAGAGATCCACCATCACCTGGTTGAACTCTGGAAGGAGCTGGTGGGGCTCCCTGAGTGTGCCAGTGAGATGTTCCTCCCTTGCCTGTGAAGAGTAAGGCGGCGTCTAGAGTCCCTTTCAGCCCTGGATCCTCGGTTCTCTGACTCATTAGTGGTTTTCAGATTCTTCCTCTGTTTGCTTCATCTGTTTTAGGCCCTCCCTCTTTTCTTTTTTCCTTCACTCCACCCTTTCCTTTTCCCCTTCCTACATAGCTTCACCTTTTGCTTGATCTCATAGTGCTTAAAAGTGGAATCAGAGGGAAATCCCCTGAGCTGTTGCCAAGTACAATTAAGGATTGACCTGAAAACCTAGTGCCCCGGAGAGAACTCACTGTCGAGGAGACTGGCCCTCGTGCCTTCAGCTGAGAGGAGTACAGGCATCCAGCTTTGCAGAGTTCCCCCAACAGATGGGCATTGGATACCTCTTCCTTGTGCCTGAAATAACAAACATCCCCTCCTTTACAAAATACTGAACTGTCTGATAACCAGGTATTAGGGGTTCATTTTTTGGTCACAGTTTCCAGCTTTATCTCATGAAGCAGGCTTGTAAAAGCCAGGGGTGGGGTGAGAATCCAAAGCCAGAGCTTGCTGTCCAGCCTGAGCAGGAAGGATCAGCTAGATGTTCTTTTGTCTCATTGACCTCACTCCAGCCTGGGAATGAGGTGCTGTGAAACAGTAATGGAAAGTGGACTTAGCCAGGTGCTTTGTACTGCGGGGAAAGCCTAGTAACCTTGAGAAAGTGGCCAGTGGATTTTGCTGAATTTGAATGAACTATCGCCTTTTGAAGGGGAAGCTAAGCGGCTCATGAATAGAGAGCTGGACCTGGAATCAGCAAGGTTTATATTCCTTAGTTCAAATCTGGTATCAGAAACGTGCCCTGTACAAGTCACTCAACCCCATTTGCCTCAGTTTCCTCATCTGTAACATGAACTAGAGAAGGAAATGTTGCACCACCCTAGTATCTGCCAAGAAAACCCCAAACAGGTTCAGGAAGAGTCAGACACAACTGAAACATGACTGAACAACAAATTGTTCTTTGAACAAAACTGTTTTCCTCTTTAAGGCCCCTGACAATGGTGATTCTCTCTGTTCTATTTGTCCTTTGTCTTTGTGTGCCCAGGGCATCACATAGTGCCTGGCACTTAGTCAATTAATAAATGCTTGTTGATTGAGTGACTGGTCCTTGTACTGCAGACGTTTATTCTCTCATTAGTCCTAAACTTGAAGGCTTTCCATTAGGACGACCTTTTGGGCATTGCATTTCACTGGCATGAATTTATTGACTCAGGGTTACCCTCCACACTACGACAAGGCATCAAAGGAGCATGGTCCTGAAGTGAGAGTGATGGACGGTCCGTGGGGCATCCTATGAACCATGAAATACTAGCAGAACCAGATTGTATGACGTCAGGAAAATCCTCCGGGCTATTTGTGGAAAGATATGAACAAGATTTACCCAGGATGGAAGGGAGTAGATGGGCTGTAGTCTTTTTTTGGTGTAGGTAATAATCCTATGAATGAGTTGTGGAGCCACTGAAATCTGGCAGAGGGTACATGGAGCAAGACAATGATTCCTTTTTTTTTTTTTTGACTCAAAATTCAGTACCTTTCCACTGTCCTAATAGAACCATGGACTTGTAAGAGCTGAAAGAGAGCTGATTATCATTAAACTTTAGGAAGCTCTGAGAGGTTAACCTTATCTTGCCTGAACCAGGCCTTCATGCCTGTCTCCTTATCATGCTGCCTACACTGTCTATTATCATTTCCCCTCTTCTGCAGCCTTGGATTAGGCCCTTTTGTCTCCCAGCTCTGATGTCTTATCTTTCCAGGAGCCAGCCGGCCAGACCACTTCATGGCCCTCTCCACATCATGTGCATCTTCTCCCCTTTTCAGGTTCCCCTTTATGTGTTGTCTTTCCCTACTAGAATGTAAGCTCCATGAAGACAGGTACTGCCTTGATTGCTTGTTTTTGTTTTCCCTAATGCTTAGCACTGTGCCTGACACATAACAGGTGCTTAATGAATGTTCTATTTATCTACGCCAGCCCTCTTTTATAGAGAGGGCACTGAAGCACATAGGATTCATGGGGTCATAGATTTAGTGCTCATCTTTCTGTGGGCTGCACTGTCTTTTGTGAAGGCAAACTAGGTCATCTTTGGACTAATTTCTTACCTAGCCTTAATCACTCAATGGGTGTTGCCTCAGACAAAAGACTCTGGCGTAAAAAGGCCACAGTCTTCCACTGCACCCAGGGTCATCTCCAGTCGTCCTTGATCTTTGTCTTGCCTCTGGATCCAGGTGACTCTGGAGTGAGGAGAGAGTGAGGCTGGTGACTTTGCACAGCCCTGCCTCACTTAAATCCAATTAGCTTACAAGTCAAGACATTACCTTCCTGATGTCATGCTCCTCTTCAAAAACAAAGGACAAAAAACAACAGATTTAGTGATGGAACGGACCTTAAAGAATGGACCTTAGTTACTTAGAGGTTATATAGTTCAACCCATTCATTTTACAGACAAGAAAATAAAGGCAGATGATTTGCCCAAGCTCAGACAGTTAAGCTTGCAAGAACCAGAACTCAAACCCAAGTCTCTTGGCTACCAGTCCAGAATTATTTCCTCTGACTACATTGCATCCTGGGACATGCATCATGCTTCATGACTTGTACCATACCAGCGAGGTTTGTGACATGGTGATGTTTTTCTCCATGTCACACCAGACTCCAGAAGGTCCACAAAAAATGAGTGCTTTCTAGCCCCATGGATTAGGGGAAGCTGGAGGAAATGGTCTAGGAAAATTCTAGACCAGACAAATCGAAGGATCTTGGTAGTTCTGAAAATTGACCCTCCATGGGCCAGAGTGTTAAACCATATTTACACTTCCACCAGAAGATATTTTGATTTTGAGAAAGTGAGGTTTACACTTTCTGCATTTAGAGCCAATGACTCATACAGCCTTTTGGAGACACCTTGAATCCTAAATGAGATGAATGAGGCCCAGAGCATGGAGGAGGAAACTTGTAGCCCTTGTTCCTACTCAGCTGATGCTAGTCTGTACACAAAATGCAACCCATCTCCTGTGCACAAGAAGCTTCTTGCTTTTCTCAAAACATTCTCTGCAGTGGGTTTGCATCTTTGGATAAGGAATCAGGAAGGCAAGCCCAGTGTTTGGATAATTCATTATGTTACTTCCACTCCCGTGGAAAGAATATGGCCTCTGGAGTTAGAAGATCTAGTTTTAAACTCTTTGTGACCCTGAGCAAGTTGCTTAGGGCCTGATTCCCTGGGCCTCAGTTCTCTTCACTATAGAATGAGGGGATAAGAGAGTAAGGTTTCTGAGGTCCCATCCAGTTCTAGACCTGTGATCCTGCTCATCTGTCGAATGAATCTAATAAGTGGCTTCACTTACCTTGCAGGGTGTATGTAAGACCTTCTCACTGTGCTGATATATACGAACATGCCTTGAAGCACTAGGTCCCTTGTCCCCTGATCTAGTGTAATCTCCCCCTACAAGCTTGCCAAGAGCAGAATCTGTCTTCACTCTTTAATTGTGCATCCTACATAATCTTCATCTAAAATTTTAAACATTTGACCTTTACCCCCAAGTAACTGGAGGGGAGCTGTGGAACACCCCTCCCCACTGCCCCACTCCTACCCCACCAACCAATTCTATGTCTAGGGGCCTTTCACTGGGGACCTTTTCATGGACTCTCAAGCTGCTCTTAAGATTTGGTTCTTGTTGAAAACAATGATATCATTGAGTGGGTGGAGCAGGGCCAAGATTACTGCAAGCCATTTTAAGGAGAAACAGGGTCTTTAGGACATCTTTACATCATGGCCCCTTTCCAGCTCTTCTCTCACCAGCTCTAATAGGACCCCTCTCTTGCTGCCTTGAAGAAAATTGGCAGCCTCAGCCTTTTTCCCCTCATGCACCCCAGGCTCCTTGGAGAGCAGCTGAGTGGGGCAATGGGCTTGTCAATGGCCACATTATATACCAGAGAGGGTTTCTTCTTTTTCCATTGTCCCCTTTCTAGTGATGGGTAAGGGGAATCATGAAAAAGGGTGGTGTCAAAAATGCCAAGGGCAGGGATCAGTTAAGGACAACAGAGGCCTGTGTAGACCTGAAGTATATTTTGGCTTTAGCTACTGATGTTCATTCTGTGAGTTTGGGGGTGGGAGGACACATGGGATGCTATAGTAATGGTCAGCTTGGTCTTTTAGAGTTATAGGTGGGTGGAGGGTGGAATGTGAGAGGTGAAAGACCAGAGCTCCTTGGGCCCTGATCCACAGCCCCTGTTACTCTGTCTTGTTCCTGCCCCAAGTCTGTGGAGATGGTATATTATGATTGTGCTGGGGTGGGGAAAGGTAGTGGTGATCACATAGGTGCTTTGCAACAATTCTGAGAAGGAAGGAAGGAGTGCTGTGTAACACTAGATGGTCTATCTATTAAGCAAACCAGAACTACATCACTGTTAGATCAGAGAAACAAGGCAGCATTTTACAAAAATTGGACATTTTAATTTGAAGTTTTGAGTTCCAAATTTTATCCTTCCGTCTTTCCTTCCCTTTCCCCCTCTGCGACAGTAAGCAATCAGATTTAGGTTATACATGTGCAGTTATGTAAAACATTTTCCATATTAGTCATTTTGTACAAGAAGACTTAAATAAAAGGAAAGAAGAGAAAGAAAGAAAGTGAAAAATAGCATGATTCAGTCTGTATTCAATCAATATCAGTTCTTTCTCTGAAGGTGGACAATATCCTTCATCATTAGTTCTTTGGGATTGTCTTGGATCGTTGTTTTGCTGGGAATAGCCAAGTCATACACATTGAACAATATTCCTATTACTGTGTGCAATGTTCTCCTGATTCAGTTCACTTCACTTTGCATCAGTTCATGTAAGTCTTTCTGGATTTTTCTGAAATTATCCTATTTGTAATTTCTTACTGCACAATAATATTCCATTACAATCATATACCTCAGCTTATTTAGCCATTCCCCAGCCACCACAAAAAGAGCTACTATAAACATTTTTCTACAAATGGGTCCTTTTTTCCTTTTATTGGATATCTTTGGGATATAGACCTTGCAGTGGTATAGCTGGGTCAAAGAGTATGCATGGTATGCACTTTGGGCATAGTATCAAATTGCACTCCAGAATGGTTGGATCAGTTCACAACTCCACGAACAGTGCATTGGTGTCCTAGTTTTCCCACGTCCCCTCCATCATTCAACACCATTTGTGTGTGTGTGTGTGTGTGTGTGTGTGTGTGTGTAGATCTTTACTGACCTCAGTCTCAGCTCTACAGCTGGGTGACATCCTGGCCACCAAGAAGGGCATCTGGGTCCCTAGTGCCACTGCAGCCTCATCCCTTCCTGTGCTGTGACTTCTTTTGTGGGCACCATCAGGGAAGTCCAGTTCCCTTAACTCTCTGTTGCATTTTACTCTCCAATTTTCCTCCTCTCTAGCTTAAACATAATATGTTGATTTGTTTGATCATTGTTGTTCACTTGTGTCTGACTCTTTGTGACCCCATTTGGGCTTTTCTTGGTAAAGATACTAGAGTGGTTTGTATCTCCTTCTCCAGTTCATTTTACAGATGAGGAAACTGGGGTGAACCGGGCTAAGTGACTTGCCTAGGGTGGCACAGCTAGTAAATGTCTGAGGCCAGGTGAGTCTTCCTGACTCCAGGCCTGGTGCTCTATCCACTTTGCTATCCGAGTGCCCATTGTAGCATATTTAGATTAATAAAATAAAATTGGGGACAAAGGGATATGATTTGGGTTTCATAGCTTCCCAGACTCGGAGAAGCACTGGTCAAGGCCAGAAAGAGTAGACAAAACCTCTGAGAGTCAAATGCTGAGAGGAGGACCTAAGCAAGGCAGAACTATGTGGAAAGAATCAACAGTGGGGGGAATTAGTTGACAAATCAAGGTTGTGCCTAGTTCTTTGTTCTTGGATTTGGAAGTGATCGTAGAAGCCATGTGGTCCAGCTCCCCCATCTTGAAGGTGAGCAAAATGAGGCTGACACTAACCTCAGAGCCAGGACTCACAGAGAAGTCCTTCGACTCCAAATGCAGAGGTCCTTCCTTGTGGGTACTTTCCTTCTTTTGGAGCTATCTCCTTCACAAGTACCCTGTTCTGCTCTCCTTTGCTTTATGCTGGCTTCTTTCCCATTATCCAGGGCTTCCTACCCCTTGTTCCTTCTGCTTTTCTTCTTCTACCAACTACAATCCATTTTAGCTTGTATCTGACTCATCCCTTCAGGGAACAAGGTGCCAGTTAACTAAGTTTTACTTTAATAGCGGTCTTCTGGAGACAGTTTGATTTTTACTGTCTAATTCAGGGCAGTGATTCAGGCTGCCTTAGCATATTAGAGCTAGGAGGAATCCTAGATATCATTGAGTCTATTTTATAGAAGAAGAAACTGACAGCTGAAGAGATAAAATGATTTATCCAGGTTGATAACTACTAGCAAGTAGACTATCTGGGTTTTGAACCCACGTTCTCTGACCTCAAGTTCAGCCACTTGTCACTGTACCACAGTGTCTGGTTGGAGAGACAATGCTGGGCACTGAGAGCACTTTATAAGCAGCCCCGACTGGGTTCGTAAATAAGTTGCTTACCCTTTGTGCTGGTCGGTCCTCCAGCTTGAGGAATTGCCCACGAGTCTGAGGTTAAATAAAGATCATACTGCTGATGGAGTAAACAGGATTAGTGAAAACATCCTATGGTGTATAATGTAGAAACAAAACAAAGAAATCTGGGCTGACAGAAGGTGGGCAGAGGCCCTCCTCAGAGTGGAGGGCAGATATAATGGGAAATAGTTTGTGAAAAAAAAGTGTTGACTTAATGCATTGTTTGAAGCTTCCTGCATAGAGGAGCTAAGGAAAACATACCTCCTCGGTCTGGCTCTCAGCCGGGCGGCTTCTGGGTGGCGCCATTTTCTTTTTCATGATTGTCTTTTCCAGCTCTGGTTCCCTTGAAGTGACTTGGGAAGACTGAAGAACTGTGCAAGGATTTTAACCTCGAAATGATATTTCTCTGACTCGGGGCCCTTGGACTCCTTTGGCTTTAGGGCCATATATTGGTTGATTTGTGCTGTGTCCTGAGAGGTTAGGAATCCCCAAATTCTGATCCTGGAATTTCTGTTTGGCCTTGCCCTGTCTTTCTTCTTCCTCCTCCAGGATTACTCACAGTAAACCTCCTTTGGGGAGATCGAGAGGCTTGATGGCCTTCCCCAAAGCAGCTCTTTCACATTCCTAGGAGAGAGAATCCTGAAGTGTATCTTCGGTCTTCCTTTCCTGCCAGACTTGTTAGGTTTTCAAGGAAACCCCTGCCTAGACTTCCCACTGTGGTAGGCACCTTTTACTGACCTTTCCAGGTCAGAATTCAATCCATACCCTAGACATTTGCATCAAAAAACTGGGTATGAACGGTGGCTAGGTGGGGAAGTGAATAGAGCACCAGCCCTGGAGTCAGGAGGACCTGAGTTCAAATCCGACCTCAGGCACAACACAAAAACTAGCCGTGTGACCTTGGTCAAGTCACTTAACCCCAGTTGCCCAACCTATTCTCCTCCAAAAAGCAAAAAATAAAAATAAAAATTGGGTATGAGCAGAGGATTACATTTATAGCTTGAAGAGATCTTTGAGATCCTTAAGTCATACCCCTTCCTATGACAGATGAGAAAGCTGAGGTCTGGAGAACTTAAGTGATTTGCCCAAGATCACCCAGTAGTGGAGCTATGCATCTAATTCAGGTTTTCCAATTCTAAGTCTAGTCCTTTTCCCCTCGTACCATAGTGTCTCTCAGGTAATGTGTTTGTATTACTCTCCCCATGAGAATGCTGGGGTCCTTCTTAGCCCATAGGAGTAAAAACTTGAGTCCCTGAAAGGGGATGTGGTTTGCTAAGGCCATGAAAGTAGTAAATTGCAGACCTGAGATTTGATGTTTGGTCTTTTGACTCCAAAGCCAGTGCTTTAGGTCTTGACTCCTTATCCCACTGCTCTTAGCGCTCTTCTCCTCTCCTCGCTTTCAAAAAAGCGTTAATTAAGAACGTATTTGGCCTATGCAAACCAAAATAATGAGGTAACTCTGCCTCCTAGAACATCCTGACTTAGAACAGGAAGATGTGTAGAAGGGACTACAAGTTCTATAGGGATTCTTAACCATTTTTGTGTCATGTCCACCTTTGGCAGTTCAGTAAAGCCTATGGACCTCTCCTCAGGATGATTATAAATGCATAAAATAAAATATATCCTGACTTCAAATCTGGCCTTAAACACTTACTAGCTATGTGGCCCCAGGCAAGTCACTTGACCCTGTTTGCCTCAGTTTCTTCATCTGTAAAATGAACTAGAGAAGGAAATGTCAAACCACTCCACTATTTTATCCAAGAAATCCCCAAATGGGATCACAAAGAGTCAGAGGTGATTGAAGCAACTAAACAACAACACAATACATAGGATCACAAAGGAAGTTAATTATTCTGAAATATAGTTATCAATTAAAAAAAACAAACAAGTTCTGGGACCCCAGGTTAAGACTTCCTTCTCCATGTTAAGAGCATGATTCAAATCAAGAGGCAATGTAACAACAATCTGAGCCCAGATTTCCCTGAGAAACCTTCTTAAAGAAAAAAAACAAAAACAAAACTGTTGGCTTTTCTCTTCAGTGTTGGGAATGACAGGACCTTACCATTTGTACATGTTGTATACTCCTCAAAGCTCTTGGCCCCGATCACCTTTTACTCTCATAGGAGTCCTTGGGGAGGAAGGTGAGGGTTCCTTGAGGGGCAGGGATGGGAAGAGGGAGAGGGCAGATGACATTTGTCTTTGTATCCCCTGGGGCTGGCTCATAAACACTTAATAAATCCTTGCTAAATTGATCTGAAATGGAATGGAGAAGTTGGCAAAGCTAGGATTATTATTCCTCCCTTGACAGAGGAAGGTAAGGGCCAGGGAATGAGTGACACAGAGAGACAGGGCTAGAACCCAGGTCTCCTGGCCCCTAGTTTAGTGTCATTTCCAGCTGCATCCCCTCTCCTTCTGGCTGTAGGGGTTGTGCAAAGAAAGAGGTTAAGGTGTTCAGGAATACACAAAACACCCTACCAGAAAGTCAGAGGGGGGAGGGGGGATGATATAGGACAGAGCAGATTGGGGGATGCAGTATACAGTGGGGTCGCTATTTTGGGGTGCTGAGTAGGGGAAAGATGGGGAGAAAATTTGTAACTCAAAATCTCATGGAAATGAGTGATGTAAACTAAAAATAAACAAAAGTTAAAAAAAACCCATTAGACAGAAAGTGCAGTTGTCCAAGAGGATGTGTTTGGGAATTTTCCAGTACAATCAGTTAATCAAGCACACAAGCATATTTTATTAAGCACCTACTATGTGGTAATTTCTAGGAATACAAAATCAAAACTGAGAGAGTTCTTGGCCCCAGGGAGCTCACACTCTACCTAGGAAGAGGCAGGAAACAGAAAGGAGGTGACCTAGGAATCTGTGTCTATGGCCTGCCTACTGAAACCTTCAAGCTTAGTTATCTTAGACTAAGTGGTAGAGGATGGATTTTAGGAGGCCAGAAAACTTGGATGGGAAAAATTACATACATCTTTATTTTTCATTAACCTCTCACTGAAATTGGGCATTTGCTTCAATTATTATAAAATGTTATTCTTAAAAAGGGGTCCATGGATTTTGCTAGTCTGCCAAATAAACCTTTAATACAAAGATCAAGAACTCTTGCTATAGAAGAAGTAAATAAAAAATGATTTCCAGGGTCCCCCAGAATTTCTCATGAATATAGGGATTCTTAGGGAGATAGTTACAGAATCCTTCAGGATTCTATGATCTGGAAGGGAACTTAAAAATAATTCCTTTATTGTGAGAAAACTAAGGCCCAGGAAAGTTTTCTGTCTAAGAGCTGGAGTGAAAAGGAAGATTTGCTGATTCCCCAAACCTGACTCATAATTAGAATGATAGTGACAGTGACTTTTACTTCTGTCTGTCTGTGAAAAGTTTTTATCTTTTAGAGCTGTTTGGAATTGTTTATCAGCTTGTCTTCAGAGCTAATCAGTTCTTTGAGTTTATTAGCTCATCAGACTAAAAAAGGAGGGGAGATGTGAGCTAAAAGGGGAAATGGTGCAAATCTTTTAAGGCCCCAGCCTCGTAGTCCTGCTAGGAAAAGGAGGCTTTGTAGATTAGATACTAAAAGAGCCATGGATAATATAGAGAGACTTCAAAGGGTCTGCAGAAGAGTCTTACTGTTTGATGTCCTGTGTCATGGAAAGCAAAGAGTTGTTTTCAGACTGGCTTATGGTTGGGGTGCTTGATGGCTAGAGCTAACACTACTAACTGTATGCTTAAAATGTACCATCCCACTATGATTCACACTCCATGCTTGAATAAAGAAGCATTTATTCAGCAGCCCCTATGTGCCAGGCACAATGCTAAGTGCTGGTATCTGGGGACTAGTTTATCCCAGCAAGATGCTTTGAGAATAGAGACAGTCTTCTAAACATGTCCCAGGCAGATTCAGAGAAATACAATTATCAGCATCCTCAGTAGTGAGTAAGCATGAGGGAACTAGTCAAAGAAAAACAAAAGGGAAACAGTTGACCATTGAGAGATATAGCAGGCCATTTCCTCTGCCCCCTCCCATCCCCATTTCCTTTTTTACCAGATCAAATACTTCTAGAGAAAAAAAAAGGTGTTTGTGTGTGGGGAGGTGTGTGTGAGAGAGAGGTGGGGAGCGAGAAGGTAGAATAATGGGAAGGGGTTAAGGTGGGGTGATTTTCTGGGACACACATTATTCAAGACTGTTTCTTGAAAATTCTAATTCAGTTGAGTGATGAAAGACTAGCTTCCTGTGGATTCCTGCTGAGCCAGCTAATGTAAGGGAGGAGAGTAGAAAAAAGAGATGGGCTTAGAAGGGGAAGTGTTTCATGACTGGTTCTGCATGCTGTTTTCCTCTTGGAAGCACTGGTGTTGAGAGCAGTCCTGCTAGTCCTGGATCCCTGTCAGGAGCTTCTGAATGATGCATATCTCAGAGTCACAGGATTCAGAACCGGAAGGGATTTTAGCAATTATCTCTTCTAAGGTCTTCATTTTACAGATGAAGAAGCTAAAGCTCAGAGGCAGGAAATGAATGCTTTACCTAGTCACATAAGTAGTAGAAAAACTCAAATTTGAACTAAGGTCCCCTGGCTGCAAATGTGATCCTTTCCATTGTACCACACAGCCTCCTTATTATTCCCATTTTACATCTGAGGAAACTGAGTCACAGAGAAAGAGTGATTTGCTTTAGACCACACAGATATTATTAAGTGACCCAGACCAAATTTGAATTTAGGTCATGAGATCATTGGTCTTAAGCTGGAAGGGAATCTTAGCTTTAAGAGTCTATTCCGTAGCCTTTTTTTTTTTTAATAGAGGAAGAGACTGAAGAAAAAGAATGTAAGTGACCTGGTTATGGTCTTTTTTGTTGTTGTTGGGGGTACGTATATGATTTTCTTTTTTTGAACTTGAGATTTCATTGGTTTAAGGAACTGCTTTGGAGCAAAGTCCTTTTACTAATTCCCATCAATATCTCTTCTGTAATCATAGTCTTTGGAAGTTGCTTCAGGTATTGAGAAGTTTGGTAACTAGCCCAGTCTCAGAACTGTGATGTGTCCTAAGATCTCCACCTGGGACTTCATGACTCCCAGGCTGCTCTACCTAAGGTCCTAAATGTTGTGGGAGAAAGAGTAAAAGGCAAAGGCCCTGGAGGCAGAACGTGACTCTTATTTCTATGCCCTGTAATTTGTTGTAATCATCCAATAGCTATTTGGAGCTGTCTGTCTCAGTCTTATCTCAGGGTGAGGGGTGGGGCGATGAGGAGGAGCACTGTAGGGACACATTATGTAACCATTATAATTCAGGGATGTTTGTTATTTTGGATGGAGATTCTAGGTCTGGCTGAGATTCCAGGCAGCCTTAGAGTAAATTCCCTTTAGTGTCTGGGTTGCCTCAGTAGGGGTGAGGATGGATTCCCCTGGAGATGGTTTGTCTCAGTAGCAGTCCTCATTCCTGTGATGGTCTATGGCACTTCAGTGCTTTCTACCTTAGTACTGCTTGTTGTCAAGGCTATATGATCAAAGGATCATTTTACAGATGAAGAAACTGAGGCTCAGAGAGGGTAAGTAACTTGTCTAAGGTCCTGTAGAGAGTAATGGATATTGCTTTGGCCTGTCCACTGTCTTTTTTCTTTTATGTTTTCCAGTTTGGATCCTTGGCAACTTAAATCAATAGCCAGTCAACAATCATTTATTATGTGCTTAATAAGCAGATAGAAGGAAAAGCAAAGGATGTGTCCTGCCCTCAAGATGCATACATTCTAATGTGTACTCAATGGTACAATAACACATAGATAACAAGGTACATACAAGATAAATGCAGAGTCGCTGTTGCTCAGTCATCTTTTCAGTCGTCTCTGACTCTCTGACCGATTGGAGGTTTTCTTGGCAAAGATGCTGGAGTGGTCTGACTTCTCCTCCTTCAAGATGCAGAATAGATTAAGGCAGTCTGAAAGGAGCAGACCAGAGCAGCTGGAAGAACCAGGAAAGGCCTCCTGTGGAAGGCAAAATTTCAGCTGAATCCTTAAGAAAGCCAGAGAAGCAGAGGCAGAGGATTGTAGGAGTGTAAGACAGACAGCTGATGCAAAAGCGTATGGATGGGCACCGAGAGAGGGGCAGGTAATCCAGGTGAAGCTGGATTATTGAGTGCACAGAAGGGAGTTAGGTGTGAGGATGCTGGTGGGGTAAGAGGGGGCTAGGTCAGGGGCTGATTCAGCCAGAGGGCTGTACTAGAGGATCTAGAGGGCCACCTATGGCCTCAAAGCCATGGCTCCCCACCCCTGGGCCAGGTTATAAAGGCCTTTAAATACCAAACAGAGATTTGATTCCAGATGTAATTGGAAGCTGCTGGAACTCACAGAGCAGGGAGGCTTTTGATACGGCCGTTCAAGGCTTGAGGCAGTGAGACTAGTTAGTAGGTTACTTCTATAGTCCCACCAAGAGGTGAAGAGGGTCTGTACTAGGGTGGTGGCTGCATGAGTGGCGAGGAGACAAACATGAGAGATGTTTGAAGGTAGAAACAAGATTTGGCATTGGTTTGGATCTATGTGGGGTAAAGGAGAATGTGGAACTGAGTAAGACACCGAGGTTAGGACCCTGGGCAACTGGGAGCAAATATTTATGGAGCAAGAGCTTTGTAGCCAGACAGCCTGGAGCAGATGCTGTTAGGGATATGGGGCTCTACCTGGCTCTACCGTCTGGCTATGTCGTTAGCATCAGTTTTGGGTCTGTTGGTCCAGATAAGAACAGTATTTGAACACCCGAAAAGAGATTAGATTGTAGTAGGTGGAAGACAGGAACTTGAGGAATTGGGGGTGGTATTTGAGAGAGGAAGGGTGGCTCTCTCTGGAACATCTTAATTTCATCAAATGATGGTTTTTTTCAGGACCCTTGGGTTCACTTATGTTTATATTGGATATCATAGCTGCCACAGCTTTCTGCTTCTATGAAGTGGATAGTATAGGTACCCCCATTTTATAGGTGATAACACTGAGACTCAGAGAGATGAATTGACTTAATGACACAGTTTGTATATTTCACTCTGAATTTGAACCCAGATCTGATTCCAAGTCTAAAATTCACTTGCTGCTATAAATTCTTGCAGAATAGCAGTTTTGAATGCTAGTATATTTATATAACCAAGGGTACATTCCCTAAGGGCCAATTCAAAGCTTTGCTGAAGGCTCTGGAGAAGGACCATTAATCTGTGAACTATGAACCAGTCATCCTGACTTTTGTTTTGCCACTTGACTTTGATGACTGTGGAAGAGAGATTAAGGCCAACTCCTCTGCACAATTCTGCCTCACTTAAATCCAATTCATATACGAGTCATGATATCAACCCATGATGTCATTGGTCCTCTTCAAAAACAAATGACAACAACAACAACCTATAATCTATTAAATAGCCTGGGCTTAACAGAGAGCAGAGAAAACACTGCTTATTGGCACCCTGGCTGACTGCCCTGTGCCACCTCTCTTCCATGATAGTCTGCCAAAGCAGCTTGTATATGATCTCCTCAATGTGGACTCTCTCCACTGGCGTAGATCACGTGTCTACACCCACTCATCATATGGACTTCTTATCTGTATATGCCCAAGGGGCGGGGGGCCTTCCTCTGGATCCTTTAATATTTCATGGGTGTCATCTTTTCCAGTTATATTTTTCTTTAATAAATTGTCTCTTACGTTGCTCCCGGGTCCCAGTGATAGATAGTGTCTGCTGTCAAAGGACCAGCCTAGGTAGTGCAGGAAGCCTTATCACAAGGAAATTGGCCTGAAGGTAATGAATTCTCTGGCCATGTCAACCCATGAAACAAGAATAAGCTGGAGAGTTCTAAAAGCTGACAGCAAATTCTCTGAAATATACATTTGCCGTGTGTTTGATGGGCACCTTCATTTGTTGCACCTAATTAGGACGTATTGAGAGACTTATTGATGTCAGAGAAAGAGTGCTGGATTTGCTACAGGAGCCAGGGGTTCAAGTTCCATCTCCAGTACACATACTGGCTCTTTGACAATGACCAAGTCGTTTCTTTCCTCTGAGACTGTTTTTTTCCCCCGTAAAATGTAGATTATAATACCTGTACTACCTACCTCAGGGAGACATTGTAAAGGAAGCAACTTTGCAAAATTTAAAGTAATGTGTACATGGAAATTAATCATTAGTATTAGAGCTCTTTAGGGAGTGGTACTACATCTGTTAGAAATTCCATTTGATTCAGCATATATTTATGTTACTTCTTTGTACCAAGAACTGTGCTAGGAGGTAGTGATGAAAAGACAAAAATGAAATTAATTCTGGTCCTCATAAAGCTTATAGTCTAGTGGTGATATGGAGGAAGAGAGAGGGATGCGCAACATGGGCACAGCACGTATAAGAAGATTCACAATATTTGCCAAGTAATATCAAAGTAATTTGGGGAGTAGAGGGTGGGGTGGGACCTACCAACTGGGACAATCCTGGGCTCTTTTGTAGGATGAGGCACTTGAATTGAGCCTTGAATCAGGATCAGGATTTAAAGAGGAAAGGGTGAGGAGGAGAGCATTCTGGCCATGAGTGTCTGTCTACACAAAGGTACAGCAGGTCCATCATCCTGGACCCTTCATTATCTCTCACCTCCCCATGGCTAGTGTTGGCAAGGCCTGTAGATTTCACCGTAGCAACGTCTCTCCAATACCGCTCCCTCTCCTCTCTTCTGACACCATCACACTCTGGTCCAGATCCTCATCACCTCACACCTGGGCTCTTGCAGTAGCTGCTGGTGGGTCTACCTGCTTCAAGTCTCCCCCACTTCAATCCAGCCTCTGTTCATTCCCTAAAGTGATTTTACTAAAGTTCAGGTCCTACCATGTCACTCTCCCTACTCCCTGTTCAGTTTGGTATTCAATGTTCTTCATAATCTTGCCCCCTCCTCCCTTTTCAGTCTTCTCATACCTTACTCCCCAAGACGTACTCTTCTATGCGGTGACGCCAGCCTCCTGGCTGTTCCATGAACAAGACACTCTGTCTCAGCTCTCGGCATTTTCTCTGTCTTCGATGCCTGGACTGTTCTTCCTCCTGTGCTCAGACACCTAACCATCTGGGCTTCCATCTTTTAGAGGAAACCTTACCTAACCTCTCTTAAGTCTAGTGCCTTCTCTCTGTTAACTATTTCCCATTTATCTTATAAACAGCTTGCTTTGTATATATTTATTTATATGTCTTTCTTGTTAGACTGTAAGCACCTTGAGAGCAGAGACTGTCTTTTTCCTCTTTTTTGTATCTTCAGTAAACATAGTAGGCACTTTAATAAACATGTGAAAGGGAAGATATGTTAGAAAGTTTTGGAAGGACAAGTTGGAGTTAGATTGTGCAGGGCTTTTTAAAAACAGAATTTTTATTTTATCCTAGAGGTAATAATAAGGAGCTCCTGAAGGTTCTTCAACAGGAGAGTGATCTGGCCAGATCTCTGATTTAGGAAAATCGGTCTGGTGGCAAACTAGAGAGAGAGAGAGAAACCAGAGGCAAGCAGACCAGTTAGAAGGAGACAGTCTATGCATAGTCTATGCAGGAGATGAGAATAGCCTGAACTATGACTGTGACTGTGGGTGAAGAAGAGGGGGCAACTGGTAGAGATGTTCTGAAAGAATAAATGAAGAAAAAGCTAAGCACTTAACACGCGTCCAGTACTATATACAATTCTCTAGAGAGAGAGTTGACAAGACTAGGTAACTTCCTGGGTATGTAAGGTACAGAGAGAAGGAAGAATTGAGTCTGACCTTGAGGTTTCATGCCTGAAGTGACTGGAAGGATGGTGGGGTTTTCAAAGAAACACGGAAGGAAGAAGGAGGTGTGGGTTTAGGGGAAAAGAGAAATTAGAAGGGCTTTGGCTGTGTTGAGTTTGAATTGCTTATGGGTCTTCCAGGTGGAGATGTTTAGCAGGCAGTTAGTGATGTGGTACAAGAGCTTAGGAGAGAGATGAGGGCTGGATATATAAATATGGGGAGTCACCTGCAAGGACTCTGGAGAGGATTAGCGAGATTCGGACATAGTAGGAACACTTTTCATTGAACTAAGAGATTCTACACACAAATGGTTCTTGTGTTTTGCTTTATATTTAATCTCCCTGCTGGCTTTTACTTTCTGGCCAAAGTCTGGAAGCAGAAGGGGGGTGAAATGTGACAAGAGAGACCATTCTTAAGCATCTTGTTCCATTTGGCCACAAAGAAGGGAATGGGGGTGGGAAGGGTGGGAGGGAGACCAGGAATCTTGGCTTGGAAATACTGTCTCTTCAGAAGTTCTGGTCACTGCTGTGGATTCCTGAGGTTCCCAAACTGCATTTAACATCCAGCTTCTCATGGCATCCCCAGAGCAGAATCCCTGGCCCTCTTATTATCGTCTTACTAGAGTGTTAATGGGCTGGTGGGAAGGTATATTTGCTATATGGGTCATCTTTGAGTGCTTTTGCATTAGTGAGGGCATTGTAGATCCTGAGGGAGTGGAAGTGCTATCTGTAATACGTTTGTATTTCTTTTTTTCTCCCATGTTGGGAAGCTTTCTAGTGACAAACCAATTAGTCTACAAGCAGTTTTAAGTGCCTACTATGTGCTGTATACTTTGCCAGGTACTAGGGATACAAAGTCTTCACCATCAAGGAAATTATCAGGGGAGAACACATGTACAAATTAGCATATACAAAATAAATAGAAAGTACATTTTGACAAGGAAGTCATCATTAACTGGAGGAATCAGGAAAGGCCTCATTTACATATAGCATCCTTTCTGGACTCTCATTTTTTTCAAATCCCACTGGACCAACTGGCTAAGTCCCCTAGAAGTCAATGAGTGTTGTTTTCAGAGTTTTAGGGGTAACCCTGGAGGGAGGGCTTCTTTTACTGTCATCCACAAGCCCTGATAATGTGCATTCTACAGTATTGATCAACCAATTGACAACAGTTAGCTTTTACAAAAGGAATCTTTACTGAGAACATTTAGCAAGGATGGAAGTCACAAAACACTTCCCAAACCAGAGGCTCCTTCTCTGCTCTGCACACATGTAGTAGCTAGGGAGAGCTGATTTGGAGGCAATGAGGCACACATATAGAGAACACTTGGGGCAAGGGGTACCTTTTTTCCTTCATGGAATTACCACAATTTTGTTTTGAGGCAAGTTTTCAGCAGTGGACAACTTGCTCTTTTTGTTCAACTGGGCTGGCTCTTTGCAGTGTCTTAGCCAATGAGTCAGCCCACAGCTGGGTGGGATCAAGTAGTTTGCTTGGCTGCAGAGTTGATTCCTCACTGGACCTGGTTGTTAGTTGGATCTCTGATGTCTTAATGTATCACCTAGTCTCACCATTCACCTGGATACTCCTATTTCAGAATACCTAAGATCAAGAAAGAATAAGCCCTAAAGAAACAGACACTCATGTTCACAGACACAGGGTGACTGGGTGGGAGACAGGGTATGACTGTCCCTCTCCAAACCCGGCATCTCACAGTGATTCTTGCCCCATTAGATACCAGGAAGAAAAAGCACAAAAAATGACCTGAGAGGTGAGCATACTGATCCTTTTGTATGCATACTCAGTCCCAGTTCCATACTAGAATACTCAGGTAGTTAAATACGGCTGGAGGAAAGGGAGAGAGCATCTTTGGTGGGCAAAACCCTTGTTATCTTCATGGCTTGAGAGGGATTACCTAGAGGGGCTCATGAAGGTTAACCTAGACCCCGGGGACTCTAATTAAACCTTTAGAACATTTAAATACCATAATAGGAATTAAAGTTGAAAAGAATCTTAGGGAACATCTACTCCAACTTCCTAGATTTTTCTGATGTGGAAAAGGAGACCCAAAGAGACACATAGTAGGCACTCAACTGTTTATTGAATTGAATGAAAGGACTCATGACTACTGAACTAGGTGGGTGGAATACTGGATGGAGCACTAGGCATGGAGGCAGGAAGACTTGAGCTTCAGACACCCGCTACCTTTCTGAACCTCAATTTCCTCATCTGTAAAAGTACAATGAAAAATAACACCTGCTTCATAGTGTATGCAAAATAATGGGACATAAACAACTTCACCGACCTTACGGTGCAACATCCATGTTAGCTATTGCTTTTAATGCCCAAGGTTATGCTGACAGCAATTAGCACAGCCTGGCTTTGGGCTTAGATCCTTGGATTCTCATCCCCTGTATTTTCCCATATACCACACTGCATCTGGACTCCATACTTTCTTTCATGTGCAGTTAAGCCCTTACCCTGTGTCATTCATGTCTTCCAATATCTAATCTACTTCCCGAGTGAAAAGAAAATCTTGTTCCATCTCCTCTAATGGGTTTGTCCCTCTGTCTTTTTTCTTTGACTTCCATAGAAAGCACAAATGACTGCTTTCTCCGTGTCTCTTTCTGGGAACCTCTGCCGTATCACACACCAGCCATCCCTGGAAATGTAGAGTTAACAGAGAACTCTCCTCTGTTTCCCCCCTCATTTCTCTGGCCCTTTGTGTCTGACAGTATCCTTGAAAGGAGCTGCGGTCTGTCTGGGTCCAGTGTAAGAGCATTTTCCAGCCAGAAAAGGCCAGAGAAAGCAACTTGTACTTTTCAAGCCCTTTAGAAGTAGCCTTGAAGCGATGCTGCTACTCCTTTCCAAACCCTTTTGAAATGAAATCTTAGAACTGCCCTGATAGGAGATAAGCCCCAGCGTGTTCTTTTTAAGTTTTGGCTTATTTTTACCGCTACTGAAAAGCTGATCCAAGAATTTAGTTCCACTTAGCAGAACTTCCCTGTTTCCTATGGGGTAGAGTGTGGTTTTAGGCACCGAGGATACTCTCAGATTTTTAATGCTTAGCTCTCTTTCCCTTGTATCAGAGTTATTTGGCTACTATAAAGGAAGGGAAAGGGAATAACCATTTACATGGTGCCTGCTGTGCGCCAGACACTTTATAAATATGATCTCACCTGATCCTCACAACAAGTCTGCTATTATTATCACCCCCATTTTACAGGAGGCAAACAGAGGTAAAATGACTTGCCCAAGGTCACACAACTAATAAATATCCGAAGCCAGATTTGAACTCAGGTCTTCCTGACTTCAGATCCCCTGCTCTATCCACAGTGTCACCTAGCTTCCTCTTTCCCTTTTTCTGGTCATGTTGTAAGTTCCTTTGGAGCTGGCCTTTGTTGTCTGTCTCTTTGTCCCCAGGAGTTAATATAGCACATAGATGGTGTTTAATGGATGTTTGCTGATTAAATGAATAAATGACACATAGCTGATAACATAATACTTTCCCTTGTAATTTTGAACACCCAGGGTATTCTCTAGAGGGGAACCTACTTTGAGTATGTTCTGAAAGTGTTTAAGATCAGCAAATGATATTGCTGAGAAAATGGCATTCCTATTCTAACGAAGCCCGGTTCTGCTTTGCCATCCACAGGTACCTCTTTGCCCCCAGCTTCACAGAGACCCAGTATGCACCGAGTGGAAGCCGCCGAGTCACACCGTTAAGATCTGAGGTGAGTGCTCTCTCTCCCCCCACGGAGTTGTCAGCTGCCAGATCTATTTATTCTACCTCCACAGCGTGTCTTGTGTCAAACACCTTGTCTGAATGGTTCAGATCTCCATCCCCTCTCCTCTATGGCAATGTTGTCCTATTTGTCTCAAATCTCTCTCCTCTCCAATTCATTCTCCACCCAATCAACAACAGCCAAAGTGTCCTCTGACTGTTACCATTCTTCTACTCAGTAAATGTCAGTGACTTCCTGTTGTCTCTAGGGACAAAGGCAAACACCTCTGTTTGATATTTAAAGTTCTTCATAACTTGGCACCTTCCTCCCTTCCATTCTTCCATATATACATTGCCCTTCCGACACTCTGTGGTCTGGCCAGATTGTCTGCCATCCTGTTCTGTGCACATGATGCTCCAGTTTTTACCTCTATGCCTCCCTCTGCTCTAGTATTGTGGAATGAACTCCCTGCTCACCTCTGCCTCTTAGAATTCCTGATTTCTTTTTCCCTACCTGTTAGTGCCTGCCTTTCCTAGGACATCTTCAATTTATTTTGTATGTAATCTATCTGTACTTATGTGTGTATATACATTATATTCTCTCTTTCTCTCTGTCCATCTTATCTATCTATCTATCTATCTATCTATCTATCTATCTATCTATCTCTCTATCTCTCTCCCTCCTTTCCTCCCTTCTTCCATCCCTTTAGCCATCCTATCTATGTGTCTCTATCTGTCTATCTATCTCTGTCTGTCTATCTATCCATCTATCTCTCCCTCCTTCCCTCCCTTCCTCCATCCCTCTATCCATCCTATCTATCTATCTATCTATCTATCTATCTATCTATCTATCTATCTATCTATCTCTCTATCTCTCTATCTGTCTGTCTGTCTGTCTGTCCGTCCGTCCGTCTGTCCATCTATCTATCTATCTATCTATCTATCTATCTATCTATCTATCTATCTATCTATCTATCTCATCCTCTGATAGAATGTAAGCTTCTTGAGGGCAAGGGACTATTTCATCTTTGTGTTTATATCCCCAACACCTAGTAGAGTACATGTCATACAGTAGGAGCTCAATAAATGTGTGTTGATTGACTGAATATCCTACAGCTAATGAGGGTCAGAGTCAGGATTCAAACCCGTGTTTTCTGACACCAAGTTATAGATCACATCATAGATTTAGAGTAAGAAGGGATCTTAGGCTATCTCACCCAATACTCTCATTTTTTTACAGATAGAGAACTATGACACAGATTTGAAGTAATTTCTCTCAGGTCATACAGGTTTTAAGTGGTAGAATCGGGTTTGAACCCAAGTCCTGCAACTCCTAAGACAGTACTCTTCCCGCTGTATGCTCCTGCCTCTAATATGTCATATAGCTTCACCAGTGACTGGGGCTTGAGCTGCATGGAGATCTGGGTAGAGCTGTCTGTATGTTCTGATTTATGGGTCACCAGGAAAGCCCTTAGCTGCCTTAACTGCTTACACCCTGAAATTCCCTCACTGCCTATTCCTTAGTGTACTGAAAATGTTATTAAGATAAAAATGGTATCTGGGAAGGGTAAAACATTAAATCATATTAAGGATGAGAACACTGTGGTCAGGAAGCCCTTAGTAAATGTTGAATGGATGGATGAAGTCATTATTGACTATTATCAATTCTTTAGTTTGGAATAGTTTTTCAGATTAATTCTAGCATAGCCGTCTTCCAGAAAGGATCAGTAAGTTTGGGTAGAAGAAAAAAAAAGAGGTCTAGAACTGGGTCTGTGCAGGCCTCCTGATTCCCAGGAAGGAGAGTGGAGGGACACTGAAGATAAACTCTGTCCTTTCTACAGTTTTGCTGTGAACTAGTCCTGATGGAGAGGGTCTTCTTTTAAGAGGGCACATTCAAGAACAATACACTCTGTAGTGTTATCCAGCTTCCCAGGAGGCTGTCCAGCTGTGACTAGAGTTCTAGGAATCTGCTCCTTCCTCTTGCCCTTCTGCTGGAACCTTTCACTTCAGGGTGAGCTCAGTCCTTAGCCTTTTGGGGAGGTCATAGGCTGGGCCAGATGACTTCCATTCATTCACAAAGACTTCATGAAATTGCCTTCCTCTTTGCTGCTAGCCAAGTGCTTCTGCCACTGCTGTTCCACATAGATCAGAATGGGTCACAGTCTTAGAAACACAGATTGGCAAAAGTCGGTGAGCTCATCCTTCCTGGTGTAGTTGGCTCCCCCGGGGATGAGGAGTGGGGATGGAATTCTGTGACTTCATAGATCCTAATGATTTGCTTGTTCTCTGTGCCCTTGGCATTCGTATTCATAGGAGATGTCATGCAATTCCTCTGGAGACACAGACATTTCTCTTTTGCCCCCTCCAACTCCCTAGAATCCTTCTTTTGAGTCTTTGTCAAAGAATGCTGTTGAATAATACACAGTTGAGTGATGGGACTGGATTCATGAGATAGTAGGGAGCCCACAAAGATACACAGATTTCCCAAGTTAGTGATCCAGAAGGTACAATGTTGACCTCCAAATCCTATTATTTAGGGTTCCTATAGATTCTCTCCTCTGTGACTGTCACAGTGAGTTCTTAAATTAATTCTTTTTTTTTTAAGAACCAAAGGGTAAAATGAATTTGGAATAATCCATTTTTCTTACCTTGTACTCCAACCTTAAGGATCAGAGAATTTCAGAGCTAGAAAGAATCTTAGAGGCTTATAAAAAAACTTATATCTGACTAATAATTCCTCTGCAACATCCTTGACAAGTGTTCATCGAGATTCCATGTAAAAAAACTCTACTGAGAGAGAACCCTTTGTCTCGAGTCTGGCAGCTATAATGACTTGTAAGTTTTTCCATACATTGAGTTGAAACCTACCTCTCTGTGACTCTTACTCATTTAGCTTCATTCTATCCTCTAGAATAATCAGAATAATCCCAATCCTTACTCACCATAGTCCTTTAGAGAGCTGAAGATGGTTATCATGTCCTCCTACCTTTCCCAAGTTTCTTTTTTTCTAGGCTAAACTTGCATTGTTACTTCAGTTAATCTGTGTATGGAATGTTCTCTAGGACCCTCGTGAGACATAGAGGCCTTGCTCTTTGTGCACGGAAGTGCCAATTTCTTCCTTATGATATAAAACCTAGAGATGCACGCAGTACTTCACCTGTGCTATGGCAGGGTAGAGTGCACTCTCTCATCCCAGGCATCCTCTTAGTGTTGACCAGAATCACATTAGGTCTTTTTGGCTGCTGTAGGATAATAGAATTAGATCTTGGATGGACCTCATATTTTGTTGGGGAGGTGCAGAGTGATGAGGCCCAGAGAGGGGAGGCCGGAGAGATGAAGTCTAGAGAGGGGAAACCAAGAAAGGGAAAAGGGTGGCCAAAGTTCATGTCACACTGTTGCCTCATTTGAACTTGTGGTTTACCAAAAACCTTAGATCTTTTTCATATGAACTCTTATTTAACTAAATTTCTCCCATTCTATGCTTATGCCATTGATTTTTTTTTTTGCTTTTCTTTTTGGAGGGAGGAAAGCAAGGAAATTGGGGTTAAGCGACTTGCCCAAGATCACACAGCTAGTGTTAAGTGTCTGAGGCTGGATTTGAACTCAGGTCCTCCTGACTCTAGGGCTGGTGCTCTATTCACTGTGCCACCTACCCACCCATGCCATTGATTTTTTAACCCAATTATAGAACTTTATATTTATCCTTACTCAATTCATATCATTAGACTCCTTTCCTGCTTCCTAAAAACATGCCCATGTTTCCCCCGTCTTCAAGGAGCCAGCACCTGATCCTTCCATCCCTGCTAACCCTCATCTGTTATCTCTTCTGACTTTTGTGGCTAAATTTCTTGAAAAAGCCATCTAAAATAGGTACCTGCACTTCCTCTCCTCTCACTCTTTTCTTAACCCCTTATAATCTTGCTTCCAAGCACATCATTCCATTGAAATTTCTCTCTCCAAAGTTGCCTGTAGATCTCTTAGTTGCCAGATCCAGTGACTTGGTGTCCTTGACCTTCACTGCAGCCTTTGACAGCACTGATCATCCTCTAAATTTTCCTTTCTCTACATTTTTGGGGCACTGCTATCTCCTGGCTCTTCTCCTATCAGATCATTTCTTCTCAACTTTCTTTTCTGGATCCTCATCCATATCATATCCTCTAACCACAGGGTTCTGTCCCTGGAGCCTCTTTTATTCTTCTTCAATACATCTTCAGCTGGTGATTTCATCCGCTTCTATGGATTTAATTATCATCCCTATGCTGCCGCCGCCTATCATCTCCCTATCCTGCCCTAACATTTTTGCTGACCTCCAATCTCAGATCTCCAAGTGCTTTTTGGACATCTCAGACTAAACAGTAAACATCGTAAATTCAGCATGTTCAAAACTGAGCTTGTTATCATTAACCCTAAACCCTTCAAGTGTCCAAACTTCACTATTACACCATCTTCTGAGTTCCCCAGGCTCACAACCTAAGTGTTATCCTTGATTCCTCACCATCTCTCATTCCCCATATCCAAGCTATTGGCAAGGACTATTTTCACCTTTCAATGTCTCTTGTATATGTCCCCTTTTATCCCCTGAATTGAATTAATGGGAGAGATGCATGTGTGTGCGTGCGTGTATGTGTGTGTGTGTGTGTGTGTGTGTGTGTGTGTGTGTGTGTGCTGGGAGCCAGAGAAACTATATGCACAGATAATTTGGATAGATGGAGGGCAAAAACATTGTGTATTTTCCCCCAAACACCACACCCAGATACACAAGATGAATGCTGTAACATCTAAATTACCTGGCTGAAAACTTCATGAAGTTCAGAGATATATCTCTGGTTAGGACGAGCTTTAGAAGGAGATTGTACCCTCTCTAAATGACCCCTCCTACAGTCTTGCCTTGAAATCACTTCTCTTTCTTCCTTGGCTTGGGTGAAGGCAATATTCTTCTGGATTCAATGACCAAATCAGGCCCATTGTCTCTACATGTCTACTTGGTAAGGACATTAGGTTCTTTTTTGAGGGGCAGAGATGGAGTTGGGAATGGGGAGAAGAGGGACGGTTTTTTTTCTTCTAGTCCAGTGTCAGCATGGAGAATCTGAGGGATTGAGATTCAATAGGTCAGTACAGTGAACACAGAAATTTGTCAGGGAAATGAGGTGAAAGAAAGTTCAGGTGATGTGCATACTGTGAGCAGGGAATTGTCCCAAGAGGCTCCCACACTGCTGGGTATACTGGAAGCAGCTAAAATGAAACTGGTTAATTCCCTTGTCATGTTCTTCCAGGGCTGTTCTAGGCAGGCTATTTGAGGAGAGCAAATAGTGGGAACCAATATATATATATAATATACATACATATATTCATTCCACAATTGGACATTATATTCCATGGGTTTCAGAGAGTTTGCATAAGAAGATAGGGCAAAGGAGGAACCAGATGAGGTTTGCAGGCAGAGTTGGGCTTCTGGTTATATCCCTTGAGAGGGGAGACACCAGAACTTAGCACAATGCTTTGCACATACTAGGTACTTTAAAATATTTGTTGATTGATAGAAGCAAGAAAGCTAACAATATAGTTAAAAGTCCCTGAAAATTCTACCCAGACTCAGGGAACCCTTTGGGGAATTGTAATGGTAATGGAATTTGGAGATCCCCCTGTGTTGGCTTGGTTTTGGGGTTGAGTGTTAATACCCAGACCTTGTGAATCTCACTTGTGGGATGGACTTGGTGACGTGAAGAGAGAGGGCTGCGCTGGGAGGAGCTGTGGATTTAGAGAAAGGCCCAAGCCAAGAGAATGCCAGAAGGACTTTTGGAGAGCAGTATCTAGTATGGTGGAGCCAGAGTTTCTGAGAGAAAGACTGCTGAGGGCCAGTTGGAGCTGCCCAGGATTTTTGAGAACTGAGGAGGCATGGCTGTGATGCCAGTATTTTGTCTGTCTGTTTTGATGTTGTTTTGCCAGATTCACATACTGGTGAAGGACAGTGCTGCTGGAACCTTGTTGCTGGTTCAGAACCTCTGAAGGAGGGTTTTCTTGTTGTATGTTTACAGAAGTCCAGGAAGAAGACCTTGCTGATGTTTTCAGGGGTTCTGGGACTGTTCTGTAGGCAGAGAATGACTTGATGAGGACACTGGCAATGTGTGTTGTGGCTTTATTAGGCTTTGCCTCCCCAGGAACCTGGATTACTGAGTATTTGCCTCAGGTCAAGATGAAGACAGGACCTCTCCTTTGGCATTGAATGCTGTGATGATATTTTAACCTTGTTGTAGCTTAAAGGTGGATGACCTTTTGTGCTCTCCTGCCCCTTTTGAGAAAGTGCTTGGTGTTAATGGATGGTATTGTAATTCAGTTGTGATCCAGGGGTGGGAAACCTTTGACTTTTTTGTGCTCTGTGATTGATCAAATGAATGTACTTTGTTTATAATTGGAAACTAATCTCCATTTGAGAATAGACTAAATTAATGTACTGTCCAGGGGTGGAGTAGTACCTGGATTGAATTGAGAATTTACTTGCTAAAGGAATGAGTTACACTGTATTTTGACTTTCTCTGTTCTGTGAATGTTTGCCTTAATCTATCCCTGAATAAATGGGGTTTGATATGCTGGTAATCTGAACCTTGGAAGTTGCCTTTGCTTGGCATTACAGGAATCTATTCAAAAGCACAGTTTATGAGCTATGATGTTATACTTCTTTCTTTAAAAAAACAAAAAAAAACCCCAACCCCCTGCCCCCAAACCATACTAAACCAGAGCACTCATTTCAAGGGACATTTGATTAACATAGACATATTCTATAATGGTAAATCTCCCCTATGTGTGCAGAGGCACACCCTCCTGCTCCTATGGTTCAGTGCCTGCTACAGCACCTTTTTGCCTCTAAAGCTGTTTGCTATTTCCATGCAGACTTGCTGATGCCATCTCTTGCATTGGTTATCTTCAGTGCAGTATCATTCATTGGTGATATACTGAACTTAAGTTGCTAAGTGGGCACTTTGGTGCAAGTAATTGGTTACAGTTTTTTTGTGAAATCACAGGTTTATAAATCACGTACAGCTTTATGGCTGTTGTAGCTCTTTTGTGTGTCAAATGCACTGCCACACTCAGTCAGCTCAACAAGAGTCTCTCAGGTCCAATTTATCTTTTTGACTCTTCATTTTTTTTGCCACTGAGAACATTTTCGGTGTCGGAGCTCTCAGGTCTGTCTGATATTTGAGTTGGGGTGAGGAAATCGAATGTATTTAGTGGTATCATTCATATTTCTTTAGCCAGGGGTGGGGAACCTGCAGCCTGAAGGCTACACGTGGACCTCTAGATCCTTAAGTGCAGCCCTTTGACTGAATCCAAACTTAACTGAACAAATTCCCCTATTAAAAGGATTTGTTCTATAAAACTTGGACTCAGTCAAAAGGTCACACCTAAGGCTCTAGAAGGCCACACATGGCTTTGAGGCCACAGGTTCCCTATCCTCCCCTTAGACATTTACTTAGCAAGAGGTGGGTAGTGGAGCTGACTCACCTTCTTTTTTGTGTTCTTACAACTCCATTTAAATTAGTGCTTGATTGTCACTCCACTTGTCCAAGGCGTAATTGATAATGGTGTGATAATGTGCATGGAGATAATGCGAAGACTATGAGACAGATTGTAAAGATAAATTGATGAAGCTTGGCAGTTGATTGGATATGAGAGGTAAGAGAAAGTAAAGAATCTAAAACTACTCTGAGGTTGCTACCATATGTGACTAGGAAGGATGGCATTGTCTTCAGCAGAAATAAGGAAGTTTGGGAGAGGATTGAGTTTATGGGATAATATAGTAAATGCTGTTTTAGACAGGGTGAGATTATGATATAAATGAGATATCCAAGTGAAGATATCTATTGGCAATGAGAGACTGGAGATTAGGAGAAAAATGAGACCTAGATATATGGATTTGGGCATCTTTTGCATAAATATGGTAATAGAACCTATTGGAGCTGATGAGATCACCAAGAGAAATCATAGAGAAGGAAGAAGTTCTGCAAAGTGTTGGAAGACACCTGTACTCAGGAAATGAGTCAGCAAAGGAGACTAAGAAAGGGTAGATTACAAATGAAAAGAAAGAGAAATGTTATAGAAACCCAGTGAGGAGAGAAGTGCAGGAGGACTGCATGGTTGGCATTGTCAAAAACTCCCAAGAGGTCAAATAACAGGAACTGGAAAATAACTGTTAGGTTTAGCCATCAAGAGATCGTTGGCAACTATGAAATAAGTAGTATAAGTCAAGAGTGGGTTTAAAAGTAAGATTACTAAGGACTGAGAAATAAGTTGGAGGTGAGAAAGCATAGGCAACAAGTTTAGACAGAGATAGCTTGAAAGGATGGCAGGCATTAAGTGAAGGATTTTAAAGAACAGGGGTGATTGTTCAATGGGGAGGAATTTCCTTATGCACTTGGTGATAAGCCAAAACTAGCCCCTCTCTTTTAAAGGCCAGTAATTGATAGCTATGCCAAGATCCACTGGGGGTGAGAGAGAGAGAAAGAGAGAGAGAGAGAGACAGAAACAGAGACAGAGAGAGAGAGGGAGAGAGAGAGGGAGGAGAGAAAGAGAGAAAGAGAGGGAGAGAGAGAGAGAATGATGTCTTCCTTCCTACTGACTGCTGTGTGTATTGGAATGAAAATACATGAGTCCCAGATGTTGAAGAAATTTCACCACCAGTCAGCATCTTAAAATCCAGACAAAAATGAGGTTGCAGCTAAGATAACTATGCAACCTGGGAAAGTGTTTTCCCACAAAACTACAGCTAGGGAGAGGGAACCAGAGTGCTGAAATCCAGGGGTTACATTTTCTTGATAGTACTCCAGCTCACAATCCCTGACCCTCACCCACCATTGATTGCCCCACTACTGGGTACTCCCAGGACTTAATCTACCTTCATCACTGAATCCCTTATCTTCCTCCTCCTCTTCCTGTTTTGTCTCCTGCTGATCAGGTGGGTGTGGGGGTTACTAGTTAAGGGTCATGGGCCATGCCTTGGAGACTGGAGCCAGACTCTTGGGAGGAATTGGATATTATCTCTTCTAGTGTGATTGTACCCAACAGTTACTCAACAAATTTGTCCCAGATACCAGAATTCCTAGTAATAGCTCTGCTGCCTAAATAGTTTTCATCTTCCATCTGTAGCTGGTTTACTCAGTTAGAACATGTTATTAAAAAAAGGCCAGAGTTATGAGTTCAGTCCCCTTGAGGACCAGATGGCTGTGCTCTGTCATCAGGCTATGGTCTGCAGCTCAAACTCAGGGCTGGCCTTTATTCAAGTGAGAGAGTGTTGGGCTGCAGGAATAAAAATGGCTTGTTAAGATGATAATTTGAAGAGTTTTAAGCAGACCTAGGTCTCCTGAGGAATATCTATTGCCACTGAATTAAAACTCCAGATAGAATTTTAAAATGAAATTAAAAAGCCACTAAGTTTCTTTATACTATAAATGATAGCATAGGGGGATGGGATCTAAAGCAAAGGCAGCTCCTGCAGTTGAGGACTCTGGTGATGGTGATACTGATGATGAAGATAACAGGAATTTATAATATGTTCAGGTGTTTATAGTGCTTCATATATATTATCTCATTTGAGCCCCACAACAAACCAGCAAAGTAGGTGTTATTACCTCCATTTTACAGATGAGCAAACTAAGGCTGTCAGAGGTTGAGGAGCCAGCAAGTGTCTGAGGCCATATTTGAACTCTTGTCTTCTGAATCTAACTCTGGCTCTCTACCCACTACTAAAACAATACCAGTAAGCCTGGACTATGGAGATGTCCTAAAAAATTACATTCAATCCGGCATCCTTCCCAATGGGGCTTTTTCATTTCTAGATTAGTGCTATCAGGTGAAAAAGCTCCAGGAGATAGAGAAATGCTTTATTTAGACTATGATAGTGGGTGGGGCTTGATATTAAAACTACATTTAACTCCTGGCCCTAAACCAGGACTGCGGTCACACTTCTGAGGTAGGATCTGGCTCCAGATAGCTTCTGACCTAGAGACCACAGGGCAATGACCTCTAGACTATGGCAGACACAGAATCTAGCCCCCATATAACATCCCACTCCAGAACTGCAGTGAGAGATAGGATTTGGGCCTGTCCATTCCATTCAACAGTGTAAGAAGGGGTAAGCCCTGAACCTGGCACAGGTTCCTAATTAAGAAGCTGAAGCTGTAGATATGAGCAAACAGAAAATTAAAAACAAACCTTTCCATAATAAGGAAATATTATCGGTTAAGGTAATACCATAATAAAGTCCCCAAGGAAGAAAATATCTTTCAAATAATAGCATATCCACTGTGAATGGATATAACGATTCTGGAAAGCAATTTGGAATTGTACATAAAATGTTCCATGCCCTTTGACCTACCTATACCACTGGGAGGCCTACATCCCACAAAGAGCAAAGAAATAGAAAAGGATATTATATGTACAAAAATATCAGTAGCAACTCTTTTTGTGGTGGCCAAAAATTCTTAAACTAAAGAGATGCCCATGAATTTTAGGGATGGTTAAATAAGTTGTGGAATATGAATGTAATGGAATACTATTATTGTATGAGAAATGAGGGAGTAGATGAATTCAAAGAGACATAAAGACTTATGAATTGATGCAGAGTGAAATAATCAGAACCAAAAGAACTTATACTATGTCAGTATTATAAAAATCAACATTTCTGACTTTTGATGAAGAATGAAATAAGCAGAAGCTGAAGAACAATGTTTTCAATACAATAATATTGTAGAGACACACAACTTTGAGCTCCATATGAGCTGTGATCAATATGGTAATCATCCATAATTCTAGAGGGCCAATGATGTAGCATGCTTTCCATCTCCTGACAGAGGAGTGGTGGATTTAGGTTGCATAATGACACATCTATCTATCTATGAATCACTTATCTCTCTCTCTCATACATGTCTATATATAGCAGTGGTTCTCAACTTGTGGGTTATGTTCAATTTAAATATATCCTGAATATCAGATATTTACATTACAATTTATAACAGTAGCAAAATTATAATTATGAAGCAGCAACAAAAATAATATTATGGTTGGGGGTCACCACAACATGAAGAATCGTATTAAAGGGTCACAGCATTAGGAAGGTTGAGAATCACTAATATAGAGCAGTTCTATAATATATAGAGAGAATTTTTTTTGCTTGATTATGCATATTTTTTTACAAGGAATATGCTTTTCTGTTAATTTTTTTTAACTAGAGAGGTAGTACTACAAATGTGGAATGTTGCAAGCACCTTCAGATGACATCACTGTATTGTTTGTTTTTGCTTTGTGTTTGTTATAAGAGACCTCTTATGGAATGGAGGCAATCTGTAAATATTTGTAATATAAAAACAAAGCATGTCAATAATAGATGTTATAAGAAATGAACATGTAATTCTCAGAAAAAAAAGAATGGATTAGCCACAAAGGATTCTAGGAATGGCAGGAAGAAATGAAGAGCTTAAAGAAGAAATGAAAAATGACATAGCTTAAAGCAAAAAGTAAAAATACCTTAACCAAGTACCTGATACCCTAAGAAATAGGTGGAGTGAGAATTCAGTGATTCAATGAAGCAACAAGAAATATTAGAACTAAATTGAAAATTGAAAAATTAAAAGAACAAGTGGATTATTTACTATCAAAATAAGACATCTCAAAAACAGGAGAAGAGATAATTTGAGGATTATTGAACTTCCCCAAATTAAAATCAAACAAAATATTTGGATACCATAGTCTAAAAAATAATAAAATAAAACTACCTACTACTACTAGAACCAGAAGACACAGTGAAAATAGAAAGAATCTACTGGTCACCTGAAAATTATCTCAGATTGAACATACCTAGAAATGTCATAGGCAAAAATCTAAAGTTTTCAGGTCAAAAGAAAATATATTTCAGGCATCCACGGAGAAAGAGATCAGGCAACCACAGTTAGGATCCCAAAATACTTAACAGAAAATACTATAAAAGACTTTCAAACATTTCTGTGGAGATAGTAAAGTAGAATTTTAAAAACATAAATTCAGGAGACAAAAGAAACCCCAAAAGGCTGTTTTTTTGACCTGTGCAACAAAATAGAAGAAGCATTCGCTTTCTTGATATAAAAAGGGGAAAATTAAATTACCAAAACCAAAAAAAAAAGAAAAGAAAAAAGAGAAACTGTAGCAGATGAAGAAGAGAAAATTGTTAGAAATTATTTTTCTTTTTACATGCCCCAAATGCTAATATCTTAAAAGATGTAGATGAATACTTACAAAAATATAAAGCATTCAGATCAGCAAAACCAGACTTGCTTTCAGTAAAAGAAATTGAACAAAACATAAACTCCCAAAGAAAACAACCCAAGGCTCAGATCAATTTACAAATGGATTCTGTTATATATTCAAAGCAGACAGCTAGGTGGCACAGTGTATAAAGTGCCAGGCCTGGAGTCAGGAAGACTCATCTCCTTGAGTTTTAATTTGGCCTCAGAAACTTACTAGCTGTGTGACCCTGGGCAAGTTACTTGACCCCGTTTGCCTCAGTTTCCTCTTCTGTAAAATGAGCTGGAGCAGGAAATGGGAAGCCACTTCAATATCTTTGCCAAGAAAACCCCAGATGGGGTCACAAAGAGTCAGACATGACTAAATGACTGAACCACTATAACAAAATATATTTAAAGAACAATTAACCTCCATACTATATAAATTTTTTGAAAAATAGAGGTGGAAGGCACCCTACCAAATTCCTACTATTTTAAAAAATTTTTTAAATTTAAAATTTTATTTTTTTGCTTGTGAGAAGGGGAATCAGAGCAATTGGGGTTAAGTGATTTGCCCAAGGTCACACGGCTATTAAGTATTAAGTGTCCAAGACTGGATTTGAACTCAGGTCCTCCTGACTCCAGGGCTGGTGCTCTATTCATTGTGCCACCTAGTCACCCCCCAAATTCTTACTATTAAACAAACATGGTTCTAATTCTTAAAATTGAGATATAAATCAGAGAAAGAAAGCTGTTGATTAGTATCTCTAATAAATGTTGATGCTAAAATATTGATTAAATGTTAACAAGTAATATAATTAGTAAATCAGTAAAAAGAAAGTAAAGATCTTAGTAAAATAAAGCAACATATACAAAATGTTATTCACCTTGATCAGGTTGGACGTACAGAAAAGAAGGGCTGGTTCAACATTAGGAAAACTCAAAACAAATTGGCCATATAATATCTTTAAAACCAATAAAATAGTGAAATAGATGCAGGGAATTTTTTTTGACACAGTATATCTCTCATTTATGTTTAAAATACCGGAAAGTATTAGAATGAACAAAATTATTTGTTTAATGTTCAGATCTCTTCCTGAACTGCCCATCTCCTGCCTTTTCAGTCTTCTTACATCTTAGCCCATGTGCACTGATGTTTCTCAAACAAGATATCCTATCTTCCAACTTTGCATTTTCACTGACTGTCCTCTGGATGTCCTTTCTCATCATCACCCCCTCCTGGCTTCCTTCAAGTCCCACCTAGCTCCCACTTTCTGTATGACACCTTTCCTTGTCTCCCTTAATGCTGATGCCTTCCCTCTGTTGATATCACCAGTTTAGTCAGTATATATTTTGTTTGCACATGGTTATTTGTATAGTTTGCTGATCTCTTCGAGGGAAAGGACTGCCTTTTGCATTTCTTTGCATCTCTATTGCTTAGTGCAGTGCTTGGTGCATTGTAGGCACTGAATAAATGCTTATTGACCAAATGACTTTTCTTAGTTTGGTAAATAGCATTGACAAACAACAACCCAAGAATGAGCCTTGTCTGTAATGGAGAAATACCACAGTCTTCTCTAATTTAAAGCAAAAGTTTTGTTGTTATACAGTCGTTTCAATCATGTCTAACTCTCTCATGATCACATTTGGGTTTTCTTCGCAAAGATACTGGAATGTTTTGCCATTTCTTTCTCCAGCTCATTCTACGGATGAGAAAACTGAGGCAGAGTTCAGTGACTTGCCCAGGGTCACACGGCTAGCAAGTGTTCAAGTCCAGATTTGAACTTAGGAAGATGCGTCATCCGGACTCAACTTAAGATAAGGTGGAATCAGGAAATGGATGAGTTTTAAGACTTGGTTCTGTCATTTACTAGCTGTGTGACTTTGGGCAAGTTATTTCCCTGGACCCCAGATTCCTCTTCTGGAAAATGAGAGGGTTAGACTAGATAATTGCTATAGTCCTGTCCAATTATTATAATCTATGATTCCACATTGAGTTCAGGATTATATAGGTAAGGAGCTGAGGAGTTTAAAGGGAAGGAGAAGTCATTGTGGGCTGGAGATGTCAGGGGAATCTTTAAGGAAGGAAGATGGGACTTGTAGAATTACCTCTGGAAAGAAAAGGGCACCTTTGGATACTATTCCTGTCTTTTCTCTGTGTTGACCAAATTCTTTGACCCTTCCAGGATGACTGTTTTTACCATGGAAAAGTGAGAAGGGAAGAACAATCCAGTGTTACACTCAGCACCTGCAGAGGCATCAGGTGAGTAGGTCTGTCTCTCCTCCCACTCCTGACCCATACTGTGATAGAGAATGGCAAACCCACTCCCATCGAGTATTCTATTACTCCACTGAGGCCTCCCATCCTTCCTTTCTGCAAACTGGATTAAAAAAAAAGGGCTTGTGATTCCTTTGGTTGTGGTCACTTCCATTGAGGAAGCTCCCTCTAGCAGTGCAGGTCAGAACCTGTTCTACGCAGTCTCTATACCTCTGAGACCAGCCCTCTATTGCCTCTCTTCAAATTAGGGAAGAGAAATATGGGCTGTACTTTTTCACCATTTTCATTTGAGTGGCTTCTTCTCGAGACAGAACCAGTCAGCCTGGAAAACCCACAGACTGACTTGAAAGACTTGACGGCAAAGAACTCTGGAAAGGGGTTAATGCTTTAGAAGCAGCCAGGTGCTGTGACACACATGTACCAAATTCACTCGAGGCTATAAAAATCCAGAGAGCTGCTCCAACCGGATGAAAATGTAACTGGAAAATCTTTAACAAAATAAATTAGAGTGTAATGTAACAGGGGCAGGAAGGTGGTGCAGTGAGTAGAGCATCAGCCCCGGAGTCAGGAGGACCTGAGTTCAAATGCAGCTTCAGATACTTAACACTTACTCACCATGTGACCTTGGGCAAGTCACTTAACCCCAATGGCCCAGCCTTGACCCTCCAAAAAGCCAAAAAAGAAAAATTTGATGCAACATAAATAATGTTAATTTTTGGTTTACTAAGTTAATACACAGCCTGCAGGGATCCATTTCTGTTTGGGTTTGACAGCACTGGACCTGGAGTCAGAGAGAATTGAATGCAGTCTATCCTCAGACACTTAACTGTGTGACCTTGGGCAAGTCACTTACCCACTTGTTGCCTCAGTTTCCTCATCTGTAAAATAGGGATAATAATAACACCTGCCAGGATTGCTGTGAGTTTAAGGTGAGATAATATTTGTAAATTGCTTTATAAACCTCCGTGTGCTGTATAAACGCTGCTGTTGCTGTACAGTCACTTCAGGGTATCTGACTCTTCATGACTTCCCGTGGGTTTTGGTTTGTTTTGTTTGTTTTGTTTGTTTTGGCAGAGACACTGGGGCAGTTTGCTGTTTCCTTCTCCGATTCATTTTACAGATAAGGAAACTGAGGCAAACGGGGTTAAGTGACTCACCCAGGGTCACACAGCTAGTGAGTGTCTGAGGCCAGATTTGAACTCAGCTCTTCCTGCCTTCAGACCCATCCGCTGTGCCACCTAGCTGCCCCTTATAAATGCTAGCTATTACGGTCAGTCAGTTAGTCAGTAAACGTTTATTTAGCACCTGCTGCAGGCCAGGCATTGAGTATATAAAGAGAAATGAGAGACAGTTCCTGCATTTGAGGAATTCACAGTCTAATGGGGGAGACAGCATGAAAGCAACCATGTGCAAATGAGACTAGATATAGGAGAAATCGGAAATAATCAACAGAGAGAAGGTCCTACAATTAAAAGGATCAAGAAAGGCTTCTTGTAGAAGGGAGCCAGGGAGGAGCGATGGAGGAGGGAGAGAGCTCCAGGCATGGAGGGTGGCTAAGGAAAGTGCCTGGAGCTGGGAGCTGGGAGGCCAGCAGGTCAGAGAGTGCAGGGAAGGCAGGAAGGGCTGAGGAGACTGCAAAGGCGTTTTGGGGGTAGGTGATGAAGGACCTTGAATGTCAAACAGAGGATTTTGTGTTTTATCTGGAGGTGATAGGTAGCTACTTGAGTTTTTTGAGTAAGGGGGTGATATGGTCAGGCCTGTGCTTTAGGAAAATAGCTTTGATGGGCTAAATGGAGGATGGACACCACCACCACCATCATCACCACCATCACCATCATCATCATCACCACCACCACCATCATCACCACCAGCATCATTTCTCTGCTGTCCCTTTTCCCAGAATCCTCTTCCTTACCCCTCCCCCAACTCCTCCCCCAACTTTTTTTTTTAAGGAATATGGCTCCTTGCCTGTAGATGACCTTTCCAATATGGTGCCTTGTCACCTATCAATCCAGTCTGGCTGCTATTCTATCTGTGTTGGTTTATCTGATCCAATATCCACGGCTCATACTTCAGCCTAGAACATAATAAGCACTTAATAAATGCTTGTTGCTTTGCCTTGTCTTGCATATTCTGAAAGAGGAGACATATTCTTCATTCCCTACATTGTGGCCCCTGCATGTTTGTTTATAAATAGGACACTGATTGTTTAGGGCTGTCTCCATCCTAATATTGTTTGGCAAAGCTCCCTAATGGGAATTCAAGCAATCAGGAAATGGGGTTTGGACAAGGAGCTGGAATGAAATGCTCCCCAGATCCCCTTGAGTGACTTGAGCCCATACACTGCATCAGCATGTTGGCAAACCAACGCTGAGTCACAGCCACCTGTGGTTATCAAATAAATAAGATACTTCCCCAGAAGAAGGGAAGGTGCAGGTGTGACCTGGTTCTCTTTAGCTGTTCTCTGTCTACTCTGGCAGGAGCTGCCGGAATTTGGCTTGGGCTCCAAAGTCTCTTATAAATCATTCTGAGAGCCTTGACAATGTGTGCAAACCAGACCAGCTGAAGCTCCCATATGTTTTCACTTTGCCTTCCCAGCTCAGTGGGGGCCCTTAGTCCTTACCTTCTTCCCTGCGCCCCTGTTCTCTTTCAGCTCTCTCCTCTCCCCAGGAACCCAGTGGTGCTTCCAGACCAGATACTATCCCAGTGAGGCTGATTTAAGAGCTAGTGGTCCAGGACCAGATGGCTCTAAGCTAGCACCAGTGGAGGAGCCGGCCTACAGCAGCAGCAGCTCCAGGGCTCCCCACACTAACCCATATAACACCACAGTTAGCCCCTGAGTCTTATTAAAGGAGCTCTGTAATGGAAAATCTCCATAGCAATTGCTTTTCCTCTACAAGAAACATGTTCCCTGTGATTTGGGGGAAATGGGCCTGATTTATACCATAAGAAATCTTCATGTCCTATGAAACAAGTGTGGAAGAATTCAGCCTTATTTCTTTTTGGGCCTGTTCTGTGACACAGAGGCTGTTGCTAGGCTCCCTGGAGCCCTCTTTTTCCAGGGCTGTTTACAAGGCACGAGGCAGATAAGTTGCAGGTACAGGACCAGGAGGAGGAAGGGTTTGTTCTTTTACAGCTTAGGGGGATGGGAAAAGCACTCAAGGAGGCGGCAGATTTGGATTGGAGGCTGAACTCCGACACTAGCCATGTGACCTTGGGCAAATTACTTCACCTTCCTTAAAAAAAAGTGTGTAATAAGACTCTCCATACCCTGCCCACCTCACAGGTTGTTGGGTTGAAATAGAACATGGATGGGAAGATACCATGTATACTGGAAAGGCTACAGAAATGGAAGGTGGGGTTGTTATCTCTGCTTCTTGGCTCCTGGCCCTGGAAATACCGGCTGTCGGGATTTGGCTCCAAGCCCTGCTTTGCTGGGAGATTTTTATTAATGGTTTACTTGGGTCCCAGATCAGAATGAGTCCATGGTAGGATTGGATTCCTTAACTGTTGGTCCTAGCTCTGGGCCCTGCTTAAGGTAGTAACACCTCTCACTCTCTGTGGGAGCCAGAATCCACGTTACTCACCCTTTTTGTATGATTCTGGTTTCAGAGAGCAGGCAGAAGAGAGGATTCTGGTCCTCAAAGAGCAGAGAACAGGAATACCTCCCTTTTCTTTCCCTCCTTCCCCTCAGATCCCCAGGGTGGATAAGACAAACACTACCCACGAACCTCTCATTTCCCCATTCTTCTTTGAGCCCTTCCCTCTATGGGCACCATGGCTGAGCTTCACCTTACTTTAGGAGGGGACATTAACAACAACAAAGAATTGCTATGAGGGTGGGAAGCAGTTAGAAGGACAAAACTGGAGCCTTTCCCAGGAAAATTATCAGTCCATGATAAGCAGCTCTTTCCTTCTCTTGCTCTCTTGACTTTAATCTTGTTTCTGTCGATAGCTTTTGTTTTTATATCACTTTTATTTCCAAATATGACCTTTTCCCCTCCCTTCCAAGCGAGCCATCCCTTATAACAAAGAACAAAAAAGAATAAGAAAAAATGGTTCAGGAAAATCAACCAGCCATATGCCATACCTGACGTGTGTGCACTATTCTATACTGATAATCTCCTATCTCTGCAAAGAGGGGAAATAGGGCACATTTTTTCAGCTTTTCCTTGGGAATAAACTTGGTCATTATAATTATACAACATTTGCTCTTATTTTTCTAAACAGCTCTCTTTCAGAGAAACGTAGTTTTCCTAAAGACTGGAAATAGAATCTTCAAAAGGAATGAACTGACTCTCGGGCGAGGTAACCTGTGGGAGCAGCAATTTGCTCTCATTGTCAGTAGAAGGATCACTATCTATGGCTGTGCTCCTACTATGGATGGATCATTAATATACTAGATAATGGAGAATACAGAGAAGTGAGATGATGATAGATTTTGAGTTGGAATGAACCTTAGATGCCTTTCAGTCTATTCCCCTGAGATGAGAAAACTGAGGTTAAGTGACTTGTCCAAGGTCACACAGATAGTAGTGGGTTAGGATTTGAACCTAGGTCCTCTGTCTTTAAATCCTTCATTCTTTCCTGTTAAACACACAGTTTCCCAATAGAGGGGTTCTTGATCTCTGTGTGTGTGTGTGTGTGTGTGTGTGTGTGTGTGTGTGTGTCTGTGTGTGTGTGTGTGTGTGAGATGGGTCCTTCGGCAGCCTGTGGACCGCTTCTTAGAATGTTTTTAAATGAATAAAATTAATAAATGTCTAGGATTACAAAGGAAACCAATTATATTGAAATAGTTATCAAACTATTAAAAAAAGTTTCTGGACCTCAGATTAAAAATCTCTGCCTTATGGGAGATACATAAGATTTACTAATACCATGCTATTAAGCAAATATTTATCAAGTGCCTACTGTGAGCTCCCTCTTGTCTTTCTCTACATCTCAAAATACCTTGACATCCCTACCTCTCTCCTTTTTCATCTAGTCTCTAATAATGGGATGGCCCTTCCTCTTGCCAAGGTCACTTCCTCTATATGTGACCTTAATTCTGACCTCTTCAGTCTCCAACAGATTGACCTTTCACAATTTTACTTCCCTCTCTAATCTTCAGCCTCTTCCTTTCTCTGATTCTTTCCCTATTATCTTCAAACATGCCTAAGTCTTGTCATATTGAAAAAAGAGCCAAACCCTTTGTTAGTGCCTACCATGTTCTCAAGTTATCCTCTTTTCTTTCTGAAACCTGTAGGGAAGTTTGTCTTCTCTTTCTGCCTTCCCTTCCACTCCTTTCATTCACTCCTCAACTCTTTGCAATCTGGTTTCCACCCTCATAATACACTGAAACTGCTCTGTCCAAGGTTTTCAACAATTTCCTTTAGTAAAAAAATTTTTTTACCTGTTTTTTACATCACTTATATTTCCCACTGTATTCTTCCCTTACCTCCTAGAGAGCCATTCTTTATAATAAAGCATGAAAAAAGGAAGCAAGAAAACGAAAGTTCAGCAAAATGAAACAGTTTGTCAAAAAAGTCTATTTTATGCGGCACCCCACACTCATGGTCCCCTGTTTCTACAAAGGAGCGGGGGAGGTATCTTTTCATATGCCTTCTTTGGGGCTAAGCTAGATCATTATAATTCTATAATATTCGCTTTTGGTTGTTTTAAGGAATGATTTCTTACCAAATCTGATGGTTTGGCCCCCTCAGTCCTCTTACTTCTTCACCTCTCTGATGCATTTGACAATACTGAGCACCCTCTCTTCCTAAATTCTCTCTCCTCTGTGAGTTTTTTTTATGTATTCTCCCCTGGTTCCCCTTTTATCTGTCTGAGCACTCTTTCTCAGCCCCCTTTTCTGGTTTATCATCCATGCTACACTAGTGGTCTTAACTGTGAGTGTGCCCCAAGGTTTTGTCCTGGTCCCTCTCCTCTCCTCTCTCATCCCCTCTTTCTCACTCCCCTCCTTCCCCTTTCTTCTGTTTCTCTCAATACCCACCTCCCCTTTAGCCTTATCCGTTCCCATGGGTTTACTTATTATCTCTATGCAGATAACTCTCAGATGTATATAACCAGTCCTAGTATTACCTGAGCTCCCCACGTCACCATCTGCTTATTGGACTCTTCAGAGGCTTCTCAAACTCAGCCTGCCCAAAAGATGATGATCCTTCCCATGATCCTTCCTCCTAACCCAACCAACCTTTTAGAAAACATCCCTATTTCTGTTGAGTCCTCTACGTGTCCTTGCATAACGGTACCTTCTGTTTCTATATCTTTTGCTTGTCTGTGTCTAAAATATATCCCCTCTGCTCCTACATCTCAGGGGGTCCCTTACTTCCTTCAACACTCAGTTCAGGCCCCACCTTCTAATGAAGACTCTCTCGATCTCCCCAACTACTAGTGAGCTCATTCTCCCTATGTTAGAATATAACATGTTTAATTGTCTTGTTTTTATTTTTGTTTAATTGTCTTGTTTTTATTTTGTGTTTGTTCTCCGTATGCACTTACAGATGTACCTGGACGCTCACCATATAGAATATAAGAATTTTGAGAATAGGAATTGTCTTATTTTTCTTTGTATCCCTAGTACCTGGCACAGTGCTTGACTCATAGTAGGCACTTTATTAAAATGATTGTTGATTTTGTTGATTGCAAGATGCCATGCTTGGCACTGGGGATGAAGGGAAGAGGCAGACAAGGCAAGGAATAGTATGGAATAGCAGCATCCCAGGGTTTCAGAGAATGGTCATTAAGGGCTGCCTGGAGTGGTCAGGAAAGACTTCATCTCCTTTACCCCGGCCAGCTGGGTGGCACGACACACTGAGTGCTGGATCTGGAGTCAGAAAGGCCTGCAGTCAAAGCCTGCCTTAGGATTCCCAGCCGTGTGACCCTGGGCAAGTCATATAACCTCTGCCTTCCTCAGTTTCCTTCTTTGTAAAAAATGCCTTCTGAGATTGTTGAGAGGACTATTTTCCATTTGCAGCACCTTTATTTATGCTGTATACCATAAATTGACATGATATGTTATACATACATATATAGTATATATATAACATATATATACTTACATATATGAACGTGATCTCTAGCATGAGCAATTATTATTCTTATTTTAAAAGTGAGAGAATGTTATTCTTAACACAATGTTATTCCCTAAAAGATGTTATTCTTAATACAAAGGAATGACTTTCTAATTGTAAAAATGTACTCACTGTGGCAGATGAGTATGGCGAAGGGGCCCCCTAAAACACAGCAGATGAGCAACTGTGTCCTCATTGTGAGGACAATTATAATAACTCATATTTCTGTAGTTTATTAATGTTAACAAAGCAATCTTCTCCCATCAGACGTATGAGGTGGGTAGGCCAAGCATTTTTTTTTTTTTTTTTGCTTTTTGGAGGGCAGTTGGGGTTAAGTGATTTGCCCAAAGTCACATGGGTAGTAAGTGTGTCAAGCGTCTGAGGTCGGATTTGAACTCAGGTCCTCCTGACTCCAGGGCCAGTGCTCTATTCACTGCACCACCTAGACACCCTTAGGCCAAGTATTTTTAATCTCCATTTTCCAGATAAATCAAGGTACAGAGTGGGTGAGCAATTTGTTTAGTGTCACACAGCTAATAAGTATCAGAACCAAGATTCAAATTTGTGTCTTCTGACTCAGACTCCAGTGCTCCTTGCTCTATGCCACATTGGTTATTGTAGGTGAGTCCCTTATGAATCAGATTGGCTCTTGAAGCTTTTGAGAACTTAAGGCAGTTAATGGCTCAGTGAGTAGAGTATAAGACCATAGTTCAAATTCAACCTTAAACACATATTAGCTGTGTGACCCTGGGTAAGTCACTTAACTTCTCTTTGCCCCAGTTTTCTTATTCGTAAAATGGGGATAATAATAGTACCTTCTTCCCAGGGTTGTTGTGAGGATCCAATGACATAATAATTGTAAAACCCCCTAGTCCAGCAGTTCTCAACCTGTGGGTTGTGATCCCTTTGGGAGTCAAACGACCCTTTCACAGGGGTCGCCTAAGACCATTGGAAAATACATATTTCCAATGGTCTTAGGAACCGAGACACCACTCCTCTCTCAGTCTCCAGGCAGGTCCACCCATATGCAGATACACCCACATACAAGTATTAAAGGGTTGCAGCATTAGGAAGGTTGAGAACCACTGCCCTAGCCAAATGCCCTGGCACGTAGTAAGCCTCATATAAATGTTAGCTGTTAATGGTATTAGTAACAGCATTTTGAGAGAGATGTCCTCAGAACCTGGGCTTTGCACATTTGGAGATTATCTTCCATTGAAAGTATTTGTAGCATATGATGCCCTCATACCTGGAACACATTCCCCCGTAGCCTCCAATTCTTAAATCCCCTGGGTTCCCTCAAAGCTCATCTCTCACATGAGGCTTTTTCTGGACCCTCTTTAAAGGGCAGTGCTAATGCCTCAACTCCAAAAGGACCCCATGTTTGCTCTCTATGTATTTACATAGATGTGTGTGCATTATTTCTAATGATGACGACGATGATGGTGGTGATGAATACCTAGCATTTATATGTAGTACTTACTATGTGACACACGCTGTGCTAAGTATTTTACAATTATTATCTTGTTGAGTCCTCACACTAACCCTGGTAGATACGTGCTATGATTATGCCCATTTTACAGATGAGGAAACTGAGGCAAAGAGAAGTTAAGTGACCCGCCGAGGGTCATACAGGATAGTAAGTGTCTGAGAATGGATTTGAACTTAGGTCTTCTTGGTTGTGGGTCTGGTGCTCTGTCTGTATCTGCCGCAATAATGATAATTAGCATTTATGTAGCTTTAAGGTTTGTAATGTGCTTTAAAACTCATTTTATCCTCAAAACAATTCTGTGAAGAAGGTGCTATTCCTACCCTCATCTCACAGATGAGGAAACCAAGGCAGAGGTGAAGGGATTTGTCCTGGGTCATGTAGCTAATAAGTAGGATGCAACCTCCTTGCAGAAGAGGGACAGAGATTATTTCATGTTTCTTTTTGTATCCTTAGTGCCTAGTATACAGTGGGAATTTCATAAAATCTTGTTGATTGAAAGAATGAGTCAGAGTAGAGATGGTGAAACGACAAAGTGTCTTTTGCAACTGGTGTTTTTTTTAAAAAAAAAAAGACTTGGTCTTATATTTATGCAGTTTTGTGAGAAGCACCTTTCCTCATTCACCAAGATAAGGGGAAGGTACTCTTCCTCCCCCACTTCCCTATATACACGCACGGATACACGTTGTTCTTTTGTGACTTCTGTTTTCCTTGAAGACTACCCTGATACTGATTTAACATGAGGTTACCTTCATAACCTAAGGACGAGGTTAAAGGATGTCCAGCGCATCTTGCTCCAGACTCTTAGGACTAACCCTAGTTTTGTAACTTATTTAGTTCTTGATTTAGTTCTACTGGAGAAAGCCCTCTGCAGGACTGACCGGACCTCAGCCGCAAGGAGATGCCCTCAGCCGTGCAGGGATTAAACATGAATAGCCTCACCAGCTCCCATACACCAGCTCCCATTTGGATTCATTCTGTTGGATTTCATTTTCAGAGAACACTTAATGATGAAAGATGGTGTGCGAGGTCTACCGCCTGCCCAGGGGCCTGGCTTCTCTCTCTCTCCCTCTCCCAATCTTTGTCTGCCAGCTCTAATATTTAGCAAATTAGATCAACTGAATCTCCTAATAGAATAAACAACTGGTTTGTGTGCAGGGGGAAGGGTAGCTGAACTGAATAGGTAACAGCAGCAGGGAAGGGCTCTAGAAGGAAGATTTTGAAGAATTCTCTCAAGGTCAGAGCCACTGTTAGAGGGAAAATCCTGGGTCCTCTCCATGGTATTTCTGTAATAACAAGCATGTCTAGAAAGGGAGCTGTTGAGATGGAGAAGGACTCCAGGTAGCAGTGGAAGAGAAGTTCTAGAAGGTGTATGTCATAATAATCATTGGAACCCCCAATTTCTAATAGTGCTTTACAATTATTTTTATTATTGTTTAGTCCTTTGAGTCATGTCCAACTCATCGGGACCCCATTTGGGGTTTTCTCAGCAACCAGTCGAGTGACTTGTCATTTTCTTCTCCAGCTCATTTTACATATGAAGAAACTGAGGCAAACAGAGTTAAGTGACTTGCCCAGGGCCACACAGCTAGTAAGTATCTGAGGCTAGATTTGAATTCAGGAAGATGAATCTCCCTGATCCAGGCTCAACATTCTATCTCCAGTGCCTCCTAGCTCCTCCATTCTTTTTTTTTTATTTTTTTTTATTTTTTTAATTTTTTGCTCTTTGGAGGTTAAGTGACTTGCCCAAGGTCACACGGCAGAGGTCTGATTGTGGTACAAGGTCACACGGCTAGCTTTTTTGTGTTAAGTGTCTGAGGCCGGTTTTGAACTCAGGTCCTCCTGACTCCAGGGCCGGTGCTCTATTCACTGCACCACCTAGCCGCCCCTAGCTCCTCCATTCTTAATAATAGGATTGGTAATAGCACAAATAATAATGCTCATTCCTGTGGCATCTTTAGCCTCCCCTCCTCTCAGGTAGCGAGTGTGTAAGTATTGTTTCCAACCTCCGTTTTGCCACTGAGGCTAAGGTCTGAATAACCCATTAACACTTTCTTACCATACATGCAAGGAATATATCCTTGTGAGACAAGTGGTTCAAATCTTATTACCCTCATTTTATAGACCCAGAAGGGTAAAGTGATGTGACCCGGGTCATTCATCTAATAAATGTCATAGCCAGAAATCAAGTGTAGATCTTCTGATTCCCCAAAATGTGGTGTCCTTTCTGTCCTGCTGCATTATAGAACTGGGAGTAGGCAGGTCTGGAGACTTCAACAACTTCCATAATGCAGACTTAGCAAATTTCCAGGGATGTTGGGAGCTGGGAGAAGTTCTTGGAACAGCAGATGTTGCTGCCTATTTTGGTGGTATGGTAGATAGAGCACTGGATAGGGAGTCAGTTAGATCTGAGTTCAAATGTGACCCCAGACACTTGTTAACTATATGACCCCTTTTTGTGTGTAAACCCCTATTTACCTTAGTTCCTCATCTGTAAAAAAAAAAAATGGGGACGCACTAGAGAAGGAAGTGGCAAACTGCTTAATTATCTTTACCAAAAAAAATCTTTATCAAAACCAAAACAAAACTCCCATGGGCAGGAGTTCATCGAGTCATGTAGAGCAAGACACAACTGAACACCACCACCACCAGCCATGCCATCATCCTCATCAGCAACAGCTCTTTTATTTCTCTTCCTATTCTCCCATCTCTGGGAAAAGTGCTCACTGCAGACCATGACTGGCCATCAGACAGATGGTGCAGTAGGAAGTCAGCCTTAGTGCCTGAAGTATCCCCCTCATGTGCCCTTTTCTCTTCTTTTCCCCCTTTACCAGGCACCTGATACCATTATCCCCATAGTGTCCCCATCTTCTTCTCCTATCACAGCCTATTCTTTGAGAAGAATCTGGTAAATTCATTCTGATTAAGAAATAAGTGACTAATAGGGCTTAATATGTGATCTTCTTTCAGTTCCATTCCACACTAAAGTCTATGGTAAGATTTCTGATCTGTTGTAAATATTTATCTAATCTTTCTACTGACATGGATTGATCCCCATACCTTCCCTTTTCCTCTCTTCTCTCTCTACCCCATATCAGTTTGCCCTAGAAGCATCAATGATTATTTGTTCAGGCCTTTGTAGGGTGGCTCTGCATTTCCAGTTTTCCAGGCAACTAAGGGAAATTGAGGTACAGGAACTGGCAAGAATTGATTTGTTGCCCCGGCATTATTTTGACAGCAGGACTGGGAAGATTACTCAGATGACAGGATGCTCACATCAGTTCCGCTCCCTCTGTTCTTTCCTGATTTTTGGGTCTCCAGCCTGAGAAAACACCACGGGGTTAATGATATAACCTTGGCTTTTGCCCTTCAACTAGGAAAGAGGAGCCCTGGGCTTTTGCTGTTATTGCTGCAGCAGGTTGGGTGAGGCAGACCTGGCTACCTGCCCATAATAATGATTTGGTTCCTTGGCACCAGAATGAAATTAGCCTGGGACAAGATCTGGGAAGAGCTTCTGGCTTGGCACTGCTGACCTCTAAAAGCCTGACAGTTCTCTCTGGGAGGGCTGGGACTTCCCAAAGCCCTAGCTACTCTGCAGGTCTCCTATGGAGTAAAGAAAGTTCTGGATTGATCTGGATAAGCACTTTTGTATCATGTCTGTCATTTGCTTCTCAGAGGAGTCCCATGAGTTTGGAGTGGATAGGGATTATCATTCCCATTTTTTCAGATGGGAAAACTGAGACACAAAAAGGCTAAGCAAAGTCCAAGGTTGTACAAGGTGTTAATGGCAGAATTGGAACCAGAAACCAGCTCTCCTGTTTGCTAGTCCAGTGGTATCTTTTCCTAATTCCATGCTAATTATTTATGATGTCAAAGATGTGAGCCAAGATATGCCTCAGCTTACTCATCTTCACAGGTTGTCATATGACCCTTTGACATTTGAGAGGTTCTTTAGATTCTTGGATGGGCTGCCGGTATGGTATTAATAATGTTAATCCTGAGCATACTTCTTTTTGACTGAGGTTCTATTGACTTCTCCTTTCAACAGAGGTCTGATTGTGGTGAGCAGCAACCTTAGTTATCTCATCGAACCCATTCCAGATGGACAGGGTCAGCATCTTATTTACAGATCAGAGTATCTCAAGTTGCCTACTGGGAGTTGTGGTTATGAGCATTCTCAATTCAATGCCATGGACTGGGTTCTACAGTTCGCAAACCAAGCCAAGAAGCATCAACACAGGGTGAGTTCTCCACAGGGGAATCTGGGATGCTGGACTCTTCCTGGGGTGTTGCTCTTTAGAATGGAAATGTGCCTTGGCCTGCCTTAGGCTCCTTACCTTATAGTAGGCGGCCTTCTAGATACCAACTAGAAAAGGAGGTGAGAAGAAATGGAAACAGAGGAGGGAATATCTGTCTGTTCTCTCTCTTCCCTCTCTGAAATTCCAACTTGATTTATTGTACAGATAGAAGTGTCTTATTCACAAATGGGAGATTGAGATATTTGTTGATGGCTAAGCATGTTTAGATAGCCTTTCACAAGCATGTGGCCAATTATACTTCCTGCCTTAAATTGTAGCATCTGCCACAGGTTATAAATTCCAGAGAGGCTAAGTCTGCCTTGCTTGCAATGTTGGACTATGCACATAATCATTGGAATAAATACTTTTTGTGGTAAGGATCACAAGACCATGAAAATGGAACTGAAAGGAATCTTTGAGACCTTGTGGAGAAAGCTGAGTCTCAGAGAGGTTAGTTAAGTGACTTCCCCATGGTCACATGGCTAGTATCAGAAGCAGGATTTGAATCCAGGTCTTTATGGCTCCTAGCTCTTCACCTTGAACACTTGGGATCCAATTGCAACTTCCTGGGAATCAACAGCCTCTTCCACACTTCACAGCTGAGCTCTGTGGGCTTCATATGCCTACCAAGACCTGTTGTGTGAATTCTGCCTCTTCCCTTAAAAGAAAATAGTTTACATGTCCATGAGCTTCCCCTTTCCCACTAGGGAATGGCTAAGGGCAACAGTGCTAACAATTGGGTGGCAATTAGAGGTCTCAGAGGGAAAGAAGTTGGGAACCAAGAGTGTAAACAAGAAATTTTAGAGTCAGGAAAAAAGGAGCTGAGTGGAGACAGAAACAGGAGCTTGAAGCAAAGGTCCAGATTTAGGATATGGGCGTGGAGTCAGGAAGAACACTCTGTAAAAGGAGACATTGATTGCATGGCTATCTGCATCCTCCATGTTTCAGACATTGTCCTTTTTGGGCAGTAATTGCTTTCCTGGATCCCTCCTCATCCCACAAGATCAGTGTTACTGTGGTTTTAGCCTCTTTGGACCTCAGTTCCTTCATTTCTAAAGGGAACAGATAATCTCTTGAGATTCTACGCACCCCCAGGAATTCTGATTCTGACCTTGAGAATATGATCAGGGAATATTTCTTTAGCTGAAGAGGCATATTGTGGTGGCCCTCAGACTCCTGGGGTAGCCTCACTGTGACCTCTGGTGAAAGTTAACATTGTCTGACAGGTACAGAAGGTCCCTAGTTAGAAAGTTCGCAAGAATAGGAGCAGAGAATGATGGAATTAGAACTAAAAGAAACTTTAGATGTTAAACATTATTTACCAAGATTAGGACTTGAGGTACAGAAAAGTTGGATGGCTGCTTAAGGTCACACATTTAAGTAGCTAAGATTGGAACCAAACACTCTTTTAATCCATTTGTGTGGAGTCCAGATGGCAAAGGTGCTGTTTCCCCATTGGTGCCACTAATTTAATCATGCTATGTTGTTGACAGTGGGGATGCATTCGGAGCTCATGCTTTTCCTGCTCTTTACAGTCTTATCTGACCAGAGAAATTAAGTCAACTCTTATATTCTCTTTCTCATCTCTCTCATTTTTTTGCTTTTTTTTCTTTTGGATGGCAATTGGGGTTAAGTGACTTGTCCAAAGTCACATGGGTAGTAAGTATTAAGTGTCTGAGGTCACATTTGAACTCAGGTCCTCCTGATTCCAGGGCAGGTGCTGTATTCACTGCCCCACCTAGCCGCCCCTGTCTCTCTCATTTTTAAAGAAGAGGGAGAAAAATTCAAGTTTTGTTTACTTTACTGTAATGCTCTTCCACTCAAATGGAGTAGGCAGCCATGGTTTAGTGTCAAGAACACTGCCTTTCCAGCCAGTGTTCTACCCTGTGTGACCTCAGAGAAGATACTTAACCTCTCTAGACTTCCATGCCTTCATTTGTAAAATGAAATGTTTGACTAGATGTTCTCAAAGGCTTCTACCAGCCCTAAATCTTGTGGTCTCATTCATACTTGTGCCATTGTCTCAGAGTGTTCCCCAACAGTAACCAAGGGGAACGAGAAGATAGTAAGATACAACTACGGTGAGTACAAAGGCCCCAGACTCCATTGCTGAGCACTTCTTTTGAAATGATGCTAAGTTCTACCAAGACTCTAACCCATTTTCTGCCCTCTTTAGGTCAGGAGGGAAGATTTGCAGTCTATGAAGTATGTGGAGCTCTACCTGGTGGCAGATTATGCAGAGGTAGGAAGGAAAGGGACTCTGCTAATTATTTCTGGGTTGAATCTTTCCCATTGTTGCTAAACAGAGGGAATTAAGTGGCTTTAGCTTTTGTTTCGTTCATTGAGCATTTCAAATCTTTTCTTCAAAGGGGTTTTTAAAAATCCCTTTTGCCATCTAGAACATAGTGAAAAAAAGGAGAAAAGTCTATAAATCTGTCTGTAGGCACACATAATAAAGTCAATTATCCCAGATAGTTCAGGCATAGTCTACCTTTATTTGAATTATCATAATAATTTCTAGTTTTATACAATGATACAACGAAATTAGGAACTATTATCACTCTATGGTCAACTTCATATTAGAGTGGAATTGGATAAGAAGTGAGTATGTCTTGAGCCCTCCTTTATAGGACTTTAATTCCTGAAGAACTCCAGAGACCTCATTACTCTCACTGTTATTGACGGAAATGGACCCTAAGGAGGGAATCCTCAATTTTCTTAATTCCATCGACCTTCTTCATTCCCTTTAGCCATAAAAGGCCATAGTCAAATCTAGATCTCAACATCTTCTAATTGTACCACCTCCGAGATCTGGAATTTTGAAATTACACCATGTGAACTCAGGCTCCTATCCTTCTTTTTTAGTATTTCATGTTCATGAAGCCTGTTCTTTAACTTAATTGTAATTTCTGTTTCTTTGAACTGTCTCTAGTCCTCTAGTCCATTTTCCCTGCTCTGACTTTAATTGGCTTCACTCCCAGCCTTGATCCCATGATCTAATGTTTTTGTTAAAAATTATTTTTAATATTCTTTTAAAAAAATTTTGAGTTCCAAATTCTCTCCCTCCCTCTGGTTCCCCCACCACCCACTGAGAAGACAAGCAATATGGTATCAATTATATATGTGACATTATGCAAAAGATATTTCCATATTAGCCATGCTCCAAAAAAAAAAAAGAAAAAGAAAGTGAAAAGATAATACTTCAGTTTGTACTCAGAGTTCATCAGTTCACTCTCTGGAGGTAGTTAGAATTTTTTTATCATAAATCCTTAAATTGTCTTGGATCATTGTATTGCTGAGAATTTCTAAGTCATTCATAGTTGATCATCATAAAGTATTACTGTTACTATATACAATGTTCTCCTGGTTCTGCTGACTTCACTTTGCATCAGTTCATATATATACATCTTCCTCAGGTTTTTCTAAAACCATCCTGCTTGTCATTTCTTATAACACAATTGTATTTCATCCCAATAATGTGCCATCATTTGTTCAGTCTCTCTTCTACTTTGATGTTTTAGACTCCGTTGTGATCATTATATATCATTTTTTCCTCTCTTGCCATCACATTTAAAGCGCATGATCTAGTCTCTTGCTTTACTGAGAAAGCTGAGATGGTCCAAGGAGAGATGTTTTGTCTTCCTTCCAGGACTCCTCAAGACCTCTCGGCATCATCGCCCATCCCCCCACTTTCCCTTTAACCACACAAGAGAAGGCATACATATTACTCTAGGTCTAGGTCTAATATCTGAACCTGTACTTATGATCCTATTCCCTCCTCTAAGACCTTGCTCTGACACTCAGTCATCCCCTCTTTCTCAAGCATCTTCAGTCTTTCTCTTGATAATCATTCCTGCTCTACCAATAAACATGGTCCCCAATCTTTAAAAGTACTTCCTTTGACCCTTCAATTCAGATACTATTTGATCTCTCTCCTTCCATTCACTGTTAAGCTTCTTTAATAAGTTGCCTCCTTTCCTTACTACCTACTCTCTTTTCAACCCCTTGTAAGGACTTCTACCCCCATCAACCTTTCTTCAAAGGTCATCGGTGACCTTTCTCCCTCCCTCTGGCTCCTCCACTACCCACTAAGAAGACAGGCAATATGGTATCAATTATATATGTGACATTATACAGAAGGTATTTTGCTAAAGGTATAACTCTAATGACCATTTTGGGATCAGAATCATTTAGATTTAGAGATGGGAGGGACCATAGAGGTCTTTGAGTTCTACTCCCTCATTTTACAGAGGAGGACACTGAGGCACAGAAAAGTTTAGGGACTTACCCAAGGTCATGTTGTAATAAGTGCCTGAGGAGAAATTCAAACCCAGATCTTCATGACTCTGAGTCCTAACCTCTATCTCCTATGCCATGTTACCTTATTCTACTTGATCTCTCTCCAGCCTTTGATGTACTATTGACCAGCCCTTCCTGTTGGATCTTCTCTCTTCTAGTTCAGAGAAGCCATTCTGTCCTGTTTCTCCTCCTGTTTCATTAGAAATCCTCTGTTTACATTGGCTCTCCATCCTCTTCCTGACCCATTAATATAGGTGTTCCTCAAGCATTTGCCTTTGGCTTTCTCTTTTTTCTCTCGGCGGTTTTATTCACCCCTACCTACCACTTCCATACAGTTGACTCCCAAGCTGTATTTCAAGACCTGACTTAGCTACAGATGGGCATCGCCACGTGTCCATGGGACATATCCACCTAAGTGTCACAAGAACACCACAGACACAATAGTGCTTACTCTATTTCCCTTGCTTCTTTTTCTAATGTCACTATTCAGCTTTACTGTTCAGCCAGTTGCCCATATTTGCCACCTTAGTATTTATTACCTTTGATTTTTTTCTTCTCCCTGGCTCTCCTATGCAAACAGTTACCAGGTTGTATTGATGCTGCCTCTATAACCTTTCTCAATCTGCCCCTTCTTCACTATTCCAATGCTGTGACCCTAGCTTTCGTTACCACCTTTCTGGGCTGTTGCAGTTACCCCCTGACAGACTTTTCTGACACCTCTCTCCTACATCCTTTCTTCACACTGATGCCAGAATAATCTTTCTTGTCTACTGGTCTGATTACATTGTTTATTTGCTCAAAAATCTTCAGTGACTCCCAGTTACCTCTTGCGCAAAGTTCATCCTCCTTAGCCTGGTGGTCACCCTATTTTTCCAACCTTATTTCATTTTATTGTTATTTACACACTCTATTTCCAACCCAAACAATCCTCTCTGCTTCCTTGGACAAACCCTACATTTCACACTTTTATTATGACAGGACCCAGTCGTTAACTTCAGGGAAATCTGAATGTATGTAGCGGTAGTAAGTTCCCTGGGTTTTGAATCAGAGGACCCAGGTCTTAATACTTCCTGCTTTTGTGTCCTTAAAATCACTTAATCTCTATGTGTTTTCTCATTTGTAAAATGAAGAGTAATATCTATTATTTAATATAGCTCGAAAGTTTCCAAACGACTTTACAAATTAGCATCTTATTTTATTCTCACAGCAAATCTTGGAGGCAAATGTTATTATTACCTTCATTTTACAAATGAGAAAACTGAGGCAGACTGAGGTTTAAGAGACTTGCCTCAGGTTACGTATCCAATGAGTGTTTGAGGTTGCATTTGAACTCAGATCTTTCTGAGTATAGGTACAACACTGTATCCTATGTGCCACCTAGCTGCCTAAAAGGAAGGGGTTGGGCTTGGTGATCTCTAATGTCCTTCCTAGTTTGAAATACTATGATTCTTTGCATTGTAGTTCTCCTTTCACCTCTTACTCTGATCAATCTCTATTTATCCTTTAAGGACCATCTCAAACGCTACCCCCTCCATCAAGTCTTCCCTGATTCTTCCTCTCCCTCACTATTTCCCATTCTTCATGGGGGAAAAACTTTACTCCTCAACTCTCAAATGTCACTTTGTTTCACAATTCTGATGTCTTTATTAGATGATATTGTGTTGCTATTTGGTATCCTTACTAGATTCTAAGCTCTATAAGGGCAGAAATGTATATGTATCTTAAATAAACTTTGTCTTTTCCCCAGTTCCCCAACCACAATGTTTCATATGCAGTATGTCTTTAGTAAATTTTGTTGAATTGAATTGGATTGAATTGAAGACAAATGATAATGAAGTAACCCTGTAGTGCTATATACCAAACAAAGAATCCAGCCAATAATAAAAAGCCTGACATCTTAAGCTCAACCTTGCCAAGAGTCATATTTTGGCAGACACTCTGTTTTCAATTTATATTGAAATTCAAAACAATATGATACTGGCTTTTTCTCCCTCCTCCTCCTCTGCCTCTCCTTTAAAAAATGTTTTATTGATGCTGTTTTCTTTTTTATATCATTGTTATATCCCCACAATTCCCCAATAGAATCCTTCCTTGTAATAATTATTTACCCACTGGTCACATCTAAAATTATACGTCTCCTTCTCTATTTGTTGCCCACTGCCTTTCTTCTGAGAAACAGGTTTCATCCTCTGCCCTCTAAAGCCCCAGTTGGTCACTGCTTTGGTCAGAGTTTTGAAATCTTTCAGTGTTATTTTCTATTACATTTTTAGAGTAATAATATACATTGTTCTCCTGGATTTACTTACTTCCCTGGGCTTTAATGCATGCAAGACTTCCCAGGTTTCTCTGAATCCTTATGTTTGCAATAATATTCCATCACATCCATGTGCCACACTTTGCTCAGAAATTCCCCAATCAAAAGTCACCCAGTTTCCTTTAAGGTCTCTGTTATTACAAGAAAGTGCTAATATTTTTGTATATGTGGGAACTTCTCCCCAGTCCTTAACCTCCTTGCTGGGATTGCTAGGTCAAAAGACTTGGTAAGGATTTCTCCAACTCTTAATTTTTCCTTTTATAAAGTTTAGATTAGAACAACAGTACAGAATATTACAGCCCTGCTTAGTATCCATAGACACTGGACTTTATGAATGACTTTTCCTTTAACCTAGTATATGGGTCCTCTGGTAGCAGAAATGTTGACTTGAAGAAATGAGATGACTGCTCAGTCTTCAGGTCTCTTTCTTTGCTGAACTTGCTTAGTTTGCATCCTGGGGACCTGGAAGGGGTGAGAGTGAGGGAGCCATTTGGATTTTATCACTAACCTGGGGGTAGGTCAAGAGCAGTAGCATTCGAGCTTTGCTTCGGCTAAGAAAAGTGTAAGATAACACCATCTTAGGTCCTGGCTCCTTCCTTTTCAGGTGCTTAGAATTACAGGGTAGCTAGGTGGTACAGCGGATACAGTGTGGGGTGGAGTCAGGAAAACTCATCTCCTTGAGTTCAAATCTGGCCTCAGACATTTACTAGTTGTGTGACCCTGTAGTCTCCTCATCTGTAAAAATGAGTTGGAGAAGAAAATGGCAAAATACTTCAGTATCTTTAGAGAAAACCCCAAATGGGATCATAAAGAGTTGGAAACAACTGAACAACAACAAGAATCCCCACAATGCTCTGGGTTCAGTCTTGCTTTCTCAGCAGTGACCAGTCCTTTAGCTGTATAGAAGCCTCTAAGACTTTTGGGGTGTGCTTCCTCCTCTTCGGCCACACTTCAGGAGAGTATCCTTTGCTACCACTTTCTCTGGTGCAAAAATTGTTAGTTATGGCTCTGCAGCAGTCATTCCAGACACTAAATCAGCACTGGAAATAGCAACCCTAGGATTTCTGTGAGCAATTCCATGCAGCTCCATATCTGATTGAACTATCCCCAAGGGAGAACCCTCTAACACCAGCAGTGACATCACTCTAAGAATCAAGCTCCTAGCATGGAAATGATTCAGTGCAATAACATTTGATAGGAGGGTATTCACATTTCTCTGGGCCTTACCCAACCCTTCATTCCTTTTGGCAGCTCTGAATGATTCATGGAAAGGAGGGTATCAAAGGCTAAGCTTTTCTTTTTTTTTTAAACTGAGATTCTCAAGCTAGATATCTTCAGCCACATTTTATTTTTCTCATCTTCCCCTGGCAGAATTATATTACTGATTAATTAATTACTTAGCCTTGAGGAGAGGAGAAGGACAAAGGAAGGCCTGCCTCATTCATGATTTACAACTTGGTACTGAAACCAAACCCAGTCCTTAGGGTTGTGAGCTGAGTATGATATACTGCCTCAGGAGAGGCGTAGGTCCTTAGGGAAAATCTGGTGACTCAGTCCTTCTCTCTTCCTTTGTCTCCTCAGTGTGATGACTTAGGGTTTCCCATCCTTCCATTCTTCAGGGGAGAAACAGAGAGACAGAGACAGACACAGATGCAGACGCAGACACAGAGAGACAGATAGAGAGAGGCATTGTTAGGGGGATTGAGGTTGGAATGGACATAGTCATCAAAGATTATTTGTTTGAAGATATGGTAAACATCAATCAATAAATGCCAACTCTGTGCCAGACATGAGACAAAGTGCTGAGGATTAAGAGAAAAATATGGAAGAATTCTTCCTCACAAGAAGCTTGCGTTCTATCAGGGGAAACTAGATAGATAGATAGATAGATAGATAGATAGATAGATAGATAGATAGATAGTAGACAGACAGACAGAGAGACAGACAGACAGACAGATAGATGGATGGATGGACGGATGCATGGATGGATGGATGGATAGATGGACGGATGGATGGATGGATGGATGGATGGATGGATGGATGGATGGATGGATGGACGGACAGACAGACAGATGGATGAATGGATAGATAGATATAGACATCAATAACTATATATAGGTATATAAAGAGATAGCTATATAGGTATATATGTGTGTGCTTACATGCATGCACATACACATGTGCATGAACACATATAATACACATACATACATGTATACATGCACACAGAATAAATGCACAATAAATACAAGATAACTGCATACATGGTAGTATGGTTGGGAAGGTCAGGAAGGGATTTTCATAGAAGGTGGTTCCTGAGCTTCATTTGGAAGGGACCAATGGTGGGACCTGAGGTGAGAAGGACATACATTCTAGGGATGTAGCGGGAGGGAAATGCCCAGAGGAAAGGCCTGAGAATGGATCTGCCCTAGAGTGGTGGGCAGAGGACAACAGAAATACCCTGAGATGCCTCCCTCTAACATTGCCCCTGCTATAGCACTCTCTGTGCCAGGATTCCTTAGTGGAGGGTCAGCAATATGGGTGAGCAGGTGCTGGGGATACAAGGACATTAAATAAAGTGCTCCTAATTTCAAGGACTTATAGTATTCCATAGATACAGATGTGAGATTCTTTTATAATGATGTCCTTCAACAATAAAACTATTTTTGAAGGGGCTGGCCATGTACATACTTACATACGTACACACATACATACATGCACACACATACATACATGCATGCGTACATACGTGTACACACACATATATAAATAAAGAGTCCCCCTTTTATTCAGTTCCATACCATAGTTATTGTTGTTTAGTTGTTTGTAATTGTGTTCAACTCTTCGTGACCCCATTTGGGGTTTTCTTGACAAAGATACAGGAGTGGTTTGCCATTTTTTTCTCTAGTTCATTTGACAGATGAAAAAACTGAGGCAAACAATGTTAAATGAGAGGGAGAGAGAGGGAGGGAGGGAGAGAGAAAAAGAGATAGGGAGGGGGGAGAGAGAAACTGAGAGAGAGACAGAGACAGAGAGGAGAGAGAAACAGGGGGGGAGAGAGAGAAAGAGAGGGAGAGACTGAGAAAAGGGAGAGAGGGAGGGGGAGAGAACTAGCAGATGTGGGAATAATTGAAGTCCCCCGTCATGGCTGTATTATGATTGTGTGCCAAGATGTCTTAATACATTTCCCCTTTTTGTCCAGGTCGTCTGTAGTATATTCCATTTACAATATTGCTTCTATTCTTGTCTATATTGATCTTCACTCAAATATTCTTTATCGCATTTCCCCCTCTAGTCCTTGGACTTCTTCCCATGAGTCTTATCTTCTTTATTTAAATTTTGTTCTTTTTTATCATGAACTTAACAGACATGAACATTACAATATGCAAAGAACAGAAGAGAGAGGATTATATATGAAACTAAACTTTTATTAATACAATTTTAAAAGTGCCTATTGAATTTAATGCAGTAGTGTCCAAACTGCTCCACTTGTCTGTGTTCCCTTCTCAACTTGCCTCTGTCCTCATATGGTTGTTTTGGGTTTTTTTCTTTTTGAGACTTGGATTCCTTGTGTCACCTAAGCTAGAAATGCAACATCCATTCATGGGACTGATTTCACAAATGATCAGCATCAGAGCTCTAACCTGCCCCATTTTTTCATATCTGGGTTCCTCTGCCCTTCTTCAAGCAACCTGTTGACCTTCTGCTTCTATGGGGCTCACCAAATTGGTGCTGAACTTAGTGTGGATGCCTGATTAGTTTAACCCTCTGCTGCTCAAAAATCCCTGAACTTGAGAGATCCACCAGCCTCAGCCTCCTCAGCAGCAGAGACTACAAGCATATTTAATTTTTAAATTTTTATTTTTAAAATATTTCAATTAAATATTTTTAAAATGCTTCATTAATGCTTTTTAAAAAATCTTTTTTGTACCCTTTTCACTATTAATGAACTTATCCACCATAACTCTCCCCTTCTCAAAATAAAAGCCAGGGTCTTCAAGTGACTTAAATATAATCAAGACGGTAGAACCAAGATGGTGGACTAAAAGCAGGAACTTGTCTGAGCTCCCCCTCCAACCACCTCCAATATCTATAAAATATGACTTTAAATGAATTTTAGAGCTACAGAACCCACAAAGTAACAGAGAGAAACAAATCTCCCACTGAAGGCAGCCTGGCAGACTGACAGGAAAGGTCTATTGCATCAGCCTGGGAGCTGAGCACAGTCCCACATGAGCTGTGTGGGCTTGGTCCGGGGTGGCCCCCAGAAGCAGCCCAGCCCATCCAGGGCAGACTTCAGCAGAGTGGATCACCAGCAGCTGTGGTGGTTTCCAGACTTCTCAACCTGTAAACTACAAAGAGAAAGTGGGGAATTCTGTTGGATCCAAGTGATGGAAGATTGGGGTCTGGCCCCTGCCCCTGGGGTGAGAGGTGGTGGAGGCTCAGCGGCTGCAGCTCCTGCCTCATGGCTGCCTCTGGAGTTCCTGGCCTGCAGATTATAGGGGGACCAAGCAACCATTCAGAAGGTAATAACTCTTGCTTTATCCTGCTGGGATCTGGATTGCAGTCTAGGGTGGTGGTCCTGGGGTGAGAAACGCCAGTGTGCCAGAGCTTGTGGTGTGTGTAGAGAGAGCATCCTCCTCAGACCTCTGACAACATTTGCAAAAACCCCAGTGATTTGGGACACAGCTCTTTCTACTCTGGAAGCAGAGTTCTACCATGGCAAAGAGTTCAAAAGTCAAGTAATTGGCTGGTAAGATGAGCAAGCAGAGGAAGTGCAATCAGACTGTAGAATTCTTTTTTGGGGACAAAAAAGATCAAAACATGGAACCAGAAGAAGTCAATGGAGTCAAAACTCCTGCATCAAAAGCTTCCAAGAAAAAATATGACCTGATTATAGGCCATGGAGGAGCTCAAAGAGGATTTTCAAAGTCAAGTAAGAGAAGTAGAAGAAAAACTGGGAAGAAAAATGAGAATGATGCAAGAATATCATGTGAAGAGGGTCAACAGCCTGCTAAAGGAGACCCCCCAAAATACTAAAGAAAATAACACCTTAAAAGAAGACTAATTCAAATGGCAAAAGAGATCCAAAAAGCCAATGAGGAGAAGAATGCCTAAAAAGCCAAATTGCCCAGATGGAAAAGAAATTTTAAAAACTCACTAAAGAGAACAATCTCTTTAAAATTAGATTGGAGCAAATGGAAGCTAATGACTTTATGAAAATCAAGATACTATAAAACAGATCCAAACAAAGAAAAAAATAGAAGGCAATGTGAAATATCTCACTGGAAAAACTACTGACCTGGAAAATAGATCCAGGAGAGATAATTTTAAAATTATTAGACTACCTGAAAGTTATGATCAAAAAAAGAGCCTAGAGATCATCCTTCAAGAAATTCTCAAGGAAAATTGCCTCTATATTCTAGAACCAGAGGGAAAAATAGAAATTGAAATAATTCACCAATTGCCTCTTGAAAAAGATCCCAAAAAGAAAACTCCTAGAAATATTATAGCCAAATTCCAGAGTTCCCAGGTCAAGGAGAAAATGTTACAAGCTATCAGGAAGAAACAATTTGAGTATTGTGGAAACACAATCAGGATAACACAAGATGTAGCAGCTTCAACATTAAGGGACCAAAGAGCTTGGAATATGATATTCCAGAAGTCAAAGGAGCTGGGATTAAAACCAAGAATAACCTACCCAGCAAAATTGAGTATAATGCTTTGGAGGGAAATATGGTCATTCAATGAAATAGAGGATTTTCAAGTATTCTTGATGAAAAACTAGAGCTGAACAGAAGATTTGACTTTCAAATACAAGAGGCAAGAGAAGCACGAGAAGGTAAACAGGAAAAACAAACCATAAGGAACTTATTAAAGTTAAACTATTTACATTCCTACATGGAAAAATGATAATTGTAACTCATGAGACTTTTCTCAGTATGATGATAGTTGGAGGAAATATATATGTATGTGTGTGTATGAATAGGAGGGTGTATGTGAGTATAAATACATAATGTGAGTGTGTATGTGTATACATGTATACATAGACAGAGGGCACAGGATCAGTTGAATAGGAAGGAATGATATCTAAAAAAATAAAATTAAGAGGGAGAAGAATATAATGAGAGAAGGAGAAAGGGAGAGATAGAATAAGGTAAATTATCTCATGTAGAAGAGGCAAGAGAAAACTTACAATGGAGGGGAAGAACGGGAAGGTAAAAGGGAATGGGTCAACCTCACTCTCACTGATTTTGGGTTAAGGAGAGAATAACAAAAACATTCATTTGGGTATCTTGCCCTACAGGAAAGTAGGGGAAAAATGGATATGAGGGGGGATGATAGAAGAGAGGGCAGATTGGCGGAGAGGGTAGTTAGAAGCACATACTTTTGAAAAGGGACAGGGTCAAAGTAGAAAATAGACTAAGTGGAGAGCAGGATAAAATGGAGGGAAATATAGTTAGTCTTTCAGAATATAACTACTATAGAAACATTTTGTGTAACTACACATGTACAACCTATATTGAGTTGCTTATCTTCCCAGTGGGGGTGGATGAAGAGGGAAGAAAGGAAATAATCTGGAAATCAAAGTTTTAAAAACAAACGTTAAAAAATTGTTTTTTACATGCAACTGAGAAATAAGATACACAGGCACTGGGTTATAGAAATCCATCTTGCCCTACTAGAAAGTTAGAGAGGGGATGGGGAAGATATAAGAGAAAGCAGATTGGAGGAAAGGCTATTCAATAGGCTTGCTGTCTTGGGGCGGGGTGTAGGGGAAAGACAGGGAGAAAATTTGTAAATCAAATTCTTGTGGAAATGAATGTTGAAAACTAAAAGTAAATAAATAAAACAATTTCCTTAAAAATATAATCAAGCAAACATATCCACATGTTGACCATATCTGAAATTTTTTTGTCTCATGCTATCTAGTTCATTGTTTCCTCTGCCAAATGGGAATCATGCCTCATCCTCAATTCTTCTAGAATCATGATGGGTCTTTAGTATGTCTTTTTAATATTCCATACATCTTCAGGACATTATTTATTTATTTCTTCCCTTTAAAATATGGCATACCCATCTAGAGCCATCTGGGTCTGGAGAACCAGACTGGGTCTCATTCCATCAGGGATAAAGGAACCTGGGATGTCCATCTTCCCTTCTTTGGCTAGGATCTGTGGGTTACCTTACTTGTTATCCATACTTTGTGTATTTGTACTTATATATCTGAGGTCATGAATCATCTCTTCTTCATTTCTTAAATTTTGTCTCCATTGAATTTCTGGTGTTTCTACTAATATTCATCTTTACAAATTGTGGTTATTTTCTATGGTATGTAGCCTATGGTATGTAGGCAGGTTTTTTAATCTCAGTTTTAAGTCTCTTTGATTAAGTTGGTCAAAGTACATTCAAATATTGATGTTGCTTTTTAATCATACCTGGCTAGGAGCCCATCATTTCTATATCTGAAGTTATAATCTAGTTATCTAAAACATGCTCTCAGACACCATCTCCTTTACCAACTGTTCAATTCCTGATTCTGCATTTCTCTTCTTATACGGCCTTTGATTGACAGCAGGGATGAAAAATGCCACCTGTGCCCCCAAATATTTTTTTTGTTGATGAATTCCTAATCTGTAACAGTGCTTTCATATTTCTAGAAATATTATTTGTGCCCACATGCATCAAGTTTGACTATCTTTAGGGGGTCTTTTGTCTTATAGAAAATACATGGTCCAAAAAAATAGCATTCCTCTCTGTTGTTAAAATGGACTTCCTTGCTTTGAAGTTACTTGTGTATGTGCAATCCCTCTATCATTTATAAGCCTCCATAAAGTGGAGGTCATGTAGTATACTGTTCATGATCTCCTTAGCACTTAGCTCAGTACCCTACCCAGAGACAGTTTAGGATGTAGTGAATAGAATCCAGGCTGCTTAGGTTCGAATCCTGGGTCTACCACTTACTAACTGTGACCTCAGGCAAGTCATTTAAATTCTTCAGTCCTCAGTTTCCTCATATGTAAAAGGAGAATAACAGTGCCAGTACTACTTATCTGAAGGGGTTATTGTCATCAAATTCTTTGCAAAACTTCAAGTCTGTTAATTTGAGCTACCACTATGATGAGGACTACTTCTCCTTCTTTTCCTTCTCCTCTTTCTCCTCCTCCTCCTCCTCCTTCTCTTCAAGAACTCTCTGAGGAAATTTCCTCAATTTCTGAAACTTGTAGTCCTAGGCTCTTTCTTGGAAGCACTGAGAGACTGTGACTTGCCTAGCATCATGTAGCTAGTTAGTGCTAGAGGCAGGAATCACTGAATCACAGAATGTGGGAGCTGGGAGGGTCCTCAGCGGCCATCAGATCCATTATAGCATGTGATCATCCAACCTGTCCTTGGAGCCTCCAAGGAGGGGGAGCTCACCACAGCCTGTTCTACTTGTGGACAGTTCTAATTGTTAGGACAATTTTTCTGACATCAAGCCTAAATTGGATTCTGGTTTTTCCTCCGGGGCCAAACAATATAAGTCTAATCCCTTTTCCACATGGTAGCCCATCATATATATACTTGAAGACAGCTATCATGTCACCCCTGAATCTTCCACTCTCAAGGCTAAATATGACTAATTCCTTCAACCAAACCTCATATGTTTTGGTCTCAAAGCCTTTCACCATGATGGTTGCCTTCTTCTGGACATTCTTCAGTTTATCAATGTCATTGTTAACCTCTTGTCCAGAATTCAACACAGTCCTTCCTGACTTCAAAGTCAGTTTTCTATCCACTATACTCCACTCTGAAACTTTCAGTATTATTATATGTTATTTCCTTGAATGGTTATATTTCAGAAGATCTCCTTAGCAACATGAAGGTGATGACCCTAGCCACGGATAGTCTTGAGAACGGCAAGATTTAATGTGTTTTTCCCTGCTCTGAGTTCTAGTGCAAGTTTGATGAACTTGTTATAGTTTGGTAAATGGTAGAGCCTATAAAGTGCTAAGTTGTCCATGGGTATCAGTGGGAAAAAAGGGACAGACATTGTAAGCCTACTTCTGAGGAATCACCTGGTTTCTTATTTGTTCCTTTTAGTTTGAGAAGAACCGTCGAGACCAGGCCACCACCAAACACAAACTTATGGAGATCGCTAATTATGTTGATAAGGTGAGATCAGGTGTGTAGAATGGATTATTAAATAGACAATGTATGAGAACTTTAGAAAAGCAGGCACTGTGAGTCATCATGTCTTCATTAAGAGCAAACTTTGATCAAGCTACCAGCTGAGTAATAAATCAGAGGAATATGATATACAAGGCATTCCACAAAATATCATATGATATTCAGGTTAGAAAATAAAATAGATAAGTTTAAAACTAACTGATAGATACGCAAAAGTGTGATGAATCACTTTTTGATGATCCATTGACCCTGTCTTGCTCAATATTTTTTTGTTGTTGTTGCTCAATATTTTTAACAGTGACATGGATGGAGTCACAGATAGGGGATCATCAAATCTTCAAATGATACAAATCAAGGAGGCTAATTGTTTGAACAGTAAAATTTCAATTAAAAAATATCCTGATGGGCTAAAATATGATTTTAATTAGCAATACATGCAATAAGATTAAATTTAATATGGATAAGTGTTAAGTCCTAAGCGTGGCTTCCCCAAACCATAGACAATGTTCTTTTTTTGTTCTGTACATTATGCTTGCCTAATTGCTTATCAACTTTTTTGGTTATGACATAACAGTATTGATTCCTATTGAGTTTCAGTCCATGGAAACCCCCAGTTTTTTTTCACTTGCAATCTAACTTCATCTAGATTATTGTATACAGGTATGAGCAATACATTTTAAGAAAGGCTTTGACAAGTTGGAGTATGCCTACAGGAGTATGCCACTAAACTCACTGAAGACCTGGAGATATTTAGATTAGAAAAGGAAAATCTTGGGATTAGAAACTGTGGGAAGCTGATAATTGAGCTTTCAAGTATTTGTTTTTCTTAACACTTGAATGTAGAACTAGAGGCAGTGGGTGGGAAGGTACAGAGAGATAGATTTCAGCTTGATAGATTAGGGATAGGGACTGAACTGGTTATTTCATTGGTATAGGAGGACTCCCAGGTGAAGGAAATTCCCTCTCCTAATGCAGGTAAGCACGTTCCCTTAAAATTATAGTCAAATTATAGAGATTTGCCTGGAGCAGAGGTGTCAAACATATGGCCCATGACAGATCAAAATGCAATTGGGAAATATTTAGCAAAATTTTAAAAATACATTAAAAATACATATAGAGTTCTTCATTTTAGTGTCAACAGAACAGATAGTGTTAACAGGTGACTTTCTAAGTTGGTATATAACTGCCAGGGATCCTTACATACAGCCTAGTGGTCCTCATCTCCATTTCAGTTTGACACCATTGGCCTAGACCATTGAAAGTGTAAGTGACTTGTCCAGGGTCAGTATGTGTTAGCGATGGGAACCACGGTCTTCTTGATTTGAAGGCCAGATGTTTATCCACTATACCACATGCTCTCTCCCCTTAATATAAGGGGAAAAAATCAACATGAAAATTATTTAAAAATAGATTTTGCCTCAGGAGGCAGTGAGTTTCCTATTACTGGAGGCCTTCAAGTGGAGACCAGATGACCACTTGTCAGGGATATTATATCGAGAGTTTGAGCCTCTGAGGTACTTCGTAACTCTTAAGAGTTTGGTTGGCCTAAAGTCAGGAAGACTCATCTTCCCAAGTTCAAATCTGGCCTCAGACACTTACTGATTGTATGACCCTGGGCAAGTCACTTAACTCTGCCTCAATTTCCTCATCTGTCAAATGAGCTGGAGCAGGAAATGGCAAATCGCTTTATTATCTTTGCCAAGAAAACCCCAAATGGGGTCATGAAGCATTGGACATGACTGAAACTACTGAATAACAACAAGATTTTAGTAGCTTATTATATATAATCTACATGGCACACAAAAAGTTAGTCTGGCAACACAAAGTCCTTTCCTAGTAGAATTTTACAGTTTTTAAAATTATGGGGTCTTAGAACTGGAAAGGAACTCAGAAGTGACTGAAATCAATACCATGCCTAGGGTAGGAATCTCTTCTGCTTCATCCCTGGCAAGTTGCAATCCAATTTCTCCTTGAACACCTACAGAGATGGCAAATCATTCCTTCTTGAGCTGGTTGTTCCATTTAAAGAGAATTCTCATTGTCTGGAGGTCTTATATTGTTTAGAACGAAAAATTTCCTCTTTAATTTCCACCAGTAATCTGATTTCTGGGCCCAAATAGAACTAGTCTGCTCCCTCTTAATGACAGCCCTTTAGATATTTGAAGATGGTGCTTTTATCACTCCAGAAGTCTAAATATCTTTATATGGCATATTTCCCAGTCCTATTTATCTCTCTGGTTGGTCCCTTTAGTTTCATTTTGCTTGTCAGTATCCTTCCTGAAAAATGAAACACCCAGAATTAAACACCAGACTTGGGGAGGCAGAATGACCAGGGCAGAGTGCAGCAGGACAGTCATCTCCATCACTTAATGTTTTTTTATGCTGAACTTGACCAACACCAAATAAAATGAGCATTGCCAGCTACAAAGCAGAACAGAAAAAAAGAGACTTGAATATGAGACTGTGATTTTCTATTACAGGCATCTTATTTTTCCTTTTAAGTATATAATAAATTCAACATGCCATTTTCAAAGCTGTCCTGCTGGTCTGTTTCCTTACCTCCCTCATTTTGAACACTAGAATTCTACTCATGTACCCTAATATGGCATTGGTCTTTGAGACCTCTCACTGGGCTTGCAGTCAGCTAAACCCTGCTTTTTTTCAACATAGCTGCTGTCCTGCCTTATCTCCCTCATTCTGTTACTTTCACAGCTGATTAAAAAAAAATTGACCCCAGTGTCAAATTTTACTTTACTTTTCTCTCAATTAAATGGCTTATGCATGAGTGGGACCCATGCCTACTCCCTCTGATGGGCTTTAGAGAGGAAAGGGGACCTGAAAGGAAGAAAGCCAAAGCTCTGTGACAAGCTCGGACAGGGAGTGACTAGAGGAATCAGTCCCCTGGGCCATTATTCTAGCACCTCTGTTCTTCCCTCAGCCCATTTTATGATACTATTGGGACAATTCCTAAACCCAAACAAAAACAACATCTGGAAAGAATGTAAAAACTTGGTTTTCCCAGAGTTCTTGAGAAAGCACATTCTGCTGCTTTTCATTTAATATCCATTGTTCTGCGGCTTCAGCAGGTGGAAAGTTTGGCTGTCTTTTAGAGTTACCAGATGGCTATTGTTTCTCTTCAGTGATTTTTCAGTCATGTGTGATTCTCTGTAACCCTATTTGGGGTTTTCTTGGCAAAGACACCAGAGTGGTTTGCCGTGTCCTTCTCCAGTTTATTTGACAGATGAAGAAACTGAGGCAAACAAGGTTAAATGATTTGCCCAGGCTCACACAGCTAGTGAGTATCTGAGACCAGATATGAACTTCCCTTCATTGCCAGTGAGTAAGGATGAGAGTCAAGGAATGAATAATAGAATTAGGATTCCAACCCCCATTCTCTGATTCCAGTGCTCTTCCCACTCTGCCATCTTGCCTCTACTTAAACCTCTCTGATTCTCAGTTGTCATGTCTTTCAGAAAAGCAAGATGGTCTCTGAGGACCTTTTCAGTTCTTATTCTAGATCTCCTCGTCTTGGTTCTGTCATCTGCTTCTCACCTCTTCGTCTCTTTTTCCCTGTCTAAAAGACGGGCCTCATACCTGTTTCTTTTTGCTCTAAGAAATGCCAAGAGAACCAATGTGATCACTGATGCTTTACTAATCAGGAGGGAAAAGATGATGTGAATCCAAAGCAATGTTATTTTAAAAGGTAGTGAAGAGATACCAAGGGCAGCTAGGTGGGGCAGTGGATAGAACACCAGGCCTGAAGTCAGGAAGACTCATCTTCTTGTGCTCAAATCCAGTCTGAAACATTTACTAGCTGTGTCATCCTGGGCAAGTCACTTAACTCTGTTTGCCTCAGTTTCCTCATCTGCCAAATGAGTTGGAGAACAGAATGGCAAGCCATTCTAGTATTTTTGCCAAGAAAACCCCAAATGGGGTCACTGAGTCGGATACAACTAATAATAAGAAGGGATATCAAATTGTTTTTTCCCCTTACCTTTCAGTTTTATCGCTCCCTGAACATCCGCATTGCCCTTGTGGGCTTGGAAGTCTGGACGCATGGGAATATGTGTGAAGTCTCAGAGAATCCTTATTCTACTCTCTGGTCCTTTCTAAGTTGGAGACGCAAGCTGCTTGTACAGAAGAACCATGACAATGCCCAGCTGATCACGTATGTGCCTTGTTCCTGAGCTGTCTTCCCTCTACAAAGAGTATGACCACTGTTAGTGGCGAAGTAGAAAATGCACTAAGTTTGGAGGCATAAGACCTGGGTTCTAATCCCAGCTCTACTACTACTTACTAGCTGTGTGACCATAGGCAAGTTGCTTAACTTGTCTGAGCCTCCATTCCTTTTCTGTAAAATGGGGATAATAATACTACTTCCTGGAAGCATTGCAAGAACCGAAAGAGATAATGTAAAGCAGTTTATAAACCATAAGGGGCAATCATTTTTAGAAGACTATATGATTTAAATGATGAATGCCTGTGAGACAAAGAATGAGCTGGTTTAGCTTGCATTACAGATGCCCACTCTCACTATGAGAAAGCATTTAACTGCTTGGGTTTTCTAAGAGATGTATAAGGGGATGGCCTGGGTCCAGGCTCGGGGGAGTGTATCAATAATGAGATATTCACAACACCCAAGATGGTTATGAATATGTTGGTGTAGTTTTGGATCACAAAATATAGCAAACTCTCCACATGGAAGGCAGAACCAAGGTCT
>CM053595.1:31718452-31745486 GCA_028646575.1 Pseudocheirus occidentalis | reverse complement strand
ATCTATCTATCTATCTATCTATCTATCTATCTATCTATCTATCTATCTATCTATCTATCTGTCTATCTATCTACCTGTCTGTCTGTCTGTCTATCTAATCTATCTTTCTGTCCATCTATCCATCCATCCATCCATCCATCCATCCCTCTCTCTCTCATTTATCTGTCTATCTTTCTGTCAGTCTATCCATCCATCCATCCATCCATCTCTCTGTCTATCTATCTATCTATCTATCTATCTATCTATCTATCTATCTATCTTTCTGTCTGTCTATCCATCCATCCATCCATCTCTCTCTCTCTTTCTTTCTATCTTTTTATCTATCTATCTATCCATCTGGGTGTATACATAATAAGACTATAGAAAAGAAAGTTCTTTGTAAATTGTAAAACATTGTAGAAATAGGAGCAATTATTACCAATTCTCAGGAGAAAGGTATCTTCTTAGATAAGCAAAGACTTTGGGATTGAAATGTACAGAGAGCACTGGTTTTGCAGCCAGAGGTCTTGGGTTTTAATCCCAGCGCTGCCATTTAATACCTGTATGGTGGTGGAATGACTTCCATTCTCTAGGCCCCAGTTTTTCTTCTGTGAAATGAGGAATTTGGACAAGCTGACCCCTAAGTTTCCTTTCAGCTCTCAGTCTGGGGACAGCTGTGGTTTTTCAACGTTGGTGGTAATCTTCTCCAGAGCTTACCTTTTAAAGGTGTTTTGGTGACAGAGTTCCTTGAGGCCTGTGGAAGTCACCGTCATGCAGACTCTTACCTAAATAGAGATGGCACATGGTCCTCAAACAGTCAGACTTCTTCCTCCTATGCTTGCCTGTGAACTTTTGCTTTGAGATGCAATCTGTATTTGAGTCAGCCAACAAGCAAGCACATAGTAAATGCTTACAAGGTGCTGGACACTGTGCTAGATGTTAGGGTTACAAACCAAAAATAGAGCCCCAGACCTCAAGGAGACCGCATTCTGATGGGGGAGATAGATAATATGCCAGCAACTGTGCACATACAAGACACACACAGAGAACCTTGGAAGAGCAGCTGGAGTAATAGGGAAAGTTTTAGATCTCAGTGGCTTCATTCATGTTTTATTTCCCCTTTTCTCTCCCCTCTCCCCTCCACCCTTCTTATTTTCTAGTGGGTCTAGGTGAAGCTGCCAACTTTGGGGCCTATGTGTTTGCTCCTGCGACAGTCGTCACCCCACTGGGAGCGCTGAGCGTGCTTATAAGGTCATTAATAAATACCTTTGTAGTTTCTTTGCTCTTTTCCCATTTGTGGTTCATTATTACATGCATTTGAACATGGCTTTTCCAGAACTACCAAGTGAGGCTGGATATACTTTATATGCTAAGAAGGTGCCTTAGCTGCAGTTTCCCCAGAAAGGGTGGTGTTTGGCACTCTGCAATAGATAATAGTGGAAAGAACCCTGGTTTGGGAGTCACAGGACATGGCTGGACAATACTAAGCAGGTCATTTACCTCTGTGGACCTTCATTTCTTCATTTGTAAAATTAAGGTATTAGATTAGATCATACTTGTTTGTGTCAGGGATCCCTTTGGCAATCTGGTGAAGCCTATGGATCCCTTCCCAGAATAGCATTTATAAATAATCAAAGGAAATGATCCATTTTAGTTAGAGGTTAGTGAAAATTCATCTACATTCATGAACCCTCCCTGAAATTTATCCAGGAACTCCCAGATGAAGAACTCCTGGATTAGTTTCCAGCCCCAAATCCTTTATTCCTAATGGAGTCTGGCATGTCAATTTTAAAATGGACTAGCATAGATAGATGATATTAATAGTGAGCTCAGACAATGTTTGCAAGACGACCTTGATGGGTGGAGGTGACAGTGGTTCTCCATCTAATTGCCAGCGTCTGTGATAACTTCAGATTTCTAAAGCAGAATCAATGGTTCCAAACAGTTTTCCTTTTGGAAGCCTGGCCCTGCTCTTAATGTTTCCCATATTTCAAGGCCCCCTTGCAGGTATCAGATCCCCTAATCTGCATTCTGACACGTTTTCCTCCCCTCCCTCTGTAGCGCTGTATTGTCATCTTACTTTCTGGGAGAGCGGCTGAACCTGTTGGGGAAGCTGGGCTGCATGATCTCCGTAGCGGGCAGTTCAGTGATGGTGATTCATGCCCCTGAAGAAGAGAAGATCAGGTCGATGAATGAAATGGCTTCAAAGCTGAGGGACACAGGTGAGAGTAGCCATTGTTGCTGTTCGGTCATTCAGTCATATCCAACTCTTAGGGGCTTTTCTTGACAGAGCTATTGGAATGGTTTGCCATTTCCTTCTCCCATTTTACAGATGAGGAAACTGAGGCAAACGAGGTTAAGTGACTTGCTCAGGATCACACAATTAGTGAGTGTCTGAGGCTGAATGTGTATTCAGGCCCGGTAGCCGGGCTGCCCCTGAGGACAACCAGAGTTGCCTTAAAACTGGGAAATGCTGGGGGATGCAAGAGATGGTTGTTCTGATTTTGTTTTGCTTGTTTGATGTGCTCATTTCTGGGTCACTGGTGTAGGCTACTGAAAATTTTGCTAAGTGGGTACTTGTTAGTGTATATTTGTGTTTGTGTGTGAGTGGAACTTGGGGGAAGAATTAATCAAGGAGGGCTTAGTCCTGGGATCACATACTTGTTCTGGGCCTTCATAATGGAGCTCCTTACTTTCTACTTTAAAGCATGCATGGTTATCCTGGGACTATTATCTGGTCCACTGACCACATGGTGAAGACGCAGACTTTTGATTGGCTGCTGAGGCAAAACTGGGTTTGCAGTCAAAAGACAATAACCAGGCAAAGGGAGATCCCTTTCCTTTCTCTTCCTGACTCCTTTCCAGTGGGGAGGAAGGGCTGTTATAAATCTTGGTCTAGTGGGGACTAAGGGTTATCACCTGCAGCAGAGTAGAAAGCAGGCTCACCAAACACCTATGCATTTCCAGGATTGAGTCTTCCTCGGCCAGTACTCCTCAGTCGTACCTCGGTCCACTTGTAAGGCTGATTTAAAAGCGTCTGTGGTTGGTGATACACTTTGTGTGTTTTCCCAAGATCCAATGTTGAGATTTAAGCTGTTTCTCTTCCCTCCTGCAGGCTTCATCGTGTTTGCTGTGATCCTAGCGGTCAGCTCTCTCATCTTCATCTTCATCATTGCCCCACGCTATGGGCAGAAGAACATCCTCATTTATATCATCATCTGTTCTGAGATGGGCACCTTCTCCGTATGTGCTGTCAAAGGCATAGGGATTGCCATCAAGGGCTTCTTCCAGGGACAGCCAGTTCTCCGGCACCCTCTGACGTATTGCCTTGGGCTGATCCTGGCGACTTCAATCCCCATACAGGTCAACTTCCTCAACAGGGCTCTGGATATCTTCAACACCTCTTTAGTATTCCCCATCTACTATGTGACCTTTACTAGTATGGTCATCACCTCCTCCATTATCCTCTTCAAGGAATGGAACAGTATGTCAGTTGTGGACATCCTGGGCACAATCTCAGGTTTCATTACGATTATCCTGGGGGTGTTCTTGCTCCATGCTTTTAAGGACCTCGACATTACCTGGGCAAACCTTCCCCATACCCACAAAAACCCAGTCCCACCTCCCACCCCTGAGCCCACAATCATCAAGCTAGAAGACAAAAGTGTCCTTGTGGACAACATAGAACTGCCCACACCCTCACCAGAGGAGAAACCCAAAGTCTTCACAATCCACACCTAAAGCTTTTAATTGATATACGAGAAGATACATTCTATTTTAGCCCATCTAACCCCAGAACAATCTAGTGATTTCAGATATTATGCCAAGAGGCAATACGCCCTTTTCCTAACAGTGTGGCTTTATACCTCATTAATATTTCCAGGAGGAAGTAATTTCCAGTTGTATAGGGCCAGGTCAGGTCCTGACTTCCTGGAAACACAAAGACTCAATGGCCATACTGCATGGTTTGTATTGGTGCACTATCTATCCCTCCTTTCCCTATAATCCTTCAGGCCTCTAGAAAGACCTTTTTTTTTTTTAACCCTCTACCTTCCATGCCAATGGCAGTTGCCTATGTTGGCAAGTGGAGGAGAGAACTTGACCCTTTGAATGTATTAGAGTCCAGCTGATTCTGTGGGGTGTTGTAAAACCAAGAGGTTCTCAGTACTGGCCTTCATTACAAGGATATATAAGCTACACAATTCTTCAATCTAGGACTGAGACAGGCTCTATCTGAGTGGGATGAGGAAGGATTCATTTAGGCCATCTTCAGATCCTTCCTGACTATTGGTTCTGCCACTGGACTTCAATGACTCTGGAAGAGACAGTGAGGCTGATGACTTTGTGCAACTCTGCCTCACTTAAATCCAACTAACGTGCAAGTCAAGACATCACCTGGGATGTCACTAATCCTCTACAAAACAAAGGATAAACAACAATATCTCAAGGAAGATAGACCTCCACTTGACTTTGTTTTGAGAATGTCACTTTGTGACTCAGGGAAAAGCCTGGAGCGAAAGAAAAATTTTTAAAAAGAAAGAAGTAAAATTGAAAAAAAAAAGAAAAGCCAGGAGTCAAGTTAATCCCCTGGATTTACAGCTCAGCAGCTGACATCTGCTGTCTGTCTCTCTTTTGGCATGCTGAGGACCCCCATGCTCACCAGGGAAGTCACACAATGACCTCGAGATTCCAACAAAAGACTTGTCACTACCAAATTCTGGATTAGCTGGTGTGTCACACTCACTTGTATTTCATCTTCCTGCCTTGGAAGAATGACAGCTGTTCCATGCTGCTTTGCTCTTAAAAAATGACTTGGTTTCTGAGTTGAAACCTGGCAAAGTCTATTAGTTCCTGCTTTTCCTTAAGAAGTAAACAAGACATGGTATTTTGGATGGGGAGAGAAGGGAACAAGTATGGGAGGTGAGGGTTAGATGGAAGCAATACTAGATAGGTCTGCTGAAGCCAGTAGATTTATACTCTGTTTACTCTGGGTCCTAACCAAGCACTTTGGACTGAAGGACTCCCGTGTCTGTCCTTTGCTGTTGCTTCAACAACCTGGCTCCCTGGTTAGTGAAAGTGTTCCTTGAATCTGAATGACCTTGTGGGCACACAGACTGAGAGCTTGGCAGGGTGCACCCAATTCCCTGACGCTGGCTGCTGCTTCCTTTCCTCTGGACGCTGCACAAGGGCCAAGCCCTCCCAGCGAGCTGCCTACAAAGGCAGCCACCCAAGTATAAGTACCCTGCTCCAACAGCTGCAGCTGCCTCATGTTCCATCATTCCCCACTCCCTTCCCCCAAGCCAATTGAGTGCTAGCTGGTCAGAGCAGCTGCCAGCACCAGGATTCTGGCTGAGCTGCAGTGCCAGGGACCTTCAGATGAATGGGCTGGGCTCGGGGAGGACTGACTGATTTCCCTGTACTTGTCTCCCTTTCTTTTGTCCCTGCTGCAAGAGTAGAGGAATTGGTACAGATACCTGTAGGGGAAGTAAATGATGGTATCTGGCTCCAGAAAATTAGTAAGAAGGACATCTTTCTCAATGCTCAGATGATGTCATAACTAAAGCCATTGTTGGTTGCCCAGGGATATGTATTTATACACCCAAGTCCCATGCAGATGAAAGCAGTTTCTCAAAGATCTGATGGTTCCTATGGGAGAGTTTATGGTCATCCCCCTACAGCTTGAATTTCCCTGTTTCTAATGAATATGGATTTCTGTCAAGAGCTAAATCAAAGCAATGTATTTACTTTTTGTAGTTGAGAAGAACCTCATACCATCTGAGATTAAACATGTACTTGTGGGAGCAGAGGATAAAAGCTTTCAGACTGCTGATTAACTCAGTGGTTCTCAACCTTCGTAATGCCGCGACCCTTTAATATGGTTCCTCATGTTGTGATGACCCCCAACCATAAAATTATTTTTGTTGCTACTTCATAACTGTAATTTTACTACTGTTATGAATCATAATGTAAATATCTGATATGCCCGATGTATTTTCATTGTTACAAATTGAACATAACCCACAGGTTGAGAACCGCCGGTCCCTGTGCCCTTAGGAATCTTAGAAGCAGGTGATCTCAACTAGCTTCCCTGGCACTACTTGTATGTCAGTCCATTTTTGCTTATCAGTTGGGGGAAGGAGGCTTTCTTTAAGAGAGATTGAGTTGACCACAATATTATCTTGAGGGGTATCACTATATATGTGGTAGCATATTGGACCTGGCATGAGGTAGAGCTGGGTTCAAACCCTGCCTCTGACACTAGCAGTGTGACCCTGGAAAAGTCACTCCAGCTCTCTGGGTCTCAGTTTCTTAATCTGTTTAAAATCAGGATAATAATGGCACCTACCTCACAGGGTTGTTGCGAGGCTTAAATGAGATAATGTATGGAAAATGTTTTGTAAGCCTTAAAGTGCTTTACAATTGTAAGCTGCTATCATTATTATTATTATTATTATTATTATTATTATTATTATTACAATTTTGAGATGTTATTTGGGGAACATTCATCACCTTCCCTTCATTTTTATATTCTAAACCAGACTTAGGCCATCCAGGCCTCTAAGATTAGGCCCATTCCAAGGCCTATTACCCTAAATGGGAACAACTCTAAAATAGATTTCATTAAGAGATAGCCTGTCAGAGTGGGGAAAAAATCCCAAAAAACATTTGGCAAGTCCTCGTTTCTAGTCCCATCTGTGCCACCAATTTGTTTTATGGCCTTGAATATGTTCCTTCCCTTTTCTGGGCCTCATTATTTCAGTGTAAAGTGTGAGTATTGGAGTAAATCAGTGGTTCTCAACTGTTTGGTCCCAGGATCCCTTATATTCTTAAAAATTATTCAAGACCCCACAAAGAGCTTTTGTTTGGGTGAGTTATTTCTATCAATATTTACCACACTAGAAATTAAAATGTTTTAGTAACTTTATGAAAATAGCTTTGGCCTCCTGGTCTCCCTGAAAGAGTCTCAGGAGCTTCTTGCCATCCTTAGACCACGCGTGGAGAATCACTGGACTAAGTGACCTCTGAGGTTCCTTTCCACACTAAGGCCACTGGTCCGTGGTCTCTGCCTTTTTGCTTCTCTCTGTTTTTTTTTTTTAGTAGTTTACCCTTTCAAGTTAAGATCAGGCCTTCATTCAGGGGGTTTCATGAATATTTTCTACTTTTCCCAGCCTTTCAAAGCTGTACAGAGACAACTGAATTACTCCCATACTGTACAGAAAAACATCCCCCTCTACTGGTAAAATGGAAGTCTGGGCTTTCTTCCTTGTGAACTGGAACATTTGTTCTACTCTGATGGGCTTTATAAGTGGCTTGGATGTAACCTTTTAAATGCTACCAGGAGCTCTCTATGGCTGAGCAGCTGCTAGTGTCCAGATCCCAGAAGTGGGATGCTCTGGGATTGTTTTGGTATAGGCTGGATTTGCAAGACAACTCATGCAGCATTTCAAATGGCAAACCATAATTCATTTTAATTAAATATAAACAAGGAAAAAGGCACAATGATTTGTATTATTCAAGTATTTTGCATAGATGCACAAATATCATCAATTGTAAACAATTAATAAGTGAATCAAGGAGAAAAGGATCTAAATTCTGTGTAAAATCTCCCAAATCAAAAGAAAACTTCACATCTGCTCTATAGCCTCGACACATACCAATAAGCAAATGCACCACTCTCTCTCTCTCCTCTCTCACTCTCTTTCTCTCATTCTTTCTCTCTCTCTTTCTCTCATTCTCTCTCTCTCTCAATCACACACACACACACACACACACACACACACACACACACTCACACACATACACTCACATACTCATATACACACAAGCCCATATACTGAAAGTTTACTTTGGAAGGTTTTGTTTTTGCAAAGCCTCAGCCTACAGCTCTACAGATTCCAAAGGGGTTGGGGTACCTTTCCAGTTGGTTTCTGAATTTTATATTCCCTGGGATTTTCTTGGGCTTATGTCCTGAGCAGTGCTTCTTGGGTATGGTGAAGAAATGGGAATCAGGGAAGAGGGCAGTGACTAAAGCTCTTTACAAGCCTGAGATTCAATCAACTTGACCTGCCTCTGTGGAACAGAGGCAGAAACAATACATGGATCAGAGATCCAGAGAAAATTCACCCATTTCCAGTTCCCAATGCCCATTTGTGGGGACAAGGAGTAGGAAGGAGAAAGGATCTTTGAAAAATCAAATCACTGGTTTCCTTTCCATGTTGTTTCAGGGAGAAATGGTTTTAAGATTAAATGATTGGCTTGCCCTTCTCCCATCAGCTAGACACCTCAGCTGTCCATCTCTTATAATTAGGAATTAGGAGAGGGGCTTCAGGAAGGATAGAGAAAAACAGCTGGCTTAACCACTGGAATCTCTGCCAATGTACAAGTAGCTAATGAAGCCATTTTTCTTTTCGTTGTCTCTCCTAGACACAAATATCCTTTTCTGGGATAGCTCCCACAGATCTATGAAGAAGTGGGACATTTACAAGGGGTAGTGAGCTGGCTGGCAGGGAGGATGCTGCAGCAACTTTCCAAATGAACTTGTGATCTGGACACTCTTCTGGGTCTTTTACTAGGGAGCATAATTTTCAGAGCTGGCAAATTCAAGGATTCGATATCTTTCTGGAATATTTGACTAGAGAAGGCTGAACATTAGACAGAAGATGGCCAACTGGGTAGGTAGTCAGAGTTAACCCAAGTCACATGGCAATTCTTTAGATTCACATTGGAAACCAAAACGTCTGCCTTTACCCCTGATTTCATGAAACAAAATAAAAAATAAACTAAATTTGTGGGGAGGGGGAAGGGTATCATTAATGTCTCCACCTTGCCAACCCTATTCCAGTCAGCAATCCTGAGATCCAATACCAGAAAGCCCCAAACACAAAGATAAACACAGATTTATAAGCAAGACCCTCTCTGCAGTTTTAGGGAATTACTAATAAGCCCTGAGGATAGCTATATGCACCACACCCTTGGGAAGACAGGGCTTGTTACTGTCCATTCACCAAAGCACCACACATCATTATATCAAGGGCCTAAGGGAGAGTGAGGTTGAGGGGGGGGGAGAGGAGTGATCAAACAGGGTAGCTAGTGCTAGAATGGAATGTACCTGATATGCACCAAGGAGAATAAGAGCCCCAATCTCTTGGTACTCATGACCTTTGGCATTACCTTTATGGCTCAGAGGAGGCACAAGCATGGTGCTCCCCCTGCTGTCTGTTATTGTAGATGGAGCGGTTAACCTAGCTGTAGTACCTACCTGAGTCAAAAATGACCCATATGAATAATGGAGAGGAGGAAAGGGAAGTAGGGAAGGAAAAGTACTCAGACCTCCACAGGATATGCATCACAAATGAACAGGGTATGAACAAAAAACATCCCAACCAAGATGGCTCTTGTGACTTGGCACAGCTTGCTCACAGCAGGGATTTTCCTCTAGTTCTTCGCTGGGTCCCAGGTTTCCTGGAGCTGAACCACTTGTTCCAGCTTCTTAGAGAGGGCGTGGAAGACATGGTGGATGGATCCTCCTCCAACAAGCCTCAGGATGGGTTCTCCAGGCTGAGTCTTGATATGAAGTGGCTAAGGAGACAGAGGCGGCATCCCTCATTAGCCCAAGTTCTTCTTCAGTGCTGGTCTTCGAAGGCTCAGGTGACCACTGGGAGGTAAATAACCCAATCTCTGCAGATATGCTGAGTGGTTGACAGTCAGGTGAAGCCAATGTTCATCTTCTTTCCCAGGCTCCTACTCTCTCCCCTTCCCCAAATCATATATTGCACAAAACAACACTTAAATTTTGTTAGAAATAAGTCACTCTGGGCTTCCAAAAGAAGCTAGAGCATACTGAGTCTGGGTCAAAGTATCCAAGAATTGGAGGTGATGAGGTTGAAGGTGGGGGGAGGAGGTAAATTACAAAACATGGCAAGTGACTAGATATGGTTCTGCCTGATTACAAGGCCATAGATATCTTTTGTGATTTCCAGGGTCTTCATGGAAAAAGGGAATTCCGATTGGGACTCCTCAAGTCAAGTGTTGGGATTAGATTTTTGAGCTAGTTACTCCTCCAGCCCTCTGGGCTCTGAAATCTGGGAACTTTGGAAAGAAAAGGGGAAACAGTTAGTTCAATGGACTAAACAGAAACAAACTTAAGTACTTGGACTTTTGCTAAACACGACCACTAAGACAGTGACTTCTCTCAATGAGTATCAGTCTGTCCGTCCATAACAAATGCTCACATTTCAAATTCTTTAAAGTGTACAGACTGCCATCCTCACATCAGCCCAGTGATACAGTATTATCCCCATTTAATAGATGAGGACACTGAGGCTCAGAGAGGTACACTGACCTGCCCCATAATTACAGAGCTATTAAGTGGTAGAATTAGGATTCAAACCCAGGACTTTTAACCAGAATCTTATTGCCAATATGTTTGTACAGTTGCTGTGTGATAAGAAGAGCCCCCTTTACCCTGCTTCTCCAGAAAAAAAAACAAGGTGCCAACAAATCACATCCCTACAACCCAAGGGCTAAGCAAGGGGTTCAGTCTCCCCTCTCTGTTCATGGATCTATCAGTCTGTTATCACCTCCCCCATTCCCACACAGAATAGGGAACACAGCAACACACCAATCACAACGGAACTGTCCAAATGCCTCATTTGGAATGTGGACTGCAGAGGGCCACAGAAGAGTCTGTTCTTTGGTCCCCACCTCTTCTGGACCCCAGGGGGCAACTTATGCCTGTTCCAGTTCTAAATGCTTGGGAGACACACCTTAGGAGCTGGAATCGCTAGTGGCTGAAGGTGCCGGGGGCTGCTTCCAGCTGCAGGGGGCAGCAGGGCAGAGGAGCCACCATTCTTTGGGAGCATCTTGCGACCTGGCACAGGATTGGCAGGCAGAGCTTTCTGGGGTGGGCGGGGTCTGGAGAAATCCTAAGGAGAAAGTAAAGAGACTTTCAGCCTGACTCTAACAGACAGGGCAATAGCAGAGACTCTCTTCAGGGTCACTAGCCTGCTGAGAAGGTATGGAAGTACCATGGAGGATGAAAGTTCATCCAGTTCATGGGATTTAGAGCCAGAAGATGAGGATTAGATGATTAGAAGAAGATTAGGGATGATCTAGCCCAACCCTCTCATTTTCAGGGAAGGGAGCTGGAATCCTAGAACGACTCCATTGAAGAGGTTAGAGAATCCACAGGACTTTAAAGTTGGAAGGGACTCTACAGATCACCTAGGCCAGGAGCCCTCCCTCCTGTTACCACCCATTATACAGATGAAAAAACAGAGGCCCTGAGGAGTCAAGTGACTTGCCTAAGGTAATACAGTAGGTTAGGGCTTCAAGAAACAGGATTTTATGTGAAATAGTCAGGGAGTCTGATAGGTGTCCAGCCAGCTAACGATGATAATGATGATCGATTGATTGGTGATACTAGTATAAATTCATTTAGCGTTTTAAAGTTTTTAGAAATCTGTTCATAGATATGATCTCACAAAAATGCTCACAGGAAAGCTACATGAAGTAGCTAGGGCAGATATTCTCCCCATTTGACAGATGAGAAGACTAAGAGATAGATATATTACTTAAAATTTCCTGACTTTTTAGAGGCAGAGCTGCTCCCAGAACCCAAACCTCCTGACTTGAACCCTTTGTTCCTCCCATCGGCCCACACTGCCCCAATGAGCAAGGGGAGAGAAAAGGAATGGCAGTGAAAGTGGGATGAAGGATAGGAGCTTTGGAGAGAAACACAGCTTTCAAATTCTACAATTTTGATTTTGACTTAAGTTTTTTTTTTCCAACTTTCTTTTCCATTTTTTGATAGAATGACTGACATCTCACAAAGAGAGTTGTCAAGTGCAGGAAATGGAAGTTATCTCACAAATCAATGAAATACCTTATTGACTTCTAGGGTGCCCACCTTGCCAACCCTTGCCCAATCTTTCATTCATTCAGTGTTTCCTGAGCACCTGCTAAATGCCAAGTCTAGAAAAACAAGGCATACTACCTGTCTTCATGTGGTTTTTTTTACTTTTCTTTTAAACCAGAAAAATCAACTTGACACCTTTAAGTTTTTAAATCTGTACTTCTTTTCTCCTCTGTCCATTCTCAGAAGAGATGTGAATGGGCAGTGGAAAAGCCTGAGGATAATCTCAGGAACTGAAAAACCTGCGTCATTAGACTGGTTTATATAACTGGCTTATATGGATTATTGAACACCAGTGAAAGGATGGGTAGGTGGTTCTTATGAATGAGAAGAATTTTGTCTAATTTATTCCATTCCTTCCAAAATGATCCCTTGAACAATTAGCAAAGTAGGAAGAGAGGTGTCACTTGGGTCTGGAGTGAGGAAATGAACAGCTGTGTACAGATGTCAAACTATGGTTGGAAAAACTCTGCTCCAGCAGCTGTTTGGCATGCAAAATGAATGTCTCAGGGGAAGCATTAGCAGGAAGGAATCTTCATCCATATCTCAGCATTTGGCCTCCCTCTTTTCCTCCTGCCATGAAAGGAGTGCTGATCATGACAAAGATAGTAAGGCAGTCCAAGAGGCCTTCCCCAACTCTTAGCAGCTTGGCTGTGTTAAGAGTCACATTCAACCTACTGAACATCTCTGGAAAGAATTCCCTGGAGAGAGTCAGGGGTCCGAGAGGCAAGGAGCCAAGGTGGATCTTAGTATCCACAGACACAAAGAATTCCATGGAAATCAACCAGCCTGCCAAATGTTCTTCTGAGCACAGGGTGAAGAGAAGAGGACTCAGGAGACTAGAAATGTTGCACAGGGACCCACTGAAGACTTTTAGTGTTAAGAATACAGAATGAGGTCTTCAGGGTCCTTGCCTGGCCTTCAAGGCCCTCCAAGGTCTTTGTAATTTCCCAGGCACCAAGGTGAAGAGAAGAGGCTCAGGAGACTGGAAATGTTGCACAGGGACCCACTGAAGACTTTTAGTGTTAAGAATACAGAATGAGGTCTTCAGGGTCCTTGCCTGGCCTTCAAGGCCCTCCAAGGTCTTTGTAACTTCCCAGGCACCAAGGTGAAGAGAAGAGGCTCAGGAGACTGGAAATGTTGCACAGGGACCCACTGAAGACTTTTAGTGTTAAGAATACAGAATGAGGTCTTCAGGGTCCTTGCCTGGCCTTCAAGGCCCTCCAGATCTTTGTAACTTCCCAGGCACCAAGCTCATATGTGTTTTGCAGACAGTAGGCACCCAGCCATAGTAAACACTTAAGAAATGCTTTTTGATGAAGTATTTGTTGACATTGAAGCTTGTAAAAGCTGAAACTCTGCTCTTAAACTCACTAGGTCACTTAACCCCTGTAGATCACGTTTTCCTCAGCTGTAAAACGGGGACCATAATCTCTTTATTTGCTTGCCTAAAAGGGTCACTGTATGGTTCAAAGGAGACAATGAACACAGAAAACCTAAGGAAGTGTAAAACTTAGAGAACTACACTAAGAAGCAATGGCAGGGGTGGCGAGGTTGGGCAGTGAATGGAGCACCGGCCCTGGAGTCAGGAGGACCTGAGTTCAAATCCGGCCTCAGACACATAACACTAGCTGCATGACCTTGGGCAAGTCATATAACCCCGTGCCCTACTTCCCTCCCCCAAAAAAGCAGCAGCAGCAGCAGCAATGGTAGAGAGAAGAGAGGTGAATTCCATGGGTACTTTTGCCAGATTATATAGGTGCTTTGGTGATAAATGGAGACCAGTCTTAGTGGTAAGAGAAAATGGTGGTGATAGATGTTTTGATCAGATGATCAAAAGAATACTGAGAATGTCTCCTAGAAGATGCAAAACATATGGCACAGCCTGGTGACACCATCTGCATGATTAATGTTGGTTCTCCTTCTCTTGGGTCATAAGGATGCTCCTTTTTGATGTTTTGGGGTGGGGAGTAGGATTTCTAGGTATTTATGTCAGTCTAGGTCAGGATGGGAAACCTGTAGCCTCAAGGCCACATATGACCTTCTAGGTCCCTGGGTGTGGTCTTTTGAGGCTATGTTTTACAGGACAAATCCTTTTATTAAGAGGATTTGCTCTGTGAAGTTTGATTTCTCCTTCAACAAGAGAATAGATTTTGTACTTTGGCAGGGATAATTTTAATAGCATATCTTGGCACATAAAGATCAACGTCTTTTAGCTCTTCAAACTTATCAGCATAACATTCTGCATAGTAGTCTCTGTTTATCGTTTTGGTTTTGATTTGATTTGGTCTCATAATCTCTGCTTTCTCATTTCTAACTTTGGAAATTAGGGATTATCTTTTTTTATTGATAGACCCACTCTTTATCGATCCATTGTTGGCATTATCTGTGATTTCAATTGTTTAATTATTTTCAATTATATTAATTTTAGTACTCATTTGCATTATTTCCTCTTCTGTTTTCTGCCAGGATATTATTTTGCTTCTTTTCTAAGATATTTAAGCGCAGACTCATCTGGCTGAGTTTCTCTCCTAATTGATATGGGCACTCAACATGACCAAGTCTAACTGTGCATGTCTTTCATTGTATGCCCTGAATTTTTATACCCAGTACCTTGTGGCCTTCATTCAATTTTACAATCTTCTCATTCACTTGTCATTGTTTAATAGATTACTCAGCCAAAAGCCAAAGGAATTTTATATTTTAATTACATGATCATTATTTACAATTAACTTTGTTAAATGATGATCCATAAATGTAGAGATTTTCTGCTTTTCTTCTTTCTTACTCAGAATGTATTTTTATTTATTTCTGTGTTTGCTTGAGGTGGGAAAAATGTGTTTATCTTTTCAACCTTTTTTCTTCTTTTCTCACGTTTGTTGAACATTCTGAATTTTAATTTAGTCAGTGGCTGTTGAAGGTTTTCACAATTACTTGTGAAATAGTTTTTCTTGAAGTGAGAAGTGTTATTTTAACTCCTTGCCTTTATGACTCAATTACCTGGTTGCCTTTATAATGTATTTGAAATGCATATAGTTTTGTGAATTGTTCAAAATCCAAAAGTTTACCATTTATCCATCTCTTTCCTTCCAACAGTATACTAAATTTGGCTGGATAGATAATTCTAGATTTCTAGCCCACGCAAAGGGATAGTGTGGATGGAGTGTCAGACTTGGAGCTAGGGAGAGCTGGTTTCAAATCCTACTTCTGACATTTAGCAATGTGAGCATGAACAAGTATTTTTTTAAAACTTTTTTGGAGGGGAATTGGGGTTAAGTGACTTGCCCAAGGTCACACAGCTAGAGTTTTTGAAAAAAAATATGTTAAGTGTCTGAGGCCGGATTTGAACTCAGGTCCTCCTGACTCTAGGGACAGTGCTCTATTCACTGCACCACCTAGCCACCCCTTTTAAAATTGTTTTTTTTTTCTTTTTGGAGGGTAATTGGGGTTAAGTGACTTGCCCAAGGTCACATGGCTTGGCTTTTTAAAAAAAATATATGTTAAGTGTCTGAGGCCAGATTTGAACTCAGGTCCTCCTGACTCCAGGGCCGGTGCTCTACTCACTGTGCCACCTAGCCGCCCCCTTTTTATTTTTTTAAGTTTCTAACCTTCAGTTTCCTCATCCATAAAATGAGTATAATACTAATAGTACCTGCTCTGTAGGGTAGTAGACATAGTAATGTTTGGAAAGTATTTTGCAAGTGTTAGTGCTACATTTGTTGTTTGGTCAGTTGTGTCCTACTCTTTGTAACTATATCGAGCCAATACCGTCCGTGAGGTTCTCTTGGCAAAGATACTTGAATGGTTTGCCATTTTCTTCTCCAGTGGATTAAGGCAAACAGGGGTAAAGTGACTTGGCCAGGGTCACACAGCTAGTAAGTGTCTGACGTTAGATTTAAATTCAGGTCTTCCTGATTCCAGGGCAGCTTGGTGGCTTAGTGGGCAGAGCATTGTGGCTGGAGTCAGGAACACCTGAGTTCAAATCCGACTTCAGACACTTACTGGCTGTGTGACCCTGGCCAAGTTACTTAACCCTGTTTTCCTGAATTTTCTCATCTGTAAAATGAGCTGGAGAAGAATATGTGACCACAAGGAGCCAGACAGGATTGATACAAGTGAACAACAACAAATGTGATTCTGGGCACAGGGTTCTATTCACTGAGCCCTGTAGCTGCCTCCTAAAATGCTATATGCCTCTCAATTACTATCAAGGAAAATACAAATCTGCGTATATATTACATTCCAATCTGATTGTTCTTTCTTGGGAAATCTACTGTCTCTGTAATTCATAATATGTCCTTTTTGTTTCACTGCAGTTCTTCTGGGATTCTTTCCTTGTTTTAGCATTTATAGTATGTCTAGGAAAGTTGACTCATAAGCTTTTTCCAAGTAGCAGGATCAGTAGATTCTTTACATTTGTCTACTGTCACTTGTTTTCATAATTCTGGGAAGCTTTCCGGAATAATGTCCTGGAATACAGTTTTAAGACTCTTACGTTTTTGTGTTTTGACATTTTTCTGGGATGTCAACAACTCCTGACACTGTCATGCCTTAACCTATCCTCCAGACTTGTCACTTGTATTTGAATCCTTATCAATTTTCTCAATATGTGAGTTCCCTTCTTAGCTTGTTTTTCTACTTGTATGTGCTATCTGTGCGCCTGCTTTCCACCACTGTGTGTCTAAAGTTGACTGCTTCTATAAGGATCTTTTCAGGTTTTTCTACTATATTCTCTAAATTAATCATATTTTCTTTCATCATATTCTCCTGATTTTTAAAAGTATCTTTTCATTCCAGCTCTAGTTCCTCTCACTTAAAAACTTCTATAAGTTCTTTTTAATTTGCTCTGGCAATTTTCGTAACATGGAAATTCCTCATTAAATTAATTGTGGCATTTACCCTTTGAAGGATTTCAAGTTATCTTGTATTGTTATTGTTTCTTTTGTCTCTGAGATTTTAATTCGTTTTAGTTACTCTGTGGAGTTTTGTGGTATTGTGTTTACTTATTGTGCTGGGCCTTCACTTTCTTCTGTGGTAAATTTTTATTATCATGTGTGGTTTGGTTTTTTTTTTTTTTAAACTATTTCCCCCTCTCTTTGGTGTCTCTCTCTCTCTCGAACCTTGGCTTCCTTATACCTTCTCACTCCACCATCTTGACTGGAAGCCTGTCCAAGGACATCTAACCCAGCTGTGCTCAGCGTCTCTGTCTCAGTAAACACCCCTGATATGAGGGGAAACGCTCTCTGCACTTAGGTGCTAGCGATATTTGACACGGATTTGTGGTCCCTTCCTGGTTTTGTTTGCTCCTTCTTCCTGCCGGGAGCCTTGTCAGCTGGGAGTGGGGGTTGGCTACTGAAGCTAGTTGTTTGTTTCTTCCTGTCCCCCAGAGACATCACTGTACGTCCGAATTCCTCTTGCTCTGCCTTTCTCTTGTACCCACTTGACCTGGTGCTCAGGGCCAGAGGGCAACAAGGGGTGAGCTTGGCTCTTGCCTCATCAAAAAACGATTGTGTGGGTTTCTAGGAATGATAGGCTTACAATTTCTCTCTTCAGTTTTTTTCCTTTCTTTATCTTCCTCCTTACTCATCTATTTCTCTTCCATATTTTTTTCCGCTTCTTTTTTTCCTCTCCCAACTTATCATCTCTCTGCTTTCTCTTTCCTCTTCTCGCCATTCCCCTCCTTCCTTCTTCTTTCTAATGCTGTCTTCCCTTTGTTACCTCTTTTTCTTCTTTTGCCATCTCTTCCCCTAGCTTAGAACGGTCTGTAAATCCCAGCCTGCATGACCTGGACCAAGAAACCCTAGGTGAACGAGATAACAGGAATAGAAGCGAGCAGTTTTGTCTCGGGAAAAGGGAAGAAACAAATAATGAATCCCGGGAGGAAAGGTGGAAAGAGGAGCCTAGGGCAGCAGCAGCCACTTCCTTAGAAACCTTGATGTCCCTGCCTGGTTGTCCTCAGCAGGCAGTCCTCTCATTAGAGGGCATCACTAGCACAACCTGATGAAACAGGCATCTTTTTAATCCGTAAGTTCTTTGTTCCAAGTCCTTTGCAGTTGGCGGTGACAGGAACTGCTGAGATGATCGTGCACCACTGCTATTTGCTTTAACACCTATGTTGCAGCCTACATTTAACTGCATGACTTTAGGCAAGTTACTTGTGCTTTCCAAGTCTTAGGTGGCTCATCTATAAAATTAGAAGGTTGCTCTGGATGGTCTCCAAGATCCCTTCTAGCTTTCACACTGTGAGCTGGGCAAATCCTTACCTGGGCAGCAGTATAATTAGGAGCTGGAGGCACCGGCCGGCTTGGGGGAGGCCTTCTCACAGACTCTTTTCTCTCCACTTGGGTTATGGCCCCTGGGGAGCTTCTGATGTCCCTGGTGAGGTGTACCGAGAGAGGGGGAGGTGGAGACCCACCACGCAGGTAGTCTGGAGGGGGTCTGGGGGGAGGTTGTGATGGCTTGCGTGGAACTTCAGGTGTGTTGGTGACCTACATATGAGGTAAAACACAGAACATTGATGAGATATCTATTTCCCACGCCTGAATGACCTACATTTTAGTAGCCCTCCTGTATATCCCATTGGGATGGAGGACCAGATGTAGAATGACAGGCAAGATGAATTCTGGAAGATCCTTCTAACTCTAGAATTTCCTGATCACCCAGAGACACTCAGATAACTTCTTGTCTTTCCAAATATGTCTTTTCCAAGAATGCCATAACTAGGCATAACTTACAGGCCAATTAAGTACAATTACATAGACCTATTTGTAACCCCTCCTTCTTCCTCCCCAAGAACTCTAGAGAAAAGCAAAGGGAAAATTCTGCATACATATACACACACACACACACACACACACACATAATATGGTCCCGGGAGAATGCAGAAATGGAGAGAAGATGCAAGTTTCCCAAGCATACAAAGGACTTACCTTTCTCTTTCCCTGGGGTGTCTGTAACTTGAAAGTTGGGTTGGCATGACCAGTCCCACCATTCTGAGTCACCTTGAAGGGGCAACTGGAAACAAGAGAGAAAAACGGAAGCATGTTACCACAGGTACTATGAAAGCCAAGCTTGTCCCTTCAGGTTCCTTCTAATTTTATAGATGAGCCACCTAAGACTTGGAAAGCACAAGTAACTTGCCTAAAGTCATGCAGTTAAATGTAGGCTGCAACATAGGTGTTAAAGCAAATAGCAGTGGTGCACGATCATCTCAGCAATTCCTGTCACCGCCAACTGCAAAGGACTTGGAACAATGTGTCTAGATTTTCACCATCCTTTCTACGCTGATCAAAAAGAAGCAGCTTCTGTTCCCCTCTGTGTGGTTCCTAGTACCCATTCCACCAACCTCCAGCCCCTTCTCCATAGTCAGGCCTAAGAAAGACACATGGGTCTGGCCCTCTGAAGACTGAAAGCATCACAAATTACTTTTGGGCTTTCACCTTCCCAGCAATACTTTTCTTCCCTCAGGACTGGATCTAGCAGAAAGCCTGGATTAGGGTGTATGGGTACAAAATTTAATTGAATTTGTTGGTCAAAGCCTCTGCATCAGAAAATTTTGCATTAACTGTTGTTGTTCATGGTTAAAAGGGAAAAGATGAATGATGTAAAACTATAACTATCAATCAATCAGTCAATATACATTTATTAACCACCTCCTAGGTGCCAGGTACTTTGCTAAGTGCTAGGGACACAAAAAGAAAGAGGCAAGAGGCAGACCCTCAGGGAGCTTATAATCTAATGAGGGATACAAGTAAACGTGTGTGTGTGTGTATACACACATATACAAACTAGATGCAGGATAAATAAGAACTAATTAAACAGAGGGAAGGCACTACAATTTAGAGGGGTTGAAGAAGGTTCCCTTTAGAGGATGGGATTTTTGCTGGGACCCAAAGGAACCCAGGTTAGTCGGTAAGCAGAGTTGAGAAGGGAGAGCATTCCAGACATGGGAGAAACCAGAGAAAATGCATGGGGTCAAGAGACGCACTGTCTTGTTCATGGAAGAATCAGGGGGCCAGGGCCATAGTATCAAAGAGTACATGTTGGGGAGTAAAGTAGAAGACTTGGAAAGGTTGAAGGAGGCTAGATTATAAAGGGCTTTGAATGCTAATCAGAGCATTTTATATTTGATCCTGGACGCAACTCATGGCCCATGCAATCTGTTAGGTGGGGGGAGGGGCTTGCATGATTGAACCCACACCTTAGGAAAATTACTTTAGTGGTTAAATGGAAGACAGATCAGAGTGGGGAGAGACTTCAGCAGGCAGACTATTGCAATGGTCTAGGTACGAGGTGATGAGTGCCTGTGCTAGAGAGATGGTGATGTCAGCAGAGAGGAGGAGGCATATCAGAGAGACCAACACACTGGTTATGAGAAGGTGAGAGATCATGAGAAATCTGGCAGACGCTTAGTTTGCAAGTCTGAGGGACTGGGAGGAGGGTGATCCTCTCTCCAGTCATAGGAAAGGTGTGTGTGGCATGGGGGATGGGAAGGGATTGAGGGGAAAGGATAATAAGTTCAGTTTTGGACAGGCTGAATTTAAGATACCTACTAGACGTTCAATTCAAGACGTCTAAAAAGCAGGTAGAGATTGGAGGCTGAAGGTCAGCAGAGAGGTTAGGACAGGAAGAATAGATTTGGGAATCATTAGCATAGAGAGGATAATTAAGTCCATGGGAGCTGATGAGATCACCTAGTGAAAGAGTATAGAGAGAGAAGAGAAGAAGGCCTGGAACAGAACTTACTATACCTCTAATACGCCCCCAGGGAAGGCTGATAGCCATTGATGGGAAACAGAGCATGCCCACAACTTTCGGCAATCACTAATGATTTCCCAGGCTATAAAAGATGATGCGGCAAACTGGCTTGGCGTGGCGATGCAAAATGCCAAGACATCCTTGCAGACTGGTGGTCTGAGGGAACCTTTCATGTTGTTACCCTCAGGTTTTGCTCTATGCTGCCCGCTCCAGGCCCCAGAACTGCTCATCACAAGTCTGCCTAGCCTAGGTTCTTGCCAGCTCTAGCCCTTTATCCAGAGCTGATCATCTCTAACCTCCAAAGTCCAAGAGAGGTTAAATGACTCCCTAAAAGTCAAGCTATAATGTCAGACTTCTAAAGAACTTGTCATTAGAAGGTGAGATTCTCAAGGCAGGAAAACGAGCTGAGGGGCATTCTAATAGTCCAGGACTGTGATGATCCAGATCTAACTTAGGGTAGTGGCTGTGTGAGCAGAGAGGTCAAGACATTCATCTCACCTGAACTGTTGTCTCCACTGGGAAGGGAGAGCTGAGGGCTTGAGCAGGCTCAACCTGCGCCTTTTGCAGTAATAGAGCACTAGGAGGACGATACCCAGCAACAAGATGGCGGCCAACACTCCAGCTACCACAGGACCAACACCTGCCACAGAAAGAATGAAGAAATCGAGTTGGACAAAAAGTCCTCTGAATGCAAGGGCAAGGGTCATTTAAACTTAAGAAGCTTCTGAGAAAAATAAGGGATCATAACAGAATTACTGCCACAAGCTGCTCGGAGGCCTGCCACTTCTCTCTCCCCACTTGTTCCATTCACTGTCCTAGAATGCAGGGAACAACAAAGATGACAGTGTCTCACTCACTCTGGGGGGGCATGGGCCCACTGTCGATGCTGCCTCCATGGCCCACAGTGTTGCAGAAAGGTGGCGCCCACCCTTGGAAGCAATGACAATTCTGTTTATTGTTACAGACCTGTGGTGGGAAGATGGGAAGTGTGAGAGGCTCTCAACCCCATACCTCAGAGGAGAACCCTGTCTCCCACAGAGAACAACACCCCCCACCCCAGCCTCCTCACCACCCAGCACCCCCATGAAAACAGATGGAAGACAAGGGGACTTTTGCCAAGACCTACCCCATTGCCATGGCATTTCTTCCCACAACCTTCAGTTTCAAAAAAGGAGGTGTTCCTGCACTGTCCCTCGAAGCAAATCTGTGAGAAGAAGGAACCGAGTCATCCACAAACTGGAAATCGGGAACCGTGGCTTCTAAGTCTTGTCTTTATCAAGACTGAAGACGCTGCACCTCTCTGAGATTCCACCTTGTCCTTTTAAGTTTCCTCCTGACGGCAGAGGGCCATGCACAGAAGGACCGGTATCCACAAGGCTATCACAGTCATTAGTCATCCCCTATGCTATAAAAGACAATGCTAGTGAATCTGATTCAGCAAGCATGGTGCTGCAAGATACTACCTGGGGTGTCTCCGTATTGTGGCTCTGAATCAGGGAAATACAAGCCACAGAGAATGGAATGTGGGTTAGCTATTAAGCTCATGAGGTGAGGGGATTTATAACACTAGGAAGTAGAATGAGAGCAAAAAGACATCCAAGTGTGGACCTTACAGCTTATTCCACTTTCAGAGTGAATGAATGAGCATTAAGTTGTGAGTGTATTGGGGATGGAGGGGGTCAAGGGCAAAGGAAGAGGCAGGTATCTCTACAAAGCAATATTAGTATGCTGAGAGCTGTGGTGATAATCCTTACAGAGAGCGTGTATCCAGAAAGTGCGGTTCTGAGCCCCCAGTGGTCTCCACACAAGAAAAGTGCTAAGAAAGAAGCCAACAGACAAGGTTCCTCAGCAGTAAATAAAATTAGTGCTAGGTGGTGAAGTGCTGGTGAGAGTATGTGAGTGTATCTAGGGTGGTTCACATGCACAATGAAGCTGAGTAACGACTGCTTTGCCAGCATACACAAAAGGTCTTTCAAAGGTATAAAGCGTGATACACATGTACTGTCATGGTGGTGGCTGTGGTCAACTCTGAATGAATGGAAACAACAGGGCAGTTCCAAATAGCCCTGGCAATATTGTTCAATGCCATAGAACTGGAATATCCATCATCTAATCATATTTAATACCAGAAATAAGAGGCCATTTTCCCTACTCACCCATCCACCCACACTCCTTGCAATAACCTCATGAGTGATTGGCTGTTCTCTGCTTAATAGTAACTTTGGCCTTTGTGGTAATAGGTAACACAGACTTCATTATCTTCAAAGTCATCCTATTCCACCTGGGGACACCTCTAAGTGCTAGGAAGGTGAAATCTATCTTGTTGTAAACCTTGCATTCATCTCTCCTTAGCTCTTCTCTCTGATATCAAGTGTCTACCTCCACGCTTTCCATGGGAGGTCTTGCATTTGGGGACTGGGCAAATTTATATGGTTATTTTATCCCTACTCTCCACCTTAGCCCCAATACTCTATGGCAGGCTGAGGCTCATCCCTGATATCCCCAACTGCAATACCCAGACTTCCTGAAATCCATTCCCCACTATTGCAAGGCAAGGGCACTTACATGGTTATAGCCACACTTGGTTCCCGTCATCACTAGCCCTGGATCCAGCATGTCTCCCTCCTCCTCCGGACCTCGGTATACATGGGTGCCCCGACAGCGGATTTTCTTCCCATTCATGGTGATGGTGGTATCAATAGGCACTGCATTGGACTCCAGGGGCCTGGCCTCTGAACTCTGACACTGGATCTTCCCACACTTGGCGTCTCTAAACCAAATGAAGGAAAAAGATGGTGAAACTCAGAGAAGAGTATAGAGGCATGCAGTCGCCACAAAGCAACCTTCCTCCCTTACCACGATCAATAAGATTGCCCTATCTGAAAGGTCTCCCTGCTGTCAAGCAAACACCTTCTCTTGAGAGGGACTATTCAGAACAAAGTCAAAGCATTATAACTCTGGTTTCTGTAATCACTAGGCCTGGATCTAGCATTTCTTCCTCTTCCTTTAGATCCTAACATACATGGGTACCCTGACAGCGGATCTGCCTCCCATTCATGGTGATGGTGCTATCAGTGGGGTGGGAGAATTGGCCAAGACCAACTCCCCCTTTAAGGGAAGAAGGAAAGCTAGGGCGACTGATGACACAGCTTTGTACATTCTTTGTTTGTTTTTCCAATTATGAGATGAGATTAGCAGTGACTCATCTCCCTTCTGTTGCCAGGCCCTAGTTTGAGAAGCAGGCAGCTAGCCAGGGCCATATGTGCTGTGGTCCCTCTGGAGCTTATAGAGCCCCCAGCTTCCCTGGGGTCAGGGCTAGGCTGGGCATGCTGACTAGGAAGACCTTCTGTCGGTCATCTCCCCAGTCATCACCTCATGGCACATTTCTTGTGTTCTCCATTCATGTCCTTCCCACAGTTCCCAAAAGGGTCTCCGGCTACGTTCACCTTCTCAAAGCAGAGGTCAGGAGCAGGGCGAGCTCCTGGGAGGAGAAAAAGCACATTTAGCAGGCAGCCTCCTTCTAGAGAGCTCAGAAGGGGTCTTCTGCAAAACCTACCACCGCTAAGCTTCCATTGGGAGGTTCCCAGAATCTCTTTATGTTAGTTCTCTCCTCTCTGTACTATTCTTATAATAAAAATAGTAGCTATTGTTGATGTTAACACTTTAAGGTTTTGCAAAGCGTGTAACAAAAATCCCATCTGATCCTCACAACAACTCTGAGAGGTAGGTGCTATTTATTTTTATCCCCATTTCACAGATGAGGAAACTGAGGCAAGGTTAAGTGACTTTCTCAGGGTCACACAGTTAATAGTGTCCAAGGTCAGATTTTAATTCAGCTCTTCTTGATTCCAGCTTCACTTTACCACCTCTTTTTCTAGATTCCATACATTACCCTGTTTTGTTTTCTCACTTTTGACAAATAAGTTTATATAAGACTTCCAAATCCTCTGTACTACCTACCCTAGAGGTTTGTTGTGAGGAGTTTCCTAAATCTTAAGGCACTGTACATGCAAACTGTGATACTCTCTTAGCACTTGGATGCTATGTTACTCCTGGCATGTAGAGGAAAGAGTCAGGCTTTTGTGAAGGGAGGTCTATGTGTTCAGGGGAAGCCCTTACCAGGACCCCAGAGTTGTTGGCACTGCTCCTGGTAGGTAAGGCACATGCCATTGTAACAGTAAGCCTGCCCGCCTTCACATGGGGTGCCATCCATCTGGTAGAAGTTGGTAGGGCAATGAGGTGACTTGCCAGTACAGAACTCCGGAAGGTCACATTGCCGGGACTGCTCACGGCACAGAGTGCCTGGAGGTAGCAGCTGAGTCATATGGAAAGAGGGGATAAATCAATAAGTGAATTATCTTTCAAGTCACAAGGGCCCTGTCATCAGCATTCACTTTGCATTTCTTTATATTTTTCTGATTTTCCATTTTTAACCTCAATATTCTTCTGGTGACGTGACAGGGCTGTTGATTCTGGAAACCCAGGACCTCAGAAGCATCAAGATTGTAGGTGATCCAAGGGGCAATGGAGGGACAAACATCATTAAGGACAGGACCAAAAAAGGAGCTAGGGCATTTAATGGAAGAAGTCATAGACACTTGAAGTGTTGCATAAATATCCATTAAAGACTAAAAGATTTAGGAGAACCTCAGTTTACTGAGGTTTTTTATGGAGAACTTAGAAAAGAAAAAAGACACTAAGACGTGTGCAATGTGCCATGGGAATGAGTGTGCACAGCACTGAGGCAGCAGTGTATTCATTGCCACAACACTTTGCCCACGTACACTCTCCTTCCTAACTTCATCCCTACTGGGATTCCAATAGCAGTCTGGTGGCCGGGAGGACTAGGCAGAGCAGCTCCCTTCTCCCCCCCTCTCTATTCCTCCAGCATCAGTCAGAGCCTCACACCTTCTATTCAACCCCACCTCCACACCACTGAGGAGCCCCAGGCCTATCCTGGAGACATGCATGATATCTTGGGAGGTGCTCTGGAAAAAACCAAGGAAAGCCATGCCCTTCTCTGCAACTTCCCGGTCAACTGCAAGCAGCGTGTACTTTCTTCTCTAGAGAGAAGTATCCAGAGGCCATTATTATGCTATCAGACCTGAGTTCTAGATGTGACAGAAAGGTGATAATGATGTGAATTGGGGAGCTTTTGGCTGTGAACTGACTTTATAAATGAAACCTCAGTCACACTTTGGAAAAAGAGCAGAGATGCATTAGGGGAAATCAGGATCTTTACCAATAGGTAGTTAGCAATCAATGTTCACTAAATTTCAAGTCCCAGCAAGCATTCTGCCCCATATTAAAAACATACACAATATAGATATATACATATACACACATGTGTATACATACACACATGCGCATGTGCACACATGCATATACACATGCATGTGCACATACACACACATACACGTATATGTCTTCCTTGGGGGACATTGCTCAGGGTTCTGTGCTCACCACTAGGGCAGATAAAATAGTTTCACTTGGGATAATAAACCAAGTCTTCCACTAGTTTCCCAAAGAAAGCTAAGCCCATACATTTTGCTAGTTTTAAAGAATGTGAAGGACAATTCCCTGGGATAGTTAGAGCTCAGACTGACCTAGAGAGAGAACAATGGACTTAGTGCTCGCTAGCGTTCCCTTCCAGCTGAAAGCTTCTCTGACTCCTATGCATTCTCCCTCCCTCAGTGGAAGATGGCCATGGAGCCACTGCCCCTCTCTAGAGTAGCCCCATCTCCTCACCTTGCACTGGTGGCAGCAGGAGCCATGTGCACACTCCGCCCCTGGTTTCAGAGTACAATTAGAAGCATTGCAGCAGGGATTGTGGCATTCCTGGGGGAGAGAGGAGGAGTCAGGAGGTATTTACAGGGCTGATAGGAAGAGGGGACAAAGGTGGAGAGGGACACAGAAATCCATTTGCCTCCCTTCCATATACCCACCCTTCCATCCATGAGTCACAGACTCCAGAAAAAGTGGCCCCAGAAGTCCAAACCCATCAGAGCCCCTTTAAATCCACTCTGTCCAGAATAAGACCCTTTGAACAAGGGGCAGGTGGTTGCAGCACCCACCTAGACATAGCTCAATTGGTTTAATGGTTTCTGTCCAAGAAACCTCCCTTCTTACTAAAATTGACCTCAGCCAAACTAGGCCCTTCCGCCCCTAAAACGTTATGAGTCTACATATTGCCTGTGGTAGATAATGCTTCTCTCCTTCCTCCTGGCCTAATTGACCAAATTACCTGGGCTAATTTACCAATCAGATGTGCACTTCTTTTTTTTTTGTGCACCTGAATTTTATTCTATTCATATTAGCTACATTGTTTTTTTTATTAAATTTAGTTTTTGTCTTCTTGTTTACATTATTCATTTTCATTACATT
>CM053595.1:31696763-31717952 GCA_028646575.1 Pseudocheirus occidentalis | reverse complement strand
ATTGACCTGGAAAATAGATCAAGGAGAGACAATTTAAAAATTATTGGACTACCTGAAAGCCATGATCAAAAAAAAGAACCTAGAAATCATCCTTCAAGAAATTCTCAAGGAAAATTGCCCTAATGTTATAGAACCAGAGGGCAAAATAGAAAGTGAAAGAATTCACCAATCACCTCTTGAAAAAGATCTCAAAAAGAAAACTTCTAGGAATATTATAGCCAGGTTCCAGAGTTCCCAGGTCAAGTAGAAAATATTATAAGCTGCCAAGAAAAAACAATTTGAATATTGTGGAAACACAATAAGGATAACACAGGATCTAGCAGCTTCTACATTAAGGGATCAAAGTGCCTGGAATATGATATTCCAGAGATCAAAGGAGCTAGGATTAAAATCAAGAATCACCTACCCAGCAAAATTGAGTGTAATGTTTCAGGGGAAAATATGGTCATTCAATGAGGTGGAGGACTTTCCAGCATTCTTGATGAAAAAACCAGAACTGAATAGAAAGTTTGACATTCAAATACAAGAAGCACAAGAAGGTAAAGAGGGAAAAGAAATCATAAGGAACTTATCAAAGTTGGACTATTTACATGTCTACATGCCTACAATGATCATTTTGATCATTGAAACTTATGAAACTTTTCTCAGTATGAGGATAGTTGAAGGTAATATATATATATATATATATATATAAAATATGTGTGTATGTATACACACACACATATATATGTATATATACATTCACATATGTCTATATAGGAGGGTATGTATGCATACGAATACATAGGTGAGTGTGTGTATATATGTGTACAGGTATACATAGAGGGCACAGGATCAATTGAATAGGAAGGGATGATATTTTAAAAGGTGAAATTGAGAGGTGGGAGAGGAATATAATGAGAGGGGACAGGGAGAGACAGGATGGGGTTAATTATCCCATATAGAAGAGGCAAGGGATAACTTACAATGGAAGGGAAGAACAGGAAGGCCAAAGGGAACAGGTCAGCCTTACTCTCACTGAATTTGGCTTAGGGAGGGAATGACATACACTCTGAATTAGGTATCTTGCCCTACAGGAGAGTAGGGGGAAGGGGGGATAATGGAGGGGAGGGCAGGTTGGGGGGAGGGTAGTTAGAAGTACACACTTTTGTAAAGAGACAGGGACAAAGAAGAGAATAGAACAAGTGTGGGGAGATAGGATGGAGGGAAATATAATCAGTCTTTCACAAGATATCCACTATGGAAATGTTTTATGTAACTACATATGTACAACCTATATTGAATTGCTTATCTTCCCAGTAAAAGTGGGAGATGAGGGAGGAAGGTAAAGAATCTGAAATTTAAAGTTTTAAAATCAAATGTTCTTCTAAAAAATTATTATTTTATTGTTTACATGCAACTGGGAAATATGATATATAGGCACTGGGGTATGAAGATCCATCTTTCCCTGCCTGAAAGTCAGAGAAGGGATGGGGGAGGATAAAGGACAGAGCAGGTTGGGAGAGGGGATATTCAGTAGGATTGCTGTTTTGGGGTGGTGGGTAGGGAAAGATGGGGAGAAAATGTGTAACTCAAAATCTTGTAGAAATGAATGATGTAAACTAAAAATAAATACAAAAGTTAATTTTTTAAAAATCAAAAGGAGATAGCCAAAGTGGAAAAAAAAGACATTGGTCCCATGAGAAAAGTCCTGGGAAAGTTGAAGCTCAGAAGGTATTAAAGCCAATGATGAATTCTAGGGATAATAAAAAGGTCTAAAAAAAAGCTGCAATAGGGGCAAAAGGAAGATCCAGGAGGGATATGATTATCATTCAGGCTGGATGAATGAATGACAATGGGGAAGGTACCATGAATCATCTATATTTTGTTACTGTTTCTTTGACCTGGGAAAGCAATTCTAGGATTAGGTAAACTAAAAAAAATTATTATTGTTGTTTAGTTGTTTACAGTCAAGTCTGACTCTTCATAACTTCATTTGGGATTTTCTTGACAAGGATACTGGAGTGGTTTGCCATTTCCTTCTCCAGCTCATTTTATAGATGAGGAAACTGAGGCAAATAGAGTGAAGTGACTTGCCGAGGGTCATACAGCTAGGAAGCGTCTGAGGCCAGATTTGAACTCAGGAAGATAAGTTGAGTCTTGTGGACTCCAGGCTCAGCCCTCTGTCTATTGCAGTACCACATAGCTGCCCCTGTGTAGTTGTTGTCTGTTTCTGAAGACGACCAAAATTACATCACTATGCTAGGGTCAAGTTTCAGTGTGTCTGACTGAAACCAATCAGACCAATACGAACTGGGAATGCTCTACCACAGGTCAGACGCCAATAGTCCTTGTGAAGTTTTGGGGTGGATTCTCTAAATTTGAGCACCATGTGATGAGTTTCATCTGAACTACTTTGATTCTGCTTTGCTCATAGAGCACAGCACCTTCCCTGATGAGGTCACACCATGCTGGGCGGTCCTGTGCCAGTGTCTCCCATGTCACACACTCAATCCCTAAGTTCTTAAGAGAGACCTTGAGAGTGCCCTTGTATCGCTTCTTCTGATCATCATGTGAACCCTTGCCCTGTGTGAGTTCTCCAAAAAACAGTCTTTTGGTAAGTATACATTTTTTTTGCTTTTTTTTTTTGGAGGGCAGTTGGGGTTAAGTGACTTGCCCAAGGTCACACGGCTAGTTTTTGTGTTAAGTGTCTGAGGTCAGATTTGAACTCAGGTCCTCCTGACTTCAGGGCTGGTGCTCTATTCACTGCACCACCTAGCCACCCCGGCAAGTATACATTTTGTATTTCAACAACATGACCAGTCCTTCAGAGTTGTACTCTCTGAAGGAGAGTTGAATGCTTGGCAGTTTAGTTAAAGAGGACCTCGGTGTCTGGTACCTTATCCTGCCAGGTGATCTTCAGAATCTTCCTAAGACAGTTGAAATGGAATGATTCAATTTCCTGGCATGGCGCTAGTAGACTGTCCAGGTTTCACAGGCATACAACAATGAGGTCAGCACAGTGGCTCTGTAGACCTTCAGTTTGGTAGTCGGTCTAGTGCCTCTTCTCTCCCACACTTTTCTTTGGAGCCTCTCAGACACTAAGCTAGCTCTGGTAATGTGTTTGTCAATCTCATTATCAATGTGTACATCCCTGGAAAGTACACTACCAAGGTAAGTGAACTTATCCACAGCATTCAAAATGTCTCCATTTGCTGTAACCAATGGTTCCACATATGGGTGATATGGTGGTGCCTGATGGAACACCTGAGATTTCTTGGTGTTGTTAGGCCAAAATTAGAACAAGCAGCAGAAAACTGACCCACACTTTTCTGCATCTCAGCTCGAGAGGCTCTATTGAGTGCACAATCATCTGCAAACAGAAAATCATGCACCAGCACTCCCTCCACTTTGGTCTTGGCTTATAGCCTTTTCAAACTGAAGAATATGCAATCTTTTTTGCAATGAGTTTGCCACCAGAACACAGTTTTTGTCTTTGCACAAGTATTGTGAAAACAATCACTAACCCTCCACAAAAATGGTCAAGGAAAAGACCCATATTAACATTGTCATCATGGGACATGTGGACTCTGACAAATCCACCGTTCCTGGCCACCTCATCTACAAATGTGGTGGAACTGATAAGAGAACCATTCAGAAGTTGGAGGAGGCTGCTGAGATGGGAAAGGGCTCCCTCAAATATGTCTGGGTCTTAGATAAACTGAAGGCTAAATGTGAGTGTGGTATCACTATTGATATCATGCATCTCCCAGTGGAAATTTGAGACCAGCAATTACCATGTGACCATTATTGATGCTCCAGGACACAGAGACTTTATCAAGAAGGTGATTACAGGCTCATCTCAGGCTGACTGCTGTCCTGATTGTTGCTGCTGGTGTTGCTGAATTTGAAGTTGGTATCTCAAAGAATGGGCAGACCTGTGAGCATGCCCTTCTGTCCTTTATACTAGGTGTAAAACAACTCGTTGTTGATATAAAGAAAATGGATTCTACCAAGCCCTGCTACAGCCAGCAGAGATAGGAGGAAATCATCAAGGAAGTCGGTACCTAAGTTAAGAAAATTGGCTACAACCCTGACACAGTAGCTTTTGTGCCAGTTTCATCCATATGACAACATGCTGGAGCCAAGATCTAATATGCCTTGGTTCAAGGGATGAAAAGTCACTTGTAAGGATGGAAATGCTCATGGAACTACACTTATTAAGCTTTGGATTGCATCCTGCCATCAACTCATCCAACTGACAAGCACCTTTGTCTGCCCCTCCAAGATATCTACAAAATTGGTAACGTACCAGTTGGCAGAATGAAAAATGTTCTAAAACCAGGAATGGGGATCTCTTTTGCCCCAGTCAATGTTACAACTGAAGTAAAGTCTGTTGAAATGCACCATGAAGTTTTGAGTGAGGCTCTGCCAGGGGAACATGTTGGTTTTAATATCAAGAATGTGTCTGTCAAAGATGTCCACCATGGTAAAGTGGCTGGTGATAGCAAGAATGACCAGCCTATGGAAGCAGCTGGCTTTTCTGCACAGGTCATTATCCTGAACCATCCAAGCCAAATAAGCGCTGGCTACCCACTTCTGGGTTGTCACACTGCTCTCATTGCTTGCAAGTTTGCTGAACTGAGGGAGAAGATCAATTGTCATTGTAGTAAAAACCTAAAGAATAGTCATATAGACCATTTAAGAAAAGCATTTTCACAGTTTTTTAGATCATTAAAAAAATGTTAACCTGATTATAAATGGCTTAAATGTGAGATTATTTTGCAACAAATAGACAAATAACTAGAGGAACTGAATGTACATCTTGGTACTTTTTCTATAAACTAAAACAGAAGAGGGAATTTATGGTTAAATGGAAAGATAACTTCAGAAAGAGAAAGATGGTCCTAAATTCCTGAAATCTGGTGATGCTGCCACAGTTGACATGATTCCAGGTAAGCCCATGTGTGTGGAGAGTTTCTCTGATTATCCTCCTCCAGGTTGTTCTACTGTTTGTGATAGGAGGCAGACTGCTGCAGTTGGCATCATCAAGGCAGTTGGACAAGAAGGCTGCCGGTGCTGGCAAAATCACGAAATCTGCCCAGAAGGCTAAATGAATACTCTGTACAACCACTGGCACCCCATTCTTACTCAGTGGTGGAAGAACGGCCTCAGAACTGTTTCTCTCAATTGGCCATTTAAGTTTAATAGTAAAAGACTGGTTAATGATTGTGATGCATCATAAAAGCTCAGGAGGAAAGGAATGTTTTGTGCACCATTTGTTTCATGGCAGTTGTAAGTTATTAGTTTTTAAAATCAGTAATTTTAAAATGGAAACAACGACCAAAAATCTGTCACAGAATTTTGAGACTATTAAAACAATTCAATGAGAAAAAAAAAAGAATGTATCATCAGTGAGGTAGCTGACTTTGATGCTGTGTTCATCCATTGAAAGTGTTTGACAATATGGCTGAAAACATCATGCTAAAAAGTATGGGAGCGAGCATACAGCCTCGTTTCACTCCACTGGTGACTGGGAAAGCAGGAGAGCATTGTCTGTTGTCCAGAGCCCAGGCAAGCATGCTGTCATGGAATTGATGTACAGTGCTGAGGAACTTCTCCAGGCAACCAAATTTTAACATAATTCTCCCTAAGTCCTCATGACTAACAGTATCAAAGGCCTTGGTCAGATCTACAAATGATGTGCACAGACCTCTGTTTTGCTCCTGGAATTTCTCCTAGCAGGGTTGCTGTGAGGGTTAAATGAGATGATTTATGTAAAGAGCTTAGTATTTTGGTGCCTAGTATACAGTAGTTGCCATTCCTCTTCCTGAGTTTCCAATGAACTCAACCAAAAAAGGCAGAGAAGCTTTTAACATAAAAAGGCACTGTTTTGGGACCCGAGGCTAAAGTTGTGATAGTGAGGTTTTTAACAGCAGGTCAAAGTTCAGTCTGAGATGGAGAAAAACCAGCAATAAATATAATGGGAGACTGGGGGAGAGAGACAATGTTTGCTACGGGGCTTCAATAACCCCTTTTAATACAACTGTATTTGGAGTTGAGGAAAGGGAAAGGCATCAGAATATGGCATAGTCTAGCAGTATGGTCATCTTTATAAGGGCAAGGAAAGTAAATGAACATTTATGTGGCACCTGCTCTATGCTAGGCACTGTGCTAAGCACTTCACAAATATTATTTCACTTAATCCTCACAACAATCTTGATAGGTAAATGCTATTATTATCCTGATTTTACAGATGAGAAAACTGAGGTTAATAGAGATCAGATGGCATGGAAGGGTCATGTTATCTAAGATCAAATTTGAACTCAGATCTCCTTGGTTCAAGGCCCAATGCTCTATCCACTGTGTCACCAGCTGCCTCTATATACATCTTCCTCTTAGCCTTAGGTTTCATTCCTAAAAGTGTGATTTGGTTAAAGAAGGCTAATTTTAGAATCAGGATGATCAGGGTTCAAATCTTGCCTCTGATTCATACTGATTGTGTGACCCTAGGCAAGTAATCTAAAGTTTCAGAGCCCAAAGCAACTTTCTAAGACTCTAAGTTGTAGAATAGTTCATGATTTTTTATGGATAGAGGAATTTTCCTTGCTAGGAAGCCCCTGCAAAGATTAAATGTCGCATCTGGATAATCCAACTCCCACTTAGCCAATTTATAGACAGCCAGTTTGCATCCATTCCTACATCCTAAATAATTGTACTTCCTCACAGATTTAAAGTGCTTAGTACTTCAGTGCCTGGTATACAGGCCTTGATTTTAACCTGTGGATTTGGAGGAAATTTCACAAATCCTACATTCTAACCTCCCATCCTGAATAGGAACTTCTTTTCTAGGGCATAGGATCGGTGTTGGTTGACAGGTTCAGATAGGGAAATGAGACAGATATTCTCAAGGAACTAGAAGACAAGGATGGGTGTCAGGAAACAGGAATGGATGACTAAGGCGGATGGATATTAGCACAGTGACACAGGCAGAGGCCTAAACTGCTGAATGACAGCCAACAGAGATGAGGATGGAGGTGGAGAGACAAGATAAGGAACAGATTTGAGATTACATCAGATATGTTTGACAAGGATAGGAAAAAAGGTTCAAACAGAGAAGTTGAGAAGAGGGATAAGGAGAGATGAGAGGGAATATAGGAGAGAGAGAGATACAGGTAGAGGAATGAGAACGAATGTTAGGGGATGGAGGGCAACAGGGATGAATGATGGAGGACAGGTACATATGAGGATGAGGAAAGCTATGAGGGAGAGGGACACAGTAGAATGAGGTTGGATATTAGGGAGCAGGTACAGAATGATGAGGGAAGATTGGGGAAAATGTACAGACAGGGCAATGAGAATGAATGACAGGGAACAAGCTTGTAAGGAGGAAGGATGTTGGGGCACAGGAACAGACAGGGAGATAAGGATGGACGTCTATAATAATAACTAACATTCATATCATACTTCAAAGTTTGCAAAGCACTTTATACATTATTTCATTTCATTCCCACAATAACCTTGTGGGGTAATGTTACTATTATACACATTTTACAGATGAGGAAACTGAGTATGATAAAGGTTAAGTGACTTTCCCAGAATCACATAAATATTAAGTATTTATAATTCAGGTCTTTCTAATTCTCAAGTCCAGTGCATTAGGATGAGGATGATAGACGTTGGTGTATAGGGTGATATAAGGAGATGAGGATGGAAGTCAGACGACATGGTTGGATAGGAATGAATGTGAATTCTATGGAACAGGAAGGAACAAGATAGGATGAGGCTGGGTGGGTGTAGGACAGTGAAGGATAAATAGGATAGATACCATATAATTTGTGTGGTAACAAGGGTAGACTGATAGGAAGAAAAGAGAACAAGGATGGGTGAATATGAGGACATGCATCAATGTGTTCAACTTGGCACAGCTGAGGCTGGTGGGTGACAGTTGATAGGAGATGAATTTTGGGGTTGATACAAGAAAGAACTTTCTAGCAACTGGAAATGTACAAGTATAGCTTGGGCATCCGTGGGAGTTTGTAAATTCCTTGTCACTAGAGGTGTTCAAGCTGAAGCTGGATTACCACTTGTTGGGAATGCTAAAGAGAGAATTCCTGCACAGAGTGAGAGGCACAACTGGATCATCTCAGAGGTCCCTTCCAACTCTGAGATGCTAGGATTCTCAAGGCTAAGCTAGTATTCACTTAAGGTCACCCTGGGTACAGTATCTCAATCCATTTTGATTGGATTTAATTGAACACATCCTTGATAAAAGAGACCCTCTTTAAACCAACGTCCCACAGTGTACCAGGTTCCCTAAGGTGAACTTGTTGGTGATTGCTGTAGTCCCCTCCCATACTTTCCTATTCCCTCTAAGAGATGCTAAGACTGATTCTGAGTCTGAGGACATTAAATCTGGATCAAGGTCTTAGAATCCCAAGAAAACTTTATGAATTCAAGGCCAAATCCCATACCAAACTACAATCTCCAGGCCAACCTTTCCAAGGACTCAAAGTCCAATATCAGCCATGAGCCAGAAGATTACTGGGTAGGAACCCCTTCAGGTGGGGAATGGGAATGGGGTCTCCATTGAAGTTTAGCTGACATTTTGGTGGCAAGGTAGACATTTATGGAATTATAGTCACAATTTCTGAGCTGAAATGAACTTAAGACTCTAGAATGTCAGTATGGGGAAGAACAGTAGAGTTCATCTGATCAAATCACCATTTTGCAGATAAGAAAGGCCCAGAGAGGTTGTAATTAAAAGCAAAAGGACCTGGGCTGGAATCTTTGTCATTCACTAGTCCTTTGGCCTTGGGCAAATCACTGAATCATCAGAGTCTCCATTTTTTCATCTATGAAATGAAGTAATAACATTCCCATTACCTAACTTACAGGGTTGTGGTGAGGTTGACATGAAAAACAAACAAACAAACATATACATATATATGTACATATATGTGTGTGTGTATGTGTATATATATATATATACGTAAAGCACTTTGAAAACCTCAAAGTTCTATATAAATTTCAATTGTTGTCATGAATTTGTTGTTGTCATTGTTCAGTTTGACCCCATTTGGAGTTTTCTTGACAAAGATACTGTGGAATGGTTTGTCATTTCCTTCTCTAGCTCGTTTTACAGATAAGGAAATTGAGGCAACCAGGGGTAAGTAACTTGCCCAGGATCACACAGCTAGGAAGTGTCTGAGGTCACATTTGAACTCAGAAAGAGGAGTCTCCTTGACTCCAGACTTGGCACTCTATCCACTGTGCCACCTAGCAACATAAATTTGACATCAGAAGACCTGAGTACAAGTCTGGTTCTGCCACTTAAATTGTTTCACCTCTCTGAGCTTCAATTTTCTCTTGTACAGATATTATTTATGATACTTATCTTGAAAAGTTTTGTGAGATTCAAGTGAACTTTTTTTTTCATGTGAAAAGTTTGAAAACCTGAAGTGCAATCAACAAACAAATGTAGGTTATTTTCATGTCTGATGGTGGATCTAGTATACGAACCCTCCTCTTCTAATGCCTTGTCCAATGCTTTTTCTAAGATACTGTGCTTTTCCTCTTCAGCAGAATCTGCGGTCATCCTGTCCAACCCCTACTTGAAGCATCTTTTTTTGGTCTGAATCTGTGATTTCATTGGTGTTAAGAAACTCTTTCCCTGTGAAGAAACTTCCTTTACCAAATTTAATCAACAACGCTCTTAGAGTTGTTTGGAGGCACTGAAAGGTGAAGTGATTTGTCCAGGGTCACACAGGCAGGAAAGTCTCAGGTGGTACTTAAATTCAGGTCTTCCTGAGTCCCAGACTGGCTCCCTTCCCAAACCCTGTCTCAGTTTCGGTCTCCATTTCTCATCAAACCAACTCTGAGTTGCTAACTCTAATCCCATCCTTCCAAGAGATAGAAATCTGGGGAGTTCCCAGAGTAGAGGAAGTGAGCAAGAGCCTAAGGGGGAGATAGGACTCTGGGAAGCAAGCCCAGAAACTAAGGTGACCAGAATGGGATTCATAGGTAGCTAATCCAGTTACCTCATGTGTTTCCAGTCCTTCCTCAAGTCTGTCTAGAGCCAAATAACCAAAAAGCTTTTTGTGGGATGGGATCGCCTAGGAATAGGAGGTGTCTAGGCCTGACTACAAATTCTGTTCCCTTTGAGAAGCATTATAAAGAAAAAAATCCTTGGTGTCTGAGTAATCCATTAGATTAAATGTTTTTTTCATTCATTTAAGATTCATAATTTGACCTGGTTCTCTCATAAGGACAAATGACCCGGGAGAGGGCTGAAGACAAAATAAAATGTAATTCCAAGAAATTTCCAGTTTCTTCCTTTATAAAGTGAGGGTTTGGATTATACCAGAAGTATCAAACATGTGGACTAACATGCTGTCCCAATTAGATTGTAAACTCCTTGAGGGCAAGGACTGTTTTTGGCCTCTTTTTGTATTCCCAGTGCTTAGCACAGTGCCTGCCGAGTAATATATGTTTACTGAGTAATTGTCCAAAACACTCCTGGGAAATGCTCAGCAAAAAAATAAAATACAATAAAACATAGACAATATTACATTTTAAATTTAATATGTAGCCTGCAGGAATCCCTCTCTATGGATTCTAGAGAGGAATCCCTTCCAGCTCTGAGATTCTGCCCCACAGTGAAACCAAAGAAGCGTGAAGGAAATTAGCATAGCGCATTCCTATGGAAGGATTAAAGCCGCATCTAGATTCTGGGTCCACACTTTCTTTCAGTCCCAGTTTCCTTATTTATAATACTGAGGGCATTGAATTATGTGACTCCTAAAGTCTCTTCTATACTTTAAGTGTAGGTGCCCTGAATGCAGGTGCGAAAGTGACGTGAAATGACCACAGCCAAGGTTGAAGGGGTCACGGGAACTTTGGCTCATTAATACAATGTTGGTGGAGCTGTGAAGTAGTGGGACCATTTTGGAATTATGCAAATAAAGTTAATAAAAAGTCCATACTCTTTAAGCCAGAGATTCTATTACTAGGTTTATACCCCAAGAAAGCCATCAATAAGAAAAAAAAAAAGTCCCCATATACTCCAAAAGATTTATAGCAACATTTTCTTTGTGACAGTTAAGAAATGGAAACATGTTAGATGCCCAACAATTGTGATACATGGATGTAATGGAGTTACAATGTACTTTTTGTACATTGTAAATGTACAAAATGTAATTTTGTACAAATGTACAAAAAGGTATACTCTTTTTGTTTTTCTTTTTGTTTGTTTTGCTTTCTGAAGGGGGGGAGGGCAGGGCAATCCAGGTTAAGTGACTTGCCCAAGGTCACAGGGCTAGTAAGTGTCTGAGACAGGTTTTGAACTCAGGGTGGGTGCTCTATTCACTGTGCCACATAGCCACCCCAAATTATACTCTTACTGTACAATAAGAAATGATGTGTGTGACTGATGGAATCCTAATAAAGTTGCCCCTAGCCCCAGTATTCCAACTTCCTTATGGGCCTCAATGAACAGCAGGTATGTCCTGATTTAATCACACAATCTGGCTTTAACCACACCATAGCCCCCCAAACTCAATATAGCCCCTGCCCCTAGCTAACCACTCCCCTCAGATTCAATCCACATATTTGAACAGGTGTGTCCTTGTACTCAACCACAATCATATCATCCATCTTAGTCCAAGACAGGACCACAATACCTAACTATCCACTTTGACCAGACAGGACTACAATAGGTAGTCATTCAGAAAGCAGCATGACCAGGATGTTTGACCCCAAAGCCATATAAGGGATCCCTTACCATTTCCTAATTCATTAACAACACCCCTTCCACCACCTTTTTAGTCTTCATAAGTTCTGTTGTGTAATCAGCATCATTTCACTATAAATTTGCCTGTGTTGTCTTACTAAGTAGCTGGCTCCTCTTGGAACCTAGCCCACTTCTGAGGGGGTATCAATGCTCAATAAATTCCTGTACTTGGATTAGAGGTGATTTGACTCTGAATCTTTGAGATGGTGCTACCACAAGCCACCATGAAACCACAATATGATGAATACAGAGAAGCATGGTAAGATCTGTATGAACTGATGCAGAGTAAAGACAGCAGAACCAAGAAAACAACATACACGGTGATACAGAAATATAAACAGAAAGAACAACAGTGCATCAAAAAACCCCAGAGTAAGTGTAATAAAATTATAAAGATCAAGCGGACCCTGAATAAAAGGACATTAGAAATCCCCAGCCCACGCCTTCATGGAGGTGAGAGGTCTACAAGTGTTGCACACTGCACATGTTTGCAGATTTTTTAATGTATTAATCAGTTGTGCTGATTTTTCCCCTTTCTCAAAAACCAAAGTCAAACAGACCTTTACACGTCATATGCAATAGCTCTCAGGGAGGAAAAAGAAAGGGATACATGAGATAGATATTATGGTGATGTAAGAAACAGAAAATATCAATAAAAAACCTTATTTTTTAAAAATCTAAGTGTATGATGAAGGCAAATGGGTATTTGATATAATTCATATTTTATAAACCAGGGGTGGATAGTGTTTTCCTCTTGCTTTGTTTCTATCAGTGGGAAGCCCCACGTCTCCTTTTTTTTTTTTCCCTGCCTGGTTTTGGGAACTCTAGTAGGATATAGTAGGTTTCAGATTTGGAGTCAGAAGACCTGAGTTCAAATTCTAGTTCAGGGAGAAGTTTCCTAATCTGCAAAAAAGAAAAGCCAAGGGTAGATAGCCTCTAAGGTTGTTCCAAGCTTTAAATTTATTGTCCTTGATCCTATGAAGCCATAGACCTCTTTACAATCCTAAGCAAGGCCTGGAGTGGGAATTTGGGAGAATTGATCTTCAATAGAAAAGACATTTAGAGGCAGCTGCTTTTTCATGGTATGTGGAGAGGATAAGTACAACATCCAGGGGATTGATCTGGGGCTCAGGAGACATGGTCTGGGCTTCCAGCTTTGCCACCAACAATTGTGGAAGGAGCACTGGTTCTGGAATCAGAACTGGGTTCAGCTCCTCTCTCTGATGCAGCCACGTGGGATGAATCCTACCTGACATAGTACTGGGAGGTGTGCTTACGCTTTTGTAAGGTTTAGTTTCCTCATCCTGTGAAATGAAGGGTTTGAGCTACATGACCGCCAAGGTCTGACCTGGTTACGGACTCCAAGGACATCTCTATTAACCTCCAGGGCCAGAAATAAACTCCTCCCTTTGGTTTTTAACGCCCTTTACAAGCTGGCACCTTCCTGCCTTTCTGGTCTTCTTACAGTTTACTGCCCTCCATGATACACCTGATGTCCTCACAGAGGATAATTTCTTCTAACTCTACGCCTTTCGTGAGCTCATCCCATGCCTGGAATGCTCAGCCTCATCACCTTTGCCTCTTGGCTTCTACCAACACTTGCCTCTTGTCGGACTTCTGTAGGAGGCCTTTCCCAGTACAACCTGCTGTGCTCTTCCTTCGGAGATGACCCCCCATTTACACTGACTACATCGTATACATACTCTCTCTTTAGAAGGTAAACTCTTTAAAGGCCGGAATCAGGTTTTGGCTCTCACCGTTCCTCCAGGCTCCATAGGAAGAGCTTAATGAATGCATATTGACTGACTAACTGACACTCTCAAGCCCTAGGATCTGGGAGTTGGGCCCAGGTCGCCCGACACGGATCGCAGCCTTAGTTCTTTCCGCGTGACTTACTGGGTAGTCTGCGCTCCAGGATCTGTAAGACTACTTCAGCCAGATTCTAAAGCCTGCCTGGGGAAAATGCGATGTGGTGGGTGCGCTAAGGTAGAAAGAGCCGAGGTTTTATAAACCCGTCCTTCTCCCTCCCTCCCCCCAGGAACCCCCGATCCAGCACCCGGAGCTCTTCAGTCCCTCGCCCCCCTCCCTGGGCCAGATCCCAGGCGCACCGTTCGAACAGCTGCTGTTGCTCCCCAGCGTCTCCATGGGGCAGCTGCGGCTCTGGCTCCGCGTGCGGGGCAGGGGGCGCGGGTGCAGCGACTGCCCCGGCTCCTCCGGCGGGAGACGGCCAGCGGTCCCAGTCCGGCCCGGCTCGAACCCCTGGTCCTAGGTTCGGGAAGAGCTGCCAGTATGTGATTCTTCTTTGGTGAGTGACAGCGCCCGGCACGGGCCCAGAGAGTGAATGGGGAGTGTCAGTGAGGCTGGGCGGGGCGGGAAGGGGACTGGGTCCCAGCTTCGGGGAGGATCCTCTTGGGCTGTATGGGGAACGAGGGAGAGGAATCTTTCTGAGGAAGGTCCTGTGAAAATTAACTTCAGGAATTCCCTCCCCCCAAGCTCTGTGCTTGCTGGCATCACCAAATGGGACTTTTCATCACTTTGGTATAACTTTGTAAAAAAACAAAACAAAACACCTCACTTTAATGAATGAGCAAGTGATCATTCAGAATCAGAGATTGTCCTCGAAAAGTATCCTAGCTGGCACTGTGACTCACCTTTTCCTCCCGTGGGGCCGGGATCTACTTAATCACCCATTCCTTCTTTCACCTTCTTTCTGCCTTGGTTCTTCGCTTCTGTGCGGCCACTCTCAGCTCACTCCTTTGAGGTCACTTTCTCCTCTCTTTAGAAGTTCTGCTTTGCCACTGGTGTAACTGGGATGAGGTCTTACAAGCCTACCAATTTAGGTTTGGGGCAGCTGTCCAGTTAATGAGACAAAAGAAAGCGTCTGAGCTCTAATTGCTGGAGAAACTGGAAAAACTTATCAGGTCTTGGAAAATAAGCTCATTAAATGGAGGAGGGAGGTGGTGATGGGGTTGGAAAGAGGAATGGGTAGTGGGAGTCAAAATACCTGAATCAGAGTCCCAATGCTGACAGTAACTCTCTGGGTCAAGCCGTTTCACTTATCTGAGCATTTTTTTTTTAAAGAGGACTGTACTACGTGATCTTTTTGGTCCTGTCCAATTCGGACCACCTCTGATTTTTGTGGGAGCAGGTTAGGGTGAAGAGAACCTCTGACCAGCTCTTGGAAGGCAGAGTCAGGGCTCTGCAAGGAGTGGAATTCAATTCCACAGTTCTTTTGCACGACAGTAGCCTAACACTGATAAGGTTTTACTCATACTTTTATGTATTTTATCTCATTTGACCTTTTCCACAACCCTTCCCTATCTCGGTTTTACAAACGAGGAAAAGGCTTAAAGAATTTGTGTGACTTGCACAGGGGCACCAACTATTGCATATGGGAAACAGGGTCTGAACACAAGTTTCCACGATTCAGTCTAGAAATCCCAGACCAAAGGACGCTATGGACTACATATACCACACTGTGTTATGATCTTTGATTCCAGTCTTACTTAGATCTTGCGTTTCTTATTGTAGATTTAAATGGCATCCATGCTCATAGTTAATGTGGCAGAGTCAATAGTTAGGAAACCCCGCTCTGTCCCTAATTTGTTGTGTGATTTTGGGTACACAGACCTTCTATACAGACCTCAGTTTCCTCATCTGTAAAATGAGGGGGTTGGTCTAAATTATCTCCAAAGTCCTTTCCAGCTAGGGCATTCTAGGATTCTATGACTCCAGACACAATTTGCCCCATTGAAGTGCTTGCTCCTTTTCTCCATTTGACCACAATGCCCTTTTCTCCAGCAACAATGTCCCTGTTAGGGTGGCAGAGTAGACCTTAGTATTGTCCTCCCCAATGGAGAACAACAGATCCCACTGTTGTTTGTCCAAGTTCAACTCAGCTCAGCTTTGTGGCTGTTCCTTTAAAGAGTCGGACCAGCCAAGTGAAAAGTGCCATACCCATATCTTTCCAGAGATTGATTCATTAACCGCCAGCTCCATTAAAGATATTTTTGATTATTAGGAATGACCCAAATATTTGAATCAAAATTGTCGAATTTTCCAACTGGAAGGAGTAATTCAATTCCATTCAAGAAGCATTTATTAAGTGCTAAGACAACTAAAGTACTTTACAAAAGTAAGCACTAAAAGTGCCTCCTATGAGCCAGGTTCTGCTAGGTACTTAATACAAAGACAAAAATGGATAGCTTACATACTCCTCAGGACAAGTACAAAGAAAAAGAAATATGAATAGGTATGTGTGTATGTATATATATACACATATGTAAATATATGAAACAATAAATGCAAAGTAACGGGGGGGGAAGGGAAGGTACTTGGAGGGATCAAGGAAAGGCCTTATGTAGTAACTGATTCTTGAACAGAGTCTAAGATTCAGAGGCAGAGATGAGGAAGACCAGCATCCCAGGCAAGGATGAAGGAAACGGAATGCCTAGTCAAGTCATTTCATTAGGCAGATGAGACAGCTCAGATACAGAAGAGATTAAGTGATTTGTGGTCCAATGCTTAGTAAGTGATGGAGTTGGGACCTGAACACAGGTTTCTAGACTCCTTGTACAATTCTCTTTCCATTACACCATGGTGAGACACTTTGGTGTATAGGGAGTCAGAAGATCGTACTTATTACCTGTGTGATCTTGGGAAAAATCACTTCCCTGAACTACCTGGGCTGCAGTTTCTTCAACTATAAAATGGGGCAGAGTAGAGGTAGGACTAGATGACCTCTAAGGTCCTTCCAGCTCAGATCTATGATTTGGTGCCCCTCAAATGACAGATTTCTATAACTGTTGGTGGAGCAAAACTGGTATTTCATCTCTCAGATGGTTTTAGTCACATTAGATGCAGTTAGGTCTCCCTTGTAGCATTCCAATCCATTGCCCCATGTTTTGTGCCTGTTTTTGTTGGAGGTTGGGAAGGAGGGAGCAGTAATGACATGCCTGCATTGGGAACGTTGCCCTTACTTTCTATCTTGGTATCATGGGAATTTGACTGGCTCCTTCTCTGGGTGTGAGACTCATACCATCCATTTAAAAGCTACCATTGTCTTGAGAAATAATGGTTGCAATGGAACGTACAAATAGATATTAAGCTATGTGAATGAGTTTGGTTCATCATGTTCAACTACTGAAGTCGACATAAAGTCAGGTTTAGTGTTACTAATGCTTGATTTATTGGCCACTTGGCCTCCCCCTCTGGAAGGTTATCTTACACCTTGATCATCCTCTCTCCTGGGTGCCTGAGGTGATCAACGTAGTTATGGGACCATTTGGGGCAGCTTTGTACCTAGTTAATCCTTTCCACCCTCTCCTCAGCCTCTCTAAAGTCTACAAGGACTATAGTTTTCAAAAGTCAAATCAGAAAACTTGATTTGACAAAGGAAGTACCTTTTGCAAAGCTATATAAAGCATATTTCATTTTCTCAGATGTATGATTACTGCACATAAAAACAATAAATGTTGAATAAATGAATGAATGAATCCATCTTTATGGATGACATTGGGAGTGGGCAAGACCATCCCCGGGGGAATTCTGCCTGGGACAAATCACATTATGTATGCACCCACAAGAACACATATGAAATCAGATTATAGGAAACACTAAGGACCATCTGGAAGAGGATGGAAGTGAAAGAGAGAAGGGGTCTTTGCTTTAGTGACAGTCATGGAATTATAGGTTGAATATATATTTATATACACATGTATGTGAGTATGTATATGAACATATACATATGTATATATGTGTGTAATACACACACACATATAAAACAACTTAGGTTGTCTCCTTCCCCACATCCTTGTTAGGAACCACCTCATCATTCATTCATTTATTCAGCAAACATTTGTTAAGCACCTACTGTGTATAGGTACCTATGTACCTATGGTAGGTACTAACGACACAGACACATGATTGGTCCATCTTTTCTTGCGCTACCTTATCATTTCTTGATTATCTCTTTTACTCCTGTTTTTCTTTTAAGATCCTCTTTGGTCATATATTGTGGGATTCTCACACCCATCACATACCTTGCCATTGCCCCAATGTGAGAGTAATTTTTAATTCTTCAAAGATTGTTGTATTCTGTCTTAAACATCCTATAACAATGCTGGAGAATTAGATTAAAAAGATGGACCTTTGCTTTCATGGGAAAACTGAAAGCTTCATTGAATGAGCTTTGCAATTTCTCAAAGACAATCTATCACATTCTCTTCATTCTTTTCCATTTTGGGTCCAATTTGTTTTTCATCTGAACTGTTTATTTCAGACAGACAGATGCACATATATGTCTTTGTCTCTGTCTCTCTCTGTATATATCTATATCTATCTATATATATATATACACACACATATAAACATATACACATATACATACATATACATATGTATGGGGACATGCTTTATTGTCTGTCTATCCAAATGCATGTTGTAACCTGGGCACCAGGCATTTTTCAGACATTAATCTGCCCTGTGTGGCATGGTAAGGCTAAAGCCTTTGAATTACGAATCTTGTCTAGCATATTCTACAATGTCCTGGGGTTTGAGGAAATCGCATGATGTCATCTACAAGCTGGAGTACCTGGGAGATCACATCATTCACAGGAAATCTTTTTTCTACTTAGACTCTACACTGGCATTCCTACATCCCAGCGTCAAGCTCCTTTGTCGAGAATACATCTCCATTTTTTTATGATGCTAATGGCCAGAAGATAATTGAACAGGTTATTTCTGTTGTATCATTCAAGGAATCTTGAATGACTTTGATGTATGGATTTGAGATACTTTCTTGTAAAAAAAAAAAGCCTATAAGATAACTTTATATTCTACCAAATCAGTTGAGGGGGGGAGGTAATCAATAAATAATGAGCACACTGGGATCTTTTTAAAACTTCTTTCAATTCATTGTAAAATGGTTAAAAATGTGGTCCATTGTTAAATTTTGTTGATTGTTCCTTATTAATAACTTTATCAAATATGCCCTAAGATTAGTGCATAAATGATTTGTGTAAAGATCTTATATAGTTGGGAGAGTAGGTATATAATGTTGACAGTTGATAGTTATTGATATTCTCTCACAAAATTTTAATTAGGTCCAATTTTTCCCATGCTTTCTATAACTTCTCCTTTAGATACCTTGTATATCTTCCTTAGCCTTGGAACACAAAATTATACTTCCCAGTCTAGTACAAAACTTCCCTGTGATGCATTCAAAAGCAAATTCTACCAAACATTTAAAGAACAATTAATCCCAATGCTATATAAACTATCTTGAAAAATAGTATTTACATATATATGTGTATATATATATATATATATATATATATAAACACACACACATATATAAAACCTAATTCCTTTTATGACACAAATATGGTGCTGATATCTAAACCAGGAAGAGTGAAAACAGGGGGAAAAAAACAAAAAACTATAGACCAATTTCCTTAATGAACATTAATGCAAAAATTTTAAGTAAAACACCAGCAAGGAGAATGCAACAATATATCACAAGATCATACACTATGACTAGGTGGATTTTATACTAGGAATATGAGGATAGTTCAGTATTAGAAAAACTATCAGCATAATTGACCATATCAATAACAAAACCAACAGAAATTATATGATTATCTCAACTGATGCAGAAAAAGCCTTTGACAAAATCCAACACCCATTCCCATTAAAAACACTAGAGAATATAGAAATAAATGGAGCTTACCTTAAAATGGTTAAGTAATATTTATCTAAAACCATCTGCAAGCATTATCTCTAATGGGGATAAACCAGAAACCTTCCCATTGCAATCAGGGGTGAAGCAGGGATGCCCATTATTACCACTGTTATTCAATATTGTGCTGGAAATGCCAGCTATAGCAATAAAAGAGGAAAAAGAAATTTAAGGAATTAGAATGGGCAATGAGGAAACAAAACTATCACTCTTTGCATATGAAATGATGGTATACTTAGAGATTCCTAGAGAATCAACTAAAAAACTAATTGAAATAATTAACAACTTTAACAAATTTGCAGGACACAAAATAAACCCACATAAAATATTAGCATTTCTATGTATTATCAACACAGTCCAACAACAAGAAATAGAAAGAGAAATTCCATTTAAAATAACTGTAGACAATGTAAAATACTTGGGAGTCTACCTGCCAAGATAAACCCTGGAACTATATGAACACAATTGTAAAATACTTTTCACACAAATAAAGTCAGATTTAAACAAATGGAAAAATATCAATTGATCATTGGTAAGTTTAGCCAATATAATAAAAATTACAATGCTATCTAAATTTATCTGCTTATTCAGTGACATACCACTCAAACTACCAAACAATTATTCTGTTTAGCTAGGAAAAATAATAACAAAATTCATATGGAATAGCTAAAGGCCAAGAATATCAAAGGAATCAATGAAAATAAAAATATGAAGGAAGATGGTCTGGCCATTCCAGATCTCAAACTGTATTATAAAGTGGCAATAATCAAAACAATCTGGTACTGGCTAAGAAACAGAGTGATATATCAATGGAAGAGACTAAGTACACAAAATATTTTAGTAAATGAACATAGAAAATTAGTGTTTGATAAAACCAAAGATCCAAGCTCTGGGGACAAGAAACAAATTATTCAACAAAAACTTTTGGGAACACTAGAACATAGCGTGGCAGAAACTACATAATAGAGCAACATCTCACACTATATACCAACATAAGGTCAAAATGGGCACATGAATTACACATAAAGGGTGATACTACATGCAAATTAGGAGAGCATGGAATAGTTTACCTGTCAGATTTATGGATGAAGGAAGAATTTTGGACTTAAAGATATAGAGAGCATTACAAAATGTAAAATGGATAATTTTTATTATATAAAATTTAAAAGTTTTTGCACAAACAAAAGCAATGCAACCAAAATTAGAGAGAAAGCAGAAACTGGGGAACAAATTGTAGCAGGTATATCTGATAAAGTCTTCATTTCTTAAATATATAGAGAATTCAAGTCAAATGTATAAGAATACAAGTCATTACCCAACTGATAAATGGTCAAAGGATATGAACAGGAAGTATTCAGAAAAAGAAATCAAAGCTATCTATAGTCTTATGAAAAAATGCTCCAAAACACTATTGATTAGACAAATGTAAATTAAAGCAACTCTGAGGTCCTATCACACTTATCAGATCAGCAAATATGACAAAGAAAATAAATGATAAATGATGGAGGGAATATGGGAAAACTGGGATGCTAAAGCCTTGTTTGTGGCATTGTGCATTCTGAAGAGCAATTTAGAACTGTGCCCAAAGGGCTATAAAACTGTACATATCCTTTCATCCAGCAATACCACTGCTAGCCTTGTATCACCCAAAGTTTTTTTTTAAGGGAAAAGGATCTACTTG
>CM053595.1:31603291-31696263 GCA_028646575.1 Pseudocheirus occidentalis | reverse complement strand
GCTCTTCTCTTCCCCAGTTAGCAAAATCCACTGACCTTTCTCTTAGCCTTTTTTTCTTCTGGCCTGATAGATGTGGTAATTGTGCCTCCAGTGCAGCCAATCTACTCTCCTATAGACGTGGCTCCCCGCCCGATGCCCCAGGGCCTGAGCCTGCTGGGGTTTCGGCCTGCCGCAGGTCCCAGACTGCTGGGAAGAGCCCCGCCTGCTGCGCTGCCTGTAGCAACAGATATTCTTTCTGTCTTTTGGAGAGTTTTGGAGCTTGAAAATCTGTTTAGCGTCCCATTTTATGAGTTTTTTAGCGTGTTTGTGTGGGAGCTGCGGTGCTTTGCTGCTTCTATGCCGCCATCTTGGCTCTGCCCCCTTGTATATGTCTTTATATACATACTTGTGTGTGTGATATTCTTGATGAAGATATAAGAAAGGGAGTCAGACTTCTATAGACAGTATTCTACAACATACACCATTTTATATATATGCCACACTTGACTAGATAGTGCAGTAAATAGAATCCCACTGTGTTTACTTTTTATTGATTATTTTTGAAAACTTGATTTGATAGAGAAAAATTATGGTGTTATAGTGTTGTTTTCAGTAGCGTCCAACTCTGTGACCCCTTTTATCTTGTCAAAGATACTGGATTGGTTTGCCATTTTCTTTTCCAGCTTATTTTTACAGATGAGGAAACTGAGGCAAATGGGGTTGGGTGACTTATTGAGTATCACATAGCTGGTAAATGTCTGACACTGAATTTGAACTCAGGTCTTCCTGACTCTAGGCTTGGAACTCTTTCACTCACTATGCTACCTAGCAGCCCATGGTTCAGCATTGAGACTGATATGATTTTAACATATGCGATTATATTTTATATATGCCCTTGGCTTATGCTTTGTACATAGTTAAAAATATAGTAAACACTTCATTCATTCATTCCTTACTATTTAGTCATGACATTAATAAAAATCTCTATTTTATATTACATTATTTGGCTTTGAATAGTTTAACAATTTTTATTGATATCTTTTGCTTTTATATCACTTTTCTTTCTGAATTCAACCCTCCCCTCTCCCCAGCAAACCATCTGTTGTTACAAAAAATAAAATATCTATTATTAATGTAAAATAAGGCAGGATTTTTGGTTAAGATGGCAACGGGAGAGGTCTCAGAGCAGCTGAGCTCTTCCACAAATTTTCCCAAAACTTCAAAAAAATCTACCAGTAAGTCTAATATAAGAGAAAATGAAATAAGAGCTCCCAAATTCCTTCATCTGATCAGTATTTTTTATCATTCCATATTTCCCTGTCTTACAGACTCTAACTCTGTTGTTCATCTTCACTATGGCCTGTAATAAGCCCATCTTCAATTCTTTTCTAGCCCATTCCTCTTCCACTGACTACATTATTTTTCCTTTCCTATCTCAGGCTCTTAGTGGGCCAGTTCAATTCTACATTATTTTCTACCCTCACGTTCCTTATCTTCTTAAGCTATTGGCAATCATGCTTCATTGAAACCCAACCTGGGGTTACTCCCATCATCCATTGCCTTCATTCTTATTCACATGCTGCTTAAAGGAGCTAGAGAAAATCATGAAACTTCATTGATTGGGTCCATGCAACATTTGTATTACATAATTTCAATTGGGTTCTCTCTGCAACAAGGCAATCATTTTACACCTTCCTCACAGATATACTATCGCATTCACCGCAGATACTATTCTAAAACTTTTCATCCCTCCTCAAGCCTTCCCAACTAAAATCCCATCTTCTACAAGAAGCCTTTCCCAACTCCTCTTAATTCTATAATCTTCCCTTTTAAAAAAACCATTTCCAACTTTTTCCTGTATACAGCTCATTTGTACATATTTGCTTGTTGTCTTCCTCATTAGACTGAGTTCCTTGAAGGCAGGGACTGTCTTTTGACTCTTCTTATATACCCAGGGTTTAGCAGAGTGTCAGGCACATGTTAGGTGCTTAATAAATGTTTATTAACTGACTGGTTGTATTTGGTGCATGCGTAAGAAAGAGCACTGAACGTGGAGTCACAGGAATCAAATTCTGAAACTGGGGCAGGAAAGATAGTCTGAGAATCATCAGCATAGAGATGGTAGTTAAATCCATAGGAATTGATGTGATCACCATAGAAGCAATATAGAGAGAAAAGACTTCTCAGGACTGAGTCCTTGAGAGACCTATTGTTAGAGAGCATGACATTGATGAGGATTCAGCAAAGGAGGGTGAGAAGGAATGGTCTGATAAGTAGGAGAAAGAATCAGGAGATTTCTAAAACCTAGAGAGAAGAGATTATCGAGGAGGAGAGAGTGATCAACAGTATCAAAGGTCAAGAAGGTCAAGCAGAATGAGAATTAGGAAAAGACCATTGGATTTAGCAAATAAGAGATCATTGTTGACTCTGGAGTGGGTAGTTATTGGAAATGGCCTTTTCAAGGAGTTTGACCACAAAGGGTAGAAGAGGTATAGAATTATAGTTAGAAAGGATGGACGGATCAAGTGAGATTGGCACTTTTTTTCTGAAGGGTCATGCTGAAAATTCCTTGAGAAAGGATATCTATAATCCCAGTCCACGACCCAAACCCAAATCACAGTTATCCAGACTTCCAAAGGGTTATTATCACATTGCTTTTCTGAACCATTGTGTTTAGGATGGATCAACTTGTTAGGAGGACTTTAGGTCTTCACACCTATCAGATTGAATAAATGAGAGGGAAAATGACAAAAATGAGTACATTAATGCATTGTTGGTGAAGTTGTGAAATTGTCCAACAACCTGGAACTATGCCCAAAAGTCTATAAAACTGTGTATACCCTTTGACCACTACTAGGTCTATATCATAAAGAGATCAAAGAAAAGGGACAAGGACCCATATGTACAAAAATGTTTATGGTAACTCTTTTTGTGTTGCAAAGAATTGGAAATTGAGGGACTGCCCTTCAATTGGGGAATGGCTAAGCAAGTTGTGGTATATGATTGTGATGGAATACTATTATGCTATAAGGACTAATGAAGGAGATGGTTTCAGAAAAACCTGGTAGATTTATATGAACTGATTCAAAGTGAAGTGAGAAGAATGAGAATATTCTGCACGATGGTAGCAATATTATAAGAATAATCAATTGTGAAAAAGTTAGCTACTCTGGTCACTACAAAGACCCACAACAATTCCAAGGGACTCATAATGGACAATGCTATCCACATCAGGAGAGAACTGATGATCTCAAAGTGCAGACTGAAGCATTTTTTTTCACTTTCCTTGTTTTTCTTCTTGTTTTTTTTTTCCCTTTTGGCATCATGGCTGATATGGAAGCATGTCTTGCGTGACTTCATATATACAATGGGTATCATATAACTTGTCTTCTCAATACTTGGGGAAGGTAGCAGAGGAAGGAAGAGAATTTGAAACTCAAAATTTTGAAAATAACTTCTTAGGAGGACATTTGTGATACCATTCTTTTCTAGGACAGACATATCATCCACATTTACTAACTTTATTGGGGACAAGGGGAAACATTCTGCAAGTCATATCACATAGGGAAAAATCAGGAACATGAAGTCACTCCACAAAGTTCATGTGACAAGTAAGTGGGATTTGGATGGGACTAATGGTTTGAGATACATTCCTCATTGTATAATTGGATAGGTGAAGTTTCAGAAGAATCTTTTCTACCTCCCCCCTCCCTACTTTTAATGAATAAGATGGTTATTTATGGAGTCATAGAAATTATAGCTAGAGACCATCTAATCCAACCCTTTCATTTTACACCTGAAGAAACTGTGACCCCAAAGAGGTTAAGTGACCTATCCAGCATCACACCCACACTAAGTAGAAGAGTTCAGCTTTAAACCTAGGACTTCAGACTTCAAATCCAATGCTGTTTCTCCTTTAACAAGCTGTTTTATAGCTTATTTACCCTTGTGGTGTGTGTGTGTGTGTGTGTGTGTGTTTTGGGTGGGAATGGGGTATGTCATAGGATTTTACTTTAAGCTATTATTTCCAGTCCCTCATTAGTTAATAATTCAATCATGTAGCTCTTCATCTTTGCCTTTTTTCATTATAGTCTTCCTTCATAATTTTGGGCTTCATGGGTTCATACCCTTTGGACTAGCTTCTTATACTAACCCTATTTTTCTGTTTTAGAAACAAATCAAATTGAGATGATGATGATGATGATGATGATGATGATGATAAAAGCAAAGGGTTTCACAAATATTGTCTCATGTTATCTTCACGACAACCATGGGAGGAAGGTGCTATTACTATCCTCATTGATAGCTGAAGAGATTGAAGCAAACAGAGTTTGAGTGATGCGCTCAGAGTCCCAGATCTAGTAAGTGTCTGAGGTCAAATTTGAATTCAGGTCTTCCCTGATGCTAAGCCCAGTGCTTTGTTCATTGAGCCACCTGAGAAGAGAAACAGGGCTGTAAGGGGACAGGCCTCACATCTTTCTCATCTGAGGTGGACGTGTGATTCATAAAGACAGGCTTCGACCCATTGCCTTAGCATTTGTCCTTTCATTTTAGGTGAAGGAGAAGTTGACTCTAACCTTGTGAGTTTCAAAATGTCAGGAGTGTGAGCCACAAGAAGGTCCAGGAGCTGATTCCAGACTGGATTTTGTAGCCAATCATTGTAGTATTAAAGTGCAAGAAGTGACTGACCCTTTAAACATCCTCCAGTAGCTGAGATGTTGAATGTGAACTTAGTGAGACCAATGCTTTGTAGAAACTGTGAACAGTCTGAGCTCACTCTCCCAAGAGAACAAAGTGGCATAGGGAGAAGTGTGCCCCACTGATATGGGAGGGTAGTATTTGTCCTTCTGTTTTTGCTTTATTTTTGAAATAATATTCCAATTCTAACCTGGCACTTCTTCATTCCTGAATTCCAAATAGATGTTAGAAAGTGGGTGTTTATTCACTGGTAACTAGAAGAGGGAAAATGTATCAGAAAGGGGGTTCAACCTAATGGCATTAGAGAAAGACATCTCAATCCCTTAAGAGTACCCCTACAACCCTGAGGGGGAAATGTGGCCAACCTTCCTCTGGAAGAATGAAGCCAGAACACTCACTATGCAAGAGATTTTGCTGTTCTTCAGTCATGTGTGACTTTTCCTGACCTCATTTGGGGTTATCTTGGCAGAGATACTAGAGTGCTTTGCTATTTCCTTCTCCAGTTCATTTTATAGATGAGGAATGGAGACAAATGGAATTAAGTGACTTGCCCAGGGTCACACGGCTAGTAAGTGTCTGAGGCTGGATTTGAACTCTGGTCCTCCTGACTCCAGGCCCAGCATTCTCTCCACAGTGCCACCTTGCTACCCTTAAGAAAGAAATAGGGGAAGACTAATATAAACTGATCTAGTGAAGATAACAGAGCCAGAAGAATTATGTGTAAAGATGATAATAATGTAAATTAAAAAACACTAAAAGGTAGTTAAATTCAGATGAATTTCAGTGATTAATATTGGTTACATAGAATAGAAAAAACACCCAGGGTAGCTGTTAGCACAGGTTTTTAGATCTGCTTTTCTAAAGGAAAGCAACTCAAAAAGGGTTAACAATCTTACTTTAAGCAAATATAAATCATTTACCTAGTTCAGGGGGAAAAAGTCGGCACCTTGAACTTCAGAGAATACAAACAGAAGTTACAAGCAGAGAGAGAAACAGATCAGCAGACCATTACATCCATACCTAGTCAGTTACCAGAGAGGGAAGGACCAACATCTGGGTTTTTCAAAGCTGGGGGACTCAGTGGCTGCCCAGATCTCGTCTGGCCAAATCACACAACTCTTTCCAAAGTGAGCCCCAAAGCAAAACCACACATCAGGGTATATATAGCTTTTTCCTGGATCAGAGAATGTCACAACCCTCTTGACCCACTGCCCAAACACAAAGTAATAGGGTTTGGTTATTCCTGAAGAAGAAGCCTCCTGCCATAGGCTACATGTGACCACATTCAGCCGAGTAGGGGGCAGAGTATACTTTCAAATCTGGGAAGGTTCTCAGAGCCACTTAAGCCTATCAAAGGGCCTAGGGGCGGGGAAGATCTTCAGATTCCCATAACACCCTTTTTCTTGGCACAGAGATGGAGTTCTATATATAGGTCCTGAGTATCAGATATACTCTCATATATGATTGCCGTGATTGATTTTTACTTAACTGTTTTTCTTTATAAGAAGGATGGGTTTTCTGGAAAGACTTACATGAACCGATGCTGGGTAAAGTGAGCAGAACCAGGAACACATTGTACACAGCAACAGCAATATTGTGCATGATTAGCTATGATTGAGTTAGTTCTTCACAGCATTACAATTATCCAAGACAATTCCAAAAGACTCATGATGGAAAATGCTATCCACATCCAGTAAAAGAACTATAGATTTTGAACGCAGATTGAAGCATACTGTTTTCACTTTCTTTGGTTTTTTTCTTAAGTTTTTTTTCCTTTTGTTTTGTTTCTTCTTTTGCAACATGACTAATATGGAAATATATTTTTACATGATTGCACATATGTAACCTCTATCAAATTGGTTATTATCTTAGGGAGGAGGGAATTAAGGAGAAAAATTTGGAACTCAAAATCTTATTAAAATGAATGCTTAAAATTGTCTTTACATGTAATTGTGAAAAATACCATTAAAAAGGTTATTCAGGCTAATGGGGACAATAGGAGGATTAGGAGTTTTGAAGGGGTGTCTGTTGGGGATAGATACTGGGAAATGTTTGTGGTATAAAAAAACAATAAAACTTTTAAAAAGGAGTTTTTAGTATTAGTTTTATTGCTACTACCTATCCTCTGCTTGCCCTCCCCAGGAATGACATGACATCAAAAAACAAATACAAATCCTTCCACAGCTCCTATTTCTTATTAATCTTGCTGCTTGATTCTCAACGCTCTCCAAAATCTGTTTCCAGAGTCCTGTATTTGGAGTGTAGGGGATGGGCCACTTTATTATCTGTTGTGACCTTGGGTAATTCCCTTAACCTCTCCTAGTTTCAGTTTCTTTATCTGTAAAATGATGGAAAGATCTTCTACCTCTAAAGCTATGATTCTGTGAGACCAGAGAGAGATCCCAGTTCTATAAACTGCTGCCTTCTAACCCCAGCTAGCTATTTTAACAAACGTTTGTTATTGGTCTACAGGGAATCAAAGCAAGGCAGTGTGAAAGATTTGGTGCAAACCCTTCTTTACCACTGGAAAAAGATCTCTGAACCCATGGCCTTCTGGGTATTCCCTTTCACTTTCCAGTTTTGGTTCTATAATATCATATACAAAATGAGAAATATTTTTAATGCTGAGCCAACACTGACTTGTCTGGAGTCAGTCTCCTAATCTGCCTATTATAACTATTTCCCTGAAAATCCTTCTATAAGTCGAACTCTCAGGTCTGGGTCCTTAACAGGAGAACAGAGGTAAAAGGGGGCAAGGAAGAAAAGATGGAGTGGAGAAATGCTTTTTAAAATTTCCCTGATTCATTTCATTTTTACATCAAAGATTTTAGTCTGAAGTCTCTGGAAGGGAAAAAGACCCAGATTTTGCCTCATTACTAACGAGTGTGGGTTTTGTGAACTGATTGAATTAAACTGGAGTCATATCAAATGTCTTAATTTTCCATAAAAAGAATGGCCCTTCTTTTCTTGGCTTTACCAAATATTTTTAAAATTCCAGGGGATCTTACAGTAGAAAGAATAGGACAGGTCATGGCTGAAGTTCATGTGATTTATAGGCAAGATCTGAGAAAGTACTATATTTGGAGTAACAGGACCTGGGTCTCCTCATTATCTGTGTGACCTGGAGCAAATCAGTTTGTCTGTCTGTCTCTCTCTCTGTGTCTCTGTTTCTTTCTGTTTGCCTATCTCTGAATCTCCCTGTGTTTCCCCAAAGAAGGATTTTACTTGATGGTTCAAATAAGGTCCCTTCCAACTCTGAATCTTGTGAGTCTATGAATATTAAAATTAGCCACTTGGGCTTGGGCTCACTGGAAGAAAGTTAGAGATGGGATGTTCCTAGGCTTTCACAACATCTCTACTTCTGGACCCATCTTAGAAAGTTTATCTGCTTCACATCAGGAAATTGAAGCTTGAGATGGATTCAAGAAAGGGGCTAAGGGGAGAGAATTCACTCTTGAGCCCCTCCTTCATGGCATTGCAGTCCTAGGCTTCCCTTCCCTCCTGGATGCTGTTCTTCAGACTCCTCTAACTCTAGGATCCTTTGGGTCTATATCCAGGCTCCCCAGTTTCTAGGCTTTGTCTTACCTCAGAGTCTAGGATTTTGGTTATCTGCACCCCAGCCAGAGTCTCCTTGGAGCATATCAACAGTTTTGAAGAGGAGATGGAGGAGGAAGATGAAGAAACGATAGAGAAGGAAGAAAAGATGTTGGTGAGGCAAGAACCTTCACCTTCCTACACGAGGCCCTCACAGGATTTCTTCTATCAGTCCCAATTTACCAGGCTTTATCGGAGTTTCTGCTGCCAGGGCCTTTAAATAATGATCTTTTCTATGAAGGTCAGGGTTCTGCATAGGGCCCAACATTATGGAACTCTTAAGGCCAAGTGCCTCCCTATCTTTTTCTTGATCTTCTCTCTGCTCCTGGTTGTCCTGCTTATCACTGATGACGAAGAGTTTTCCTGTAGCTGATGAGTGGAGGCCCCTCTCCCATTTGATGATGTCACCAGGAACTTTTCTCTCATTGCCTGACCTAGACTCAGGAGGATGGGATCTGGTGGGGAACTGCCTCTCTTTATAATGAGCTGACAGACCTGCTCATTCTCTCTGGGGCTTCCTTTCAGGTGGTCTAGAGTGGAGAGGAGCAGACCTGCATGGAGGTGTGTGAGAGAAGGTAAAAAGTTGTGAAGCTGTGATCACTTTCTCATGGGAACAGCAAATGGCTGCACAGACTCTGTCCTAGGTTCTAGGAGGCGAGTCATCAGACGCTTCCCGATGTTCTCTCAGAAAGGGGTCAATGGTCATATACAGGCTCTCTATGGGGATATGCCCTTCAGATAAGATGCCTCCAAACAAGGCTCATTGTAATCTCAAATTGACTGGGAGGAACTCATTAAATTGATCAGGAATTCATGAGATAATCACCTTATATGTTTTCGGCTTACCTCCACTGTTAGATGTTGTTGCTGTTATTCACTTGTGTCTGACTTTTCATGACCCCATTTGGGATCTTCTTGCCAAAGATACTGGAGTGGTTCATCATTTCCTTTTCCAGTTCATTTTACATATGAGGAAACTGAGGCAAACAGCATAAAATGACTTGTCTAGGGTCACACAGCCAGTAAGTATCTGAGGCTGGATTTCAACTCATGTTCTCCTAACTTCAGACCTAGGACAGTCCACTACATCATCTAGCTGCCTCCCTACTCTTAGATAGGCAGCAACTTAAACAGAAGGGGGAGGCTGTATTTCTCCTTTTGGCATCACCAATGCCTAGCAGAATTTCCTTACATATCTTGAGTATCAGCTGCCTATCAGTCATGTTCGTTCTATATTTTCCAGGGCAGAGATAATTTTCTTTGGTAGAGAAAACAGGAAGGAAAAAGGGATCAGGCAAAATAACATGGAACTCCTTTTACCTTAGTCCAAAGGAGGGATTCCAGTGTTGAGAATACTGGGCTTTGTGACAGGTCTTGGGGTCGATATTCCAGGGGAAGATGGGTCTTTATGCTGGATCTCAGTTTTGCACATTGAATCACGGTCCTTACTTGTAGTCACAGGCTCTACTACATGAACTACCCCCACAAGACATTAAGATGCCAGGGTTTTTAGCACCTTCCATACTAAATCTCCTAGGTTGTGTCTTAATAATGCACCAATTATTGATTTGTTTAGGTGGTCAACTCCAAGGTGTGCCCTAAGACTTTAGCGTTATCACATAAAGTATCCAGATTGGGCAGTGCAGGAATTTTGCTGTGATAAGTCTTCAGCAGGTCCTCCTCCTTTACCTCCAATCTTCCCCACAGTCCATGCAATTTACTTTATATTTTCCTATCTCGTGGAATTAGACTGTGAGCCCCCTGAGGGTAGGGTTTGTGTGTGTGTGTGTGTGTGTGTGTGTGTGTGTGTGTGTGTATGTGTTTTGTCTTGGTATCCCCTATACCTAGACTAGGTATTTGAGATAAGCTCTTAAATTTAAACTGATATTTGAACTTGATTATCTACTCTGTTCCATTTAAGGCCAGCCCTGACAGTGCCAATAACGAAAAATAGGAGTGATGTTGTCCCAGAAATGCCAGCCTCAATGGTAGCACGAAGAGGGAAAAACAGCCTTTGATTTACTCTCTGCCGTAAGAGTTTAGTCATAGTATTTTGATAGGGGGAGAGTTGGTTTCTAGGTGCAAGAAAGCATTTGTCTGTCCATTGTCCTCTCAATGAATAACTTGGGGCTGAGGTGAAAGGCAAAAATTAACATTGTATTTTGTCCTGAGAGCCTGCAAGTGGGGCCAGCCAGGTTCACAGGAGCCACTGGCTTAGCATTAATGATTTAGTGACCCTAATTGTTGTCTTTTGTTCTTGAAGAGGACCAAGACATCAGGGAGGTAATGCCATGACATGTAAGTGAACTGGATTTAAGTGAGGGAGGGCTGTGCAAAGTCACCAGCTTTACTTTCTCCTCTCATGACACCAATTATCATAATGTCAATCCACAAGCATTAATTAAGCACCTATTATATACCAAGTACCTGTTCTATTTTTGGAAAGACACTTTCTGCAAAGTCTTTCCCAGTACCTCCTAGTCCTAGTGCCTTCCCTCAGAGATTATCTCCAAATTATCTGGTATAGAGATAAAGCTGGTAAATGTTTAACAGCTGGCTGGGGCTGGGGCCTGGGGCTGAGGGCTGGGAGAGAAAGCATGAGTCACACACTTAAGTTTAACCTGCATCATTAACATTTTTTCCCTGACTTTCTTAAATCTAGGTAATCAACAAAACAGTAAAACAAGTCAGGATTTGGAGCATGTGTTGATTTCCAAGGTGTCAATGCTCACAATGAAAATTTAGCAATCCTTTTTCTTTCTGGTAGTTTTCCCCTTTTTGTTCTGATTCTTCTTTCACAACACGACTAATGTGGAAACATATTTAACGTGATTGTGCAAGTATAACCTGTATCAGATTGCTTGCTATCTTGAGGAGGGAGAGAGAAAAATTTGCAATTCAGAATCTTACAAAAATGAATGTTGAAAACTGCCTTTGAAGAGGTTGGTTAGGGTTGCCTGAGACCCCAAAATACCAAGATGCTGGGTCCTGCAGAAAGAATTCCACTCAAGTCTTCTCAGCCAAAGAAAAGTTTATCGAAAGTGCATGAAAAGTTCGCCATATGGGGTAGACTCTTAAGGAGCCAGTCTATGCTAGGTCATTCTATGGCGCTTTCACAGAGCAAGTCTGTGCTAGGGCATTCTGTGGCGCTCTCACACCACATGGAGGGAAGATGGAATTCTTATATACAGAGGAATCAAGGGGTGGTCTAGAGAAAGAGTTTGGGAGGGTCTTCAGGAGAAGTCAATGAGGTCAGACTCCAGTAATGAGTCTGGGGAGGGTCTTCAGGAGGAGTTAATGAGGTCAATGCAAGAGCGGAATGATATTTTCATAGGCTCAAGGGTCGGAAGCTGATGGACAATGGAGGGCCAGGCTCATGACAGAGGTTTGGGCCCAGCCACAACGAAATACTTAAAGCCTCTGCAAATGCCTCATCAAGTGGGAAGATTCAATCAGGCTTCAAGGGGTTTCCTAGAGCCTACACCTCAAAGATTCAAGGAGAGCCCAAAGGGGGGTCCCAGAGCCTACACTTCAAAGATTCAAGGAGAGCTCAAGGGTGGTCCCAGAGCCAACACCTCATCACCTTTACATGTAATTGGGGAAAAAAATACTATGAAAAATGAAAAAAAAAGAAAAGGTACCAATTGGCTCTTGGTCTGAGCTGGCTCCAGCACGCTCCTGCATAGAAATCGTGCTTGTACCCATAGCTGCTTGCATGTTGTGTCCCCTAAGAGTCTGTAACCCTCTTGAAAGCAGGGATTTTTTTTGCTTTTCTTTGTATCCCCAAGAAAAGTCCTGTCCTGTGGAAGAGGGATGAGATGTACTGTTCTCTGCTCCAGAAGGCAGAATTAGGAACAATGGGTAGGAGTTGTAAAGAAACAAATTTAGGTTTGATGTCTGGGAAAATGTTCTTACAATTTGTTGTTCAGTGGTGTCTGGTTCTTAATGACCCCATTTGGGGTTTTCTTGGTGAAGATACTGGAGTGATTGGCCATTTTCTGCTCCAGCTTATTTTACAGATGAGGAAACTGAGGTAAACAGGTTAAATGACTTGCCCAGGGTCACATAGGCAGTAAGTTATCTGGGGCTAGATTTGAACTCAGGTCTTCCTGATTTAAGGCTTGGGTAGGGAGTCATGGGTAGGTGAAGGGGAAGGAGGGACATCCTTGAGTAGAGACTAGATGCCCGTTCTTGAGTATATTTCGTAGAAGATTGTTATTCAGCTATGGGGTTGGGATTCGATGGCCTTTGAGGCTCTGACTTTGACATTCTGTGATGCAATTGATTGATCAATTCATTTGAAGCTGTTGACCCAGAACCCTTACAAGATGAGTCATAAGATGTTAGTGTGTGTGTGTGTGTGTGTGTGTGTGTGTGTGTGTGTGTGTAGGGGACTTTTCCAAGTCATCTAGTCCAACCTGCTCACATCATAGATGAGGAAACTGAAGTCCAGAGAGGGGGAAGTTACTAGACTGACCAAAATCAAGACTAAAATAAAGGCTGTAACTGAGACATCAGTAAGAATGTGCCTCCTTTCCCCCAACTATGTGATACCCACCAAGACACCCCTCTGTCTCCCTCCTCTTCCATGTTCCATTCAGTTTGGCGAATTGTTTAGGTGATGATAGAACCCAAATATTAAGAAATACTAGGATTGGTCATAGACCTTTGCTGGCAATTGATTTCCATGGTTAAAATATTGGCCGAGCTGCCTAAAGTTTGCTTTGCAACCCTAAAAATGACTTACCCAAGGTCACACAGCTAGTTAATGGGAGAACCAAGACTAGATCCAAGCCTTGTGTCTCCTATGTACTCACTTCTAGTTTGTCATACTACCTCTTCCAACCAGAGACTGGAAACTCCCAGTGACAACAGGGGCTGGGTTCTTTTGGGCTCTGTATGGATTTGTACTGTCCAGATGGTGAATATATACAAACTACAGAGAGAAAGCCACTATGCCAGGCTGTACAGCTTCCTCTGGTCTTTGTTTATCATCTCTCCTCTTGGTCATTAACAATTTTCTAAGCTATTTGTTTCTTCCTCTTTTTTTTTTTTTGCTTCTTTTGGAGGGCAGTTGGGGTTAAGTGACTTGCCCAAGGTCACAAGGCTAGTAAGTGTGTCAAGTGTCTGAGGCCGGATTTGAACTCAGGTCCTAATGACTCCAGGGCCATCTAGCCACCCTGAGCTATTCCTTTAAATGAGCCGTTCTCAGGGGCCTCCCATAGAGCTTAAAAATGATGAAGTTTGGAGAGGAGACAGTGGTGCTGCTTTTACCAGTTTAGAAGCAGTTTTAATGGAGATGGAAACATCTATCAACTCAACACAAATACCCCCCAAAATACAAACCAAAATATCTTCTTCGGCTGCATAGCAAATATGATGTAAGAATTTAACACCATGATTTTATCACTAGCGTAAATATAACTCACCATAAATAAATGTAAATTCATTGTACAAAAAAACCCCAAAGACTCTTAATACAAATATGGTACATTGACAATTTCTGCAAACAGATTTTTTTTAAACTCTTAAAAACCAAGTTGTTTTTTTTTTTCTGGTTCTTGGACACACATCAATTAAGCAGGGCCAGTAATACTGGGGGGGGGGGGTGAGGTGGGGAGGAGGGAGCAAGGAAGGAGATCACAGAGATATTGGACTTTTATGTTAAGTGTCCATAAAGAAGTGCTCCTAGAAAATAGAATGAAAAAAGAAAAACCACAAATTCACACATTTCCAAAGGCTTCAGATCTGACTTTTTCTGCCGCAGGAGTTAAGAATGTTAACTTCAAGAAGGAATTGGAAGTGGGGGATCTTTGAGGTGGAGTCATCTTTCTGCATCACCCAGGACAGGCCTGCGAAGATGAACCATTCCCAGGTAAATCCATGCCTTATAAAGTAAATCAATTTCAAACCTGATAGGGTTATTTGTTTCCCTGGGGGGCAGGGGGTATTAGGTCAGCAATCTCATTAGCCTCTTCTCAGACAACTACAGCCCCATGGAGTGGGTTGAACTCTTACTGATCAACATCGACTCTTTCTAGAGTCTTAAGTCCAAATTCCAGAATTGACTGATATTTGCAATGGGTGTCTTTTTTAGCAATAGGCTGGTTTCTGCTAGTGTTAATAGAGGGCTTCAATTCATCTCATCCAAGACTGTAAGAAGACCTAGGTGTCTTCTTTGAGCTGCCAGGACTACATTTGGATTGAAAACTGTTCAAGATGGTAGAATGACAAAATGTCCTGAGCCCTTCTAATGGTTGTAGAGGCAGGGCTTACACAGAGAATGTGGCTTCACTAGAGGGCCACACTCAGCTAGGGTTGGCATAAGACTGCTGGAGTAGCACCCCACTTCAATTGGGAACCCTGGATTGAATGTGGCAAATCAAGTATTAAGGATGAACTGATTAGCTCAATAGCAGCTTGAGAGATCCTGATAGGTCAATAGGATGAATCTGACCAACAAAACAGTACTGTTTGGCCCAACAGACCTAGGATTTGTGGCTCTTCCAGTAACTTCATTAGCAACAAGTAGCAAGGATCTGGGCATCCAACTGCTAATGAATCTGACAATTCCATCACTTTGGGAAGCACCTCCAGCTGGATGTGGAAAAGGAATGGTTCTCTCCATAAAAGAATTCCAAGCTTTTACCTGTTGATAATCAGCCCCTGGGATAACACAGAATCCTAGACCTCAGAAGCCATCTAGTCCAACTCCCTTATTTTATAGATGAGAAAATGGAGGCCCAGAGAGGTTAAGTGACTTGCTGATGGTCACACAGGTAGTAAGAGGCAGGGCTAGGACTTGAATCTAGGTCCTCCAACTCCAAATCCAGTGTTATTTCTATTGTACCACACTGCCTTTTATCTTGCTTTCCTACCCACAGCTTTCTTCTAACCCTTTAGGGATACTGCCCTGGTGGTGGAGTCACAGAACCCAGGTGGAGAGCAGTGCCTCGTAGCAATTCTTTCATATGGCTCCTGTTCTCCCCTTTCCTTACTTGGGCCATGAATGTATTCAATTGGCTTTAAGTCTCTCTTCTCCTGCCTTTCTTTGCAGCAAAATTGGCCCGGCTGACTGGCATGAACCCACTTTTAGAGTTTCCCCCTTTGAATTCCATCTCTTGTGGGGCACAGATTGCCCAAAGAGGCACTTTAAATGTCGTCAGTTGCCCATGGCCATAGCACCCTGTGAAGAGAGAGAAAAAGAACCCCCACCGTGGGACGTTTACCTCAATACATGTCTGACAGTTCCATTAGAAAAGGGATTCCCATATCCTATGTGAAAGTTGTTTATCATCCTACAGGCAAGTGGAATTTTTGAACAGTTTAAGTAGGGAGCTGGGAGTGAATGGAAGCATTTGTGAGAGAGATTCCATGCCCCTAAACTCAGCAAGTGTTCATGTACCACTTCCCTCCCTCTCTACTCCACTTCTCCCCTCAACAGACCTATATCTGACCCTAAATGAAATGATTCCTCCCTGTTATTTATTGAGATGTCTTGAGATAATAGATTTAGAACTGGAAAGGACCTTAGAGGCCATCTAGTTTGATCTCCCCATTTTACAGATAAAGAAACTCATGACCAAAGAGACAAAAGGATTTACAGAAGGTCACATAGGTAGTAAGCAAGCATCAGAAGTGGGATTTGAACTCAGAACATCTGACTGTGGAGTCATTGCTCTTTTGACTATACCACGCTTCCTCCTTTGGTCAGAGCTGTCCTTTGTACCCACCCCCAGGAAGATACAGGAATAGATTGCCCTTGAGCATCTGTAGCTCAGTTTCCTATCTTGGCAACAAACCATGGAGAAGACTGGAAAGGCCCCTAGGCTAAAAGGGTTGTTGTTGTTTTTAAATTTAGGGGTGTGAAGGTCACATATGCTTCAGGAGTACTGTGTCTTGTGGGTCCCTGGTTATTCATCCTAAACCTGATACTATTCCATGTGCTGTAGGCATGAATGAAATTTTAAGTTCCCTCCTGTAGGACAGTAATAGTTGGGTAGGGTGGGGAGGATTACTAACTTTCTTTTAGAGTCAGAAAAAAGCAAGAGCAAGCACCATCTCCAGCAGGAAACCACCACCAAGAAACCTCATGTACTGCATGTGGGTGGGCACTGCCCAATAGCCCTTGGAGAACAGCTGTTCAGTCCTTGAATGCTCTTGGGGCTGAAGTCCCTGGAGTCCAGTGTGGTTTGGAGGAGCAGGAGAATGGGCAAGGTGAGGATTGTGGGATATGCTGAAGAGCTGGGGCCTGACCAAGACCTGTGCCTCTAGGCAGGCAGGCACCACTCGCCCTTGGTTCCAAGCTCTGACAAGTATTGCTTCTCCAGAGAACCATGGGCACCGGAAGTTTCCTCCCCACTTGAAGCCTGCAGATATCAGCACGAGGTCATAGATGGCTATGTTTACAAAGGTGGGCACAAGACGGAAGGCCTTAAGGAAGAGCCGTAGTCGTGCGATGGGGAAAGCCGGAGGCTGTGGGGATGCCAATGGGTCAAACAATGAATTCTTAGTATCAACACAGAAGAAAAAGCACGCACTGCCATTTTTGCGTCTTTTTTTTTCTCTTTTTTTCTTTTTTAAGCTACGGGAGAAACCAACCACGGAGATGTCATGGAAGAGCATGCACAGGCCCAGCTCTTGGCTTGGGTCAAGGTGTGCTTGGGGTATCTGGTTTGGTTCAATGTCCAGCTCACAGGTCGCCAGTTTCCTGAGCCAGCCCTGATGCAGTCCAGAGGCCGTCCCTCCCCTCCACCTCCTGATAGGCTCTTATTAGGGAACCTCTCCACTTAGCAAGTGGTAGCCAAGGACTGGTGGATGGGTGGCTGGAAGCAGCGCACGTGCTCCACAGTAGTACTGTCCGTCTCTACTGACTTCATATATTTGTTCAAGATTGCAAAGACCTCATTGTTTAGGATCTGGTATTTGCGGATTCTGTCGGCCATCTTCTTCAAGGGCTGTAGCGAAGACAGTGAATGGGAGTGGGAAATACAAGGAAGGACAGAGAAAGAGAATAGAGAGGTGAGGCAAGGCACCAGGGGCATGGAAAAGTCACTTGCCAAGGGCCACACAGCTAGAAACTGTGAGACTATTCCTGCTCCCATAGCCCAGTCATAGCAAAACCCAACCAGACATTCTCAGCAATACAATGATCCAAGACAATCCCAGAAGACCAGTGATGAAGCGTGCTATCTACCTCCAGAGAAAGAGCTGATATTGTCTGAATACAGACTAAAGTGTGCTATTTTTAACTTCCTTTTATTCAAATCTTTCTGTACAATATGACTAATATGGAAATACTTTACATGATTGCACACATATAAACTATATCTGATTGCTCACTGTTTCAGGGAGGGAGGAAGAAGGGATTTGGAACTCAAAACTTCAAAACAAAACTTTAAATTGTTTTAACATGTAATTGGGGAAAATTATATATGTGTGTGTATATATACATATATGTGTATGTGTATATATGTGTGCATGTGTGCATATATAGTATATGGGTGTATACACACACACACACACACACACACACACATAAATACCAATAAAAGAAAGGAGATGGGCAGCTGTATTGGTGACCTGACTCATCCCACTTGTCTTAGGAGCTCCAGCCTTGTAGCTCCCTCTAACAACTCCTCACCGAGCTGGGTGCCTTCATGCCTCCCTTCATCGGTCGGAACAGTCCAGTTTCTTTTATTTTACTTAGCTCCTTTTAAATTTAATTTCCCTCCTCTTCTGCTCTCTTGCAGTCTGTCTCTACATTCTGCTCGAGCCCCCTGTTCTACTCACCACATTCTTTATGACCTCGTCCTTCCCATCCTGCCTCTGCACCTTCAGCAGATGGTAGCAGAAGTCGAACAGATCAAACCGTCGCTGCTGTCCCAGGAGGACGATGACTGAGCAGCCGGCCCAGTTCAAGCCGTCTCCAAAGCACTGTCTGGGAGGGAAGAAAGCAGGAGCCTGGGGTGAGGGGGAAGCTTGGGAAACCAGAACCTCCTAAGTCCTTGTGCCAGGACCAGGACTGGCAGCCTGGCCCCAGACAGCCTTGATCATCCTTTATTCTTATCATCCCTGCCTGTAGTGGACGTGAAAGAGCGTAGTTTATCCCTGGGCTTTGGGGAGGAGACACATGATACAATGGATGGTGCATCAGATTTGAGTCAGAAAGGCCTGAGTTCAAATCCCACCTCAGACACTTTCTAGCTGTGTGACCCTTGGTAAGTCACCTGACCTTTCACATGTAAAAGGAGGAGGTTGCTTTCTAGTTCTATATCAATGATGCTCTGAGACAAGACGCACCAGGTTATTATTAATTCTATCATTAATAATGATAATTTTGATGATAGCTGACATTTAAAAGCTCTCACTATATGGCAGACGCTGGGCTAAATGCTTTATAGTTACTATCTCTTTTGAACCTCAGGACAACCCCCATTTCACAGCTGAGGCAACTGAGGCAAAGAGAGGTTAAGTGACTTGTCCAGGGTCACAGAACTAATAAGTATCTGATGTAGGATTTGAACTCAGGTCTTCCTGACTCCAGATTCAACTGAGAAACTTGGAAATCCTACTCAGGAACCCAGAATAGCTGCTTATTACCTTTCCTATCAAACACGGACTTCTGATCCTGGCTTTCAAATTTGGTTCTACACAACTTAACCCACCTTACCTGAAAATGCTAGCTGACTGACTGACGGATGTACCTCTCGCTAGATGTACCCTTGACTCCAGCCAGATTAGTGTCCTCTCTTTCCTTCTGCTCCTTCCAACTTCCCTCCCATTGCTCTCCCTATTTCTTTCTTCTGGAATGCCTTCCCTCTTCCTCTCTTCTTGTCCAAATATTATTCTTCCTTTGACACTTAGTTTGAGTCCTCTCTCTCCTAAGTAGTCTCTTCTAATGACATTACCCAACCATGGATTTTCCCCTTTTTGATTTTTTGGGGGGTATTTGTTATTTATATTGAACAACAAATGCCTTTATCGCCTACTTTGCACCCTTTGGGCTTGCTACAGTTTGTGTATGTTAATCATTATCTTTCCAAAAGACTATAAGCTCCTGGACAGCAATGCCTCTTTAGTTTTCCTTGTCTTGTATCCCCCACCTCCTCCCACCCCCCCAATAGCGATCTCTAAGACTGAATCACTAAGTACCCAGCAGGGAACCTTTAGAGGTGGTTGGCTTCTGCCCCACACCTCCCCAGTCACTCACTCAGCTGTAAACTCGTTGGTCCCCACTGGGATACAGTATACAAACTGCATGGCGCTCCAGAGACGGTGGAACTCCACACACTCATCCACGTGCATGACGCCGTTGGTGGGGGGTGGGCCTCGCCATATGGGATCCTGGAGGTAGCTCCGGATGCGTGTCAGGATGACCTCAAACATGGACAGTCCACAACACAGGCGCTCCTTGGTCAGCAGATCTCCCTCCCGGGCAATTGCAATTTGCTGGAGGGGGTGGGGGAAGTCTCTGTGAAAACTTATGGGTAGTTCTCTCTTTCTCCTCCTATTCTCCTTTGAGATCTTCTCCCCTTTCCCCTAGTTCCCAAACCAGCAGAAGCTGGAGTCTGTTCACAATGACTAAGGGCTCGGTGGGGGGCATGATGCCTATGCCTCCTTCAGGGCTCCATGATTTCATTCAACATTTCATGCTTTTATTGTTTGTGGATATTCTCTCCACTTCTATAGACTGGGACCCTTCTGCATCAGAGTCCTATCATAGGTGTCACCCCGTAGGCCAACTTTCTAAGTGACCTTAGAAGGTTCTGTAGGTGACAGTCACCCAGTCTGTCACCAGATCCTACCAGAAGTCCCCTACATCATTCCCCCAATTTACTTTATTATGTGTCAATTTATTTATGTATATGTTGATCCCCTCACCAGAATCTGAGCTCCCTAAAGGCAGGGACTACTTGATTTGTGTCTTTGTATCCTGGGTTCTTGGCACATTGATAAATGGTAGCTGACTGATAGCTTTCCAGTTTGGTAGCATTTCCCCAGGGGTCATGCTCTGCAGTCATTGCTCCAAGACTCCAGGGTTACTTCCATACCATGATGAGGCATCAGAGGAGGACTTTGGCTCAAAGGAGTACTAACCTTATAAAAATCAGCACAATATGTGAGGGTAAACCCACCCTGCCTATCCTACCATCTGTCCTGCTACTTTCCACCAGAAACAGCACTTTTGGACTGGGCTGCCAGGAAAAATACCCCCCAGTCCCTGGGAGAATTAATTCATTCAGGTTTGGAATTCCTGCCCTGGGTTTAGCTGTTTTGATTGGTGAGTGAGAGCAAACTCAACTAGAATGCCATACTTAGCAAGCCCCAGGCCATTAGGCCATCCTTATACCCCATCCAATCATCCATCCTGGCCATCTTGCTATCATCCTTTTGCCCCTCTGCTTTCTGCTTTTTGGTTTGGGTTCAGTAATCAAGCAACATGACCACAGTGCCACTGGCATGAAACAGGTGTTTCAACTGACTGCCCTGTGAATCAATTCAACATTCTTTCTGTCCCCAAACATTAGACAGAACCTAAAATTTAGGGATCAGGTCACAAAATGCCACTTTTTGAGACTGGATGGAAGCCTTCCCAGAAATGCCTCATTCTACTGTGTCCCTAAGACATGAGACATTTAAAAATAGTGGCCTTATAAAGTTAAGGATCCTCCCCCACCCCTGCTCCAGGAAATAGTGAACCTCAAATATAATCAATGAACAATAATTTGTAAAGTTGGGATTCATAATTCATTAGAAAAGCCTGTCATAACGAAGCCAGGAAATGCTATGACAAATGCAAACAAGAGCACAGTCTGCCAGAGTCAAGGAAAGGCAATGCTGGACATGAAGATGTCCTTGGTATTTCTCCAGTTCTGTCTTGGGAAAAAGGATGCCCTAATTTTAGGTGACCAGTTTTGTTTTTTTAAACAGAAATATTCCCAGAATTGAGATTAATTATCCTCATTTGGTTCTACTATTCCTAATAACAGCCAACACCCTTGGCTCTAATTTGGTGCTCCTTGAGTAATCTTTTGATCTCTGTCTCCTAAGTTGACTTATTTGCTGGGAAGGGAAGCCTTGTACCAGTGACCAGCCCTCTCAGACCAAGTAGGGAGGGAAGTTAGAGTATTGTCATCCTGCATTGGTAGGGGGAGTTGCCACCACTACATATCAGATTCAGGGTTAGGGGCTGGCAATACAAGGGCAAAAGAAAAGACAGTCCCTAAGCTCCAGGGTTCTCATGCTACTGAGTGAGATGCAGAAGGGTTAAACAGAGTAGCTGGGTTCATACAGCAAGACAAAGTGACTTCTAATCAAACACTTTTCCTACTGCTCACTACAGTAGAAACCTGACTTCCATAGGTCTCTGAGATATATTTCAATTGTCAACAACACAAAGTGGACCTCTGGCCTTTGTTAAGCTGGGGGTGGAAGTGGGCCATCCTTGAAACATTCAAGGCCTGCACATTCCGGGTATAGGGTTTCTGGAGAATATGGCAACTCAAGAAGACAAATTCAGTATATAGCACAGCCCCTTAGATGCTGTCCTAGCTTTTGCTGAGTCCTCTGATGAACTCTTACTGGCCTCCAAACTGTTTTGTTAGCTTTCCTGTAGTTGTTTGGATGACTAACTTCTGGACCATTTTTTGATGGGAGAAGGGTTTACAAAACGGCTAACTCCTTTCCAACTTGGACGGAACCTAAAGGGAATTTAACTGGGTAAATAGTGAGTGTTTGACTAGGGAATTCTAACAGGCCCAAGGACAATTTATTAAACAGAACCATGATGTGATTCATAATTTTCTAAATGCAAACAGACGCCAGGCATTAAGAACTGGAGACCGGATTCTTGTGGGAGAGTGCTAACAGAGAAGACAAGTTTGCACACTGCGGGGCTTAAGGGATTACTCCCTAAAAGGAAATCTTCTTGGACTATCTGATCTTAGCCCTGGGGAACTAGCCTGAAAATGTGCTCATTAACATGGTATCTGAACTGCTGTGCCAGGATGCTCTGGAAAGGTCCCTTCCAGCTCAAATAACAACAATAATAATAGACGCTCAGAGTGCTTTAGAGACTGCAACACACTTCACATGAACAGGGTGTCCCTAAAGTCTTAATGCAGTATAAAGCCTTCAACTCAGTGTAGTTTTAAGCTATTCAATTAGAACTACATTAAACATGGTTCCAACCTATCTTTCTAACTTTTCCAACACTGTTGTGGTTCAGTCATTTTCAGTTGTTTCTGACTCTTTGTGACCCCGTTTGGGGTTTTCTTGGCAAAGATGCTGGAGTAGTTTGCCATTTCCTTCTCCAGCTCATTTTATACATGAGGAAAATAAGGCAAGTAGATTAAGTGACTTGCCCAGGGTCACACAGCTAGTATCTCAGACTAGACATAAATTCAGGAAGATGAGTCTTCCTGACTCCAGGCTTGGTGCCCTTTATAATACATGACTCCCTTTTTATACATGCTATGGTCCAGGCAGGCTGGCCTTCTCACATCCAACACTCCATTTTTGTCTCCTCTATGCCCAGAATTCACGCCTTCCTTACCTTTCTGCTTCTTAGAATTTGATCTCCTACCTCCTGCATGAGGCTTTTCTAATCACCTTCTCCCCATTTAAATTGTATTGTATGTATTTTGTATATACTTCTGTGAATACATGATATCTTTCCTGAGGACTGTGAGATGCTTGAGGGCAGGCACTGTTGCATTTTTCTTAATTCCCATTGTCTAACAAAGTGCCTGGCATATAGAAGGTTCTTAATAAATGTTTGTTGAATTAAATTGAAGGAATCTTAGAACCTGGAAGATCAGAGTTGGAAGGAACATAAGAAATGATCTAATCCAGTCCCTTTATTTTATAGGAAATGAAACAGAAGCCTGAAGAAGGGATATTATTTGTTTAAGGTTACACATCAAGTGAGTAGCAGAGAAGAAGGGCCTGGATTTTCAAGTCTCTCTGATTTGGTTCAGCCCTAAAGCCCCTTCCATTCTATCAAAGGGTCCCTCTAAAGGCTTTCATCCTGAGCTTATTCACCAGGAAACTTTGGCTGATCAAAGGGCTATACAATTTCCAGCCTCTCTTCTTTCTTCACCCTTCATTTGAGCCCTCCCTGTGGGATGACAGGAGCAACAGAAGATGCCAAGAAAAAGCCGAAAGTATCTGCAGTGGGGATTGCAAGGGGGTGTGGAAAGCTGGGAGCTTCTGGGCTATGTGTCCACGCCCCACCCCCTTCTACTGAAGAAAAGGGCTGGGTGATCACATTAATGCTTCTGCCAAGGCCAATACTCAACCAGGCTATTTAGGGCAGTTGAAGAGAAAGAACAGAGCCTATACAAGCCACTATACCATCGCTGCCCTATATGTGGCAGTGAGTGGAGAGAGTATGTAGGGAGAAGCATGGGCCTTGCAAGCGTATGGGCCTGGGTGGGCAGCACAGATCCTACAGTGTGGCTCTGGGAATGTTCCAGGTGTTGCACGTGCTTTCCTGGTGACGTGGACCAGGGTCTAGAGTTAGTGCAATGTTCTACGAATCTCTATATCCCCCAAGTGTCCTCATGCACCCATGATATCTTTGGTACTTAATAAGGATTTGTTTAATTGAATTGAATTGTCTCTCCCCTGGGGGCTGGGTTGTTTGTATGCTTGAAATCGGTGCGGTATTTCTTGCCATGTTTTCCTGAGTCTTGGAGTAAGCATGTCTACATCTGAAGGACTGTCACTTAAGCAAGATACATCTGGGATGGACGCCACATTCCTAAAAACAATCATGGGCCCATCAGTTTGTTGTTCATCAAATCTACCTCTCTCATTTTATACATGAAGAAACTGACGCTTAGAGAAGATGAGTGAATTGACCAAAGTCACATAACTAGTATCTGAGGTGAAATTTGAACTCAGGTCTTCCTGACTCCAGCCTAACACTCTATCCACCGTGCTACCTAGCTGCCCCAATCTCTCTGACCCATTTCCTCACTTGTAGAGCGCGGTTGTGACACGGTGCCAAGACCCTAGGTCCCCTAGGCAGGGCTGTATAGTAGACAGAGCATTGGGAATGCCTGGGCTTGTATCTTCCCACACTCACTTACTAGCTTTGCTCCACTAAGCAAGCCGTTTAACTTCTCTGACCCTAAGTTTCTTCATCTGTAAAATGGATATCATAATAATAGCGCCCACCTTACAGAGTTGCTGTTAGGGTAAAATGAGATGATGTATGTAGTGGTTTGCAAAACTTGAAATGCTATGTAAACAGAAGTTATTGTTATAACTATAATTGTTAAAAGGTTGGCAGCTGAGACACATTCCCCTAAATACGTTCTGTAGGGAAGCAATCTTTAAGTATTTGCTTGTATTTTCCCTCTGAACTGAAATTTCAGCTCCTTTTTCTTTTCTTTTTCTTTCTTGCTGGTGGATAATTCAATTAGGAAAAGCCCAAACTGAAGAGACAGAGAAGTTAAAGTCCCAGTTAATCCACACACCTGGATGAACCCACCCCGAGTCATTTGGACAGGGCTAGCTTCTAAACTCAAGCAGCTTTTCCATGAAAAGGAGGAATACAGGGAACATGTGGACATAACCACAGACAGGCCTATCTCAGTTTCTAGGGAAGACTCCACATCGTGAATGAGTAGACTGCTAGCCCTGAACACTTGGAGGCTCTATCCTTTCCAGGGTAGCAGTTGATATCCTGATTGGTAATTGTTGGTTTCTCTTCAAATCTAAGGAGGAATAAAAAGAACCTAAGCGTTCTCTGTAATGGCTTTTGCATCTCTACTCTCCTCCTCTGTTCACTATCACCAATATAATCTTTTCTCATTCACCTAGACTATTGCAACAGCCTCCATGCTCATCTTTCAGCCTCCGGCTTCCTCCCGGAATCAGGGAATTTTATAACCAGAAGGAACTTCAGAGCCCATAGAATCCAACCCACAGTCAAAGAGAATCCTCACAAGAACAGACCAGACAAGGGGTCATCTAATTTCTTCCACCTGAAGCCTCCTATGAAGTGTAAGCCATCACTTTTGGACAGTGTCAATTGTTAGGAAGTTTTTCCTCACATCAAACTTAAATTTGCCCCTTTGCAGCTACTGACATTGCTCATGGCTCTTCCTTGTGGAGCCAGGGAGTAAAAAATTCAATCCATTTCCCAAATGATATCCATCTTAATGCATGACCAAAGCTATAACTTTCCCCTCTCCATCTTGAACTTGCTTTTCCTCCAGGCTAAATAGTCCCAGTTATTTCAATTGATTCTCAAATGACAAGGACACTAGGCCCTTCACTGTCTTGATTGCCACACTCTGGAGGGTCCTATGTATGACCTTTGGAAAAGCACCCTTTAAAACCTTCAGTTTCTTCATCTGTAAAATGGAAACAATATTGATACTGCCTATCTAAGAGGACTGTTGTGAAAAATAACTTTAAAGACCTACAGAAATGTAAGCTGTTGGAGAAATACTTCCTTAATAATATTCTGCTGTCCTGCAGCAGCTAAGGCAGTTCTCGAAGGACCCTGGATTTCCACCTTTTCACATTACCTGATGTTCTGGGTCAGGCATTACAAAGCTCTCACACCAGATCCAATCCAATGTGCTGTCAAATTAATCTCCTTAGTGGACAACTCAGACCACAACACTTCTCTCCTCAAGATACTTCTGTGGCTCTCCATAACTCACTAGATGACATACAAACTTCTTAGCCTAGTATTTAAGGCTTCCTACAAGCTGGTTTGAATTTACCTTTTCAGGCTTAGCTCAAATGACTCCCCTTCCTGTATTTACATTCCAGTGCTGCTGCAGGAGGAGTGAGGAGAGCTTGGCATAGAATGGGTGACCCAGTTCAAAGGCAGTCTCCTAGAGGATCATCACCGAGCCCCCTTCTCCTCCTGTTTTAGCCTAAAGATCAAAGTACTTAAGGCCTGACCACCTCCCCTTCTAAGGTCTGAGACCCGGTGCTTTCCTTTGCCCTGAATTCCGTTTTCCTAGCATTTATTCACTCGTGCCCTGGACCTGGGTGTCTTAAATGAGGCTTCCAGCCTTCCCTGGTGTGAATAAAAATGTGCCATCATGAATGACTTGTGCCTCTGTGTATTACTGATCTCTCTGATATTTTTTTGTGTGAAATCTCCTTAAATCCTAATGCCTGAGGATACCCCCAGAGAGGTTGAGGGAGGTTTTCCCTCTACCTGAGTGCTTACCTGAGGGGTTCCCAGCCGCTCTATGAGAGGGACGAGGTGAAGAGGGGCATACTTTGCTTCTAGTCGCTTCATCCGGACTTCCAAGCGCTCCCCTTCTGTTTAGGCAAACAGCAGACAGAAAATGAGAGTAAATAATGACCCTTGCGATGCTATCCCAGTGTGATGGCTAGGGAGGCACTTATAGATGGGCTCAGAAGTCAGATTTAAATTCTGATTATTAATCAATGAGTTCTACTTGTGTGTAAAAGGTACAAAAATCCTGAGCTAAAATAGTAAAATTATCTGCTTTTTCACTATTATGCCCCATCCATCCCTTGCTGGGAGTCACTAACTCTTGAACATCAGTCTCAAGTCTGTTAATTTAAGGAAAACTGTCAAGAAACCCAAGTCCCTTTGGGAACTATTTATTAGAATCAGCTTGACTCAAGACTAGTTCCTTAGCTCAACCTATCACATCCCTCAGGAATTTCTTACCTTTAATGTAGACTCGAGGCAAAATGTTCTGGAATGGAGCAGCATGGAGCAAATCACAGACTTCCTCCTGAGACTGTGGGAAGGACGGGGAAAGAGAGAGAGAGGAGGGAGGGAGAGTCCGTCATTTTAATCTAAGAATTCTGACGTCCCTGGTATTTCATGTGGCTGAGCATATGTGAGCATTGCTTTGCCTGAGAAATTTGAATGCAAGACTCCAAGGACCAACTGTGATGTCTGGTCACTGATCTTGTTATCTGTTCATCAAGATTTTTTCTGTAACATGGAAGCAGCTCCCTAAACCAAGACACTCAGACCTTGACACCAAGGCCATATGGACTTCTCCAATAGTCTGGTGAAGCCTATGGACCCCTTCTCAGAATAATGCTTTTAAATGCATAAAATACATAAGATTACAAAGGAAATCAATTCTGTTGAAATATAGGGAGTCCCAAAATTCTTAGTGCAGTTTTAAGCTATTAAGGCTTAAAACTGCACTAAGACTTTTAGAATGCCCTTTACAACTTTAAAAATATTTTTAAAAGAACCATTTCACAGATCCCAAGTCAAGAGCCACTGGTCTAGTCAATCCACAAGTATTTATTATGTACAACGTGACAGGTACTGTATGGGATGTTAGGGATAAATGAAACAATCCCCTTTCACAAGAAACATATTCTAAGCGGTGAATTCAAGAATTCAAGAGGAATATAGATCTGGCCAATGGCTTTTGGGGTAACACATCTTGGCTTTGATCCCTTCTGGGAAAATAGAATTGTATGAGAAGCTAGTGAGATTGACCAGTTTCTGGATGTGTTAGCTTCTAGAACACTATCTGAACAAGTCAGATAAGGAAAGGAGTATGTCACGACATGCAGTACCTTGTGCAGAATTTCAAGGTACACAAAGTTGGGTTTTTTTTTCTCTCTTCAAGATATCCTACATAAAACTGAAGTACCTAAGCTGGAAGGAAGCTTCATCTAGTCTAAACTGAGGCCCAGAGAAGAGAAGTTATTCCACCCCCACTAGGGTCACACAGCAAGTTAGCAACAGGATGAGGGCTAGGATCTAGGTCTTCTTCCTCATAATCGCAGGCTATTTCTGTTAGGCCACACTGCCTCTCCCACCGCGGTGCCCCCATTCCCAGTATCCTATACCCACACCAAACTGTACACAACCCTTTCTTGTGGCTCTCCAACATCCTGCCCTCTCAACTGGAACCTTTTCCTGTACTTTCTTCCTTAGAATTTTCCCTTCCTGTTCCTCAGTCTTTTAGGATCTTGTTCCATTCAAGGTAACAGCCAAGCTAGTCTGTTAGCATTAATTGTAGGTAGCACAAGGGAAGGTCAAGTGCCTTTATTTTGTTCTGCTTTCATTCATTCTCAGCATAATCCCTCCCAGGGATAACGAGGGTGTTTTAAGCTAGGTGCCAAAGAACCCAGTAGAGTCAGTCCAGCAAACATTGATCATCCACTAAGTGCAAAGCACTGTCAGGCACTAGGGATGATACAAAGACAAAACGGAAATAATCTCTATCTTCACATTCTGCTTGGTTGTTGTTTGGTCTTTTCAGTCATCTCTGACTCGGACCCCTTTGGGGGTTTTCTTGGCAAAGGTACTGGAGTGGTTTGTTATCTCCTTCTCTACCTCATTTTATAGATGTGGAAACTGAGGCAAACAGATCTCTAGCTCATTTTATAGATGAAGAAACTGAGGTAAACAGGGTTAAGTGACTCCCCTGGTCAGCTAGTAAGTGTCTGAGGCCAGACTTAGACTCAGATCTTCCTGACTCCAGGTCCACTGCTCTATCTACTGAACCATCTAGCCATCCTTTCATTTGTACTAGGGGAAGGCAATGTGTTGACAAACAAGGAAAAAGAAAGATGTTTTATGAAGATAGGATTAGCAAGAAGGGTAACTGAAATGATGGGTACATGAAAGAAAATAAAATACATATATAAAAAGGTGGGTGGAAGCCAGACTAGGACAGACCTTAAATGCAAGACTGAAGAGTTAGTATTTTACACTCAAGACATTCGGGAAACACTAAAGATTTTGAGCAAGGGAGTGGTATAGTTCCACCTACTTTGGGAACATTAATGCGGCATTTGTGTGTAGGATTAATCAGAGGGAGGAGAGGCTAGAAGCAAGAAAAACAATTAGGAAGTTATTGCAAGATTCCAGGTGAAAGGTGATGTAAGTCTGAACAAGAGTAGTGATAGTATGTGTGAAAATACAGGGATGAATGTGAGAGATGTTGTGAAGGCAGAATTGACAAGAATTGGGGAGAGAGGGAAGAGTGAAGGCTGAAGCCAAGGCTGGGTCTGGAAGGAAGAGAGAGGCCTCCGCAGAAACAGAGAAAGTTGGAGGAAGAGTTGGTTTATCAGGGAAAATAGTTAGTTCTAGTTGGAACGTGTTAATTTTTAGATGCCAAAGAGGCTTCTAGGTAAAAGTATCCAGAAGGCAGTTGATGATGCCAGATAGTTGATGCCGGTTTAGGAGAGATTAGGGCTACATATATAGATTTAAGAGCCATCTGTGTAGACATGATGAACTTATGGCAATAGACAAGAAAGAAATAGGAAAAGAAGAGAAGGCCTAGGATAGAACCTTGGGATATTAACCACCTGGACATTTCCAACTGTATGTACTACAAGCATCTCGACATCAGCAGGTCCAGAACAGAACTCATCACCCTCCTCTCCAAGCCTCCCCTTTCCTGAACTTCTCTATTACTTTTGAGGGCCCCACCAATCCTCCCACTCACCCAGATTTGCAACCTTGGCTTCATGTTTTTGACTCCTCACGCTTACTCATCAATCTGCAGCCAAATTTCATTATCTGTATTGTATTCTTTATTACCTCTTTCCTGGAATGTTGCAATGGCCTTTTAAAAAGTATATTTTAAATTTTTTTTTGCAATAGCCCTTTAATTGTTTACCTTTCCTCAAGTATCTGTCCACTCTTATACATTCTCTACTCAGCTGTCAAAGTGATTTTCCTAAACCATGGGTCTGACCATGTCAGGTCCCATACTCATCTATGATACTGCCTCCCCTCCTCCCCCATACTCAATAAATTTTGACATTTAAACCTCCCTTTCTAGGAGGTTTAGATTATTTTACTAATTTAATTTAAATTAATTTATTACTAAATTAGTTTAAATTAAATTATTATTTCACATTTCTACCCTTTATACATACTATACAGTCTAGCCAAAATAGCTTTATTTCCACTCCTACCCCCATTAGGCGTTCTCTTTCCCATTTCCGCCATTGACTGTCCCCTATGGCTCCAGTACTTTCCCTCCTCACTTTTATCTCTCAGAATATGAGCTCTTGGAGATCAGGGATCATTTTATTCTTTACGTGTGTGTCCTCGCTTTCTAGAACATTGCTTCACATATAGAACATGTTTTATAAATGCTTGTTGATTGTTGGCTTTCTTTGAAACTTTCTTCAAAACTCAGCTCAAATCTCTTCTTTAGCAATTCTTTCCCTGTTCTTCCAGCTGCAAGTGTCTTCCCCTCTAAGATTACCTTCCATATACTCTTTATGTATCTGGGTACCTATTTTTATATATTTTTGTCTCTTCCATTAAGATGTAAGTTCCTTAAATGCTATCCACATTCAGAGAAAGAAATATGGGTCTTTTTTTGTTTTATTTTGTTTCTTCTTTCCTGTGGTTCATTCCATTGGGTTATAATTCTTCTTTACAACATGACTAATGTAAAAATATGTTAAATATAAATGTATATATAAATAGAACCTATATCAGATTGCATGCCTTCTTGGGGAGGGGAAGAAAATTTAAAACTCAAAAACTTGTGGAACTGAATGTTGTGCCTAAAAATAAATAAGCAAACAAACAAACAAATAAATAAGTTCCTTGAGGGCAGGGACTATTTTTTTCTTTGCATCCATAATAAGCACTTAAATTCTTGTTGATGGATGGTTTGATTAGTTGAGAAGTAAGAGGGAGGTGAAAGAATGAAGCAGTGAACTAAATGGTCTTTTCCAGGAGATTGACTATGAAAAAGAGAAGATATGTAGGACAATTGATTAAAGAGATAGCAGAGCTGAGGGAATGTGTTTTTTTTTTTAAGTACACGGGAGACCTGGCCATAAATTAAGGAGAAATTGAATATGAGAGAATGATAGAAAGGACAAGCTCCCAGAGGAGATGGAAATCATTGGAATCAAGAGCACTAGGAAAAAGTCAAGGAGAAGAGTCATTCATCCCTTTCACAGAGAGGAGAGAGCACAATCAATTGATCAACAAGCACTTTTACTTGGTACAAAGAAATGCAAAAACAGTCTCTGTCCTCAGGGAGCTTACATTCTAATGAGTGAGACCAGATGAAAACAACTCTGCACATACAAGAGATATGCAGTATTAATGGGAAGTAATCTAATAAGGAAGGCATTTGTAGTAAAGAGGACTGAGAAAAACCTCTTGGAAAAACTGGGATTTGGGCTAAGTCTTGAAGGAAGCCAGAGATAGAGGTGAGGTAGAGGTGAGGAGGAAGAGCATCCAAGGTATGAGGGACAGCCAGTGAAATTTAGGAGTCAAGAGAGGGAGCGCCATTTTAGAGGAACAGAAAGAAGACTAAGTACATGGAGAAGAAAAAAGTATAAGGACTGGAGAGGCAGGAAGAGAGCAGGTTGTGAAGGGCTTTAAAAGCAAAAGAGAAGAGTTGATAGTTGATTCCAGAGACAATAGGGAGCCATTAGAGTTTACTCTGTGTGTGTGTGTGTGTGTGTGTGTGTGTGTGTGTATGTGTGAGATTTTGGCAGTCAAGTGGAGGAGGTCTGGAGTGAGGAGAAGAGGTTAGGTTTGGGGAGGGAGAGAAAGAAGAGAAGGCGGAACCTCAAGGCACAAGACGTTGACTTTTCTCAGTAAAGTGGGAGGTGAAGTGATCTGCCGAGGGTGAGGGAGAGAAAAATAAGCAATTTAGGAGTTCTTTCCCTATATGTAAAATAAGAAGGTAAGTAAGAAGTGAAAAGTAATTCTCTAAGAAGAGAAAGTTTGGAATAGCCAAGGTGAGCAATAAGACAGAGAGTTAATTGTACAAAGTGCCATGTCCACCTAAGGATCTCAAATTCGACATGACCAAATCAGAACTCATCTTTTCCCCCAGACCCATTCCTCTTTCGAACTTCCTTATTACTGTCTAGGGTCCCACTACGTCCTTCAAGTAACCTTGGATTTAACATCAGCATCCTCCTCAACTCCCCACCATCTTTCATTTTGGTTGTTGTTGTTCAGTCATCTCAGTCATGTCTGACTCTTTGTGACCCCATCTGCGGTTTCCTTGGCAAATATACTGGAGTGGTTTGCAATTTCCTTCTCCAGCTCATTTTACAGAAAAGGAAACTGAGGCAAACAGGATTAGGTGACTTGCCCAGGGTCACATAGCTAGGAAATGTTTGAGGCCAGATTTGAACTCAAAATGAGTCTTCCTGACCCTAGGGCTGGCACTCTATCCCCTGCAGCGCCACCTAGCTGCTCCAACTATCTCTCATTACATATATCTAATTAGTCATCAAATCTTACTGATGCTATCTCCACAGCATCTCTCAAATATACAACCTTCTCTTTACCCATACAGCCACCACCCTAGTTCAGGACCTCATCACCTTTGCCTACATTATTTTAACATGTCTCTTAACTGGACTCCCTGCTTCAAACTTCTCTCTTCTCCAATCTATCCTCCACAAAGCTGCCAAAGCGATTTTCTTTAACCTCAATCTGATCAGGTCACTTCCCTGCCTGTGCTAAATAAACTCCAAGATTAAAAAAAAGATATATCTCTAGGATCAAACATAAATACTTCTGTCTGAAATTCCAATCTGTTCATCATTTGATCCCTTCCTAATTTTCTGATCTTCTTACACATTAGTCCCCTCCAAGAGTTCTGATTCCTCCTTACACGCTCTCTCACACACACACACTCTCTCTTCATCACTTAATACCCTGTCTGTGCCTTCTCACTGGATGTCCTTCACATCCTTTTCACCTCTGCCTCTCAAAATCTCTGATTTCTTTAGAGACATGGTTCAAGTGCCAGCTTCCACATGATGCTTTTTTCCTCCTTGGTTAGTACCCTCTCTCCCCAAGCTACCTCATGTCTACTATATCTCTTATGTTGACACGTCTGTACATTCACGCTATTTCTGAGATTAGAATATAACTCCTTGGGATCAAGGGCAGTTTCATCTTTAGCTTTTCATTTGCAATATTCTGGGCATATAGCATTTAAGAGTGCACATTTATTGATTAGCTGTATCATTGAAAAATCTCCTTCTGCTTTTACTGAACACCAAATGGCGGATGACACCGGTGCTACAGGAGGTGCAGGAGGCAGGAGAGGCTTCTGCAGGGGCTTCAGCAGTAGGGGCCGAGGTCGAGGCCAAAGCCATAGTCAAGGCCACAGTTGTGGCTGTGGAGCCCGGAGAGGAAAGACCAAAGACAAGGAATGGGTTCCTGTCACTAAGCTGCGCCAGCTAGTCAAGGACATGAAGATCAAGTCTTAGAAAACAGCTTCCAATCAAGGAGTCTGAGATCATAGATTTCTTTCTGGGATCTTCACTGAAAGATGAGGTCCTGAAGATCATGCCTGTTCAGAAACAAACTAGAGCTGGACAACGTGCCAGGTTCAAGGTTTTTGTGGCCATTGGTGACTACAATGGCCATATTGGTCTGGGTGTCAAGTGCCACAGTTATTTGTGGTGCTATCATTCTGGCCAAGCTATCCATCATTCCTGTGAAATGTGGCTACTGGAGCAATAAGACTGGCAAGCGTCACACAGTACCCTGCAAGGTCACTGGGCGATGTGGATCGGTTCAGGTGCGCCTGATCCCCGCCCGTGGAGGTACTGGCATTGTCTCAGCTCCTGTGCCTAAGAAGCTCCTGATGATGGCTGGAATTGATGACTGCTACACTTCTGGAAGAGGCTGTACCGCCACTCTGGGCAACTTGGCTAAAGCTACCTTTGATGCCATCTCCAAAACATACAGCTATCTAACCCCAGACCTGTGGAAGGAGACTGTGTTCACGAAGTCTCCTTATCAGGAATTCACAGACCATCTTGTGAAGACTCACATTTGTGTATCTGTCCAGAGGACCCAGGCAGCTGCTGTGGCAACCACACAGATTTTTTTTATATAAACAAATAAACTATGGGGTGGCTAGGTGGCGCAGTGAATAGAGCACCGGCCCTGGAGTCAGGAGTACCTGAGTTCAAATCCGGCCTCAGACACTTAACACAAAAACTAGCCGTGTGACCTTGGGCAAGTTAGTTAACCCCAACTGCCCTCCAAAAAGCAAAAAAAAAAAAAAAACCAAAAAACCCAAAAAAACAAACAAAAAAAACCAAATAAACTGAACTATGCCTGCTAAGGAAAAAAAAAGTCTCTTCCCTATTATCTGCCATGGTATTCACAATTTCACCATTCATGCATTCCTTTAGGTATCTCCTCAATATCATATTAAACTACAAATCCACCCAGATTTCCGAGATAGTGAGTCCTTACAGTCATCTAGGCAGGCAGATGATGCAGTGGATAGAGCACTGGACCTGGAGTCAGGAAAATCTGGGTTGAAACCTGGCCTCAGACACTTAGCCAGACAAGTCATAACCTCTGCTTGCCTTGGTTTGCTCATCCGTAAAATGGGGACAATAACAGCACCTACTTCCCAGAGTTACTGTGAGGATCAAATGAGAAAATAATTGTAAATCACTTAGCACCCTGCCTGGCATATGTAAATATTATCATTGTGATTATTAGATAATGATGCCTCAGCAAGGATTAATTTATCTGATACTATTTTTTTATATGACAGCTAGTTGTGTTGTTTTAAAGCTCCTCCTAGTGCTATTATTCTATGTTCTAAGCCCATTCTAGCTCTAACCTTTTGTGTTCCCTTCCAGCTCAGACAAGCCTTTTACCTTGTCCTACTCATTAAGAGGGAGGGGACTGGTAAGATAAGAGGTTACTGGGTGAGATCTGGGGCAAATTTAAAGTGAATGCAAGTCCAAACCTCTTTATGAGAAGCTGTTGAGCTTCTCTTTGTTTCTCTCTCAAAACTACAGTGATTCTTAATATTTTTAATGCTCTACTCCTCCAATTCACAGTCCCATTCCACTGGAATATCCTTCAATTAAATATAGAATCCAACTGGAATCTTGAGAGTTTCTAGTCCAACCACCTACCAGAATCACAGCACATCAGAGCTAGAAGTCATTTGGGGGTTGTCTAGTCCAACAGGCACCTGAACAGGAATCTCTTGTATAGCAGGGAGCAATTAGAGTAATTCCTCATTGCATGGTACACACTGCCCTTGGACATTTTCAGAGACAAGGAACGCCCTCCCTCATGCAGAAGCAGGCCATTTCCATTTTCCTTTACACGGATCCAGGGGGCAGGAAGCTCTTATGTTGAGCTGACATTTGTCCTCCAATAGCTTTCAGTGAAGAACAGTGGATGGAGAGCTGTCTTGGGAGGCAGGGACACCAGGGTTCAAGTCTTTCCTCTGAAATGCACTGGCTGTGACAAAGTCCCTTAATATCATAGTGCTCGTGTCCAGAGGTGTCAAACTCAACTAGAAACAGGAGTCACTAATCTGTTCCTAAGGATCACTGCGGGCTGCAAACTGAATTTTTAAATGTAATATTAGGTGTGCTTTGTAGTATTTTTATTTATTTTGCTAAATGTTTCCCACTATATTTTAATAGGGTTCTGCCAAACTCAGGAGCACTGTGGCCCGGTGTGGCCTTCAAGCCACATTGCTGGATGATTCTTTGTGGTTGTTAGTTGTGTTCAACTCTTTGTGACCCTCTTTGGGGCTTTCCTTGGCAAAGATACTGGACTGGTTTGCTATTTCCTTCCCCAGCTCATTTTACTAATGAGGGACTGAGGCAAACAGCTAGCAAGTATCTGAGGCCAGATTTGAACTCTTGAAGATGAGTCTTCCTGATTCCAAGCCCAGATATCTATCCGCTGAGCCTCCTCCTAGCTGCTCCTTGATGACTCTGCTTTAGGCAGCTGTAAAACTGTAAGTTGAAGGAAAAGTACTGACCTGCACCAGCAGAGTTCTATCATGTGGAAGTTCCCTGTGCCAATGAAATCACGGTCTACTCTTTATCCCTATAACTTCTGCCACCTAGTTTTGGTTCTGCTTCTCAGCCAAGTAGAATTGTCATAGTATCCTCAGATTTGGAGGTCCTTTGATTCTAAATCTGGAGCTCTTTCTCCTACATTATGTAAATAACTTTATATGTCTGATGACTGTTATCCATGCCCCTTAAATCTTTTTGCTAGGATTTCCAAAGTCCTCTACCAGCTAATCCTAGAAGTGATTGGATGCTGGACTGGCTTCTCATTTCCTTCTGTCACATGCTACTGAAGGTGTGGAAGGAGATGAGAAATGGGGATTTCCTAATAGGTGCTGCTTAACATCCTCCAGGAAGATAGGGGCGCTGTTTGTACATGTATTTATTACATCCTGGGTGGATTAAAAAATATGCACTACTATGAAAAAAAATATTTGTTTGGAGTTCATTAGTTTGGGATTTTGTAAGTGATTTAAAATTTGGAAGACAGGAAGAGTTATTCTTATTCCCCAGTTCTACATAGACATAAAAATTTCTGTACAGGGATTAACAAACTTCCATTTTAAGTGCCAAATACCTATTTTTTTTTCCTTTTTGGAGGGGGGAAGGCAGGGCAACTGGGGTTAAATGACTTGCCCAAGGTCACACAGCTAGTAAGTGTTAAGTGTCTGAGGCTGAATTTGAATTCAGGTCCTGCTGACTCCAGGACCAGTGCTCTATTCACAGCACCACATAGCTGCCCCCTTAAGTGCCAAATTCTAATTATTCTCCTCTCCCTCTTGTGTTTCTCTAGTCATCATCCTCCTAAAAAAACTGGATCTTGCAAGTTTCTAATAGATTTTTCTTCCATAGATCAATAAAACATGGAAGCACTTCCTTGTGACTTCTGGCTTTGCTGTCTTAGTGGGACTATTAGTACAATTGTTGATTTTCAAAGGCTTCAATGAAACACTTTGTAAATCAAGAACCGTGGGAAGGAACCTTCATCTTGACCCCCAAAGAAAAAACATTATTGTACAGTAATGACAGTGCAGAGGAAAGAGCAGAGGTTTGGAACTGGGGGGGGGGACCCTACGTTTGAATTCCAGCTGTATTCCAACCTCAATGATCTTGGGAAAGTTACTTCATTAAGAAGCCATGACTATGAGGATTTGAGAGAAACATGGGAAGCTCCATATGAACTGAGGAAGAGTGAAGGTGTCAGAACCAGGAGAACAGTGTATACACAATGACAACAGTAACATCCAAAAACAACCCTAACAAACAGAACTCTTATTATCTACACTATCTAGTGATTATAACGTCTGATTTTTGTTTTAGATAATTGATGAAGCAAACATCCCTCCTCTCAGAAGAGGAGAGAGGGTTATTGGTGTGAATTTTTTCATGTTGTCAGTCTATTGGGTGAGAGTGATAAATTCAGAAGGAGCAATGGCATAAAAACAAAAAAGATTAATAAAACATTCAAATAAAGAGACACCTCTGAGTCTCCATTTTCTAACCTAGAAATGGACTAGATCAGGGGAAGGGAACCTGTGACCTTGAGGCCACATGTTGCCCTCTAGGACTTCAAAGGGCCACACTTGAGGACCTAGAAGACCATATGTGGCCTTGAGGTTGCAGGTTTCTTACCCAGGGACTAGATAATTTCTAAGGTCTTTTAGCTCTAACGTTCTTAATTTCTAGCTTGTCCTTTGGGGTTTGTCGCTTGTTGTCAATCTTCTCCCTCAATAAAATCTTCTCATCCAAAATTGTAGAGGAAACATTCAGAGCAGCTCCTACTAAGATTATCCCTTTCTTTCCCCTCCCACCTTAATATCCCTTCTTGCTCTCAATCCAAATCCTGTTCTGCTTTCATGACCTAATTCAAACCCAAACCTGAGGTTTTCCTGAAACACTCCAGCACACAGAAATCTCTTCTTTCCTACTTTTTGTTTTTTCCCTTATTTTTGGCACTGATCTAGGTGGCCAGAAGCAGCATTGACTAGTGGACAGAAAGCTGGCCTTAGAAGATGTGACCTCACTGCCTACTTCTGCTGCATATTGACTGTGTCACCCTGGGCAAATGACATCATCCCGGTACCCCAGGCAACTGTATAACACTGTAAATTACACTGAAGGTGCCGGACTATATTGCTAGGGGATGTTCCTCCCTGGACACTCCCTATACTGATGAAATCACAGGTCTGGGCCACACACAAAAAATTCATATATCATTTTTCAGTTACACATGTCTTGTCTTTATGAGGAGATTGCTCCTTCAGTGAATGGTCCTTGTTTTAAACACCTTTTATCTCTCAAAAGTACCTAGAGCCCCTAGCATAGGACTCAGGACAGAGAGTGGACTTAACAAATACTTGAATTAATATTCATTTGAAGACTGAATAATACATTGCTGAGTGTCCTGAGCTCAATAAGGGGTGCTGTTTAACAGGGCCAGGTCTAATGGTAAGGGTATTAGAAGACCTTCCCTGTCCTTTCATAGGCCTCTGTGATCACATGGAGCCCATGGTGGGAGAATGGAGCAGGAAGTGGGAGTGAGATAGCTGTGAGAGAGAGCGAGCAGGCAAAGCAGAGCAGAACTGAGCAGCTAGCATTGGTGACAGAGGGAGGATTTTTGCCTGGGAGAACTTGCTTTGGGAGGAGGCCTAAGGGAGGGAAAGCTAGGGGATGCTTGTGTTCACTGCATTGGTGACAAGTATGGATTTTGTCTTAAAAATAACACTTGGGGTGTCCATGCTCCCTACGTTGGCAATGTATATAGACTTCTTTGTTACTATGATGGATTTGGCTTACTGATATTTGAATAAATGTCTTGGTTTTGTCTTCAAGGAAGAGAGTCTGTTATATCTTGCTATTCAAACCTGGGAATACGCCTGCATATTCATAGCAGCTGCTGTAGGTATTGCACTGGTGAAATGCTAGGGCATCTTGTCAACTCATGTTGTTTCACTCTGTTACTTAATAACATTAGCAGGCCCCTGATAGCATGCATGGAGTCAGGAAGATCTGAGTTCAAATCCAGCCTCAGACACATACTAGTTGTGTGACCCTGGGCAAGTCACTTCACTTTGTCTCAGTTTCCTCATCTGTAAAATGAGTTGGAGAAGGAAAACCACTCCAGTGTCCTTGCTGGAAAAACCCCAATTGGAATCAGAGAGTCAGACATGACTGAAACAACTGAATAACAACAAGCCCCAAACTGATTGCAGGGTGAGTTATCAAATCTTAAGCCAATCCAGTGTACCCAGGAGAGGAGTGTGTGATAAGCATGGGACACTGAAAGCACAGGTTGAAACCAGAGATGCTCTAGATATTATGCAAATGCATCATTTGGATTGGGGGTGGCGGAGTCTCCTCAGGACAACCAGGCTTCCAGATGGACAGTTCCTAGACACTAAGAAAGAGGATCCTCCTTAGAGCTTGCCTACATCTTGTCAGTTCAGGCGAAAGGGAGGCAACGCCCCCATTTTCCTCATTTTTGTTCTGCCTGGCATACTCTTTCAGCAGAGGTGATCGGCTGCTTTTCACTGGGGTTTCTGCTAGCCACCTAGCAGCAGATGCTAAATCCATTCATTTGGCCATGTGGATTTCCTCCCGGGAAGGGGGCAGGCTGGCTTAAAATATTTTTAGCATTGAATTGTAGTGGGCTCATTTGAGATCCCATTTATGGAAATGCTAAGCATTTGTATGGCAAGCCCTGTATTCATCCTTTCGTGTACCTTACCTAGCACAGCACTCACATGCAAGCATTCAACTGCTTTTACATTTGGATTTTTTACTTGAATGCTACCAATGTTCCACCTGAGTCTTTTGTAGGCTAATATCCTTTGTTCTTTTTCATTTATTTTGGTTGATCCTTACCACATTTTGGGAAATTCAATGCATTTGTGTTTTGTTTTGGTCATTTTTTCTCCCTTACCCCACTCTAAAATGAAAAAAGAATGAAAAAGAATGAAAAAGAATGTAACAAATTTGCATATGTAACCAAATAAAATAAACCCCCATGTTCATGTCCAAACCTCTCCCCCCAAAAGCCCCCGAAACAAAAAATTTGGGATTTTTGTTATTCTTTATACTCCTTCATTCTGTGAATAATTCCATCTTACAGATTCATCTACAAGCTCCGCAGCTGGTGACTCCTGTCTATATAAGGCAAAGGTTCTTAACTTGGAGTCTGTGAAACTTTTTTTTAAGAAGTAGTTTGCTTGCCCCACTAGAAAGTTAGGGGTGGTGTGGGGGAAGATATAAGAGAGAGCAGATTGGGGGAGGGGTATTCAATAGGCTTGTTATCTAGGGGTGGGGGTAGGGGGAGATGGGGAGAAAATATGTAACTCAAAATCTTGTGGAAATGAATGCTGAAAACTAAACATAAGTAAACAAAAGATGAGAAATAAAAAAGAAATAGTTTGCTAACTATATTTCAGTGTAACTGGTTTCCTTCATCATCTTAGAAGTTCATCGCTGCAGAGTTGGCCGCAACAACTCAGTCAATCAAAAAGAATTCATTTAGCACCTACTATGTGATTCTAACCATCTGTCATTGTCCTTCATTTCAAAGGAGACCAATGACATCACAGGTGATGTCTTGACTTGCACATGAATTGGATTTAGGTGAGTCAGAGCTACCCAAAGACTTTAGCCTCACTCTCACTTCCAGGATCACTGAAGTCTGGTGGCTGACTGACAACTGCCCAGGATGAAGTGGACGACCTTGGCATCCTCCATGTCTGACCAAGCTCTAAGCTCCATCACAGCACCTGGTTCAGCTGCCCCCTGGCCACCGGAACAAATTGTTCTCATCCACTCATTCTGCCTAAGGAAGTTTTCCCATGCTGGAGATAGACATCCCCCTAACTCACTGTCATTACCTTCAACCTGATTTAGCTCGTCTAGCCCCAGATTCTTACTAGCAGTGAGTCTCGGCAGGTCACTTAAACCTATTTGCCTCATTTTCCTCATCTGGGGCTGCTGTGCTTGCTGCAGCTTCATAAGCAACTGTGCTGTGCTAGGCAGTGGGATGCAGGCTTCTTGAGGTCAGGGACTATGCGGTTCCTTTTCTTCGTACCCCAGCACTTAGCTCGATGTCCAGCATGCAGAACACACTTAATAAATGCTTATTGACTGGCTTACTGTGATACAAAGGAAAAATAAAACAATTTCTGCCTACAAAGATCTTATATTCGAGCAGGGGAGACAACATATGTACATGTAAGTATATTAAAAACATTTACAAAATAAACTGGAGGTAATTTTGTGGGGTGGAATCTAGCTTTGTGTAGTGCTTTGAAGGAAACTAGGGTTTTTAAGAGGTAGAGGTGAGGAGAGAGTGCATTCCAGGCTTGGGGGTGGGGACAACCTGTGTAAAAGTATAAAGTAAAGGATGGAATGATGTGTATAAGGAACAGTAAGAAGCCCTGTTTGACTGGACCATTCACTATTTCTGTAATGCAGGCTTCATTCTCATAAAGTGCCGGGCCCAGAGTCAGGAACACTTGAGTTCAAATCCAATCTTAGGCACTTATTAACTGTGTGACTCTAGGTGAGTCACTTGAACTGTTTGCCTTAGTTTCCTCATCTATAAAATGGGGACAGCACAGCAAGGTGGCACAGTGAATAGAGTGCCAGGCCTGGGGCGAGAAAGACTTATTTGTCTGAGTTCAAATCTGGCCTCAGACACTTACTGACTCTAGGTAAGTCACTCGGCCCTATTTGCCTTGGCTTCCTCATCTGTAAAATGAGCTGGAGAAGGAAATGGCAAACCTCTTCAATGTCTTCGCCAAGAAAACCCCAAATGAGGTCAGAGAGTCAGACGTGAATGAAATGACTGAACAATCACCACCACAACAAGATGGGGACAATAATCCTACCACCAACCTCCCAGGATTATTGGGAGGATTGAGTGAGAATATTTGTAAAGCACTTAGCACAGTGCCTGAAACACAGCAGGCACTATATGTTAGCTGATGCTAGCTGCCATCATCACATTAACCTTCCTTAAATATGAGTGGAATCATGCGATTCCTTTAAAAATCTCTCATCCTCGTATAACGTCCTCAACTTTTCAGGTTGTCCACAGTCTGGTATCATTCCAGTGACTCAGGTTCCTCCTTTATTCCTCCCTGACAGGAACCTTCTACTCTCGCTGTGCTGATCTCCTGAGGGGGAACATCAATATCATTTCATGATCCCTTCTGGCTCCAAGATTTTGTTCATCCTTTCTCCCCTTCCTGGGAGGCTCTTCCTCCTCCTCCTCTCTACCTATTCACATTCTACCCAGAATAAAAGTCTCACTTCCCCGATAAGGCCTTCCTTAAGTATTCCAACCCCCAGGGATATCTTTCTTCTCTAAGCAGAACTTACTGTTTCTGTTACTCTTTTCCTACCTTTTATGTGTTGCCTTGAATTACTATTTGTTTGGGGTTTAATGTTTGTCTTGTCTTCTGACAAACCATATCACCCACTCGCAAATGCATCGTCGTGATGACCTGCATTCCCTGGCTCCCCTTTCTATCCCTGGCTGCTCTTTCACTCACACCCCTGGTTCAATGGTCATGGTCTGGGAGTCGAAATACTTCTTGCTCTCTATTGCCACATCTAGACTCTCCTTTTACTTCAGTCACTCAGGAACGTCTTTCTTTGAGATCCACATTATTCGTGTTTATTCATATCCTGGCATCTGTTGGCCTTCTCCATCCATTCCTGACTAGAATAGTCTTCTTCCTTTCTCAGCTGGTTTACTGTATGTATGTATGGAGTATATGGGGTGCCCAGGAGGGCTAGCACCTCCGGTGTAAGGGCTGCTCATCCACTTTTGGTGTCCCCTTGTCACCTAACTCCCACCTGTGGCTCCAAGAAGCTGTAGCCTGTGCAGTGGCCACACCCCAGCAAACTGTCTCAGCACATGACCTAAACCAGGTTGAGGGCAATTCACAGGCTGCAAACCCGTTGGTGAGTTAGGGGAACATCTACCCCAGGCATATCCTGGTGGAATGGGTGAATGGGAACAATTTGTTCAGGTGGCTGAAGCAGGTGCTATGGAGTGCTTAGAGCTTGGTCAGACACAGAATATGCCATGCTCATCCACAGCATCCCAGGCCATAACCAGTCATCCTGAAGCCCCTTCGTCTTGCCACTGGACTTGAAGACTCAGGAAGAGAGTGAACCTGATGACTGCCTCACTTAAATCCAATTCACATGCAAGTCAAGACTTCACCCATGAAGTAAGTCATCAGTCCTCTTTGAAAACAAAGAACAAGGGTTTAGCATCTGACTCACAGTCTCAGTCTTGTCTTTCTCTTTGCCCCAACTCTTGTTGATATATGTATGAACACTCTCTCACATACCATAACTCCCCAGTTCCTTAATCTACTCAGTTCCCTCTATCCACGTCTCTACTCTACCTGAGTTACACAGAGATGGGCACACAGACTCTTGATCTTACTATCGCCCACGGGTATGCTCAGTTTTATGTTCATGAAGCCTGTCATTCCTTTATCTGATCATGATCTCTTCTCATCCCAGCTTTCCCTCTGCCTGACAGCCCCCACAGCTCTTCATCTTCACTGCCCTCTGACCCCTCCATGTTTTCACATGTCAGCCCATCACTGCTCCTCTTCTCCCTACCTCAACTCTGAGGTGAATCAATTCATCTTTCATTGTCGTCTGCTCTCAAGTTCTTTGCCTCTTTATCCTGTCCACTATTATGATTTACCAAACTTCCTCTTCGGATTATTCCCAGAAATCACTCCCATTCACACGCTGCTCAATGGAGCAGTAGAAAATCATGAAACCATGCTGAAGGGGGCTATTACAAATTTACATTACATAATCTCAACTGGGCCCTCACTGCAGCAAGGTGATCCTTGTATCAATTTGATATCCTACTCAACATAGCTGTAATTCCAAATCCTTTTCCCTTAAACCTACCATTGTACTCCTCACCCTACCCTCCCAGCTAAAGACCTGGCCTAAAACTTCACCTAATAAGTGAGGCCATTTGCCAAGAACTACTTAGCATAGTAACAGACTAACTACAAGTAACTGAATTTTAAGAAATGTTTATCACTAGGAGGATAGATTGAAGGCTAGACTTAATTAGTTTTTTTGTCTGAGATTGACTCTTTCTTCTTTGTTGAGGTTGGAAATTAAGTGACCACTTGTGGGCCTGTTTGCTCCATTTCTGACCTGGGTTAGTCTGTCCCTCCTTAGATGGGCTGGCAGTCCTCTGCCCCCAAGACTCAGTTTTGTGGTGCCAGATTTAGTGCAAACAAAGGGTAGAGATGTGATGCCCTTTCCTATCCCCCGAACTAAACCTGAACTGTAGGTGGTCTTCTGATGTCTAGGGAAATTATTTTTGTTAAACCATCCAGTTGCAAATTGGCACCTAATGTTAGCTCCTGTGAATCTAAGTTGCTGTGTAACAGATCTGGGTGGGACAAAAGTCTTTCTCAGTGGAGCAAGGACAAAACATGAAGACTCTGCTTTTCCCTATAGAGAAAAAGTTTAGCAAGTCTCAAGTTAAAAAACTAGTTGAAAAATTTTAGGTGCTCATTGCCAGCTTTGTGGATCATAGACATTGCCAACATCTAGTGGGTTTCTTTACTACTATTATATAGGGTAGCTTATGTTTTGCCACTCAGAATTAGCTGGTATGTGTTGTAAACCATGTATTAGGTCTGTGATACTTTGAATTCAGCTGAAAATGTCCTAGGGCTAGGGGGTTGGGGTTGGGGACCAACACCATTTATTATAAATCACTGGAAGGTGGAGTCACCAAAATAATAGACTGGAAAAAAATGAAATCAGAAGCATGTCTTACTTAAAATGAGAACCATTTCTTCTTTTCTCATGCTATCTCGCAAGAGAAGTCAAATGAGAACAAATCAATACTACCTAGACAGTGATACTGAAGAGGGCACCCTTGTCTCAAAAGGCCACCTGTTGGCAAGCCAGAGAGAAATGCATATCTGGCTAGGAAAGTTCTTTACTAATTGTAGGATGGTTTGGAATTCATAGTACTAGGACACTAATCATATCTAGAATCTTAGGCCATGTAGATTCCTTTTTTCTTCATGGAAATATTTCATAAGGTCAGGAAGAAATAGGCACCTGGGTTGGCAAATCTTTTCTCTCCCAAAATGTCCTCACAAGGCTATCTATTATATGATATAGAGGACAAGGGCCTTGGTCCTGGAATCAGGAGCCATGGGAGTCAAATCTCAGCTCTAATACTAGTTTGTGATCTTTAGCTGACACTTGCCAATGAAGATCAGTAATTTAGGTGTAACAATTTGGTTGTTTCAAACTTAGGTGACTGGGACACTGAAAAGCCAACTAACTTGTTCACAGTCACATAGCTAGAATGGGTCAAGGGCAGGACTTGACCCCAGGGGTGTCTAGACCCCTCCATCACCAGTTCCATGATGCCTCTCAATATGAATAAATATGGATTGTGATTATTACTCCGTAGGGCCTTGCTGGTCTGCTTGACTAATCCCTATTAAAGTATATTATCTCACTTGCTCTCCCAAGGGAAAAGCCTTCCCAGTTCAAATGAATGAATGTCTGTAAATAATAGGTACTCTGAAAGGTCAGCATCTATGCATTCTCCCTATGGGTAAGTCTGTTTCTGTGTCAAGTTCATCTTGATTGTGTAGAGGTTCCACCAAAGATACTTTCTACCAAACATTCTGGGCTCAAAGCCATCTCTCTTGAAATAAATCCAGAAAGAAAGGCACCCTTGTGTGTCTTTTAAAAGGAAAAGCAACCAACTGAGCAATCATCCTTAAGGAAGGGGGCTCAGAGACAAGAGAAGCCAATGACAGAAAGATGGCACCATGGCCCACTATTTCAGGGTGACACATAGCAGACCTTATGACCTCATCTCTTCGAAGGTTTTGGAAAGGAGCCACTATGACGTCTTTCTAATTAGGGCTTGAGAGCATGAAGGATTTTATTTGCTTATTCATACTCCAAGATTTGTATTATCTTATATTAAATCAAATGGAAGGCTGGAATCATAATGGATGCTGAACTGAGTTGGCAGTTGCCCTTACAAATTAAAGTTTAAAAAAAAAAAGCAAACCAACAAACCCCAAACCTAAATTAAAAGTAGCTCTTGGGCACATATTATGGGGAACAAAGTTCCCAAAGAGCAATAAATATCTGGACAAATAAAACATAATAAACTTACTCTCCTGATCCTCCCCTCCCTCTACTTGTACATTTCTTGCTTCTACTTCTTAGTCACCATTCCCCCCCCCCAAAAAAATAACCCAATAAGGTTTTAAAATTGGGCCTAAGTAGTACCTCTGAGAAAAACAAGAACAAAAACAAAACCCAAAACCCAACCACTAAAAGAGACTCTCATTTATCATTCACACACTTAAATACTTGCTAAATAAATTAAAGTACTTTTGTGAATAGAAAGGGCTATATCAATGCTAATATTCTCATTGACCACAATACTCATGATTCCGTATGAAAAATGCATTAAGAGAGACTAAGGGAAATTTCTCCCTGGCAATGGGATAAATTCTAAAAGTCGAATGCTAGGTTAATTTTCTTGAGGACCATAAAAAGCACATTTTCTGTTAGAGGAAAAAAAAAATCTAACTTCTAGCACCAAATACCCTAATGCCTCTAATATACCCGAAACCCTCCTACTCAGTAACCATAATCACATCATCTATAATCAATGAGCAATCGATAAAGGGGGTGCCAATTCTTTACAAGATTTAAGCCTCTGGAATGTAATAAAGCCAGGTCTGAGCTGGACTGCATTTTGTCAAAGACCAGAGTAAAGAACAGGTACAATGTGGGTCTTCAGGGGGAGAACAATGCTTTTTCAGATAAAACAAAATTAAAATAAAATTAAGAATGACCTTCCTTTGCAGTGGTGGGATCTGTGCCCTCATCTGATCTCATAGCATTGTACTCCGATATAAGTGCAGAATCACAGGATTTTAGAGTTGGAAGAGTCCACCCAACCTATAGCTAAAAGAAATCTTTCATAGAACAATACCCAGCAAATGATCTTTCCATAAAAACTTTCATTAGAGAGGGAGGAAATCCCACCATATTCATGGTGCAGTGGAAAGAGAGTGAACTGGTGATTCATTCACAGGACCTGTATTTGAATACTGGTTCTGCCACTAACTGCCCCCAGTGATGGTGGTGGGCAATTCTCTTAACTTGAATCAAGGGATTTGAAAGATGGAAGGGGTCAGCCGTCACCTTGTAGAACTCATGCTTGAAAGGATTCCCTTCTATAACACAACTTAACAGTACCTGTCTCACTTCTGCTTGAAGACTTCCAAAGAGTCCAGTGGCCTTCTCGCCGTTCGTCACATGGGACACTGTCCCCTGACTATGCATTTTCACTGGATGATACTACACGTGGCTGCTCTTCTCTTTGTCTCTGACTCTGCTTCCCAGCTTCCCTGACTTTCTTCTCAGCTAAACTCCCACCTTCTTCAAGAAACCTCTCCTAGTTTCCCTTAATGCTAATACCTTTCTTCTAATATTATCTCCAACTTTTCCTGTGTAAATATCTAGTTTGTGCAAAGTTATTCACATGTCTGCTTTGTTAGATTGTAAACTCCTTGAGGGTATGTGAGGGTTTTGATTTTTTTTTTGTTCCCAGTACATAATAGAGTCCCTGGCACACAGTAGGTGCTTTAATGAATGCTTGTTGACTTGATTTGACTGCCCCTTCTGGAAAGCTGTAATTGTTAGGAAGTTTTTCTTGACATTAGGCTTAAATTTGCTTCTTTACACCTTTCACACAATGTTTCTCTGGGGTCACACAAAATAGACTAATCTCTTTTTAGCATAACAACATTTAAAACATTTGAATGGAGCTCTCATGTTCCCCCTAAGTCTTCTCTCTTCCATGCTAATGAATTAAGGACTTCTGGATCATGCAATCAACAAGATGGGGAAGCAGACATTTTCTCTAACTCCTCAGAACCTCTCCAACTTCTCTAAAACAGAAATTATACATCAAAGATAAACAACTTTAGGACACCTAGAACCCAAAAGAAGTTTTAAAAAAATCAAGATAATATGAGTTAGTCCAGCTGATTTCTAAAGTTTCTTCAAGATCTAGAGCTAAGATCCTATACGTTGAAACAGCCTGCTTCATTTCTGGACAATCTGTTAGAAAAGTTTCCCCTGAGTCTTCTCCAGGCTAAACATCCTTTGTAGAACCTACCTTTAATAATCTGCCTCACTTAAATCCAATTCACTTGCAAGTCAAGACATCTGCCTGCTGAGGTCATTGGTCTTCTCTGAGAATGAAGGACTCACAACAACATGCCATGGACTCAAGTCCCTTTGCTAGTCTAGTTGCCCTCCTTTGGCTCCTCTCCAGCTTTACCATATCCTTTCTAAATGATGTCATTCAGAATTGAACGCAATACTCCGGATGCCGTCTGACCAGGGCAGAAACAGGGACTAGTCATGACTCAGCATTCCTGGGATCTGTGCTTTCTTACTGTGACCCGAGACCTCATTAGGTTTCTGGCTGCTATCTTACTGCTTGTGTCTCCTGAGCTCAAAGGCCATTCACGCTCCTTTGCTACCCTAGATCCTTTCCTTGTCTATGGGCAAGTCTGATCTTTTTCAGACAAACTGCTTTCTAAGCACACAGCTCACATCTGTATGAGCTTTTTGAGGGTTTTTTGAACCCAAGTGTAAGATTTTATATTCCTTATAACTTAATGTCATCCTGCTGGATTCAACTCAATGCTCTTGTTTACAAAGATATTTTTTGGGTATTGGATTTGTCACCCAGTGTGTTAGCTTTCCCTCCCAGACTTGTATCATCTGCCCACTATTTACATCTTTATCCAAGTCATTTGTAAAAATGTTAAGGGACAGCTAGGTGATGCAGTGAATAGAACACTGGCCTTGGAGTCAGGAGGACTGGAGCTCAAATCCAGCCTCAAACACTTAACACTTGCTAGCCGTGTGACCTTGGGCAAGTCACTTAACCCCAATTTCCCTACTTTTCCCCCCTCCAAAAAGCAAAAAAAATAAAATAAATGTTAAATAGCCTGACCCTAAGCAGGGATCCTTGGAGCACTGCACACTGAGACTCCTGCCAACCTGACACTGAGCCACAACATTAGTGTATCTGTCTTATCTTCTTAGGCCATTGATAATCTCCCTGCCTTTCTTTTGGTTCTGCCAGCTAGATGCTTAATAACTTCTGCCAGCTAGATGCTTAATAACTATTTGATGCTTGAATGAAAGTCTGCAACATTTTGAAAGGAAATCATCACTCCAATACATCAGCATATTAATCTAATTGCATTATCTTAAGTCATTTTACTTCTGATATCTGAGACACAAAAAGAGCTTTAAGAGTTGAGTACATGTCAGCTAAAAAAAAACTGTATTTTCTGGAATTGTTATTATAAACACTTAGAATTATCCCAATAAATTTCTGGTATGGTTCCAAGCCTCATAGGGAAAAATGGTAATAACATAGAATCATGGGGTATTAGAACCTTCTAAGAGACCTCAGAAATCCTCCGGTCTAACTTCCTTCTGTAACTTGTGTTACAGAGAAGGAAATGGTAGCCTATCAAGGTCACATAATTAGGGGGTGAGCAGGGACTGGATTCCAACCCTTTTGACTCTCAATCTAGTACTCTGGTATAAGAATGTACAAGCTCCATAATATCCCTGATATAGGGAAGACCTAGATAAGGGAACTCTCTCTCTCCTCTCTCTCTCCCTTTCTTTTTCTGTCTTTCCCTTCTCTCTCTCTTTCTTTCTCTCTCTCTCTCTCTCTCTCTCTCTCTCTCTCTCTCTCTCTCTCTCTCTCCCTTTCCATTTCTCTCTCTGTCCTTCCTCTCTTTCTCTCTCTCCTCTCTGCCCCCACCCCCAGTGTAGATCAGTACTCTACTTGCATTTATACTTTCACAGAGCTCCCTGGGGCTCTGAGAATTTAAGCCTAGGGTCATGCTGCCAGTATGAAACAGCAGTGGAACTTAAACCCCGATCTTTCTGACTCTGAGGACAGCTCTCCAAATAGACCACTCCCATGCTGCCTACAACACTCTTATTATACTTCTACATGATAAAGTCACCTTTCATTGTGTTACCAGTTCCCAAATGTTTTGACCACAGTGCCCCACTTCTAAAAGGGTTTTAGGTAAGAAAGTCCATGAGTTCTGAGTTCCTTACCACTAGTCAGGCTTCCCTTATTAGCCATAGTGATTCTTTGCAAAAATCATAAAATGAGTTCTTGGAATTATGCAGAAGGACAGGTTTCAAGGACTGATTCTATCAGAGATAATAGTGAATTTCTGGTGCTGAATCTGCTTGAATGTGTGATGTCTCACACACATCTGTGCTTCTATCTTATATCTGACCTGTTAATGTCTCTGGGATTTGGATAAGCCAAGGAGTTTTTTTGTCTCAGTGCTCTCCCGTTTTTAAAGAAGGCAAATATAAATATCTGAGCTCAAAACACAAATAGAAGTAAAAAAGGAAAAGATTTCTAATAACAAGAAAAGTTTTTGTTGCAGAAATATTAGGCTAAGAACAGAATGGATTTATCTGGAGTAGCCAAGAAATCCTAGACCAAGAATAAAAATCTAGAATTTAGCTGGGAAACCAGAGGAACATGTAAGAACTTTTAAAGTTTAAGAACATCGTCTTTCTGAGTTCAAATCTGGCCTCAGAAACTCACTAGCTGTGTGACCCCAGGCAAGTCACTTCACCCTCTTTGCCTCAGTTCCCTCATCTGTAAAATGAGCTGGAGAAAGAAATGGCAAACCACTTCAGTATCTTTGTCAAGAAAATCCCAAATGGGACCATGAAGTTTTAGACATGACTTAACAAGAACAAGAAGCTTTCTAGGGGTGGGTGGTAGCAATAAAATGTAGCTATAAAAATAAGGAGGATGGGGGACAGCTAGGTGGCTCAGTGAATAGAGCACTGACCCTTGGAGTCAGGAGGACGTGAGTTCAAATCCGGCCTCAGACACTTGACACAAAAACTAGCCGTGTGACTTTGGGCAAGTCACATAACCCCAACTGCCCTCCAAAAAGAAAAAAAAAAGAATAAGGAGGATGGAGTCAGCGGGGAACACGGTTTAGGATTATGAGAAGATCCAAGATTCAAATCCCAGTTTTGCTACTGACTACATGCCCTCAAGCCAATTGTTTGCCCTCTTTAGGCTGCAGATTTATCCTCAGAAAAAGGAGAAGGCTGGATCAGAACATTTGGAGGGTCCTTTCCAGCTCCAGCGCAAGCTCGGAAAGGTAGCTGTAAGCTGACCCCTTCTGGCGTGTGCTGGTATACACAACAAGGAGTTGACTCAAAACGTTATCCCTGATCCTGAAGGAACTGGAAAACTTTAAAATGTCAACAGTCTCTCGATTGATTTGCTTTCTAATGACTACTCCCTCTGGCACTCCTTGGGTAGGGGACATTGTAGAAGGCACTAACCAGCACCTCATCTAAGAAAGCTCTACGAAGAGCTGATTAATAAATGCTGTTGATTGATAGGAGCAATTAGGTTAGAAGCACGAAGCCATTAAAGCTGGAAGGCCCCTTGGAGGTTGTCTGGTCCACTTCTCATTTGATTTAATTTTCGTTTTCTTCAAAACAAGGTTTTATTAATGCCGTTAGCTTTTCCATCAAAGTCATCTCCCTGTTCCCTATGAGCCTTCACTTGTAACAGAGAAAAATAAGCAAAGCCAGGGGTGTACAAGGGCTCTGAGGCTGTTATCTTTTTAGGGTGAACATTTACACCCCAGAAATCCCCCAGTGCTCTAATCGGGGCTGGGTGTATTGTTCCGTTCACTGTCTAGACTTAAGAAAGCAATGGAGAAAATGTTAATAATGGAGGTTAAATTTAAGTTTAAAAAGTGTCTGTGATTCGTACATTTGCCACCCCCCCCCCAAGCTGGTTGTTAAACACTGACCAGTATTAAACACCACTGACTGAAAAACCAACAGACATAGTGACCACATCTGGTGGCATAACCCAGCATGTTGCAGATGGGGAAACTGAGGTAAAATATAGTAGCAGCATTAGATGGGCTTTGAAGTTCCCTTCCGTGGCTATGATATGATGATCATAAGTTATTCTACCTTCCTGAATTATGATGTTCCAGCAACCTCATCAGCTCCCAATTTCATGCCCAAATTTTATCCCAAAAATTCCTCCATAGCTGCTTTAGCACTGACAATTTTCTGAGTGCATTCACAGCAGAAAGAGAAGTAAACAGCCCTAGATAATCCTGGCACTTGTTTTTAATTCTCTTCCCCAAAGACTTAAAACTGCAGAAGCCATCAAAAAAAAATCAAGGAAGGAGGGAGCCAAGGCTCTTGTCCCAGTTCCATCATAATTAGCTGGGTGACCTTGGGCACCTTTCTCTAGTCCTTGGTTTCCTCCTCAGTAAAATGAAAGGGCCAGGCTCAGGCAATCACTGGTTTCTTATCCTGTAACATCCTCTGACTCTGTGTGTGTGTGTGTCTGTGTCCTTTGTGAGACACAAGACAATTATCCAGATTAAGGTGAGTCAGTCTGAGTGAAAAGATCTTCCCTTCCCGATCAATACTCATTCATTTCTACTTTGCTGAAAATTGGCCCTCCTTTGGGGCAGTAAGTGGAAACTTGATTGATGATTTCTGAATCAAGGCTCCTAATTAAAGGTCAGCAAAAGGGGATAAAATGAGATGTAGGGATAGAAACATCAGTGCGCTGCTTCCCCACCGGGGTCTTTTATCTTCCCAAGGCCTTGGGCTGTCTTTCCAGCCTTCCCCAGCTGCTTCTGAGGATAGATCACCATGGCAACGGAAGGCCACTCAATGGTGCTAAAAACCTAGGACCACTAAAAGGAACAATGAGCTGTCTCAAGTGTCCGTTAAAAGAGGAGGAAGCCGGTACTACCTCCCTAGAGAGGAGTTGGAAAAGCAAAGCCATTCTCCTTTCATAATAGTTAAAAAAAATAAAATAAAATAAAAATTAGATCAGGCAGAGAGTTTGGGGATCCCCAAGTTCAACTCCCTCATCTGACAGATGAAGAAACTAAGGTCCAGAGAAGTAATGTGACTTTTCCACGGTCACAGGTAATTAGTAGTAAAGTTAAAACTGGAGTCCAGGGGCAGTTAGGTGGTACAGGGGACAGAGCACTGGCCCTGGAGTCACGAGGACCTGAGTTCAAATGTGGCCTCAGACGCTAGATGTGCAACTCTGGGCAAGTCACTTAACCCCAATCGCCTTCAAAATAAAAAAAAAAGAAAGAAAAGAACTGGAACACAGCTCTCTGGACTTAGAGCTCGAGGTACTTATCTTGGACTCCTCACCCTCCCTCTGTCCATTCATTAATGAGTCTGTCTCCCTGACATCTCTTGTACATCTCCTTTATTCCACTCAACCCGGCTACCTTTTCAGTAAGTGGATGCCTGCAATGACTTTCTAATTGATTCCCCTGCTTCCATTCTTGTCCCTTTTCAATTTGTCCTCCCTGCAGCCAGCGGATCGATACTCCTATAGCACAGGTCTGACCATACCACTACCCTGCTGCTGCTTCTAGGATTATATGCAAACTCCTCTGGCATGTAAAACCCTCCAAACCTGGCTCCTGCCTGCTTTTCAGGCCTGTTACACATTATTTCCTTTCACACACTCTGCAGAACAGCTGAACTGACCTTATTGTTCTTCCTCACATATAATAATTCATCTTCCACTTCCATACCTTGCACACACTGCTCCCCATGCCTGTGGCTGTGTATGTGTGCATGTGTGTGCATGTGTGTGTTTGTGTGTCTGTGCATGTACTTTTTTCCCATGACAGAATGTAAGCACCTTGAGGGTAAGAACTTTTTCATTTTAGCTCTTGTATCCCCAGCACCTGCCGTAGTATGTGGCACACAAAAAGGGCTTCATAAATGCTCACTGATTAAGTTTTGCTAAGATTCCCCTGCCTCCCTGGTCAGGAGAGACTCTGAAACACCTGAAGTTAACTCAAGGACATCACAAATTGCCTCCACAGACTTTCCCCTACTTTGTTTCTGCCATAAAACAGCTAAGACCAAAGTGGGGAATTAGAGGAAACACATGGAAATGGATCCAAACTTTGGGGGTGTGACCTTTTTAACAAAAAGCACATGAAGACAGGCTAAGATAAAAGGCAGATGGTGTGGACCGATATGAGGAATGAGGCCCCAGATCTTACCAGAGCTTGCTCTATGAGGAGGCAGAAGAGAATGGCATTGCCCACTTCCCTCAGGCTCTGGAACACGTCGGTCTTGAGCTCTGCATACTCAATGATGTCCTTCAGCTGATGATGGAAAAACTCCAAGATCCCTGGGGAGACAGAGGAGACGGGTCATCAGAGAGCTCCCAGCTGGCTTCTTTGGGCTGAAACCCAGGGTGAGCTTTAGGGATGTGAAGAAATGAGGATGCATCCTTGCTCATCTGTCCTAGATTCTACTGAGAGATGTAAAAATTGCCTGGCTCCTAATCCACAAGAAGAAATACCAGGCGAAAATCAGGCTGCTCACTGCAGGGAAATATCTCATGTTAACCCCGTCTATAACCTCCTCCGGCTCATGTGTGATGGTCCCAGCCCCGGCCCTGGCCCCTCTCCTCTTGGACATCATGATGGAAGGGGATGGTTTTTTGCCTGCCATAGTATGGGCTGCTATGAATTCTCTCTGAGGCCTTTTCCATAGGGGCAGATCATTTCAGTAGTCGGGAGGAAAAGATCAGATGGACCGGTATATAATAATGTACGTAATATGCCATAATAACAACTAACAACTATATTGTATGTGCCAGATGCTTTATAAAATGATGATCTTATTTGACCCTCAGAACAATTCTAGGAGGTAGGTGTTGTTATTGTCTCTGGTTTATAGAGGAGGAAACACACAAATAGAAGCCTAAGTGAATTGCCCAAGGTCACACAGATCTGAGGTAGAATTTGAACTCAGGTCTTCCTAACTCCAGGATCAGTGTTCTACCCACTAAGCCACCTTGCTGCCCCTATTTATTATTATTATTATTGTTGTACAGCCCTTTGTATTTTTCAAGACAAATCTCTATTATTTATCCTGTTTCATCTTCCCGCAGTGGATGGAGAGCCAATTTAAAGTCAGAAAAATTTGGGTTCAAGTCCTGCCTCTGAAGGTCCTTGCCTTTAAAAATATATTTTAGCTAGCTGTGTGACCCCAAGTGCTCTAAGCAACCCTTTGAGACTCTAAGTGGCAGGAAATGTGTCCACCCAAATTGGTAGGAGTTTCCTCATCTGGGGGTCCTTTACCAATGAAATTAGAAGTCCAATCCCCAGCTTATCATGATCTCCCTACCTACCTTGGGACATAGGCAGGGCACTTATAATTCCCGGTTCCTCCTACCCCCCAGTCATCTTCCAATAACAGAGGAAGAAACTGAGGTTCAGAGAGGTAAGTGACTTACTCAAGATCTTCTAGTTATTCAATCAATAAACATTTATAAAGCACTTACCTTGTACCAGTCACTCTGCTAAGTGCTGGTAAGAAAGTGTTAAGAAAGGCAAAAATAGGCCTCAAGAAGCTTACGTTCTAATGAAGGAAACAATGTGTAAGATTAGGCATAAACAAGATTAAGAGCTGGGACTTGAACCCAAGTGTCTTGAATCCTAGTTCAATGTTCACCATGAGAATGTAAGCTCCTCTTTTGTTTCTGTCTTTGCATGACTTCCTGGTGTGCCATTTGGCTCCTAGGAGCCAACAAGCAAATATGCCTGTTGAACTGAAGGCCTTCCACAACGCTAACCTGGGGAGCCGTATTCATGCCGTGGCAACCTGCATATCTTGGGCATCACCTCTATGAGGGTCTTCACATACTGGAGGATGGTTCCTTGTAGCTGGCAAAAGCAAAGGGAAAAAGAAAGAATAGGAAGATATGAAAACGTTAGGCTCAAGATCCATTCATGCCAAGGCTCTTTCTCTGACACAGGTACCCAGAGAGGTGAAGGTTGTTCAGTTTGATATCAGTCTCAGAGATGTGAGCCTGGATCTATGCATTGTTTCCCTGAATGTCGGTATGTGAAACTATAGACTGACTCCTCTGCCTGACATTTAAGGTTCTCCACAATCTCCCGTCACTTTGCAGTCTTATTTCCTGTTAATCCTCTTCTCTCACTCTATGTTCCAACTAAATTGCACTGAATTCTCAAACATCATGACTCACAAGGAAGAGGGATTAGTCATGTTCTCCTTGACCCTCTAAGGGCCAGCGGAGCAATGGGTAGACGTCAAAGAGGCAGATTTAAGGCTGGATATTAGGAAAAACTTCTTAACAATTAGAGCCATCCAGAAATGTCATGGGATGCCTCCTTGGGAGGTAGTGGGCATGTTATAAAGTTGCTCAGATTTGGGTTGGACTAAAGGACTTTGACGTCCCTTCCAACACTGACCATCCTTCTGCGATCCCATGTCTTTGTTTATGCTGTTACCAAGACCTGGGGTGGTCTCCCTCTCCCTCCACTAACTGAATTACTATCTTTTACAGCTCAACTGAAATGCCTCTAGGCCCGTGAAACCTTCCTTGATTCTCTTTCCCTGCTCCTTCTCTTCAAGGTCAGCAGTGACCTTTCCCCTCATACCCCACATTACACTGTTCTGTAACTCATGCGCTTATTGGTTACCCTAGCTATCTTTGTTGATATCTTGGATTCCTACTACACTATAAGTTACTTAAAGGCAAGGAACATGTCTGATCTGAGCTTTGAATATTTACTGGAACTTAGCACGATTCTCTGTATACAATATGCATGTAACAAATGTTTGATGTATTTTACTGTATTGTACATGGTACATTACATGGTATATGATGGGACATATGTAGCGCAATGTACTGTAACCCATGAATTTATCTAGGTGTTTTCTGAAGCTATTTCCTTCTGTCCCCTCATCCAGAAAGCACCTTGTGGATGTATTCCCCAATCATTACTCAAATGTGTGTAGTGATGCTAAAGACCATTGAACTGTTCTCAAAACTTTAAGCCCCCAAAGGCAGGCATTTCACCCTCTCTCCTTCCTCAAAGAGGAATCTGAGCCATGTTTCTTTACCTTGACCACCTTTTATACCCTGTGATCAAGCCCTAATGCTGGTGGTTGCTGCTATATCCTCTACACCAAAACCCCATCCTGAGAGATTTGTGCTGGAGTTAGCTTGGTGAGAGCTGATGATTGAATTTTCAATGTGCGCACTTTGAAATCAGCAAAGGCTATAAATAAGAACTTGATTTACTGTTTTGTTCATTGTCTAGACTTAGGAATTAAATTTATAAGTGGGTTGTGTGCACATTTTCCCCCTCAAGAGATAGTGTTAAACATTTACCAGTATACTCCTGGATTGACCTGTCCAATTTGGGAAGAGTCTATTAAATCTAGCCAGCCCTCAACCAGATGACTAATCTCTCCATTTTCCACCATTTACAATCAAATCTACAGTACCATAGCTTGTAGAAAGGATGTGTCACTTAATGGTGCTACTGTTCCTTTCCCCATCCTTATGACATCCCAGACCCAAACACCTTTGCCTGGCCACCATCCCCTTATATGTACTGCCTTATCCTATTAGAATATGTTTTTAATAGGCAAGTACTAATGTATTTTTATCCCTAGCATTTAGCACAAAGTAAAAGTTTAATAAATACTTTTTCATTCATTCATTCATAAGACCCTTATTATTAATGAAACTTAACTAACAATGGACATAGGTCAAACCTTTTGAAGGCAAAACTAGGGTTTGCTCAGGCCTGAACTTACCAGGCTCTTGACAATCTTCAGCAGCTCTTCCATCACCACAGCAATGCCCTGATAACCCAGAAGCCTGCAGATTGTCTTGAAATGAGGAGGTCCCACGAAATTCCTATAGGAGCTGTAGATGTGGCTGTAGGCAATGTTGAGGGGCTATGAAAACAGACAGGGTTGTAATTTGAGTGGAGCAATGAATGATGGGGTGATTTTTTCTTACCCTGAAGAATTGTGTTTTAAAATTCATCAGCTTCAGTAACTAAGCCTTATTTTTAAAAGAATGATGATGAAATATGTCCCTTGCCTCTTAGAAAAGAGGCGCTAGACTAGACATGAGGGCTGAGGCACACATTTTCACACGTGGCCAAAGTGCTGGTTTGTCTTGTTTGATTGTACTTATTCATATGAAAAAGGATTCTGGGGGTGGGGGAAGGATGTAGTTAATAGGAAGTGATTAATGAAAAAAAAAAGAGCCTCAATAAAATTTTTTTTTTTTTTTTTGCTTTTCGGAGGGCAGTTGGGGTTAAGCGACTTGCCCAAGGTCACATGGCTAGTTTTTGTGTTAAGTGTCTGAGACCGGATTTGAACTCAGGTCCTCCTGACTCCAGGGCCGGTGCTCTATTCACTGCGCCACCTAGTCGCCCCCTCAATAAAATATTTTTAAAGAAAAAATAAATAAATGTATCTGTTTATTTTAAGCCCACATAAACATTTTCTAGGTGGATTTTATAAGTTAGTTAAACATACTGCTTCCCAGCTTTGAATTCACTTTTCATAACCTGGAAGATATGAATGCTTAGATAATATGTTCATGCCTAGTAGTAATCCTGAATAACATATTTACAGCAATACAGACTGACCCCTCAAAAGACAGTAAGTAGGATATAGTTAGACTTCTGCTTTAGGAAAATCTCTTTGGCAGGAGCATGGAGGATATGGCAGAAAAGGGAGAGAGAATGTAGGGAGGCTATTGCAGAAGGGTATTATAATAATCCAAGTGATGATTCAATCACGAGGTCCTGAACTAGGGTGGTTTGCTATGTAGGCAGGAGAAAAGGAGGTGAGCTATGAAAAAACGTCATGGAAGTATAATTGAGGATAGATTTGCTAGGTGATGGAGAGGGAGGAGTAAGAGAGGACACAGTAGCTGTGAACCTGGGTGGTGCCCTCATCAGTAACTGGAAGGTTTGGAAGAGGTGGGTTGGGGGCATGGGGAAGGTAAGGTAATGAGTTCTGCAATGCAAACTACAACCCAACCAAGACTGCTTATCTTATAGAACTCATTCTGTCCCACCCAAAATCAAAAGGGAGGAGGTGGACCAGGGCTCTTACTCACCAGTTACTGCCCTGGAGAGTAGAGTCCACACTTGGAAGGGCACCTACCTTATCCAGGAGGTGACCTGGGAGGTAGAAGCTAGGTATGCTAAGGGAGGGGGTAGGAATTTTCCAAATGGCATCTACACAATTGCCAGTGGTTTTCTGGGTAGCAGTTAGATAAATGCCCTGAGGGACAGAAGGACTCAGAAAGGGGAAGTTGGGAGTGCCTAGAGGAGAAGCTAGTGTAGGGGGTCCTTGTTTTACAGACAAGCCTAGACTATGGGAGGGAAGATGGTATGGGACCTGGGTGTGCTAGTAAATATTTAAGAACCAGCTTTCTAATGTATGCAGGGTACATTTTAAAGTTTAATTTACATCATTAATTGCAGGGTTGTAATTGCATTCACATTGAAAATGTAATAATCAGCTCTCCAGCCAGTAAGAGCTGGCTTCAGCACTCTATAGTACATAACCTATATTCTCATACTCTGATTGATTACATACCTCTTGAAGTCAGTTTAAGCCCCTTCTCTAGACTAGGGACACTCAGAAGTTTAGAGGGAGGGAGAGAAGGAGCATTTACTAAGTATCAACTATGTGCCAGGCACTCTATTAAGTGCTTTTTACAATTATCATTGTGTCTGATCCTCACAACTTGGTGAAGCAGATTCTATTATGGCCCCCATTTTTCTATAATTGGGGAAACTGAGGCAGTTAGCAGTTTAAGTGCCTTGCCTGGCTAGGTCACACAGCTAGGAAGCATCTGAGCCTGGATTTGAACCCGGCCCTCCTGATTCCAGGCCCGGCACTCTTTTCTCTGTGCCACCTAGCTGCCCACGAAGCTATGCTGAGAGACTTGTCCATGCTCACGCAAGCAGAATGTGTCCAAGGAAGGACTTGAATCCAGGTTTTCTTGACTTCAAAGCTATCTATCTACTATGCTACTCTGTCTCTATGAGAAATTAACTAATATACTTCAAGCTGATCAACAGAAACTGTTATCTGATGCTCTGTTACCCAGAACTCTCTGCTACCCAACAATTCCACAATATAACATCAATGGCATTTGTAATGATGCTTCAGGGTCCTTACAGATCCTCAAAGAATGATTCTGTTCTATCCAGTCTCGTTTTACTGCTAGGGGGAAATCTTACTGAATCCTAATAATCTTAAAACTGAAAATCCTGCACTGCATATTTGGGAGTTCTCTAAAAATCAGGATGTTTTATCAATTGCAACCTCCCATTCCTTCACCATCCTGGATAACAGAATATATTCATTATATGAAAACTTCAGCTACTTTGAGGTCCTAAAGGGGTGCTAGATGCAGTCATAATATTTATGCAGCAAAAGCCCATTTTGGTGCTATGTAGATGAATTCTTAATATTTACTTGAGCGTGATGAAATTTTCAGCTAAATAGAGGGTGAATGGAGACATTATTACATGTAGTCACAAAATATTCTAAAGGCCATTTTGGTCGGGGATGGGAGTGCCTATTATAGGCTCAAAAGCGTAATAATTGCTCAAGTTAGTATCATGCACATGCCAGGCATTTTTATGAAAATGCTCACTTGAGCTCAGTGATCTATGTAGCTGAGCAAGTACCAAGATTAAGTTTTCACATGCAGAGCAAATATAGATATTAACAAAGGAAAGAAATCATTATTAATAATCAATGATTTGGGAAGATCCAGAATTCTCCCCCTTTTTCTAAAGCCTCTCATATCCAGGCTCAGCTGGACAAGAGAGATGATAGCAGACAGAATTAACATTCTCCTCAATCTAGATACTGATACTCCACCCTGCCTTACAAGGAATGTAATCTAAGGTGAAACTCCCACACCCACGGTCTTCCAGGCTTGAGCTGTGGACACAAATTCTTTGATTAGATTGCCCAAGGCTGGGTGATTTGGAAGTAAATGACAGAATCAAAGTCACAGCTCCACCTCTCATTGTAATATTCATCTTCTCATTTCCTGTTAATCTGAGTTGACTGGCACCTTCAGAAGGCCACTCTTCTAAGAGCATATAAACTGTGAGCCCACAACCATGATTAGTCTTTGGCATTTGAGAGTGTCACTGGCCCTTTTATTAATAAAATGCTAGCATTATTAATGAAATGATTAATTACCCAGAAAATGTCTCTCAGACTTTTAAAATATCACACAATATAGTATGTATTACGATTTTTTTTGTATTATTGTATATGATTTTGGTTTTTTTGTATCAGATCTTTGATTTCATTGGTATAGGCAGTGCTTCTTAAACTGTGGTCTGGAGACTCCTGGAGGTCCCTGAGACACTTTCATATAAGTGTCCATGACGTAAAAACTTTTCATAATAATATGAAGCCATTTTGATTTCAAATGTGGCAAATATTGATAGATACGCCTCACACAAACAAAAGCTCTTTGGTGGGTCATCAATAATTTTTATGAATGTAAAAGGGGTCCTGAGACCAAAAAGTTTGGGAGCTGCTGCTATAGGGAACTTTTGGTGAGGAAAATCCCCCTAAGGTAGCTCAGTACCTCTTCTTAGGGAACTGCTGTTGGGCTCTGAAAAATTAAGCATTTTGCCAAGGGTCACAGAGTTAGGAGGTGAGCCTGGAACCCAAGTCTTTCTGATTCTGAGGCTAGTTCTGAAAACTCTGTGCCATGTTGCCTTGTTGGCAGAGACCCAACATGCCTCTAAGACAGCAGCCACAAAGACTGAGTTCTCTATTTTTTCTGTTTGCTTTTAGGAAAAGGGATTTTTTCTTCAAGTGAGTTCCCTTTTAGCTAATGGTCTTTGACAAGGGCCACTAATGGTTTGCCTAGACCCAGAGGAGCATGTTGAGATGCTGATTTGGTCATGGCGAGCATTTGAGAATACTGCCTTTGATAAAAGCTCGTTTATGGTCCATTAGGCTCTTTTCTCAGTGCCAGCTGCTTCTTCCAACCCATAGAGCAGCAAGAGTGCACCCTGGTCTTCCTGTACAGTTCCTTCTTTAGGACAGACATACTATTCAGAGGAGATTTGGGACAACGATCAATGTTCTGAACTGTGGCCACCAAAGGAAAGCCAGCAGTTAGTCATTCTTTCTCCATCTTTTGGCTTTTTCTAGTCATATGTACCTGAGACCTACTCAAGAATCAGAGACAATCAGGGGTAAAAGTGACACTGAGTTTAGTAATTAGTCATTTAGTCTAATTTGATTATTTTACACGTGTTTCAGGACTGAGACAAACATAATGCCTAACAACTCAACTTATATATTTATATGGCATTTCAAGGTTTACAAAACCTACAAAGGAATACAAGTTTCTTGAGGGCAGGGACTCCTCTTTGTAGTCCCTACCCAACAACACTAGGCACTTAGTAGACTTAATAAATGCTTATTGAATGTAAATGTGTACAACTTTCCACAGTACTCTTCTGCAGCTGCCTTATGGCTTATGACACATTCCTTCCATTTCATCATTTCTCTGGGAAGTGGACAGGAAGGCCACTTTAGAGTCAACAAAAACCTACAAGTATGGAATAAATTTCACGGCCTTGTCCCCCAAGTCTTGTTTCTGAGATGCTTGTTTTCTAAGGTCTCCTACTGCCCATGGCAGCTCTTCTTAGCAAACATTAATAAATCATACGAAGATGGATGGCAATTCATGAGCTCCCTGACAGGTTTTATAGATCACAGATTTAGAATGGAAAGAGACCTGTAGAGTTGCTTCACCACCACAGGACAGAAACCACAAAACAAAACAAAACAAAAAACCAGGCGGACACCATGCAATTGGAAAACCCTCTTTTGGACATGTTGACAGGACTACGCTCCTTGAGGGCAGGGGCCAAATCTTTTGTCTTCTTTGTATCTTTCATGGATCCTTACACATAGCAAATACTCAAGAAACGCTTGCCAAATTGAATGGAACTGAATTCTCTTTATGTCCTTCAGAAGTCTATGCTTCAAGGTATGCCCCAAGAGTTTCAGGAATAGGATTGAACTGAAGAGAAGTCAGAGTCAGCATTAGGCAAACCAAGCCTCTCTTGAAGAATCATCAACATGCAAGAGTTACTCTTCATTATTCCCAGGACACGCCAACACATGCAAGAACAGAAACACATACATGCCAACAGAAACATGCATATACAACCCCTAAGGGCACCCAGTCTAACCTGCTGACTCAATAGGAGGCTGGACCTGACTGCCCCATGGGGAAATGGGTGGAGAGGCAGAAGGCTGGACATATTCTGATGATATGAAGAAAAACAGGGACGCAACAGTGATTCTAGATATTTGAAACCTACCACAAATATTCCTAGTGGGCATACTACCAATTAACTAAATCTAAACTGATCCTGCTAATTGACTTCACTTAAAAAAAAAAAGCAGAGTCAATTAGCAGTATTGGTTCATTAGCAGGCTTGAACATCCTTTATGAGCTGACTCAATTAACAGGGCTGAACACTCCCGTCTCTTGAATAGGATGTGTACCTAGTCTTTTTAGGAAGACTCACTTAAAACAGACTTCATTTAAAGTCAAACTGCATGAAATAAAAGTCACTTTCCTCTCTGGATTTCATTTTCCCCATCTGTTGGACTAGATGAGCCCCGGGGTGTTTTCCAGCACTAAAATTATATGATTCTTCGTGTCTAAAATAACAAGCAACCCTAATTTAAGACCACATATTAATCAGGTTTGATGCCAAGTACATTTTCTTCAGGCAAAGAAGTATCTTAAGAATGGAGGGGGGAAAGGATGTTTAAAGTAGCACAAAAGAAAACCCAAATATTATCTGAAATTGAATGTTGTGAGTCAGGCTATCTGCATTTCTTGGGACTGTCTCCTGACCACAAGATAATTCATATTCTCATTTTTAAAGCAAGCACAAAGTTAATGAATGTTGGAACTGCTGATCATGCACCCAACATTTCCATATCATTTTTGTTTGGCCCCATTGAGTCTCAGCTTGTCATCTCATGAAATCCAGTCTGTTAGCTGAACAACCCAGCTACTTGTCATCACTCTGACCTGCTCAGTATTTCATCACACAACAGGATATCTGTCACTGCTCACCCTCAGTGGAGCTCTTTATTATCCAAGTGGCCCCATGGACAGATTTTGTATAATGTACATTCCAAAGCTGAGATTTCCAATTTCTTATGAACTAATATTCTTATAGATAGATCATGGTGCATAGTATCAGGGAGTTTCATATTTCCACCTTGACTTTTATGGAAATCAAATGTTAGTGTCTATGTTTGCAAATCCTTCCCAGCTCTGATACTCCATATTCTAGGGTCCCTTCTAGTTATAATTTTCTATTAGTTCTAATTCCTTCCTAGATTCAACAGTCCAGATTCTAAGGTCCTTTCCAGTTCTGGAATTCTATATTCTCAACTTCCTTCTAGTTCTAACACTCGGTGTTCTAAGATCCCTCCTAGCTTTGACATTCTATGTTCTAAGATTCCTCTCAGCCTTAACATTCTGTTTCCTTCCAGTGTATGTGGGAGGACAAACTGAAAACACTTAATTCCTTTGTAAACTGTTCGGTAAACACTTTGTATCCCTGAAATCGGGAATCCCAACTGCTGTCTCCCTCAAAACTTCTATGCACTGAGTACTTTTTTCTTCAAGTTAAAGATGCTTCTGATTTCCTCTCTTTTTTCACAAGTGTTACAATTTCTCTGCTTCTACTTGTAGGTATTTGAACATAATCAGCTGGCCACGCTTTGGCAAATGAACTAGCTCTTCCATTCAGGTGGAGTATGTGGATTTTAATACTCTAAGTCACTTTGAAAAGCCATCGTATTTGAGAGTGAATGAGTAAATGGGCAGTAGCCATGCTTGGGGTGGGAGAGGGAATTGGAAGGTCTGGTAAAGGACAGAACCCTATAATGTCGGAGCTGGAAGGAATCTCAGAAAATAGAATGCCGGATGAGGAAGGGCTCCTAAAGATCCTCGTAATTCATCTCCCCCATTTTAGGGAAGGCAAAATCGAGGCAGAGAGAGAGAAGTAGCCAGATTTTTATATTCTTGTTACTCATCTGAATCCATTCTAAGACTCAGTTCTCTAACCATGAGATGGTCCAAGTGGAATCTGAGCTGATGGAAGCTATCCTGTTGTTTGGGGAGTGGTATGGCTGAGAGGCCACGTGGAGTAAACAGACAGAGAGCTGTTGGAAAGACCTGAGTCAAGCCCAGCTTCTGACACATACTGGCTTTATGACCCTGGGGAAGGCAACTTTTCTAAGACTGCAGATTGCAGACAAAGTGATGACCTGCATTGATAGGGGATTTCATCACTCAGAAGCTACTTATACTATTGAAATCTCAAGTCCAGTCTTTATCCCTGTGGCTGAGTACTACACCACATTTGGTTTTGGTCATCATAGTATTGCTGACTGTTCAATCTTTTCAGTCATGTCTGACTCTCTGTGACTCCACTAGGAGTTTTCTTGGCAGAAATACTGGAGTGGTTTGCCTTTTCTTTCTTCAGATCACTTTACATGTGAGGAAACGGAGGCAAATAGGGTGAAGTGACTGGCTCAGGGTCACACAACTATTTAGTGTCTAAGGAGAGACTTGAACTCAGAAACAGTCTTCCTGACTTCAGGCCTGGTCCTCTGTGCACTACGGCATCATCTCGTTGCCCAGTAATCACAGCAGAGTAGTTACTAAATTCTCTACAATAGAAGATACCTCTTTATGCATGAATACTCTCATGGATACAATGTGCTTTGGGGATGGAGTACAGTTAACCCTTCCACACTGTGACTTTCCCCATCATGGTTTTGATATATTGTAGATCAGAATAAGAAATTAAATGGGGGGGAGGGTGCAGCGGGTAGGTGGTGCAGTGAAGAGTGCACTGGCCCTGGAGTCAGGAAGACCTGAGTTCAAATCCAGCCTCAGACCCTTAGCACAAAAATAGCTGTGTGACCCTGGGCAAGTTGTTTAACCCCAATTGCCTTACCTTACCCTCTCCAAAAACCAAAAAGAAAAGAAATTAAATGGGAACTTTTGGGGGGTTTTGCCACAGATGACACGTGAAGACCAGCAGATGACACAGCATTTATGAACAAATACTTAACTCAAATTTTACAATATTGTACTGTAAACACCCCATAAAAGAAAAAGGGAAAATTCATACTCTTTTTCTGGTACAAAAGAAGGGCCAAGAATTTTTACAAGGATTTTCCGGATCACAGGGACGCTGCACACGTAGCCCCCAGGAGGTGGAAGGGATAACTGTACTAAGAAAGCCGAGGCCAAATGTATTGCACGGGATAGCCTTCTTTTAACCTTACCATTTTAATAGGCAATGAAGATTGTTGGAAGAAATTTATGGTATATGTTCTCATAATTTGAATACAGATGCTCTTAAGAGGGAATATTAATTTTTTTGAGATCTGTGTCTACTATGTACAATTGGTGCTTAAAAGGTGGTGTGGTATAGTAGAAAGAGTCCTAAACTTAGTGTCGTGAAGATCTGAGTTCGAATCCTACCAATGATGCTTCTTAACTATGTGACCCTGGGCAATGCACTAAACTGCTCTGAGTCTCAGTTTGCTCTTCTGTAAAACGGGAATAAAATGAAAAACCAGGGTTCTGTGGGACCTAAATGAATTAATGCATATAACGTGCTTTGGTAATTTTAAGTCCTATGCCAGTTGTTTGAAAAAAAAAAGTCTGGTTAATTGGAAACTCTCTGGGGCACTTTTATTTTGGGGATGGGAAATTGGGATCAGTGATTTTAATGGTGTAGGGCACCCCCAGTGTTGGGAACTCCCTCCACAGATACTTATCACCAATATATACGAGTTTTGTGGGAGGTTGGGAGGTTAAGTAACCTTTCTATCATCATACAGCAAGTATAAGCAGGACTTGAACCCAGGTCTTCCTGGTTCCAAGGCTGGCCTACTCTGTCCTCTGTCAGATTACTTTTCTATTGACGCCGGATAGCTCTTTTTTTGGTAATAATTACTCTCTGTTACTCTTCTCCTTGCTGCACCATGAAACTCTTTCCTGTTGTTTATCCAAGAGAGCAGGGATTTATGTGCACTGAAAAAACCTTTCCTGCTCAATGAGACCATCGGGCATGAAAACTTGCCCGGCTAGTGATTAGCTCTATGTTATTTCCCTCTCTACCTCTTTTATTGGGCAGCTAGGGGATGCAGCGGATAGAGCACTGGGCCTGGAGTCAGGAAGACTCATATCCCTGAGTTCAAATCTGGCCTCAGACACTTACTAGCTGTGTGACCCTGGGCAAGTCACTTAACCCTGTTTGCCTCAGTTTCTACATCTCTAAAATGAGCTGGAGAAGGAAACAGCAAATGACTCCAGTATCTTTGCCAAGAAAACCCCAAATGGAGTCATGAAAAGTTGGATGTTATTTAACAACAACAACAAAACATCTTTTACTGTTTTAATCCCTGACCTTACTGAGGCCAGATATTGATTGTGGAACAGACAGAAGCCATTCCATAGCTCCTTCCCTGACATATCCTGGTAGGGCTTATGCTAATGCAGAGCTAGGGTGACTTTCTCTGACTATTGCTAATTACAAAAACGGAAAAGAAGCATCAGAGTTTAATGCAGTGAAATGACCACGCTGAGGATTTTTCATCACTGAAAACAGGGCACTGTAGGATGAAGAAGATGGCTCCAGACCATCCCTTACCCCTCTAGGCATAACTGTATGGCTGTTTTTGGCTCTGAAAGACATCAAAGCAGCGGTTCTCAACCTGTGGGTTATGTTCAATTTGTAACAATGAAAATACATCCTGCATATCAGATAGATTCATAGCAGTAGCAAAATTACAGTTATGAAGTAGCAACATAAATAATTTTATGGTTTGGGGTCACCACAACATGAGGAACTGTACTAAAGAGTCGCGGCCTTAGGAAGGTTGTGAACTGCTGCATCAAAGTAATTGGGCAATGTAGAAAACACATTAGCCTAGGAGTCTGGAGACCTGGGTTCTAATTTCATTCCTCTTCTTACTAGCTGAGTGACCTTGGGCAAGTAATTTTTACCTCTGGTCTCAGTTTCCTCCTCAGTAACATAAAGAGTGACTAGTTAATCTCTTAAAACTTCTTCTAGGTAAGATAGTCCATTATCCTCTAGAATTAAATAGCTAAAATCCAGATGAAAAAATGCTGGTGCCAAAAAATGAACTTAGGAATTCCCCACTCTGAAGAACAGGATGATGACATACTTCTGAGCACATTAACAGTGACACCCCTCCCCCCCTCCCCACCTCCTTCCTCTGCTCCTAAATAATCCTATTAATACAAACAGACTAGAAGTCACCTGTGGTCTTCCTTCTGTGGCCAGAGCAATGTTATACTCTGCGGGAAGACGGGGTTTTAGAGGATACTGTTAATGTTTGGGAGGAGGTCTTCCAGCAGCTTATGCTTCCTATAAACCTTGGATTTCCCTCTTAATTAAAAAAAAAGATGAGATACCCTCTAATAGTCATGAAATACTAGAGTCACCAAGAGAATACTATTGAGAGAAACCCCTTTTGTGTGACTCCCTCTGGCTAGTGTAACAGAACTTATCTCTGAAAATAGTATCCCTGGAAGCTGGAGATTCTGTGGGACTTAAATGTCCTCATTTATACCATAAGGAGGTTGGACTAGCCAACCTCATAGGACCACTCTAGCACTGACCTCTTAGTAAGTGACCAGTTTTTAGATGTGGAAATCTTAAGAGATAAAGATTAAAAAACTGACCAAACAAAACTGTCAAGGAACCTGGAGATTTATCTCCAGTGTATTCTAGTCCCTGCTTTCTAGAGTTCACTTGTTTGGGCAACAGAAGACAGAGACTAAGAAACAGAAAGGTTGACACATTTAATAATAATTCACATGTCTATGATTCTCTATGATTTACAAAGTACTTTCCACACTAGGGCCCTAAGCGGTAGGTTGCACAAAGAGCACTACCCCCACTTTGGAGCTTGGAAAACTGAAACTCAGATGGAGTAAGTGACTTGCCCATGGTCACTAACAATTAAGTGTTGGAGCTGAGCATCTACCATAGTTGGTCTTCTGAATTTAAGGATAATGCTTTTTAAAAATCATACCATGAGTTTGTGTCTCTCTGCATAATATTGCTCTATCCCCATTTTATTGGAGTAAATCTTCCTACACACTCCAAACAGGGCTTTTGGTGGTTTATGTTGGCCATATGGAGGATAGGGAGGGGAGGAGCTGGAATCTCACAGCCAGAATAGGCTGCTGTGGAGAAGGGGAACATGGAATCACTGAAAGAATCTCAGAATCATTGAACTCAAATACTTTGGAGACCAAATAGTCAACTTGGAGGTGGAGAACCTGCAGCCTCAAGGCCACATATGGCCCTCTAGGCCCTCAAGTGTGACCCTTTGACTGAATCCAAACTTCACAAAAGACTCTTTACGCGTTTAGTCAAAGGGTCACACTTGAGGGCCTAGAGGGCCACATATGGCCTCCAGGTTACAGGTTCCTCACACCCAGCTCTAACTCTCTCATTTTACAAGTGAGGAAATCAAAAGCCTATCTGAATGGTTAAATGGCTAAGCCAAAGCCAAGTTTACATAACTAATGCATAATAACAGAGTAAAAAGTAAGAAATAGAAAAGATATTATGGAGGTGAGGAGTCCAGTGGGGGAGAAGAGAAGGTGGTAGGTCAACTCAGATGAGGGGAGATAAGGAAGGAAGGTAATTTTTGCCACAAAAACCTAAAATGAGATCTCTTAAATCTTCAATCATGGTTGAAGTGAGCAAAGAAAAATATGGAGGAATAGGAGTAAATAAGAGATAAACCAACGCAAGCATGACATTTGATTCTTCCCCAATTTTTTTTTAAACTCTTTGTCCAAACAGAAAGGAGAAATGTCCCCCTCCCAGGACTGCAGGCTTTCAGGAGACAGACCACTGACTGGCTCCCTGAAAACCATTTGCATATAGGTCCCACTGGTTGCCATGGTGAGGGATGCTGACGCTGAAGAAATGTATAATACAAAGCTTGGAGAGGGGTAGGGGTGGCAATGGGCTTTCTCAGTCAACAGCAAAAGAGACATCAGGGAGAATTCTAACTGTGAGGGAAGAGAAGGAAAAGCGTCATTAATTCTGCTTTCTGTCTGCTCTATCACGGAGAGCTGGGCTCTGGCTGAATAGTTCTCCAGGGAAGAGAACTTGTAAGGTAAGACACACAGCCTTTCTTTCTCATGCTCTGTCTGGAGAAACCCCTGTCATTATTTGGAACAGAGGAGGGAACAAGGGAGTACATCAACAAAGTCATGGCTTTTAAGAACAAAACCAGAGAGGAAGACAAAAAGGACTTAGGTAGACGTAAAATGGAATGAGGGTGAAGGAGACAGGGAGGGTGAGGGTGAATTTAAAGGAAGCAGACATTCATCTAGAAAGGCAGGGAATAAATACATATATTTATATGAAATATATATACATATTTATGTAAATTATATACATTATTTATTAGGGAAGTGAGCCAATATACCACAGTCCTGGGCCAGAATGAAAAGAAGCTCTTTTTTACTCAAGATGATGGGGAAGCCGTCACAAAAATCTTCTTTCCCATTCTGCCAAGAGGTATAACTATGTATCTAAAGTAATGAACAGCAGAGATTTGAAGCAAGGCTGTGTAATGGAAAAAAGTCACAGGACTGCAGTCAGCAGCCCTGGGTTCCTATCCCAAGACTTCCACTATGGAGCTACGAATCCATGCCAAATCACTTTACTGCCGTGGGCCTGAGCCCCCTCCATTTAGACAATGGCAGAGTGAAACCAGATAATCTCTAAAGACTCTTCCACTGGAAGAATCTGTGTAAATGAATTGGGTCCTCCACTCCTAGTCAAACAGGGACAGAGAGAGTATGTAGCTGTGTGGGAGGCAACAGAGGCAATGAACAAGAGTTCTGAGATGATGTCCTGTAAAAGCCTCTCAGAGACAGGTCCTGAAAGCATGTAACGAATCCCTTTAGAATCCATTGTTCAGGGAAGGGATGCTCAGCCAAATGGAAGTGATATTTCCAAGCCTGAGTGTTGTGAGCTTGGATGAAAAGCAAGACCTGGAAAATCATTTCATCGTCATACGGTTTCCTGTAGTTCAGTTCCCTTAAGAGATAGTCTAGGTGATAAGGAGGTGGTGGTGGGGAGACAGGAAAAGAACAGCATCTCGGTGAACTCAAGTTCACATTGAACTAATTTTTACCATCTTACCAATGATAAGAAATAATGCATGTGTATGGGGGGACATTTGCATATGCAAACGGCTGCATTTATTGTTACAGCAAGAACTTACAGGGGGAGTTCAGGAAGTACACATACAAAGGAAAGGCACTAAAACCTCTCTGGGCCTCAGTTTCCTCATCTGTAAAATGAGGGGATTGGAGTAGAAGGTTTCCAAGGTTCCTCCCAGCTCTAAGTCTACAAATCGGCAGAAGAGAAGCAACCCTGGCCTCCCTTCAGATGTGGCCAGTCTATTGCTTACATTTTTTCTGCTTCAAGGGAGTCTCTTTGGGGTTGTACTTGACTTGGTGAACTTTCCTGGTAGCCACCTGCCTCTCCCCAGCACCAACCCTGAGTTTTGCCAGGGTATTGAGGCAGAGAGCAGCAGTTCTGTCTTCAGAAGTGCCCCACTGTGAAGGGCTGGCTGCCCTGAGCTGTAAAGCTGGCTTTTGTGTTGTGAGATAGGAGCTGTGTGGCACAAAGCCCTCTCCCATGTTATCAGGCATGACGCACTTTAAAGCCTAATGACTAGACAAAGGGGAGCTATCACAGAGGAAAGAAATGCATACATTGATTTGAATTGGTATCTGTGAGCTCCAGTGACTAAGCCTGAAGCTTCTTGTGCTTCTGCCTCTTTCTCCCTCCTCATTCTTTTAAAAATTTTCCCTTTCTGAACTATTCAAAGATGTTCACTAGAAGGGAACAGGGGAGAACTGTCATTGCTCAAAGATCTCGGCCAGGGGGAAGCTCCCTCCTATTTAATCTGGAGAGTTAATGAGGTTGCCCAGTGCCCAGAGGGGCCACTGGATCCTATAGCCCAAGCAAAGCAGATGGGGAAAAGGGGAGGTGTGGAGAGAAGGGAAAGGAAGGAAAAGGAGAAGAGGAAGGAAGGAGATATGAAGCAGAGAGGGAGAGATGGAAAAAAGCAAAAGACATATATGGTACGGGGGGAGGGGGGTTGGGCCTCCTCATGGTTGACCCAGTTGTCATCTGGTGCTCTGTGTCAATACCCAGAATTTCCCATCCTCCATTTGTACCAAAGATCCTAAGTCTCTCCTGTACTAGCAGTAACCACATCTCACCTTGGGCAGGGCCTCCTGGTGCCCTGAGCTGCTCTGCTCTTGGAATTTGGACCAGAAGATCATTCTAAGCTAACAAGCTGGCTGAGGTTGTTTCAGTCCTTCCATCCCTACAGCCATATGGTTTTCCTTTCACTCTTCTCTTTCCCCTGCCTCAAGCTCTCACATTTAATTAGTGACTAATGTCTCACTGATGCTACGCCTGCAGCGCCTCATATCCCAACTCCTCCGCTCTATTCCCACACACGTCCTCCTTACCACTCTCTTTTATTATTTCAATAGCCTCCTAACCAATACTGCCACTTCTGCTCTTCTCACTCCCCAAAGACATTGCACATACCCTGTCAGACTAATCTTCCTTTTGACACAGAAGTGATTATTTCATTTCCTTGCTCAAAATTCCTTCATGACTCCTTGTCATATACTAAGCAAAGCTCATTCTCTTGAGCCTGGCTTTTTAGACCTTCCACAGTCTGGCCCCATATTATATTTCCAACCTTATCTTACCTTATCCTCCTCCAGGTAACATGTGCTTCAGCTAGACCCGACTACTTACTTTCTCTCTATATGCCCTGAATTTACCAGCTTCATGCCTTTGCTCACACTATTCTCAATACCTCCAATGCATTTCTCTGTCTATCCCCATTCTGCTGAATTCCTATTGATTCTTTAAATAATACCTTCACTTTAAGTCAAGATTCCTTGGTTTCTACCACCAACCCTGCAAGGGGGTAATGGCTTCCCTCCAACCCCAAATCTTATGTTTACTTCAAAAATTCCAAAGTCCTATTTTTTATGGGAATAAACAACAACGATTACATTTGCTCCATGATTCGGGAAACATTCTCCAATTTAGCAGAGTTACTGTGGCCAAAAAGCAATTCACCATCTGGTTGTCAACCAGATGCATCTCTCCAAACCGCTGCACTTAGCACAGTGCTTGGCACATAATAAGAGTTGGCTGATTGATTGATTGATTGACTTAGCAAAGCTCATCTTGAAAGGATATGCTTGAAGTCCATAGGCAAACCCTTGGCCACTTGACAGGACTTGCCAGGGTTTGTACTTCACGACATAGCCTTCAAGATCCAGATGAGGCACTAGCGGCGGATGCTGCTGGAGGTTCGGCCTACTTGGCATTGTTTGCCTAGGCAGTCCCCCAGGCCTGGAATCTCTGGTCAAGTTGTTTTTCCCACCTGAAAAATCTTTCCTGATCCTTTAGTTCTTAGTGCTTTCTCTCTCTAATTTAATAGGTAAAGTTTCATGTATATACTTTTTTGTAAGACAGAGAGGCAGCATGATGGAATGGCTAAAGAGCTGGCCTTGAAGTCAGAAAGGTCTGGATTCAAGTCTCACCTCTGACACATGCTGGTCATGCCACTTAGGATGAGTTATTGAATGCTTTAGCATCTAGGCAACTCTATAAGGCTACAAACTGCAGAAGAGTTGACCTGCACTGAGAGAGTACATTTCTTCCCCTGAGATCTCCCCATAGCAATGAAATACAAGTCCAATCTCCATCCCGATATTTATCTGTTAAGACATTGTTCCTCCCCTGCCCCATCGTCTCTCCTCAGTAGAATGTGAGCACCTCTGGAGCACAGGCCATTTTCAGGATTTTTTTGGTGTCCCCACTGCTTGGCAGAGTGTGTTGTAAGTAAGGTCTTCACAAATGCTTCTTGGATTGACTGTATTTGGCATTACAGTCATTTGCACTTTGTCTCCCCAGACTGTGAGCACTATGAGGACAGAAACTGTGTCTTATCTAAGATTTGTATCTCCCCCAGTCCTGAGGACAGTGTTCTGCACATAACAGTTTCTCACTAAATGTCTGAATGACCCATCAGTCTTCATGAAAAATATGTCCTGGCCAAGCCAGGCAATGCTTATTACTCCTCTTCAGGTTCCTTTCCTTGAGATGTATATTTGACAGAATAAGGAGAATTATTCTTTTCTTGTGCTTTGGATTTCAGAGACGTGATGAACATTGAAGTTAAAAATGTTTCTTATACCCAAGCAACTATCTCCTGGTCCACGCTGGAACCCTGTCTGGAGAACAATTATCACGTCATGTATAGGCCCAATTGGAACAGCATCTTCTCAGGCTACCTGCGCCACCCCTTTCACCATGAAGAAAGAGTACCCCAAACCCTCAGCTCCCTGGTCCTTCGCCAACTTGCTCCATCCACTCTCTACTTTCTGTGCATCACCTGCAAGAATTCTTACCCCTCTGGCAACCACTGTACTATGTTCCACACCCTGGATAAAAGCTCCAAAGCTACCCACGGCTCCCAGCTGGATCCTGGTGTATCTCTCTGGGTGGTTACGACTCTTCTCCTCGCCTGCTTCATGGCCATTTTGGCCTTCTTCTGCCTCCAGTTCTGGTGTCTGAGATGCCATGAGCCACGGTGGACATACCACTCAAGCCAGCAGGAGGAAGTTGATGAGTTGGTGAGGTGGGCTGAGGGTACTCTGGGCCTCGGGCGGAAGGAAGAAGATCTGCAGGAAGTCCCCATGACAACACTACTGACCAAGAGTTCTAGCACCATGCCTGAGAGCTCCCACGGCTCTTCCCCTTCCCACTTCTCCCACAAGAGGATTCAGGATCAAGCTGTTGTATTTCCTCATTGTAGGCTATGAATGATGAATGAATGGTCCAAAAGAGACGTGCCAACAGAACACAGCCAATTTCATGACATGTGCTTAAGTAACATTGGTTGGTCTGATTTTTTTTCTCCTTTATCAAAAATACATCTCTCCTTTTCTCCTCTCCTGTACCAGAGCAGGCACAGTTTAAGGTTTAGGTAAACGCGCAGGGATAGAAATATGTTGGCAAAAGCCACACGGCTATGGTTAGTGGTTAGTGCTACATGGAGCCTCCTGGCCTCAGGTACCCGGAAGCCTCTACATATTCTCAGTTTATCTCAAGGACAAAACCTACATTTCCCACCCTACATTCTGGAAGTGGAGAGGCCAGAGGGGCACATAGAGTCGTAGAATCTTTGAGGCAGAAGGTAATTTATAGATTACCTACTCCAACCTCCACCCCTCACCTCCCATTTTATATTGGAAGAAGTGAAGCCTTAGGGAGATTGTATGAATTTAGGCAGCATGTGTAGTGGAAAGAGGACTGGTCTTAAATTGAAAAGATCTGAGTCTGAGTTCCAGCTCCACCACTTACTATGTGGCCACAGACAAGTCAGTTGATCCCAGTGATCCTCATCTCCTCCTTTGCAAAATGAAGATAGTAACATTTGTACTATAGAGAAGTCTGGTATCCTGGACAGAAAGCTGGCTGGGAGTCAGGAAGACCTGAATTCAAGTCCCACCCTGGACCCACACTGGCTCACATGACCCTGAGCAAGTCACTTAAACTCTCAGTGTTCCAGGAGATTCTTATTTTTTTCCAAACTAAAAGTTGTGAAACAGTTACTGATCCACATTGGTAGAAGTTCTTCATGAGGAGCACCCTATACCAGTGAAGTTATAGATTCAGTTGCAAACAAAACCAAAGAGAAATCAATGTGTGTACTCTCTCCTTCACAAGGGTGATGAGAAGAATGGACTTAATAAGATTTTAAGAATGAGATAAACAGAGGACATCATTGTTGCCCAAGATCACATAATCTCTTTCTCCTGTAGGTTGTTTCTGTAGACCCTGAATGCCAAGCCAGATGCTTGAGAAGGTTCTTGATGTTAACAGTGGCAGATTTTTGTTCAACTGGAAGAAAATTTATTCTTGAATTTTGATGGGATTTACTATAATTAAAACTCCTTAATAACTGAAATGTTCAATTCTTTTGTTTCTCCTTTTACAAAGTCCCCTGCAAGAAATTACCTCCTTAGGTGAGCTGAGTATCAGTGATGAGGGCCTTAGGCTGGATCTGTGTATAGCAGGAAGGGAAAGGGAGATTCACCTTGGACCTCTGTCTACAGCAGTGTGAGATGAGAGCTTGCTGGTCCTTGAGGTTGGAGCCAGTGAGCAAAGACAGGTATCATTCAAATCCCCTACCCCTCAGTATCCCTTCCTTCCCTCCGCCCCACTCCCATGCCATCACCTAGCAGAGTCACAGAATCATATAAGCCCCGTGTAATTAGCATAGCAAGAAGGAAGCACAGTGGTGCACCCAAGCTCAGAGAGAGTCACTGTGCACCCTCTTCCTCTCCCCAAGCCCTCCCTGATAGTCAGTGTGTGACCAGGATATAACAAAAATACCATGTCTTTACACTGCCATGCACAATCCAGATTTTCAACCTTAATAAAGCTGATTTTTAAAGACTCTAATGTCTTCTCTCTGCAGTCCTTGTATCTCTAAGCCTTCTGCCTCGTTTAGCTCTCAGCTTGGAAGGCACTTCATGTGATCTGCTGATGTGGGTTCTCCTACTGACAATTTTACAAGGAATGTGTTGGCATATCACTGACCTTGGACCCATAGAGGTAGTATGGCTGAACGTTGGCAGGTTTGTCCCTCTGTGGCTCCTGGGTGAAGGGAATGGCTGTTCGGACGAAGCTGACACAGGAGAAGAGAGGAACCGAGAGTTAGAATTAGATGTGTTCTGTAATCCCAACACAGGAGTATGCGCTGTAACAAAGCCCTTCCTGAACAGAATGAAGAGGACGGGCTTGAACCAAAGGCTGTGATGATCACATTCCATCATATTCAATCAATAATTTATTAACCACCATGTATGGGGCAAAGCCCAGGGCTAGATTTTCCACTTTTCTGTCTGGAAGACTGAAGGAGTTATATGGTCATGGAGAACTGAGATAGGTTTGCAGAGCTGGATATCTGCTCTGAGAGAGCTGTGCGCTTAGCAAGGTCAAGTAAGGTGAGAGGAGGATTGGGGCCCAAAACAACAAGAACGCTATCTCTGCCTTGTCTTTTTGCTGATTTTGTTAAATACTTCCCAACTGCATTTTCATCTGATTCAGGCCCCACTAGACAGAGGCTCAAACACAGCCTGCAATCGGGCTGCATGTTTGACACTGCTAACCTAGAGAACTGAGACCTCTGCCCAGGGTCACAGGATATGTCAGAGGCAGGACCTGAACTCAGGCCTTCTGGCTTCCAGGCTGGTTCTCTAGCTGTTGCACAATGCTGCTTCTCTTCCCAACTTTTACATAAGGAAATGAAGACCCAGAGGGGGGAAGGCGATGTGTATAGTCAGACAGATAATGAGCGACAGAGAATGGATTTTAATTCATGGCTGATTCTTGAGCCCAGTGACCATTCTAAGAAACTGAGCTGTCTCTCCTCTAAATTAGTTTTTCCAGGACACAGAGAGGATGGCACCTCAATGGGATTAAAGACCCATTCTGACACGTGTGCTCTGTTGTGTCAGAGTGTATGTGTTTAACAAGGCGGGCCTATGTGCATCTCACACATGAAATCTGGACATAACTATGAATACAGACATTTCCTTCATGTATGTATATTCTGTTCAACATTCAAGGCCTTTCACAGTCTGGAACTTTCCAATTTTATCTCATATTACATCCTTCAATGCACTCTACACACCAACCAAACTGGGCAACAACTATACTCCCCAACAAGTAATATGTCTTCATGCCTCTGTCTTTTCTCGTGCTGTCCCCTATGCCAGGAATGCCTTTACAGGTGGGACAGTAGATAGAAGGCTGGGCTTTGAGTCAGGAAGACCCAAGTTCAAATCTGACCTCAGATACTTACTAGCTGTGTGACCCTGAGTAAGTCATTTTACCTGCCTGTCTCAGTTGCCTCAACTGAAAAACGAGGATAATAACAGGACCTACCTCAGAAGGGTTGCTGTGGTGAACAAAGGAGATAGTATTAGCTGAACACAGTGCCTGGCATGCAGTAGGTACTTTATAACGCTTATTCCTGTCCCCTTCTTCCTTCCTCTGAAATCCAATACAATGCTGTTTTCCCTGGCACTGTTTTGTGACCTGCCCAGTTGGTAATAACCCCTTCTCCTCAGTACTTTGTTTTGCACCTCTGTTAATGCACCAATCATATAATATTGTCCATTATTACACTATGTTTTTGTCTTAGCCCCCTATTAGACTTTTTTTTGCTTTTTTTTGGGGGGGGCAGGCAGGGCAGTTGCGGTTAAGTGACTTACTCAAGGTCACACAGCTAGTAAATGCTAAGTGTCTGAGGCCAACTTTGAACTCAGGTTCTCCTGACTCCAGGGCCAGTGCTCTGTTCACTGCACCACCTAGCCACCCTTCCCTATTAGACCTTAAGCTGCTTGAGGTTAAGGACTGTGTCTTACCTAACTCTGGATCTCCCACAGTGCCTACATGGTGCTCTGCACACAGTAGTAGGTGCCTAACATTTACTGGAGGCACATATACAAGCACACCTGCCCTAGAAGCAAAACCCCACAGCTTCTCTCCATCCTTCACAGAAACCCTCTCACCGGTTAGTGGATCCATTGTAGCAGTAGTTAGGGAGAAAGTCAAAGTTCAGCTCCCAGAACACATGGAGGGTGATGCGGCCATAAGGGGCGGAAACATTGTGATTGGCTTCCCGGAACATGGCGTCAAAGCTATCCAGGGTCATGTGCTTACACAGTAGCCGATGGGTTAGACGGTTGATCTCCAAAAGCCATTCAAGCTCCTGCCCCAGAGAAAGAAGACACAGTTGGTTGTCTGAGCCTTGACTGACGTCCAGGATTTTGATGAGGGGCCAATGAAATAGTGGTATATGAAAATTCTTTGAAAAGTAAAAACTGCCAACGCAATGTAAGGGATTAAGGGACCTGATTAAACAGAAGGGAATGTGATACAATAGGAACTTAAAAATATACACAAAGCTACTAGTGTTGTAGGTCCGATCATGTCCCCCGCTTCCTCAATAAACTCCAATGGTCGGCTCCCTTTCACCTCCAGGATCAAATATAAAGCCCTTTGCTTGGCACTTCAAGCTCTTCTCAACCTGGACCCTTCCATTTTACTTACATTTTAACCCGCTCCATGTAATCTGCAATCCAACTGTACTTGCCTCCTGGCTGGTCTTTACTATGCACAGCACCTTATCCTATCTCTGAGCCTTTGCCTTCTTTCATTTTCTCACTCTGTCTCTCCTTCCTTCCCTCCCTCTGTCTTCTTCTCCTTCCCTCTCTCCCTTCCACTATCTCTCTCTCCCTTTCTCTCCTCTTTTTCTTTCCCTCTCCCTCCACTTTTTCCCTTCTCTCTGTCTCTCTCTCCCTCTTTCCCTCTCTCTCTCCCTCCTCCTCTCTTTCTCCCCCCAACTCCTGCCTCTTAGAATTCCTGTCTTTCTTCAAAACTCACTTCAAACATTTCCTTCTACGAGAAATATTTCCTAGTTCTCCCAACATGAGAGCTTCTCCAAGGTTACTGCCTTCTGCTCTCTATGTGCCTGATACATTAGCATACACCTCATTATTTATATGATTATTTATATGTTGTCTCCCTCAATTAGGTTGCACATTCCTTGAAGGCAGGGCCTATGTTTGCCTCTTTTTGCACCTTCCTCGCTTATTACACCATCAAGCATACAGTGAGTGTTCAGTAAATGCTTGTTGATTGATGAGTGAATAGATCTTGACATATATTACCTCCTTTAGCTCTATGAATAACTCGGTGATATAGTTGGGTGGTACACTGGATAGAGGGCAGGGCCTGGAAGTAAGATGTGAGTTCAAATTCAGCCTCATATCCTGACTACCTAGGGTTGTTGTGAGGATCAGAGATAATATCTATAAAGTGCTTAACACAATTAATTAAATAATTATTAAATAAATAAATGATTAAAATGCTCATTCACTTTCTTGACGTATACCATCTCCTTTAATGGTGAATAATTCTGTGAAGTAGGCGGTGGTGTTCATTTGTTTCAGTTGCGTCTGACTCTTTGTGACCCCATTTGGGGTTTTCTTGGGAAAGATATTAGTTTGTCATTTTTTTCTCCAGCTTATTTTATAGATGAGGAAACTGAGGCAAACAGGGTTAAGTGACTTGCCCAGGGTCACACGGCTGATAAGTGTCTGAGGCCAGATCTGAACTCAGGAGCATGAGTCTTCCTGACTGCAGGCCTAGGACTCTACCCACTGCACCACTCAAGCTGCCCCATGAGATAGGTGCTATAAGGAATTGGTCCAGATTTGAGAGTTCATCAGTGGAGGAAAATTTCACCATAGAAACTCCCTCCACTAATGAAGATCTTATTTGATCCTCACAACAACCCTACGAGGTAGGTGCAATTATTAGTCCCATTTGACAGATGAAGAAACTGAGGCAGAGGTCAAGTGACTTGTTCAGAATCATGTAACTAGTAAATGCCTTGAGGCCAAATTTGAACTCACATCTTCCAAATTCCAGGCCCAGCATACTATTCACTGTGCTATCAAGTCGTCTGTATGTCTGAAAGGCTACCATGTGCATGGTCCAAGAAGTTAAACTAGGAACACCGGATAGAGTTGAAGATATAGGCTCAATATTCGGGAAAACTTCCTAAAAATCAGAGCTATCCCAAAGTGAAAACTTCCCTAGGAAGTAATGAACTCTTTCTCCTAAGAGCTCTTGAAGGAAAGTCTGGATGAGCACTCACTGAATATGTTTTGGCTTCAGAGGCTCCTTCTAGCTCCAGGATCCTGGGAGGTTAAACCAAATGGTCTCTAAGGTCTTTTTCTGCAAAAAAATACTGACTCACAAACTTCTTAAGAGCCTCCTGTATTCAGAGCACTGCTCCCTGTCCTGAGGCAGAATACTTCTGCCCTCCCGAAGTTTACAATCTAGTAGGAAGATATGAAATTTACCCATGTAATTATAATGCAAAATGAAACATGAAAAGTGCTTGAGATGCACAAACCAAGGGCTCTTTAAGGCCTAAAGGGAGAAGACTCAGCACTGATGCTAATGTTCTATTATTCCCAGCTCTCCTTAGGTGTCAGGTTTCTAAAGCAGAAAGCAATGAGGCAATTACCTTTGTTGGACTGTGGCTACACAGTATCAAGAGTTTCTCTCTCTTAATCGACATGAGCTAAGGCCACCCCGACCTAGCAAACAGATTACTGTACTAGGTTCTCAGAAAAAGATGCTCTCTGGGGGCTGTCTTTCTTTGTGTTATTAAAACCAGTACCTTTTAACTTTACCAGCAAAGAGCACATTTTACATTATGAGGACAGAGGAGAGATGATTTTGGTCTCTGAGTTGGTCAAAACGAGCTCCTATGGAACACAAGTTAACTTTACACTTTTCTGATGTAGTCTGGGGCCACCAGAATGTGCCAACTGACCACTTTTCATTGTGAAAAGCTGGCAAAAATTCACCACAAAAAAATAAAAGTTTCCATTTCCCTCTCAGGTCCTATTGAAACAAAATGCTTCCCATAGTTCTCACTTTATGTTTGCCACCTGAGTCTATTTTAAATTCTACATTGAAAGTCACACAGAATTTCAGAGCTGTAAAGGACCTGAGACATAGAATGGCAGCTGTGCTCACTCTGGATGACCTGAATTAAAATCCCATTGCTGTCATGTACTACTTGTGAGACCTTGGGTGAATCAGTCCCTTAACCTCCCTAGATCTCTGTTTTCTCATATATAGAATAATTTGGGTTGGACCAAATGACCTCTGAGGCTCCCTCAGTTCCAGATCTATGATCTTTCATCAGAACTGGAATTATAATACAGAATGGAAGAACTGGAAGAAACATTAGATCATAAAATAAGATTTTGTTTTGTTCTTTAATTGTTCAGTCAGGTCTGACTCTTTGTGACCCCACAGACTCTGCTCATGAGGTTTTCTTGGCAAAGATGCTGGAGTGGTTTGCCATTCTCTTCTCCAGGGATCTTTCTGGATCATCTTTTGTTGGTCAAACAGAGGTTAAGATATTTGCTCAGGGTCCCATAGTGAGCAAGTGTCTCAGCTGGATTTGAACTCAGTTCTTTCTGACTTTAGGCCCCAATGCTCTATCCATACTGAACTACCAGCTGCCTCAAAACAGAGTCATGTAGCTGAAAAAGAGTTTCATTTAGTGCAAACTTCTCATTTTGGACATGTGGAAACTGACACTTGGAGGACAGAGGACCTGCACAATGCCCCTCAGTATCTGCATCAGAGCTGAGAGTAGATACCAAGTCTTGTATCTTCCACCCTAGTGTTATTTCCTCTATGTCACCCTCAGAGAAGTTTTGAGAAGAGGGGGGTCCACGTTAGGGTAGTCATGCTTGTGTTTTGTCCCCCAACATTCCAGTGATACCTGTTCATGCATTTTGTTCTTAGCATCTTGAGGAACAAATAGCTACGCCTGTGTGTCAGGAGCAGAACTCTGGGAGATTCCTGAAGAATGTCCAAGAGACGGCAAAATGACTACCTCTGTCTTTGTTTCCAATTAGAGGTCACAGGATCATAGACTTGGAGCTGGAAGCCACTGGGTCCAACCCCCTCTTTTGGAAAATTAAGAAACTGAGGAATGGAAAGGTTACATGATTTGTCCAATATCATAGTTAGTCACTGTCTCATGCAGGATTTGAATCCAGGTTTCCTCTTCCTGACTCCAAGGCCAACACTGTCTGCTATGACGTTTCTACCCAATCTTGGTCTATTGAGGATGGGGAAAAATAAGAGACTCATTTCTCTTCATAGGAAAGCCACCCTATACAATGTAACGAGTCACTTCCTTCCTTGGTCTTCTAGCTCCATGACCCCAAACTCACAGTCCAGACCTTCAGAGCTCCCAGCCCCCATTCTCTTACCACAATAGAGGTCAGGTCCTCACTCTCAAAGCGGCTGATGGCTTGGTCTAAGGATTTATACATTGCGGCAGAGATACGCTGAGTAATGAGCCTGTTTAGGTCAATTGACCTACCAAGCAGCTGTGGAGAAGGAGAGAAGTTACTTAACATTCATGTAGGCAACAGACAAAATGCTAATAGCAGGGTTGGGGTGGGGATTCTGGGCAATGACTCAGGTGCCTTTTTTCAACTCATATCCTAAATTTAGCCTGTTTCTTCTGTACCTCCTCACCTTCCTTCACCCACCCCTACATCCCAACAAACCATCTCAGAGTCAAAGCAGCGAGTACCTTGAGTATGACCTACTTCTACACAGCCCCTGCAAGCAAATCACAGAGGTGCATCTTAACGCCACAGGTATGAAGGAAGGGCTTATTTCAGGAATGAGAAATATAGCAGAGGAGGACATTTTCCCAGTGCGCAGACATGGATATTATCACATGTACCCTATATAATAATAAACACTTCACTGGAAAAGTCTTGTATGCATTGATAGCATTTCACTCTGTGCCATTACTATTATCATCTTTCTTACTATTGAGATTTCCTATCCCTCTCTCCCCACAGGGAAGACGACGCTGTACTGACACTGATGGATCTCTTGCAGCAGGTGAGCTGTACTGCATTCTCTTAGGGTCATCTTGTGGGTCATTATGGCTGTTTCCAGAACTGAATTAGATGTATCAGCTTTTGGCAAAGCGGAATCACATTCAATTCAACACATTCGGCAATCATTTATTAAGCTCTTCTCAGGCGCCGAGGGTCCGGGCAATGGCACAAAGAGTGCTGGGCTTGGAGTCAGGGACTCTTGGGTTCATATCTCACCTCTGATACTTATTTTCTGTATGACCCTGACCAAGTCACTTAACCCCCTTGTACCTTAGACAACTCTAAGACTTTCTAAGTCGTACTAAGTCATAGAAGAGTTGTGATCTGTGACCTACCTAAGATGAGAGAGTTTCCATACCCGAAATTCCCTACATTAATGAATTCATAGATGTCTCCAACCTACCTTTCCAGCCTTAGTGCACATTACTCTCCTTCACACAATCTTTGGGACAACCAAACTGTCTTTTTTGTAGTTCCTCACACCTGAAACTCCATTTTCTGTCACCACATCTTCATACTAGCTGTGCCCAATGCCTGGAATGCACTCTCTCACTAGCATCTCTTAAAAACCCTACTTTCAAGTCCAGCTCAAGCATTTCCTCCCACCTAAGGCCTTTTCTTATCTCCTCAGCAGCTAGTGCTCCCCCTGCTCCTGTTATCATGTACAGAGTCATTAATTTTTATATATACTCTTTATAAACTCAGAGCTATTTAGGGTTATCTCCTCCAGTAGAAAGTAAGCTCCTTGAGGGCAATTCTATTTATACCCAGCATCCAGCAGTGTCTAGTACACAGTCATAGTGGATTGATCAACTGGTTCATGTGCAAGGCACTGTGTTAAGCACAGTGACCACACAAAGATGAATGCTAAAGTTTTCTTGCAAGGCCTTCTGGACCCTGCAGTCTATCAAAATGACAGAATGTTCATCATTACAAATACTTCTTTTCATATCCTTTTAATTTCTCTGAGGGATCAATACTCATGGGATCAAAGATGTAGAACTGAAAGTGATCTCAGAGCTCAAGTCCAAGTCCCCCACTTTACACATGATGAGACTGAAGCTGGGAAAATCAAAATGACTTGCCCAAAGTTACAAGTGGAAGCAGGGTTCAAACCCAGGTCCTCTCACTCCCAGCCCACTATGTCACTATGTCATGGTGGTGATCAGTTATGTTAAGGGTGTGCTGGAGCCAGCACTAACTGGCTTGCCTCTGATCATTGAATATTCAGTGTGAGCATTTAAACTTTAGAAATCAGCAAATGCTACAAGTCAGGGCTCAATTTATTATTTTGTTGATTGTCTAGACTTAAGAAAGTGTTAATAATACAAATTAAACTTAAAAGTGTATGTGCATATATTTTACCCCCAGGGAATCTGGCTGTTAAACATTTCCCAAATCTTGCTTGATTGAGCCCAACAGGAGTGCGGTAGAAGGGTCAGGGAATAAAGTCATCACCAGACTTGGCATCACCATCACCATCCTCCTCGTCTTCCTCCTCCTCCTCCTCCTCCTCCTCATAAGCCTTTATATAGCACTTTAAGGTTTCCAAAGTGCTTTGCATCCAGTATCTCATTTGTGCCCCACAATACCCCTGATTAAAGTACCCACCACTCCCTTTTGATCTTTGGGACCTTTGGAACTGAGCCTTTGTTGTGACATTTCTTCTTTCCTCTCCCTGAAAAATCACTGGGCAAGGCAGTACTGTGCACAGACCGTGTAATTAGCACAGAGAGCTAAGAGCTCCAGGGTCATTTAGCTGACAGCTTGTTACACAGTGGGGTCCCCAAAAGTAGGGTATGAAGTCTCCATAGTGTATCTGCATTCTGACTGCCCTATTCATATTAAAACCTTTCACCGGGGAAATTTTCATGCCTAGCTCCCAGAATTATTTCCTGGATATTAAGAATCAAACATGAGAATGGAGAATATTGATTTTTCCCTTTAGATTATTTGGATCTCCTACAAGTCAGAGACCCCTCCCAATCCTTCTAAACTTAAAGGACTGAGCAAGGGTAAAATCTCCCCATTATAAATGGGAGACATGGGTAAGAAGAGAGGCAGTTAAAAATTATGTATGTGATGAATAAAATGTTGATAATTCAACCAATCAATAAACATTAATTAATTACCATGCCCCAGGGACTGTGCAAAGAGCTAGTGATACAAAACCAAAAACGGTATATTTCTTTTTTATCAAGATCTTATACATCAGTCAGGTGAGATGGTGTTTATCTGTAAGGGTTTACCTGTATGAGAAATAGCTACTAGCCAGATAGCAACTGATTTTGGGGGGTGAGCGCTAGAAGCTTGGGGGGCGAGGAAAGGTTTCATGTAAAAGGTGGCACTTCAGCTGAGCTTTGAGGGAAAATAAAGATTCAAAGAGATAAAAGTAAAGACAGAGTGCATTCTGGGTGGGGGGACACATGGAGAGGACCACAATGGACAGAAGCTTAGGGAGAGGGGGAAGGTAGGGAAAAACAAAAGTGTATTTAAAGCCCCACTGTATGCTAGCACTTTTACAAATATTAAATGCTTTCATAAATACCATTTCATTGGATCCATACAATAACCCTGGGAGGTGGTTGTTGCTCAATCATTTCAGTCATGTCTGACTCCCCATGACTCCATTTGGGGCTTTCTTGGCAAAGACACTAGAGTAGTTTGCCGTTTTCTTCTCTAGCTCATTTTATAGATAAGGAGCCCTGGGAAGTGGGTGCTATTATTTCCCCCTTTTCACAATGAAGGAAACTGAGGCAAACAGAGGTTAAAGTGACTTGCCCAGGATCAAAGAGCTCATAAATGTCTGAGGCTGGGTTTGAACTCGGGTCTTACTGATCCTTTGACCAGTGTTCTAACCTCTGGGTGACCAGCTGCCTTTGGTGAGAGGAGGGATCTATCTATAGCAGCTGATAGCTACACAAGGTGGACTCAGAGGAGGAAGAATAATCACTCAGAGCTAGTATTCATATATACTGAGAGATACAGTTTCCTACCATACATGAAATACAATGAATGCTTTACATCCTTCGATGCTCTAAGGAGATGTGGGGGCTCATTTGGTTTCCTGGCCCTCCTTTGACACATCACCTGTATCCATATCTGAAGGAGTTTTGGGGGTTCCCTGGTTACTGGTTCTCTCCCACCTTACCTGGACATGTCTCTGTTTCAGCAGAGTTTCATAGCGGTTAGATGGTGGATATGGAATAATGACGCCATAATTCTTGCACTCTGCTCTAAAACGTTTATCCAATAGGACACTGGGTGGAGAAAAAAATAAATAAATAAGACCAACGAACATAACCATCCTCAGACCTGTCAGTTACATCTCTTCAGAACAGAAGATCTGTGTTATCAAAGGGTTTTCTTGAATGCTTTTCGGTGTTAATTTCTACCCTAGCTGTCAGAAAGTGTAGTCAAAGTGTCTGCTTCCTGGTCATGTCCTTTCTTCTCTTCTCATCATATATAGATAAATAACTTAATGTAAGAACTATACCATACTCCTGAATAGGAATTTTGCAAGAAATCAAATTTGGGTAAACAAAAGCATATTTCAAACCTGTCAGAGCAGTTTGCCATCTAAAGCAATGGTTCTCCAAGGGTGTATGCAGCGGTGGCATGAAATTCTGGATATTCTGCTATTGCATATAAGGGGAAAATTACAAATAATTTTGTTGAATACAAATTTCGTTTACCCATAGTATAATATTTCCAAAATAAACAAACTTGCTTATTTTACATAGAAACCCTAATTCACATTTGACTCTACAAAAACAGCTACCATGCATGTCTGAGTGTCCTAATTCCCCTGTGATGTTGTCAACTGAAATGTTCATAGGCCAGGACTTCCACACAGTGAAGAACACTGTGTCAAAAGCAAAAATGTCATGACCCGGAATGGTCGCAGAGGATCTTCTTAAAAAAGAAAAATTGGGGGCGGCTAGGTGGCGCAGTGAATAGAGCACCGGCCCTGGAGTCAGAAGTACCTGAGTTCAAATCCAGCCTCATACACTTAACACAAAAACTAGCCGTGTGACCTTGGGCAAGTCACTTAACCCCAACTGCCCTCCAAAAAAAAAAAAAGAAAAAAAAAAGAAAAATTGTTCTATAATGCCAATAAGCACTTCCTAATTTATTTGGTTTGCAAATTCAGATTTTTTCAGATTAGGTTTTCTTAAAGTGGGCTATAACTATGCTTAAAGCCCTTTCTGATAATCATACTGAGTCTGATAAGGAATAACAGATTGAAGTATGTGTAAGATATTCTTATAATAGCACTGGAATTGATTAGAATGACCTTCTGAATGCAGAGTTAGGTTCTAATGGTGAAGTCAAGGATACCACATGTCTTTTTTCAGAGAAGCAGGAGACCGAACAATGAGGAATATCAATTTTTACTTTGGGATTATCTGGGTATTCTTTACCTCAGCGACTCCCCCTATCCCTCTAAACTTAAAGGTCTGATTAAGGATGAAACTTACAAACGATCAATATGGTTGAGAAGAGATTTACTTTGAATTTATGCAGGCAATGAATAAAATATTGATAGCTTGATCAATCAACAATTAAGTATTAAATTACTATATGCCAAGCACGATGCAAAGAGCTGGAGAAGCAAAAACAAAAAAAAAAATGATTCGGTCCTTTCCATCAAGGATCTTTCATTTAGCCAAGGAAGATGACTTGTCTCAGTGGAGTTTTTAGAGGCAATATCGCTCACCACTCCACCCAGGGGATTCTCATACCTGCCAGCCATCGCTTTGTAGTAGGCAAAGATCTGGTCCGCTAATTTATACACAAACTGATCGAAACATAGATTGACCTGATGAAGAAAAGGCAGGAAATGTTATTGGCATCTCTTACTGTAATTTATGAAATGGAAGAGAACAACTTAGGTGCTCTTCTATACTAACTTGGCCCACAGTAAAAGCTGGAGTGGCAGAAGGAAACAGAGTGCGGATGCTTGGATTCATATTTCACCTCTGATACATACTGGTTGTGCAATCCTGGACAAGTCACTTCAATCTCTTTGAGACTCAGTTTTTTCATCCGTAAAATAGGAATGGTAATATTTGCACTATTTGCCTCATAGGGTTGTTGTGAAGAAAGCATTTTGTAAATACCAAAATGCTATGGAAACAAGCTGAATTAGCATTAAGATTTTATACGTGAAAGCCCAGGCCCTTCTTCTCTATGGGTAGCCAGCTTGTTCTCAGAGAATGACAAAGTTGCTTAGTTACCAAACTGCTGAACTCTTCACAGAAGCAGGAGCACAAAGGCTAATCTGTTATCAATCAATGAACAAAATACATATTAAGTGCCTGCTGTCATGGACTCAGGATGTAAAGACAAAAATGAAAAATTATCTTCCCTCAAGAAGTTTGCATCAGTGAGAGAAACAAAAGGATCGGGGGGGGGGGGGGGCAACATCTCTCACAGATTTATCTTCGTATCCTGTAATGAATGGCAAGAAAAGCTTTCTCTCTCTCAATCCTAACCTCTTCCATTTATTGCTGCACTGCTGTGTTCCCATTTCTCATCTTGCTTCAGACATGCTTTCCAAATCTAGCACAGAACTGCTGGGGTGATTTTTTTTTTACCCCTCTGACTTCTGAACTTTTTTTTCTTCCTGTCTGTTGTTCTTACCCGTTTTTCACATTCTTTCAAAAAATCATAGGATCTCAGAACTGGAAAGAACATTACAAGATTTCACCTTGTAAAAAACTTCCCTCTACTACACTTCCTGACATCTTCTTATTTAAAGACCTCTGGTGATGGGGAACATGCTACTTAGGGAAGCATTCCATTTCACTTTAGGGCAGACCTGATCATCAGGAAGCTTTTCCTTACATCTAGACAAAATGAATCTCTCTAAAACTTCCCTTTGCTCTCTGGGACAAAGTAAAACATTTCTAAATGTTTTTGTTTTCCATCACAGCTCTTCCAATACTTGAAGAAAATGACCATGTCCTACCTACATCTTCTTTTCTCCAGGTTAAATATTCCCAGGGGCTTCAACCAGTCCTCATATGGTATGGTAAGCCTCTACAACATTTGTTTAGGTATTGATGGCTTAGAATAAGTAAACAGCAATGGTCTTCTGTTCTGGCCAGAAATTCTGGAGGTCTTCCCCACCCAGATAGATTTCCTTGGGATGGTAAATTGGGGCATTTTAAAATGTCAATTCCTACCTAACCCTTAGTCATTGAATGGGTGAGGTCTCAGACAAACTGAGACCTTAATTTAAAAAGGCCAAGGTTACCCACTGTATCCTGGGTCATCACCAGTTGTCTTGATCTTTTTCTTGCCACCATACTTCATGACTCTGGAGGAGAGAACTAGGCTGACTTTGTGCAGCTCTGTCTCACTCAAATTCAACTCGTACAAATGAAGACACCACGTTCTTGACAATGAAGAACAAACAACCATATATGGTACAGTCTATAGGCTCTTCACCAGCCTTGATGCCTCCTTCTGGGCATACTCTAGCTTGTAAATATCTTCTCTGGAATGTGGTGTCCAGTACAGAACACAAAGCTATGTCCTAACACACATAGAAAACCTTTATTCCACTGATTCATAAGTCCATCAATGGTGAGCTTGTCATGTTCCAGCATGAATAAAGGTTCACATCAGACACAGAAGGTTAAACATCCAACAAAGGCAGGGGCTATAAATGGCCCTGGGCTGGGGGCTTAAAAAAAGATGTGGGTAAGGAAAGCTCAGGGTGTGAAAACAATTATAGAGGAAATGGGTTATATTTAACTGTTCTATCCTGCATTCTTTTGTCCCCAGATCCTCAGATCTTGAAGAACCAATTCTTTGTGGAAACTTCTTTGATTTCTGACGGAGCTTTTATACCACCGCAATTACCTATAAAAACAAAATAAGCTGAACAGTAGGGACATCCACCTTCCCATTTCACTTAGATGTTTTTTGTTCTACTGGTTCGGTTTTGCTTCCTCTGGTGGTAGCTTGCTGAAGGAAAAAAGTATCTAAAATCAGAAACAAGTATCCAAGCATTAATGAATCATCTGCTGTGCTAGGCACTGGAGAAACACAGGAAATAAGACACAGTCCTTGCGCTCAGGAAGCTTACAGTGACCAAGATTCAGTAAATTCAGTTTGATTTGGATGCCATGTTCCTCAAAACCTTGTCATGCCCAGGACCTATAGTACCCCACCTGGGTGAGTGTTCCTAATGATTTTGGTGTGTGTGCCACCCCCAGGGCACAGGGCACAGATTGGCATTCTTGCTCATTTTTCCCCTGAAACATACAAGCTTTTGCTTTACAACACACTGCAGGAATAGCCTGCAGTGCTCCCCAATCATGACTCCTCGATTGCTCCTCCACTTGATATTTTAGTGTTTTCTCATCCATTATCTCATTCAATACTCAGGTGGGGGTAGGGCAGGATAGGGATGATCATTTCTTCTTTATAGATGGTAAAACTGAGACACAGAAAGTGCCTCAAATGACTGATGAAAGGTTGGTTGGTTTGTTTTGGGTGGTGGGGGGTTAAGGCAGTGATAGCTCTTTTTGTTGCAATTGTTTGGACAGGTGATTTCACTCATGTACCAAATTCCCAGCATGGAAACTTCTTCCACGGATGCTGATCAGCAATATAACTGAGTCATACATCAAAGAAGTTTCAGCACAGAACTGGGTCTTCCAGCTCTGAGGATATGGTGACAAAAAGAACGTGGGATAGAACAGTTAAATAGAACCCCATTTCTTCTAGAATTGTTTTAACACCCTGACTCCGGTTGCCTGGAGCATTGAATGGTTAAATGGGTTACTCATGGTCTCATAACCAGTGTGTATCAGAGGTAGGGCCTGAATCCCACAACAAGTGGCCCTCTCTCCCTTCTATCATATTGCCTCTCTAACCCAAGTGACCTAGACATAACTGTCTCTTTGTTAAACTAATCCTTCCCAAACATCTGTAGGAGATATTTTATTAATTTTTTATTATTAAAAATTTGACAGCCATGAGCAAACATGAACATTCCTTCACACAAAGAACCAAAAAAGAGGCTTCTGTTGGAAATCTCTAGTAGGTATAGCTTGTAATTTTTAAAAAGGAGACATTAAATTTAGCTTGGTAGTTCTAACACTGCCCTGCTTATTTCTGTCTTCTTCTGAGGTTCCTTCTGCTGCCCTTTAAAGTACTTTCCACAATGTTTCATGCCAGCACATCTTTAAAGGCGGCTGCCTCTATATTCAAAAGGAGAGATATCCTCTGTCAGTTATAAAGCAGGAGAGAGGCAGAAACGTGAAGTGATGCTGGGTCCTTACCTCGGCTTCAATCTCATCATACAGGAACTGCTTTTTGAACTTGGTCAAGGCGTAATATGCACTGTCATTGTAGAGATCCAAAGGGTACAGCACATACCTGAGGGGACAAACAAAGGCTGTTTGTTCTTAGCTCTGAAAATGATCTCCATCATAATGCAGGGATTTTGGACTCCCGTGGGAAACCAAAAGGATGAACAGAATTTGGGAACTGATTAAGGTATGATGTACTATATACACTCAGACTCAAAGTTTGTTGTCGTTCAGTCGTTTTCAGTTGTGTGTGACTCTCTGTGACCCCAATGGTAAAGACCCTGGAGTGGTTCGCTGTTTTCTTTTCCAGTTCATTTTACAGATAAGGAAACTGAAGCAAATAGGGTTAAGTGACTTGCTCAAGGTCACACAGCTAGGACGTGTCTGAGGCTGGATTTGAACTCAAGGTAGCTGTTTAGAAGTAGAAAAGAACAATGCTCATTCTTTTATTGCTTTATAGTACCCCTGGGAGTCAGTGTGTATAATGGACAGAGAGAGCTAACCATGTAGAGAAGAAGATCTGGGTTTGAATTCCACCTCAAACACACACACTAGCCACTTGAACACAGCCAAGTAGCTCAAGCTCTTGGTGCCCCAGACATCTCTCTAAGACTAAGAATTACAGATGACTTCCAATCTGCATCAGAAGAAAGAGCTTCCACACAAAAAGTTCCCTAAACAAATGAACCACACACAGACACACACACACACACACATATGCCCATAGTCTTGGGTGAATTATTATTTTTTTATCCCAAGAATCCACTGAGGGGGCAGCTAGATGGCGCAGTGAATAGAGCACCGGCCCTGGAGTCAGGAGTACCTGAGTT